>JASCQD010000005.1:1200000-1800000 GCA_030180035.1 Pseudogymnoascus sp. SDFLT0511 | reverse complement strand
TGGCCGGCAATATTGACTTGCATTGGCGTCTTGCCTGTAATGCTGTACAGGTCTGAATAGCTTAAAGAAGTGTCAACATTTCTGGTCATAGTATATCATTGTCACATGGTACCAATTGGTTCTGAAAAACTCACCAGACACCTGTACAGTCCAACTTAATGAGAACTTCTTCTGCGGATGGACTAGGAATTGGAAGGTCATCCCGAATCACTACACGGGAATCTGGTCCAGGGTTTTCTACCCATGCTCCTATCTGGTGTTCTGTGCGTATAGTCATACTTGATTGCTGAGAATACACGATTGAGAAAAATAAGTTATCAAAGATGAGGTGTGTAGTTGTGTTCATAACTTCGACGATTTGTAAGTTTTCGGTGGCCGCGTATATTTCGGGATGCGAGCAGAAACGGTTCCGATGTGCGACCACCCATAGGTACGCCCACTTAACAATACTAATATATATATGATTAATTTGCAACATAGAATAACAGGTCATCTGCTCTCATAATTAGTTTTTGAACGTATTGCCAGTAAAATGGGCTCCGAATCACAAATAAGGGTACCTTTGATCATCGATGGAGTCGATGTCTTCCTACCAGACCAAAAACTCGCTTTTACGCCACAATGTTCCGTCTCTGATGGAGTCTCTAGGTGTCAAACTAGTGCTCAGGGTGCTGATGTTGCAAGTTGCCATGCAGCAGTAGAATCTAGCGCTAGAGCCTTCAAGTTATGGAGTCGAACATCTACAACCCACCGGCGACGGCTGTTGCTCGGCTTAGCGAACTTATTGAAATCCAAGGAGGAAGACATCCGAACAATAATAGAAGAGGAGATCCACGCTACTTCTTTGTGGTCACATATCAATTTCCAGGATAGTATTCTCATGATCGAAGAAGCTGCATCGCTCACCACCTCTCCAACCCTCTCCGGAACCATACCAGCCTCTCAAGATCCAGAGTCGCAGGTTCTGATTCTCACAGAACCATTGGGGGTTATACTTGGGATTGCTCCCTGGAATTCCCCTCTCATACTTGGTTTCCGCAGCGTCCTTCCGGCTATTGCAACCGGAAATACAGCAATTCTTAAGGGTAGCGAGTTGTCACCGCGTGTTCATTACTTCGTCGCAGCATTGTTTCGTGAAGCTGGCTTCCCACCTGGTGTCTGCAATTTCCTTCTTCACCGAGCAGAGGATGCTGTCCAAGTATTTGATACGATCATCGAGAGACCGGAAATCCGAAAATGCAATTTCACTGGAAGTACTGCCGTCGGAAGATCTATTGCAAGCAAAGCATCAAGGGCATTAAAGCCGTGCTTGCTAGAGCTAGGGGGTAAAAACTTTGCTATCGTTTTGGAAGATGCGGATCTTGAAAAGGCAGCAAACATGGTTGCAGAAGGCGCCTTCTTAAATGTAAGAAACATTCACATACAATCAAATTCTCGCCCAAAGCTTACTTGCCATTCACAGAACGGACAGATCTGTATGTCGACGGATACCTGCTTAATCGCCACCCAGGTGTTTTCTAAGTTCCGAGAAGCCCTGATCTCTCACCTTCAAAAGCCAGGTTCCACCTTACAAATGACAAACCTGATAACAGCGACGGCCTCTTCTCGCATTGCGCATTTGATAACCGATGCAGCCGCCAAGGGTGCAACTCTTCATACAGCAGTACTCGAGCACGATGCCGAAAGTGAAAACGCGGAGCACAGGGCCAATGTGCCGACCGTGGTTGAAGGTGTGACTCCCGAGATGGACATATATTCCCAGGAGTCTTTCGGGCCGCTGTTGTCAATAATCCCTATTGAGACTACAGATGAAGCTGTTGCTATTGTCAACGAATGCAAGTATGGTCTCTCAGCTGCTGTTCACTCAAGGGATCACTATAGAGCACTATCCCTAGCCAAAGAATTACAGGTTGGGGCTGTACACATTAACGGGGCAACAGTGCATGATGAGAGCACATTGCCACATGGAGGTTATAGGGACAGCGGTTGGGGAAGGTTTGGAGCCGGGTGGGGTTTAGCTGAATTCGTACAGACGAAGACAATAGTGGTGAACAAATAAGTGGATTTTTGAGCGATGGGTTTGAGGAACGACGTGATCATCAAAAGGCCAAGGAACCAAAAATAGCCTGTTGGAGATGTCCTTTGTCTTTGAATGTAAGGGGTCCGAGCGTGCGAGTCTGGTCATCGCCTCGCCCTTTCGGGCGAGCAAATCTCCACCTTTACCATGTGTGGGGTAGTGGGGCTGCGGGGGCTACTAGCGCCCCGCACAACATGCTTCGTAATTCCGATATATACGCGGTCATTCCCCCTACGCACGACATTATTCATTATCGCTCGACATCTATGATCTCTTCTTCTCCCCGGATTTTCACCCGATTGTACTAGCACATTTTCCTCCCCACCAGGCCGGATGTTGATACCGGCACTATAACCGTATGCCTGCGTCGTGGACAGAATGTGAGGGTGCTGGGACGGAGACATCAGGCCCAAAACGACGAAGGATTTCCCTAGCCTGCAGTGCATGCAGAGCTAGAAAATCACGTGTAAGTCTACAAGCTTTGTTTTTGATACACTTGCAAGCCATTTGTCCAATGGGTTTATGTTCAGCATATACATGTATCCTAGCTGTAGTGCTGCTTTCTAGATGAGAGACAGACTTTGCAGCCCTTTATCACCTTATACCATACATCCGCTCGTTAGGCACGAAGCAACATGCATGGCCCTCTTCTAAGCTTCTGTGACTGATGTGAATTAGTGCGATGGAGCGAGGCCAAAGTGTTCGGCATGCAACGAACTGAGCTTCGATTGCGTGTACATTCAATCAGCATCGAGTTCAAATGTAATTGTTGGAAAGGAATACCTTACTGGTCTTGAAGAACGGCTGAAAGTCGTGGAGGAAAATATACTATCTCTCCAAACATCTCAGTCTCGACAGCAGCAGCATTTACGCTTCGAAGAAGTCGACGAACTCGCACCGAACGATGCCCATGGTGGAAATACAAATGGGGAGTTGTTACCTCTTACCAATAATATGCGGCCTCCTGATGGGCCCGAGACTCCTCATGTCATCACTCTAGAGGATGAAACCAATGAGCTGGGAACTGTCATTTTTAGCGTTGAAGAGGATAGTGGTTTTTTTGGTAAGTATTTTCGGGCTCCAAACTCGACTCTTCTGACCGAAATTAGGACCCTCATCAAATATTGCCCTCAACCGTCACGTGTCTCGCGCTGTCTTAAGACTCTCTCGGACTCACCAAACCTTCTCCAGTATCACTAATACCGAAAGCCAAAGACTGCATGCGGAGATAGGGATCATGAGCGCTTCGAGGCCATCTTCCCCTGGGCCTCGCTCTCTTAGACTAGCAAATAGTGGTGGAGACGAATCCGCCGTCAACATATACAGGCTTCCAACCGAAGAGCGAACTTATGAGCTTATTTCGCGCTATTTCAGCGATACCGGACTACTATTTCCCTATATCCACGAAGGGACCTTTTGGGAATCGTACGACGAAATGAAAAGCAGCAATTTCACACGAACGAGAAGATCGTGGCTGGGCTTGCTTAACATTATAATGGCATTGGCGACCAGTACAACCATTGACACAGGCTCTAGCGCGGAAGAGAGGCTTCGAGAGTCTGATATTTACTACCAAAGAGCAATGGGACTATGTGAAAAGCAGATGATGCGCGGTACTAGTTTTGAGATTGGTTAGTAGATCAAAATATCTTTCTTGTATTATTGCTAACTTTATGTCTAGTACAATTTCTTCTAGTTATGGGCCAGTATCTTCAAGGTACTCAAAGGTCGGTAGAGACCTGGTCAATTCATGGTCTCGCTGTCAAAGCTGCTATGCAGCTTGGCTTACATTGCCCTAAAGTGTCGGGACATCTCTCTCCACTGGTGCAAGAGTACAGAAAGCGAACATGGTATGGATGTGTAGTACTTGACCGTACACTTAGCATGACCTTCGGAAGGCCATCAGCAATCCCAGACGACTATATAGTGCTCGACCTTCCGTGCAATGTTGGGATGAGCAACCCATCGGGTGTGATGGACCCAAAAACAGAAGCGAGCCTAGGCTTTTTCAATGCGACCATGTTAGATATCCACACCTCTTCCATATTCACTGTTCCGCATTACTGATACCCCCTAGCACACTATACAAGATAATGTGGAACGTGATACAAACAGCTTATGGCGGCAACCTCGGTTCTGAGAGTAATGTTGGGGTTGTCGAGAGGATCACTCGTATCTTTCCCATAGAACAGCAGCTTGTGGACTGGAAACGGCGTCTTCCGCCGAATCTGGCTTTACAGCAAGCAGCTAATGTTGCTCCCTCTCCAGCTCTGACGGTCGATTCCCAGGATTTCTTCCTGGAAAAATTTCGTGTTATTCTTACACTTCGACACCATAACCTGCGAGTTCTTCTTCACCGTCCTATTCTCGTCAGCTTTCTTGACCTGGCGGGAAATAACTCGCTGCAGGACGATGCAGAAACCTCTAGATATCTGGAACAGTTTGGCGGTAACAGCGTCCAGTAAGTAATTCAAACTTTTCTTTCTATTTGCCGAAGTTTAAACCACGAGTGCGGAATCCTAATATGACTTTTAACTGCAGAATATGTGTCCAATCGTCCATTGAGATTATCTCACTCATTAGCACAATTGTATCCTCTACAGGCCTACGACGAACTTGGCTGGGCGCCTGGTGGTTCACCTTATACTACACCTTTAATGCTGCTCTCGTACTCTTCGCAACCCTGCTTGTTGTTCAAAGTCGGCACTCCGACTCGGCGGGTGGGATTCCGCTACTGCTATCACCAGCGGAAATGCAGCGTGCCTTATTGGAGGCGAGCTCTGTACTACGACGCCTTGACACAGAGAACAGAACGATTAAGAGGTGTACTAAGTATGTTGAAAGGTTGATTGAGGTATTGAGAACACTGGGTACGGATAACCTTCTCTTCGGCCTCTTTTTGACTTTTCAATTTGCTCTTACTTCGTTGTGTTCGTTTTTACTTCCCCATCATTAACGTATCTATCTTTGCAGCAGCAACATCGGACTCGTTCATGCCTCTCCCGCCCGATTTAGACCCTTTCTCTAGTGGAGAATTTCACTTTGGCAATAACGGCAACGAAACGTTCGCAGGTCTTTCCGGTCCTAGCCTTTCTGACACGTCGCCCCTGGGTATGGAGCTCGGAGAATTTATTCTGGAGGAGGATATGGAGTTTATGAATCAGCTGTTTGCTTTAGGTGCGACAACAGGAAATACACCAGGATTGGCATCAAGAGCGGCACTAGGGTATGATCCAAAGCTGGCTGCTGCAAGCCCTGCTATAAATGGTGGATAATTTAGGCGCTGTATATCATTGTTGAATGCCATCGACCCTAGTATTATTTTAACCCTAACATAAATCGTTCATCTACTCGACCCGAACAACTCGAGCCCAATGGGCCCGCAGCACCTACAATCGTAACCAAAGGCACAGCAGAAGTCCTGCTCCCTCTATCTCCGCCATCTGTCACAGTTCCATTCGTCCACGCCACGCCATCGATAGGCCTCGCGTTGCCTGGGTCTTCACTCAAACTTCCACTCTTACGAAATTCAAAACCCGCGCACGAGATCCTCGTCCCGTCAACATCGTGCACGACGAAGCTCACGTTCCCGACAAACGTAGAGGTACAACGACACAGAGGGAATGGAAGATGTTGTGGTTGGCCTTCGGGTTTTCAATGCACTGCAATAATAGTACAGACTCTATACCGTTACTAGATTGTATTAATAAAATTACTCCTATTATCTACATGTCAAAAAGTGCTTACGCTCCGCCGATAAATGGTGGGCAGTTTAGAAGGCGGGATAAAGATATCGAAAGTTTTATTATCATGGATAAAATGCTAAGCTCTACTTGCTACAGGCTCGGATTATTCTCTATTGCTATTCATACGTCTGGCTGGTTGATTCGCAGGCCATAAAACGATTCCAGGGCGTTGAGAATGGCGGCAACTATGATGGGTGGATGAAACTGTGTACTGAAGATATCTATGAGGCATGGTTTGAAAGGACTAATGCGCGTGGGACGTGGAGATATATCTTTGAACGCATGGATATCCCTAAAGTACCTGGGAAGTTGTGGTATCGCGCCCAATAAATCTGCATGAACGCCAACATGAGGAGACCTTTTATAAGAGAATTCGTTAGGCGGCAAAGAAGGTGGAGGTTTAGCCATCTACTAGAGGTACAGATTCATAGTAAAGATATCACCAATAATACTGCAATATCCCGCATCATTTTTGCCGCAGATGCAGACAGATTATTACAAGTGCGGCGGACTCATCACGCCGCCTTATCCTCTGCACGACATCCTGCTTTTCCCAGTCCTGGTTTTTCCCAACTAGAGTTCGAGGCTCCGTATAGCTTCGATCATAGAGCTACCGTTATTCGGCCGCAGGTGAGAAATCTGCTCGATAAGCTCCAACAACACCGCTTTAACGACGGGTTTCTGGATACATTTGTCCATGCCATGGCGCATTGCTTCTTGAAACCGCTCTTCTCTGATATCGCCAGTCAGACCAATGATGGGCACCTCTGCTAGACATCTTGCTTCCTTGTCCTCTGCGACCGATAGGCGTTTCTTCTTATTATCGCTGACGAGATCCCGGATCTCGCTAGTGGTTCTTAGGCCGTCCTTGAAAGGCATGTCGAGGTCCATGAAGATGAGGTCGATGGGAGAGGTCGATGTGTGCAGAGAGATGAGCTTGCTGATGGCTTCGTAGCCGTTGGACGCGGTGCTGACAATGACTACGGTGGATGAGATGCTTTCAAGGAGACGCGTGACGGTTTTCCGGACGATGGGGTTGTCATCAACCACGAGAACGTGCCGCATTAGTCGCCGGTGCTGTGTGGAAAGGCCGGTGGCGTTGGATAAATCGGACAGCGCAAGCGGCGAAGTGACTGACGTGTCAACCGAAGAGTCACTTGCGGCAAGACTTGCCATCGAAGCACGTGGGATGGTAAAGGCGGGTGGCGAGGCGCTATCCTCGAGTTGTCGGGATTTCTGATCTTTCGCTGCTGTGTAGATCTCGGCTCGGAATGTGAAGCTGAATGAGGATCCCTCTCCGTACTTGCTCTCGACGAAAATCGCCCCGCCCATAAGTTCCACTAGATACTTGCTGATGTATAACCCCAGGCCAGCTCCGCCGTCTTTGGCAAAAGATGTCGACGGCGGTTGGACAAAACGCTGGAACAACAGTGAGATCTCGTCCTGGGTTAGACCGCGACCAGTGTCACGCACGACGACTCTAAAGTTTGGAAGATTGCCACCATTGATGAGGTTGCCATTAGTGAGTGGACGGCTGAGAGAGCGAAGCTGAACCGTAATGCTCCCGGTTGTTGTAAATTTAACGGCATTGGAGACGAGATTTATAATGACTTGAGCTAAACGACCTGGGTCGCCAACCACAAGGAACCCCTCGTCGGGAACATCGTGCTGAATCCGTAGCCCTTTCTTGCGAGCTACAATGGAAAACATCTTTACGACCGATATGATGGTGCTCCTGGCATCGAAAACGACCCTCTCTAATACGACTCTTCCTTCTTCTAGTTTCGATACACTTAAAACGTTATCCGATAGAGTCTTCATGTGCTCTGCACATGCGGCAATAGCGTCTATAGAAGTGATATCGCCAGCGAGCTGATCCTGTAGACGACCTACGTCTGCACTTGAGAGTCGAATGCTCTCCCCCCCACCGTCGCCGTGGCCGGGACGCAGAATGGCCTGCCGCACATCAAGTCCTCCCTGGAGCAACTCGACGTTCCCAACGATGCCACTGACGGGATTTCGCAACTCGTGGCACAGTGTATCGACAAATTGCTCGCGATATCGTACTTTCCGCTCCGTTCCGCGCGACCAACCCGACGGCTCTAATTGCTGCAGTTTCATCGCCTTCACCTGCAAGTCTGCAATCATGGCGAGCTTCTCTTCAGGACTGCTAAGGTTAGAATACCTTTCCGTTGGTGTCACAGAAGTATGTGATTGGCATATATGATTGAAGACATGATCGACCTCCAGATCACGGAACGAATCCATCTTGTACCCACATAGGAGTGACATATTTTCCGCGGCTAAGAAACGGTTCCAGAAGGACTCCAGCTCTAGTGCGAGGACATGCTGGCCACGCGCGCAGAGGATGTCGACAAGTTCACCGTAAGCGTAGATGGGAGTTGTCAGATATCTGTCTTGGACTGCGTTGGGCTTCGATGTGGAATGCGCCTTGCGTACTAATTCCTTCAGCATTGCCTCAAAGTCTCCAAGTAACAGCTTTTCCCCCTGTACCAACGATGCAACGATAATATCAGCATCGAATAGAAAGACCCTTCGCAGTCCTCTTCTATAGACGGTGCCCAGGAGGGTTGTTGCGCATTCATCAGCGGCCGCCTTCCCTTTGCGGCCCCATTTGTACGTCGTTTCCTCACAAATGTAGCCTCTGCCCAACAAACACTTTCTTAGATGAATCGCGGTGCGCGCCCTCGCCAGTATGATTGCTGCTAGCCAGTTTTCGCCATTAGGAAAAAATGGAGCAAAATAGTCGGAGAGTATATCGTGGAGGTGTTCCTCCCTATCGTAAAACTGCACCTTGTGCCTGCAGGGCCCCGTCGTTGGCGACATATGGGAATGAACACCCGAGGTGACCATCTCGCGTGCTATCTCAACCCCTGGAAATAGTCCTCATCATCGTTCTTAACAGATCTCATTACTTCATGAGATTAGGATGGACGGCATCTGTGCTCTTTGTCCGCCTCAGTAAGGTTTTGAAGTGGCAAGACGTGTTGACATTGCAATATACCATTCTGCTAGCGGATGTTGGTTAGTGGTCCGACCAACAAACAAACACCCTTAGATTAGTGGATTGGTGTGTGCAACTTCCAGGTTTCTCGCAAACCTGCTTTTCGGCCGCGTTTCATTGACCGGCTCCTGTGCCAAGCCGGGTCGGTATCGCTGGTGGCAACACCCAAGTACAATTTCAGGCTAATAACGAATCACAGCTCTCCCTGAAGCGCGCGTACGGGTGCAGGCGACGCTGTTCAACTATCGATAATTGCGGGGAGTTTGGTCCAGACCCTTCTTATTCTATGTGCTAGCCTTCAACCATCGTCATAACCAAGGCATTCATGCATATTTGGAGGACCCCTACTCCGGTACATAGCTATCGTTTTTAATACAGTCGGCTCGCCCCTCTACTCTGTTGTCTGTTGTGATTCTCGGCCTTCATATTTCACCTATGCGACAAATGCGACGGCGCGCAGAACCCACGGCTTCGAAGCGCGCCGGTCTGCATAGCGGGGTAGAATTGGTAGGAGTTATGCCGCGTCTGGTCCGCTGGGTTTCGAGTAAAGGTTCTGAGCTTTCAGAGGCTGTCGCGCCCAAGCAGCTCGTCTCTTCCGCCGATATCAGTCCAAAACCCGCTGCTGCAGGCCATCCTGTGATGGCTCTTCCCATCAGAAAAGCCGAGACGCCATTGGAGACTTCTGAGCCACGATTAGCCCGGATTCTCGCCTTGACGCCGGTGCCCAGCATTGTGCTTAACGCAAAATTAGATATTGTCGAAGCTTCCGAAAGCTATTTGTCTTTGACAAGCACGAAGTGGGAGGAATGCACCGGTTTCAACATATGTGAATCCATTTCGAAGAGAAACCCTAGGGCGGACTGCGTTTCGATTCAACATGCAATCGAGAAAGCGATTGGGTCAAGAGGTGTGTATGCTATTGACGACGTTTTTATCGCACCTTCGAAATATTGGCGACTACGACTAGTCCCCATCCTTGACGGAGAGGAGCTCTTATTTATTGTCCTCGAAGTCGAAGAATACAGCTCAAGTCGTGCACGCAATGTTAGCGATGACCGAGCACATACTGACGAGATGTATCGCATCCTCGTCAACAACGTCAAGGACTATGCGATTTTTATGCTTGATGTGAATGGCCACATCACAACTTGGAACGCTGGAGCATCCATACTAAAGCAATACGAGCCCGAAGAGGTTCTAGGGCAGCATTTCTCCATTTTCTACGGCGACGAAGACTTGGCTGCAAAGAAACCACAGAAAGAGCTAGAAATATGCATGCGAGAGGGTAAAGTGGAGGATGAGGGATGGCGATATAAAAAAGATGGCTCAAGATTCTGGGCTAGTGTCATAATTGCGCCAGTCTACAAAGCAAACCAGCATATAGGGTTCAGTAAAGTCACCCGTGACATTACTGAACGAAAGGCTGGAGAGGCTCGCCTTGTTGCTGCTTTCGAGGAGTCGGCGAAGCTGAAATCCGATTTTCTCGCCAATATGAGCCACGAGATGCGCACTCCCATGCATGGTATGCTAGGAGCAAGCTCGCTTTTGATGGAATCAGATTTGACCGATGAACAAACCGAACTTGCCCAAATCATTGAGGAATCAGGCGGAATGCTCTTACAAGTCATCAATGATATTCTCGACTATTCCAAGCTTGCCTCAGGCTCCTTTACGGTCACTGCGACAACCATAAGTGTGCCGGATATTATATCCGCTGTTGTACGAGCCGCTCAAGTGACTCTACAACCCAGTGTTGTCCTAGAGACAGAAGCTCTGCGTGCATTTCCTAAGAATGTCGAGAGCGACCCCCTTCGTTTCCGACAAGTGCTTCAGAATATGGTCAGCAATGCGGTTAAATTTACAGAGAAGGGATATATCCGAATCACCACGAAGATATCCGCGGAAGACGATACCTCATACAGCCTGCTTACAGAAGTCATTGATACAGGCATTGGAGTCGAACCGCCTGCGGTTGACACCCTTTTCACCCCATTCGCTCCATCCAACGGCGTAGCGAAGCAACACCAAGGCACCGGACTAGGTCTTTCAATATGTAAAGGCTTGGTAGAATCTATGGGCGGAACTATAGGATTCCGTCCCAACCAGGACAAGGGCAGTACGTTCTGGTTCACTACGAAACTGACCAAAATCACTCCGAAACCTGCAGCACCATCTCCTACTCAACAACCAAGCACAAAACTCACGGATACTGCACTTTCTAAACAGATCCTTGTCGTGGAGGATAATATTATCAATCAAACCATTATAGTGAAGCTATTAAAGGGTTACGGATTCAAGAATATCGATGTCGCTCCAAATGGCAAGGAAGGGCTCGAGCTGGTGCAGAAAAAACCACTTGCCTACAGGCTAATCTTAATGGATATCAACATGCCGATTATGGATGGTATTACAGCCACAGAGATGATACGCGGGATGGGCCTTGATGTTCCCATCGTCGCCATGACGGCTAACGCGCTAAAAGGTGACGAGGAATCTTATCTGGCAAGTGGCATGAACGATTATGTAGCAAAACCAGTGGATAGAAGGATCCTGTTACGGGCATTGGTAAAGTGGCTCGATCAATAAAGCAAGAAACGGGAATTGGGTCGCCTAAACAGGATATGCGTTAGGCCGTAAACCCATCCTCTTCCTGTGCACCTTACTCACCATTGCGATTTTTGTTGCGTTTGAATTCTGTACGAGATTGTGGCAGGCGATACTCGTGCGAGCTGTCATAGGACTGGCTAACGGGAATCAGGGCGCCGTAAGCACATGTCTTGGTGAGATCACGGACCGCTCGAATCAAAGCCGTGCCTCCTACGCATCTCCGTCGCAACCACCATCTAAATCCCGTGCAGTACGATGGAAACGTGGAATCTCCTGACAGGTCGTCGATCTCACCAGGCAGCGAGCGCCCCTCCCTTCTGAGCCTACCAGAGATTCTCGCGGAGAACTCGGAGGAACTGACTTGCAAGGCCGTGTTGAATTATAGTATCCTCCTCCTCCTTGGCACATATCTCGTGTCCCAGCCCCCAAACTTCATGATTAAAACGGCGCTGAGGAAGGAGATAAGGAGTGTGAGTTGTGGTTGGTGACGGAAAGTGGACGGAGGCGGATGAGGTTGTAAAGGGATGCGCAATGAGGTACCAATGATCCCTCTCAGCTGAGACCTTTGATGGTGGAGGACATTGTCGAGCTAGGACTAATCAATGGCAACTGAGATATGGTCCCGCGGCACTTACACTGCCCTTTAGCTCCTCGAGGCTTTCTTGGTTTAGTACTCTTGGCCCGTCCCATGTGAAGTAAAGGGCCTCGAGCCTAACGCGGCTATTGGTCTAGCATAGTAGAGCTCATTCTAGGATATACATGGCATCAATTTTTTGCTCCTTTTAATTCTCTCTTCGTCGGTTGGTAGCCTTAGGTTCTCAATACGGAGCTGGTGCAACGTTGAGTAGATAGATGTCGAGTTGAGAGGCGCTGAGTTGAGAGACAAGTAGAGAGGTGTTGAGTAGATAGCAATTGAATGGTTATTATTTGCTCAAAATAATATGCTATATTAGCTGTAATTATTGGTGAAATATGGGATGATTTTTCACTAAATGTACAACTAATCTCGTTTTTGTGAGAGTGTATACTTTATAATGACGATATTATGGGAAGGTTTATGATGAAAATTACAACCAATCTCATGTTAAAGATGATACCCCTAAACTACAAGTATAAGAAGCAGATTCAGTAACCACACTGCTAGCAGAGAAAAGTTGCGTGATTACTATATAGCTCATACCACTTTATGAGAAATGCCACCCACAACGAGAAACCAAGCGCGAAAGCAGTCGCAGTCCCCATCGAACATAAAGTCTAAGGAGAGAAGAGAGAAATCAGGAAGCCTTGACTGAGTTGAAAGAGGTGCGATGATGTACCCAGCATTTGTTACAGCTCCCGTCCCAACAAAGGTGCGCAATGCGAACAAAAAACCGCCTTCTTAGGCAAGACTATGTTAATTAGTATTTCCGAACTAAATCATCCGTTTAGATCCTCGACGAGCTAATCGACGAAGCTAAGAATGGCTTATGTGACATAATGGGGGACGACACAGGTGCTCCTCGTGACTGCCTCTGTATTCTAGAAACAGCGAACCTAGATTTAGTTACTCATGGTTCGCGGAAGCCAATGCAGCCGTTCGAGTCCCCGTTTCTTGGTATGACGGACGACGAAGTTCGCTCTTGGATGAGCGAGCACCAGCATCCTAACTTTGTCGCATCTACATTTGCTGTGCTTGACGGAGATACGGCTAGGAATAAGACGTGTCGTATTGGGGTTACGGATGTTGTTCAAGATAATGTTGACAAGATGATAACAACGGATTTCTATGGGAGTATGTATGTCATGGTGCCTGTCCAAATGGCAACCGTCAGCTGGTACAACCATGCGGAGTTCTTTTTAGGGAGTGGTAAGGTGTTAAATCGAGAATACATTGAGGGGTTGCCGTGAAAATCTCATGGGAAATATAGTGCAGATGAAAATTGCAAATGGGAGCAGGAGAAGGTGCGAATTTACCTGACACTACAGCAGCAGCAGCAGCAAGTATATAATCTCGTCACAATAACCAGGAAGAAATGTGCTATGTTGCGAATACTAGCCTAGCATTCTAGAAAGGCCCACCTAGTACATCCCGTCTTTCAATCACAGCGCCTTAACGAGCCCCTCCTGTTTGACAACCCACCCGGCATTCTTGGGAAATCCCGGAGCGTTACCCTTGGAGCCCTTCCATCCGCCCGCCAGGTATGCCACTGAGCCATGTTAGGAAATACAACATTTATCATGCACGGGTAATCCATGATACTCACCAGCGTAGAGGAAGGCCGCGTTGCCGGATATGAACGGTGGAGGTGTACCGCCTGTCATACAAGGTTAGCACATTCCCCCAAATTTACAGCTGCACCGTGTAGATCCCATGGACAGAAGTGGGCAAGGCACTCACTGCTAATACCCCTCAAAGCAAAACCTATAATCACAGATGAACACCCAGAGTCAGCCCACACAATCTTCCTCAGTCGGCATCGGCACATAGCCCCAGTTCCAACCAAATAAACTCACCCGCATCATCAAAAGTCCAATAATTATACGCAGTGAGGTGATACAGCGCCCTCTCCGGGTTCCCAATCCTAGCCGAGTTAATAGCCAGCACGGGGCGACCCCAGCCAGCGACTCTGTCGTCCGTCCAGATCTCCCAGACCTTATCCGCCGTGCGGCGGGCCACCTCGTGGTCGACGGCGGGGGTGTCGGGAAGCATGCCCTGCAGCATAATCATGCTGCGCGGGTCGCCGTTCAGGTCTGGGTCCTCCCACCAGGAGCTGTTCAGCCCCTCGTAGTCGGCGTAGAGGCCGCCTACCTGCGGAGGAGGAGCCATGTTCTCCGCGACAGTCGTCCATTGCTTGGGGATGGGCTGGTGGAGGCGCTGTTTCCATTGGCGGGCGACGTCGAGGCCGTAGCGCCAATATGAGACCTGGGGTTAGATGGTAAGTCAGGGGCTCTTGGTGTTGTTGTGCTTATGGTGATTGCTTACCTCGTAAGCTAGGTTGAGTGACTCCTTGGGAGGGGTGTTCTCGGTGACACCATATGCTCTGGAGAGGGGGTGATGATACGTTAGCTAACTGCAACAGTTCCTAACCTGCGTAGTTTGATTAGAAAAATGAGAGGCGAGACGTACGGTGGCCCAAGGTCGAAGTATCCCGAGCTGGCATTCTTCCACGCGTAGGAAGCCATGTAGTCAGCGGAGGCGGTGATGACATTGTCCCAACGCTTCAGTGTTTTCCGCGTCGGCGAGGCTTGGTAGGCCAGCTCGGCAAGGTACATGGGATGGGGCTGGAGAGCAAAAACCGCAAAATTAGCATGTCTTGTCTGATCAACAAGGGGGACTGCAAGTCCGGGACGACCTTACCTGCTGCCACATAAGGAATGCGTTGATTCCTCCCGGGGAATTCCCCTGGCTGACGAGCTCGGTCATCTTGGGCCATCTATTACACGGAAATATAATTAGCGGCTGTTTTCGTACACGTCCTAACTCCTTCTCCAGCTCTAAAGAGTTTCATACCTCGCCCCTTCCCAGCCCATGTTTTTAGCACGTGCCAGCGACGACGGCAGTAGCGTCTCGTACAGCTCGGGGAAGATGTTATCAAAGTACTTCTGCCGACCCCAGGTGCTCCAGTGGGCGTTGTGCCAGACGACCATCTCCATGTGAAATTTGCCTGCACGCCACGGTCGGTCAGTTCCAGCCACATTTCCCTCAGCCAACATTTCACCATACTGGTGTGTGATTGAGCAACTCACCGTACCACCCATTGTTCATCAGTCCGCTCTCCTGTGGCGATTGTCCATGCGCCGCGCTGTTAACGCGGACGTGATACTGCGACAGGAGGATGCGGCGCTGCAACTCCGTCGCGTTCGGGTTGGTCGACGCCGTGAGGTCAACAAACCCGCCGTCGCTCCAGTACTCGTTCCAGCCCTTCCGGTTCCTTTGCTGGATGGTGGATGGCAAATCAGGGATACGCTTCTCGGGTGAGAAGTGGGCGGTGAAGGTCATGGTCGAGGACGAGGTGGCGGCGGAGGACGGCCCGGGAGCGAGGGTGTAGCGATGGGCGGTGACGGCGGTGGAGCCTGTAGGTTCGTTCCTCGTCAGTTGGAGGTTGCAGCTGGAGGTGGAAGGCCACCTCAAGTTGGCAAAGTATTTTGTCTCCTGCATCTCGTGGTAGATGTGGGCGGTAGGGATCTTCCTGTTTGGAGGGTCGGCGATTAAGGTAGTGTGGTTCTGAGGGAAGTCGTAGACGCCGACAAACACCTCGAATTTGTAGGCAGTGCTGTGGATTGGTGGATAGGGGAAGTCAAGCTCGACTTTCAGATCACCCAAAGAGATCAGGTCTGATTTAATGTCGAAGGTTACTGCATCAGTTTCGAAATCCCCCTGGGTGATGACCTGCACCGCCTTCCCGTCGACTTTGAAAGTTGACGTTATGGTCCCGTCCCACAAATCGAGCTCCTGCCTCGGGTCAGTGATTTGAGATGCCGTGATGGTAGCATTCTTATAAGTGAGACCTATACGACCCAGATTGATGCGATTGGGATTGGCGATAAGCCACTGAGAAACGCCAGGAAGATCGGGATCGGGGATATCGTATGAGACATTCCGGCCGTGGGTTAGCTCTGTAACCCCATGGTAGTCACTAATGGTTTCACTGGAAGAAGGCATATTAGGGCTGAATACCGGTAGAGGATTGTAGTAATTAATTAGTAGCACAGAAGCTCTTCTTACCCGTTTGCCGGCAGTGAGTCCTTATGCCAGCCCCAGCTTGACAGGGTATTAAAGGGCAAGAACGTCTAAGAGAGGGCCGCGGATGAGTAAGTGGCCGCTAAGTCAAGGTCATGGAATATAAGAATTGAGCTACTTCTCACCTGCATTCCCGTGTTGTCGACATTGAAGGCAAAATTCCCATTGCCAACCTGCAAGGCCGTCGTTTTATTATCGATGAGGCTTGAGCGAATGACGTTGAATTGGGACAATACGCCGTGTCTAGGGAGGAGTTCAGCCTTGACATGCACTTGTCCACATACATTTTTACAGGGGGAAACAAAACTTACCTGTCGATGTGGCTCAGTCCAAGGGTCGGCAGCAGAAGAAGTGTACATGCAATATTGATGACCGCCATAGTTGAGAGAAAGAGTTTCTTGTACAGGTTATAAAAAACGCGGATGTACGTCTGTTTCTATATGGCAACATTTAAACCCAAGATCGGGGTAAACATGCGCCGAACATCGCTGTACCCCTATGCGATCATATGTATAGGGGACAGAGCTAGGCTAGCCGGAATGCGGCGTAACGTATTCAGTAGGCTTTTGCAAGGCAATGGCTGGAAATCAATGCTGTTAAACACACGTTACCCCATGTTTAAGGACGGAAAAATTGTCAGCATATTATCCGTAAGTTAGACTGAACAGGCGCAATTCTCCGAGCGACAGAACAAGTTAGAAACTGCTACTATTACTACTAGATCATCTTGAAAATCATCTTGAAGACCGAAATAATTCAGCACATCACTATATCACTAGTTGTACAACCTAAGGATGGGTTTCTACTGAGAGTGTGGTGTGATATGACTGGATTCATGAACTGGCGGATAGTGGGAATGTGGGGCTGCGTAGCGCCACTGAGAGGAACCCGGAGGAGATCGTGGAGCCAAGACTAGACATGACGATTAACATGCCAATTCTGAATATATATCTGTGTGTGGTTGCTGCTTCCACCCAAGCCCAGCCATGCCACAAGGGTATCGGTAGCGTTGCCTGGCATTGCTAGGCGCCAAGCAACGGTAAGGGTGCCCCCCCACGTCCACGTTTTTGGGGTGGCACCACAGTCTATGCACAACCTAGGCCTGGACGGCACTGGCCAACGTCTAGAACACCACTACTAATTTTGTTAGAAGGTCCATGCATAACTTGGCTCGCCGACTCCATCGTTTCAACAATCGGCAGGTCCACGAACCCAAGTCCACACCTCCCCTGATAGTGAGATTACGTGGGAATAATGTTTCTTTCATAGATTTTGAAATTCCGCTCTCCCCAGACTTTTTACTTGGAAGTATCAACCACGTATCGCCCTGCAATTTTGCCCTGCTGCATCAGACCATAAACTTTCTGCAACTCGCTCAAACCACAAGTCTTGTATGGGGCGTTGATTAATCCACGTCTAAAGAATTCGATTGCCTCTGCAGAGTCTTTTCTGTTGCCCACATATGAACCCTTAATGGTGATCATCTTGATAACAGTCTCGAAGACTGGTGCTCGAAGATAGGCGTTAGCCGGAAGACCGATGGCAACAACTGTGCCTCGGGGCCGAACATCTGACTTGTTAGCATTCATTTGGTTCTAGAATGTTTATAGGGTATCATACACTCAGCAGCCTGTTGGAATGGCTTCTCATTTGCAGCGAGCACAATGACTGCGTGGGGTCCAAGGCCATCCTCAGTGGCAGCCTTGACGTCGCTAACAACATCCTTGCTTGCCAGAAAGTCCACGAAGTGCTTGGCACCAAGATCGGCAGTCATGGCCCTCTTATCCTCACCGCCGTCAATGGCAATAATTTCAAGACCCATCGCCTTTGCGTATTGACATGCCAATGATCCAAGCCCGCCCCCAGCACCTACAATTGCGACCGTCTGACCTGGCCGTGCCTTGGATTCCTTCAATCCTTTGTAGACGGTGATACCGGCACAGAGAACGGGTGCAATGGCCTCGAGGTTACACTCCTTGGGGATGCGGGCAACGTGCACTGCTTTAGCGATGCAGTATTGTTGGAAAGTTCCGTCCACTGTATAACCGGAAAGCAGAGCCTTTGAGCAGAGCGGCTCGTCTGCTTGTTGGCAAAAGGAGCATTGGAGGCAGGTGCCGTTGATCCACTATCACAATTATCAGTTTTGTTTTTCCGAGAAACTGAAGCAGTAGGCGTAATACCTTTACGCCAGCATAGTCACCAAGCTCAATATCCTCAACCAGGGATCCAAGGCCAACAACGACACCAGCACCTTCGTGTCCACCGACCAGAGGAAGTTTGGTAGGTATTGGCCAGTCGCCGTTGACCGCGTGAAGATCAGTGTGACAGACACCCGAATATTTGATATTGATGAGGACCTCATCTGGGCCGGGTTCTCGAACAGGGATCTTTTTATAGACAACAGCTAATTGGTATTAGCATGCAAGTAGAAGCCATAGTGCTCGGTGATTACTGACGCTTGCCCGTTTCCTCGACTACCTGAGCCCATTGCTCGGTGGGAATGTCTGGAGTCATACGTGGTGCTGCCATTGTTAATCTATTGAACTCTGTTCAAAGTATAAAACAAAGAGTGCTATCTGGAGGTTGGATGTTTTTGGAATTGATGCTAATTTATTAACGAGAGAAGAGTAAAGAGGTTGTAGGTAACCTTTATATGCTTGCATGAAAGACCAGAGACGCCTTTGGGTAGAGCATCAGGTGCTAACCTACTGCGGGGTCGCCACCAAGCAACTGCGGGGTCACCAAGCAATTGCTAGACGCCTGGTGACTGCGGGGGGTAGCCATGTCTCACTATTAGTTCTGTATGTACAGTACCTGTCGAGCTTGACCTTCTAGACTCGTGATATCCGATCGTCCGATTGGCTGGTATCGTGGAGTCCAACTCTTATCTGCGGAAGCGTATCATGATGGTAATGCATACTCCTCATGCCAATAAGCAATATTGGTGTCTAAGCGTCTATAAAGCCCCTATAACCCCTCTAACTGGTTGCAATGTATTCTACAGGCGTTCGACGCGCGTGGCGTCCGTAATAATTGACCACGCTAGTAAAAAGATTCCCTTAGCAAACATTACGTCATCACCCCATTCCCCTCAATCCCTGCGCCCACTAAGGAAAACAACCAGTCGCAGAACGACCTATGATGCAATGACAACCAGGGCCTAATCCGGAGCTTCTTCGGGCATGCGCAGATTTCGGGTCAGTGATTCGGCAGCATCTTTTGCAAAGTCGTCACGTTCTCAGGCAACATTCCGTTATCTAGACAAGAAGTTTAGTGGCTGTATGGAGGGGAAGACTGACACGTGATCAACTATAGTCGCTGGGTACTGGATTCGGAGGGCCGGATCCACATAACCTTGGTGATGGGGATCCCGTCAAATATCATTCTTTGTGCTCGTTATGGCTCGTACAAATGAAGCTACACATTTTCTTAGACATGGAGCATTTGTAGGCTTCTCTAGGGAGACTTTCTCTACCTGGATCGTAAGGTCTACGGCAACAATGCCTTTCAGTTTCATATCGAATCGGAGTACTGGCTTCTAAAAATAGATAACCTTATTTTAGTGCCCGCCACCATAGACGAATTGCTTCCTCCGCTGGCCCGCGCCTTCTAGCCGAATGCTAACTCCACGGAATCGTCTCCGCTAACGACTCTCCCCGCAAGTGCGGCTACCAAATACGTGGTCTGTGCAAAACCTCCCACTGAACAAGAGGCCAAACCGAGGACGCCCAACGGTGTGGCGGACCTTCTTGAAAGGTATGACTGAGCGACACACTCCAAACCGAGTCACGTCCAAGCGCCCTGTACTCTCTTCTTGCTTGGATGCCGGATGAACGGACAGTAGTGGAGTTTTGATAGACATGAGGGGTAGTTTAGAAGTCATGGGAAGAGCGATTGTCGAATATCACCTATCGTGGGATCCTTCCGATGTCTCGGGTGCAAGGGAGATCTGCAGTCACAGCTCTTGCGAGCCATTATCTTCCACTCAGGTCGCACAACAAGCCGTGCTGCAGCTCCGTAACTTTCCGCTTGGCTAGTTTTGCTCGATTTACGGGGACCCCGCACTCCACTTCACCAGTCTTCCTGATATCACCACGTTTTGGCATCCTATAACAATCCACAAACCGGAGATACTTAGGAGCGTAAATTAACTACTTTTATTATGACTTCTATGTCTTAATTGAACTCTCTATGCCAACAAGTGGTAAGTATACTCAACCGATAGTTTCCGACAGTCGAGTTTTCCCCGACACAACGAGCAGAAGGGTTTTCAGTTTGCTCCTAGGCCAACTCTGTCTTTACTCATGTTTGCATGAAATGGATTTGCACCATCAGGAGGAGTGCCCTATCAATGAGCCATCATCTGCTTGTTCCCTTTCGAGATGAGAACTTCATTTTCATAGGTCATGTGCGAGCCATTTGTAAAGCCTCATGCGACATATGGAGAGGCCCATTCTAGAGATCTAATCTACAAATCTGCAGGACATAGCGGGATATGCCCGTTAGTGTCTCGTTCCACTGACTCCATTTTCCACCTCAGCGACGCCAACACTAGTCCCATAACCGTTGCCAGACTTTCAGACACCATTTGGAGGATGAACACCAGCTTTCAGGATCATACCAAAGATCACCAAATCTTCCCTCGCGTCTACTGCTGTCGTCTTGATTTGCTTGCCTTCGACAACGACCGAGTATAGCTCCTTCATCTCTAGTGTGTACGGGTCCTCATAGGTTTTGCGAATTGTCGATTCTTTGTAGCTGCCTTCCGGTGTAGTTTCTCTGATCTGTAGCGTTATTGGCAGACCCTTGACGTATGGGCTATCGTAGCAAATCTTGACTGTTTTCTTCTCGGCGAAGATTTCGATTGTGGCATCAAACCGACCCACACCGTCAATACCAGATTCATAGGACACTGCAAAACCTGGGTACTGAAAAATGGCGCTGATGCCTGTTAGCATCTGGACATTTGCACTTGGCACGTACTAACCTCCAAAATGGTGTTGGTGTTGCGGAACAAAGAGAAGCCCCAAGGACTCTAGTAGGCATGCCAAGCACCTCCCGCATCGCACTGAGATCATGAGAGCCCAGAGATCCTAGATTCCTCCATGCTGAGATGGTACCTGGTGTTGTGGGAATCCCTAACTCTGTCGTCAAAGCCTGCTCCAAGATGGAAGCTGTTCTCTTTGCCAACTCATTTAAATCCTCTGCTCTGTAGTCGCTGAATTTTTTCGGAAACGTTCCCGACTGCCCAACAAAAATCGAATTCGGCCCAACGATATCCCTAACTCTGGCATAGAGAATTTTGTCCAGTCCGCCAATCTCTTTGATAGCATCTGTGAAAGCAGGGGCATATCGTCGCATATACCCCACCATCACCTTTCCGGACGACTTCTTTTCCGCCTCAATAAGTGTGTCTGCGTCTTTGAGCGACAATGCCATCGGTTTCTCCACGAGTACCGTCTTGTTATTCTGGAGCGCAATTACAGCGTGTGCAACGTGGAACACGTCACTATTCGCTATCAAGACCACATCGACATCAGGTGAGGAGGCGAGCTCCTCTGCAGACGATGTAATTTTAGGCTTCCCTCCAATGACCTTATTCTGACAATAGGCGAGTGCCTGGTCCGAGATGTCGCAGAGATATGTGACCTGGAAATAGTCCGAGAGAAAACCCAGGGTTGGAAGATGAGCCACCTGGGTGATCTCTCCGCACCTGAGCAAGCGCCCGGTCAGCATGAGTACCCCTCTCTTCGTCAGCGACGCAAGACTACAAACCCTACAACACCAACTCGCACAATACTTCTCGTGGAAGAGCCGTTGGTTGCCATGTTAGATGGAAGTGTTTGGTAGTGATCATCAAGGATCGCGTAATGGTTGGACACCTGGAGGAAACGGTACGCCTTTTCAGTTTGTGTACACAATTTACTTGACGACTGGTTTGACAACAACAACAACGGTGGGTTTGTATCGATAGAGTCAAAAAGGGTTACATATAATCTCCAGCGGGGATGAAACGGTAGTAAACTTCGTGGGTTGAAGAGATTCTGGGGCCTGCGGGGAACACAAGTGGGGTAAACGCTGATGCCAAGCGACCTGGCTTTGTACTGTACCATGTATATCCTTCCTCCCTGGCCTAGATCCTTTTTGATCTCCTGCTTCGACTCGGGCGGGGATAAATACACAAGTTAGCCAGCGATCCCAGAGGCGAAAAGATACCATAGATGGTCGGAACCGTATGCTTGGTATTGTTTTTAGTTACAGACCATTCAATATGCTCAACCTTTACGCACATGGGCCTTCGCAGCCGTCTCTGCTGTCAGGATGAGAAGATATGATTTATGCATTATCTTCACCAAAGCGTTGGTAGAGCTACGACGCTCAAGGTTTCCTTGTTTTCATGGGCTCTAGAAAATAGCAACTGAATATTCGTCTTGATCTAAGTTTTGCTTCCGTTCATCATAGCATCTTGGGCTTCTCTAAATTGTGATTTCACATCATTTCCCCATATCCACTCGCATCTGGCCAGTAAATTTTCCCTTGCCTTATCTAGATCACATCCAACTTCTTCATCCTCCATTTCGTATAAACAACCAGCCTCTCTACTTGTCGTTACTACACGTTGGCTCCGTGGCCTCCGTACAGCATCGTAGGCCTTAAAAGCTTGCGTAATATTGGCTGCAGAGGTGACTTGACCAAGTAAGCTTGATAAAACAAAGGCATCC
Source organism: Pseudogymnoascus sp. SDFLT0511 (assembly GCA_030180035.1). Taxonomy (NCBI): domain Eukaryota; kingdom Fungi; phylum Ascomycota; class Leotiomycetes; order Thelebolales; family Thelebolaceae; genus Pseudogymnoascus; species Pseudogymnoascus sp. SDFLT0511. The sequence continues at coordinate 1,777,103 of JASCQD010000005.1, read as the reverse complement.
TCAATAGCCTGGCCTGCTCCAGCTCCTTGATGGGGCGTTGAAGCATGAGCTGCGTCTCCAAGAAGACATAGCCTGCCTTCGCAGTATGTTGGTGCCGGTGGGTGCTCAAACAAGGCCCAAACGTCGAATTTTTCCATAAGCTATACATATCAATTGGCTGTGTAATTTTTTGTGGGAACTGAGAACCAACTTACAGATATAATGCTCGTAACGTTGTCTCCCCAGCCCTCGAAATCCTTCAGCATGTCTTCCTTCTTAGACGGAAGAACCCATTTTTCCTCCTCCCACTTCCCGTCAAGCTTAGTTCTAAAAGCAACTACATTCATAGTCTTTCCCTTCTCAATAGGGAAGGTCAATACATGGCCATGCTGGCCCATGTACATCTGCGAGTTTTTGGCCAGCTCATCTCCTAAGGCATCCACTGCGGCGTCCATCGGTATCAGGCCTCTGTAGGCGTATTTTCCAGAGAACACTGCATGTGCAGCCTCGTGATCTTGGCCTAATAATAACTCCCGCGTCCGTGATTTGATACCGTCACATCCAATGACAGCATCTGCTTCCGCACTTGTCCCGTCCTCAAAAGTTAATACCATCGTGTCTCCCCTCTCACTAATGTTCTTCAGCCTCTTGCCAAATTCGGGCACTTCACCAGGGATAAGTTTCACAAGCTCGTTCAGAAAATGTGCTCTGTGAGTGCTGTTTTGCCCTATCTCTCTCACTCCTCTCGTCTTTACATCAGCAACATGTGTATCAACAGCTGCCAGTGCACCTCCTCGTGTGCCCTTCTCCTGGCCAGTCCTGAAATCAAACCACGTATCCTTCTTCTTTGGCCAGCCATTAGTAGTCGCACAATTTTCAAACCCTTTGGCAATTTGCGGGTCAATGAGCTCCATTGCTCGGATGGTGTTGGGCCCAAAGGAGACACCGGCACCGACTTCTGCGAATGCTGAAGCCGCTTCGTATAATTTGCAGGAGATGTTCTGGCGAAGAAGGCCAATAGTCAAGCAAAGGCCTCCAATCCCACCGCCACAAACAGCAACATGGAAGTCCTTTCGTTGGGCCATGATATCTCCGTTTGCAAACAAACTCTAACGAGATAATGATTCTCACAAAATGGGTGTGAATAGTGCACACACAAACGCAGTTACAACGAGGAATTCTCGAGACGACGAAACTGATATCAATATATATATCAGAGAGCGGCAGAAGCTTTGCGGGGGAGTTTTACCCCTAACGAAAGTTCTTTAGACTCCACAAAATATACAGCTCTTGACATCATCTCCGCCTATCGAGACATAGCGAGTTATGAGGGTGTAGAAATGTTAAAGCGGGGTTGTAGTATCAACTGGAGTACTAAGAATATAGTAGTTTCCGCTTCGTCCCACTTACCTCTTAACATCCGATTCGCCCTCTAATCCGACCCGACGTCCGCCATTTCACACCCTACAATCCGCCACACGCGTGGGGTACCAGTCATCCGAGGCTTCAGACGCAACTGGCCGTAATCGTTGGTTTTCTGAACCAACCCACAGTGGTCTGTTCTACCTTCGTCTTTCTAGAACCGTATAAATCTTATTAATATATCTACGTCTCCGAGCGTCAAGTTGCCGCTTTCCACCACAAGCTCAGGACCAAAGCGGTGCACACCCACCAATAATACGAAAAGCCGGACTCGGCTTTTCGTATTATTGGTCCTTATATCCAATGCCTTAAAAGCTACAGATAATGTCGGGGAAGCGGGGTATGGGAGAAGCGGGGTATGGCGGGCTTTAGTCTAATTCCTCGGCAGATTCTGGAGTTTCCCCGGAATCTCCAACGGAGTTTAGGTGAGGGGATTGCACCCCCGCCACCATACAAACCATCACGTAGATTTCTGGCTGCAACGTAGGGTGACAACAAACACCTACAGTTACTACACTATAGTGGCGGCGAAGTGCAAAACTCCGGATAAGCTACTCCTTATGATTCAATTGTTTGCATCAGGGTCTCCCCGGAAACACCCCCTATCTACACATGGGCGACGACGCTATCTGTTCCCTTATCTGCCATAGTTCTCAACGAGCAAATGTAGAAAAATATGTCTTTGCCTACAAGGCTAGAAGGCGGAGGAACAACACAACGGCCACGACGAAGGGAAGGACCCTCATCGCCATATTCATTGCTTTTGAGTCGTAGATCAAGTGCCGCCGTACTCTAGGAATCCTTACTCCGACCCGTTACAGCATCCACTGCTAACTCCCGAGCTGAACTAGAGAGTGACTGGGCATTGCGAACCCCCTCGACATACCCCTCACTGTCCTCTCCCTCATTGATGCCGATCACACTGCACCCATATTGCAACACCACCAGTCGATGCCAGGGCAACGACGCCGACAACAGATCATCTCCTAAATGCCCAACGGCGGCAGAAGGCGACATCTGCCAACCCATAATGTTCATACGACATACAAGAAATTAACTGCTTTAAGAGCATCACGTTCTGCCGGCGAACAATCTCTGGCGCCAATTATGATGGCTCTGGCTTCATGCAGCATAGCTAGCTTTTAAGGCATTCCAAAACATTATTAGTCTCCCATTAACTATTTCATTAACTATTTGGCGCCCCGGACGAATGCCCACAAGCATGACGACGCGTGCATCGGATCCCCTTCTTGATAAACAGAAACGAGCAGATACGGACGCAGTCTTAGAGATCTTGATACGCCATTAACAGCCATGCCCATCGCATCTAACGTCTATGGCAGACTTCCGTTCTCAACCGAAGCCACCAATGAATCGAATGACGGCGTGGGAACGACGGCGTAGGAATGGGTCCAGCACCGCCCTCACAGTGCTCTACGCGGGTACTTCAAAGTACCCAAACTAGTTTACTTACTCCGGGATATAAACGCTTGACATGGTCATAGTAGTTCGCTGTGCCGTTCGGGAAGATCAGTGGGCCAGCCAATCCATGCCACGTAATTATCTTCCCTCCAACATCACGGAACTCTGAGAGGTCTGGGTCGTCGGATTTAGTGAGAAGTATATTGTTGATTTGACGCATGAAAGATCTCGTAGCCGCTCCGTGACATACATTTGATGTTCAACGTCGAATTCCTCTTTACAAAGAGGCCGATCCAATCGTATGCGACGACGGTAAACTGTCACACCGACACAGGTACTATTGGCAGCACCACTTATGTCTAGTGGGTGGATCATATGCAAGGCCGTATCAAAGTCAAGTGCCGTTTGCAGTATGTGGACCTGTCCTTGCAGCATGGGCCACGGTAGCTGCTTTATGGGGGATGTTGAGTTTTGCGCCGTTACATGCACTGGATTGTCCCACAATCGTCTGTGGGCCGAAATGGAAGAGACCTGGAGATGAGATGATTCCATCCACAAGGCCATCATTACCATCACATTTCTCAATGGCGGCTTCGGTGATAGCCTATTTTACAAAATCTTAAAGTGTCTATTAATATGATTAAGTAGCGTGGAATTAATTGCCGTCTAAAAGGTGAGGCGAGGCAACATTTTCGTGTCAGCGTGGCTCCATGACCATTCCCTTCGCTCGTTAGTAGCCCTTTTCCCAACAAAGCGGGAGCTTTCTCCAGTCTATATTCGCAAGCAGAAGTTTATACAAAAAAGCCACTTCCTGGGGTCGGAGCCGCTGATTTTGGCAGAGCGCAATTGCTAATTTATGCAACCTCTACCTCTTGCTAAATCCTCAATTTACGGTTTAGAGAACCACTACCTTATTTTAATACGCTACGCTACTACAGGTAACAGTATAATAATTACACCGGATTACAGGAAAAGGCTCTAGGCGCCAAGATCCTAACCATAAACACCAACGGGGTATCATTTCAGCGACGATAATTATGTGAGCCAATACTTCGATATGTAAGGCACCCTTTTCTAAAGAGGGAAAAATTGTCAGACGGGCATTAAGTTGAAGCGGCCCCACAAACTAGAGGGCTGCCAATATAACCCATCTTGTTCAGCAATATAAAACCACCACATCCCCGCTGCATTTGCTACCTTTTATTGAAACAATCATTGTCCTACGCCTGCCTTAACTCACCAAGCTACATTACCGCTACTATGCAGCTCCAATCCCTCCTCCTCCTCGCAACAGCTTCACTAGTCACTGCCGCAGTCGTCGCAGCAGCACCATCTGGCGACATCGAGATCCCTGCCGCTTTGGTTTCACGCGCGTGTGTCGCCAACGGGTGTCGGTGCAAGACAGGCATCAAGGCTGGTGTCTACTGCGGCGCATGCGTCATTTCCACGTCGTCGTATACAGGTTGGGCTATTACAAAGAAATTCAATCAGAATCATATATTCCAGTGCAACTCGAATGGCGGGTGCTGCGACTATGGAACTGCTACTGAGTGTGGGCCCCAGAAGGGCCGTTGCGCACAGGGGACGACTCCTTAATTCTGACAAGGTTGGAGGGATAGAGGATTCGGTTATAAGCTGTAGTGGAAATATGAAATGGGTAGGGGGTTGACTGTGAGCTGAAGTCAACTTGAATATGTGGGAGGCCATGCAAATGAGCAATTAAAGAAGTTGAAGGGAAAAGGGTAGAGAATACTTCTAGTGACTTAGAGTTAGAATTTAACAAGTGTGGAAATCGACGGCAAGCCTGTGCACGTTGCGGTGCCCAATCGGGAGGGCGCTAAACGCACCTTGCGACTGAGATTATAGAATATTATAATAAAAGGGCCTTTTTTTTCCCGCGAACATACTACTCTATTTAAGGTAGTTCTAGACGTTCCTTTTCACGCCCGTTAGCTGCTTCCAGCCCCGCTCATAGTCCTCAGTTTTAGCGGAACCCTCAAGGTGAAAAGTTTCAAATACTCCCACACATGGCGGACCCTTACAGACGCTGATGGTGTTTTGGCTAATGTTATACAGGACACAAGCAACTGTGGCAGTGGAACCCTTGAAGGGGTAGCCCGGGTAGTGAGAGATGACTGAATCAATGGGGCTTTTGTCAGGGTGGCAACAGACACTCTCGGGATAACTGAAATGGTCCGAAAACGCAGATATAATTTTGGACTTGTCCAGCAAACCACGCCGGTGTGGATGAATACCTTTCGTGAACTGTTGGTGCCGGAACCAGCTGCTACCGCCAGGATAGCGGTCTCTGATATCTGAGCGCGACAGGAATCCTGGGTGCCGGAAATGGTTGGTGTGCACGATATAGGCATCTTCGACGTCGGAACAAAGCTTGTACACACGGTCGGGAGTGATCTCAAGACACATGCCAAAACCAGTTGTGTCGGCTGAGGCGACTGTGAGGTTGTTGGAGACGTGGCGTGGGAAGTTGTCGATGGCGACCAAACCTTCAGAGAGATGAGCGCATTCGAGAAACATGCGGCGGAGCAAAGATATTGGCAGGACTGGCATGGGCTCAACCGGAACAAAGATACCTGTGCGTGTGGTGTGGGAGATTGGGACATAGTCGTCTGTTGACACGAGGGAGTTGGCGGTGACGGCCATGCCAAAACTATTCATGCCAGAGCGGCCAAGCTGGCCGGCCTCAGCAAGAAGAAACATGGATGGCTTGTGTTCTGGTGGGTCCGGATGTACTTCGAGGTAAATAATGGTGTCGTTGAGCCAGAGTCTAGCTGACATATCCCAATTTTGAGCGCAGACGACATCACCGTTAGTGGTGTTTTCCTTCACAAAGACAGCGCTGGTACATTCATTGGCTTGCTCTTCTGCAAGAGCGCCACTTTTCGACGGTAAAAAGTCGTTAGTTACTCTGGCAAGGTCATACCTAGCGTTAAGAATGATGATGTCTTCAAGAGGGACTTCTGAACCATCGGCAATTCCTTGCATCTCCTCGAGGCCACTTGGGAAATAAGTCTTAATGGCGGGAATGTAGACTTCATTAACGATTTTGGAAGTTATGTCAAGTGGTGTAAGCTGTCCAGGCAACTTGTACTGAGCCACATTGGATCTGATCTTCTCCTTGGCTTGCTGGCCGTGTGAAAATCCGCGCGTATGCGGTAGCCCTCTGACAACCACATGCTGGTATGTGGGACTTGGAAATTGAATTATAGTCATTATAGGAAACTGATATACATTTGTAGACAAACTGAGAGTGTGTATATATGAGTTCACGCGTTATTAGTAAGAATGATGAAGGGTTCGATATAACTATATGAATAATCCACTACTTAGAATTCTGAGGGATGGTGTCACTATCGCATCCTCTTCCGGAGAAGTGAGCGATGAGTGACTGGATCATGCGGGGTATTAATTGAATAAAACCTGCCTTTTGGATATTACGGCAAGAAAAGTACCAGTCAAAGTGTGTCATATTCTAAAAGTTAGATAATCTAGTGGTAGTTGACGTTGCACATTGTGAGATGGCTAATATTCGCCGTTTTAGGATTGGCTGAGGCCTTGTATCGCTGTCACAGCCTCTCCCAGAGAAATAATCGGTGGCCACCTGGCCCAAGCCAGGTCGGGTAGCACAAAGTCAGCAATTTCATCTCCCAAGATCCCGCCATCTATGTGTAAACCATCAACTCTCAGAGTAAAACAAGTCACGATATTGCTCACAACTTCAGTAGTGAGATAAATATATATATAATGGTAGCAGAGTCAAGGGAATGTTGCAGCAACATGGCACTCAGTCTTTTCAGTTCTTCTTGGTCAACCTCATCTCTTCCCTCCCGTGTTCCTGAGGTTCTTCAATGTCTTGGATTCAACGGAGATCCCGCATATAATTAAGATGAGTGTGTAGTTTGCCATTGCGTCCGCCGGCCAAATGGGGAATGTAATATAGAAATAAAAATAGTATAGAAACAAGATATGCAATTACTCATATAAATGGGTTTGCAAATTATTGCGCTATGACTTGAAAATTCATAACATACATCTGTAATCCCAAGTACAGATGGAGGATCGGAATCCCGTACGTACCAAATCCAACGGGGCATAGTGCGCGGGGTTGGAGATCGATCTGTGCCGGCCCGACCTGATCGCCGAAAACTGGAGAATTACCTTACCTAAGTACTTACTTACCATGACAAAATTGCGTGCTTCGTATCATAAGAACTTTATCATTGTAGCCACTCAATTCGATCTGATAACGTACTTGTAGATGGAGAGAGCCTCCCTATGTAAATCAACGAAAATCTGAAGCAAAAAAAGCCGTTTGAGATAATTTCAGTGAGCATCGACTCTATGCAGCTTAATTAACGATACTGTGGGTCTCACCGCTGCAATGGCTTATCAATCATTCTGGTTACCAATAATCTATGCAACTGTATCCTCGACTCTTCCTAGTGCATCTCCGGTGAGTTATAAAAGCTTCACGCCTCCCTTCCTAGCGTACCTCCCCCTCTATTCATCGTGCTCCAGATACTTTACCCATACCCTCTATCCTCCCAAACAAACATTTCCAATTTTACAGCCAACCTATCACGCCATGTCTCTCTCACTTTACCAAGTCAGCGTTGTGCCCTTCATCTCCCAGTTGAAGATCGTCTCCAAGCTCCTCACAATGGGCCTAGAGCACGTCAAGGGCGACGAGTCTGCCCTTATCGACGCCCGCATCATTGAAGACATGAAGCCGCTTACCTACCAGGTAAGTTACCCCGCAATCGCCAAGCCAAACTACAGAGCCAGATCAGGACTGACGTCAAGATAAGATCCAACGCATCAGCGACACAGCCAAGGGTCTTGCTGTCCGCATGGGCAAGGTCGAGCCCGTCGCCATGGCCGACGAGGAGAAGACCTTCCCTGAGCTCCAGGAGCGCATCGCCAAGACCATTGCTGTCTTGGAAAGTGTTGACCCAAAATCATTCGAGGGTAGTAAGTTTAGCCGTTATTTCCTGCGCTTGGATAAAGATTTGACGTTTTATAGTTGAGGACAAGGAAGTCATCCTGTCTGTCCCTAGCGGCGACCAAAAGTTTACGGGCCTGTCTTATGTGAACACCTTCGCTGTCCCCAACTTCTACTTCCACATGTGTATGGTCTATGCCATCTTAAGGAAGGAGGGTGTACCAGTCGGCAAGCTGGACTACCTTGGAAAGAGGTAGACCCTCGCAGCGCTGAGGGTGATATACTAGGCCCTTTGGATGCTTGGGCGCTTGGGCGCTATGTGCCAGAGTCTTACTTCCGCTACATTGCTGAAGTTATAGATTTTGTTCTCGGCAGGCGGGAAATAAAAATGAACATATTATTGCATTGATTCAGCTTCCACTGAAGAGATCAAACTATGTTACTTCGGAACAGTGGCCTTAAGCCGCTGCACCCGAAAATTACAATAAAAATTACATATTATAGCCCCGATTTAACATTGTGTATCCCATCTGCGAAGAATAAACGCTAAAGCTTCAGCAATAAACAGCTGAGGGAGTTGAAGGCACCGCAGAGCCACATGGGTCCCTGTATATAGTTCCCTCGATTACGTAGATCTGGCTCGCGGCACCAGTATTTTAGTTCTCCATAAGCGATTGGAAGGCCTCCAATGACAATTCCTTGGGGTGATATATTTCGCCGCTTGAGCTCTTCAACGGCTATGTCAGACCTCACTCCGGCCCGGTATATAATTCCAATCCTGATCAATGTTAGCGCGCTATGCTGAGAAACTGAACGGCAACTTATATCTGCCTCTTCTGTCGACCTTGATTCCGATAGTGTATACTATAAGTAGGTTTCAAATACTACTACGATTACTATTGCGGTGCAACCCATTGTCAAAATAGACCTACTTTTGGGTGATCGGGGTGGTTTTGTTGTATAGGAAGAATGGTAGAAATGGATGTGAAGAAGTAGGCATCGCAAGTCATAAGAGTATAGTGGGGGGGGAATATTACATTTGTTTTAGTAGCATCACGCCTCTTTTTTCGTTGGCAAAGGAAGGGTAACCTATGCAAAAATGATCTACTACCACAAGTTAATCTCTCATATATATATAGCACATAAATATATTTTCTTACCTCTGAGATACTATCCAATCATCTATATGCCGTTCCAGCGGAATGGGGAGCTCCACCGATGTCCATCCCAACCCCTCAATGCATCCTCTCCCAGCAATCTGGACAAAAGTCATTGATCACCTCCTCAGACGAAGTTCGGCGACAATGTCGCGTGCCGCGGTAGCGACAGTGACGTGATCTGAGGTAGATGATGTGCTGGCAAAAGGAGTACCAGCGGGAGCGAGACTCGCACATGGTGGTGACTGAGTGGTGTGAAGTTCGGCGAGATCTCGTTGCGTTGTGATGGAGTTCGTATGAGAGTTCTGAAGTGAGCTGAGTCAGCAACTTTGGACATGGCTAAGCTCATCTTCTTATATGCGCCATCTGAAGAAGCAGACTGTTCACCAACGATGCTAGGTGAAGGAATAAAAGCCCCTGATCAGACAATCTCCCCGTACAGCTATAGATTCCCTTTATCACGTGTGAAGGAGCAGAGTTTTTGCAGGTGATTCAACCTCTACATAATCCGAGGGCCCCTCAGCTTTGTCCCCACACGCCGAATAGTGTTCCAAGGAACACGAATACGTCTCTGGCTTTTAAGAACAAAGAGAACTGACTCACCCAATACACTCTAGATGTCTCTCTATCCGTTTCTAAGACTCGACCCTTTGTCTAAACGCATGCAGTGTTCACCAAAGAACGGAGAAATACTTTAAAGCTTCGAGAGATGCCAGTCTCAGATCACTCGAGGTCTGCCATCATTCTCCCAGACAATACCTCAGACGTCGAATCCCCCTGACCAAATATTAATCTGTAATAAATACGTACAAATAACTCCCCCTCCACCACAGCCATGGGTTTTGTGTAGAGTGAGAGTTTGGAGAGTGAGGGTGATGGGAAGGCGGTGAGTATGGCGAATGAGAAATTTGCGGTTGGTGCTGGGTTAGGGACCTTTGCTGATATGCGTGCTGCCCTCGATGATCGTACTCAGGGCGATCGTGGCGGGAGGTATGGCGACGAAGAATTTACAGGCAAAGCATCGCCTCTAAATATTTTGCGTGTTAAGGGGCGTGAGTACTTCATCGAAGCTGATGGGCTCTCAGACTGGGAATTGCAGAATGAGAATATCTTCCTCAAGAAGAAATGGAACAAAGGGCGTTTGACACTTGGCCCTCGAGAATCCGAGGACCTCAGACAGTACATCAAAGCCGTATGGATACGGAAGGCTGGCGATGATGCAGAAATATACGGCAAAATGCCTTGGGATGATATCCCCCAGGACCAGCCGGCGGAACTACCAGCGCGACCAGAAGATGCCACCTCCTGGGACCAGCTTCCAGAGCCAGCACCACAAATAGACTATGAAATATACCGGGACGAGCTGCGAGAACTAGCAGCATGGCCGGGGATAGACCCAAAGACTAATTCTGTGATAAAGCCTGGCCTAGGATCGAGCCATAGGCAAAGCCGCCCACCGAGCCCACCTCAAAGCAGTCCAACCATCCACCCGGTTGACACTCCTCAATCGCAAAGCGAGCCGACAATCAGTCTGAGCAACGAGGAGTACGAAAACATACGCGTGCGCTATAATTTTAGGTGGCATCTACGAAAAAAAGGACTATCCGACGAGCAACTGAAAGTGCTAAAAGTAGCCATGCAAACCGAGTGGGAAGAGCGTGCCATGCCCAGGGGAAAGGATGAGAGTATGCCCTGGCACGAAGGCCACGTCGCATCCCATAAAAAGGCCGTGGAATCTGCAGACCTCTATGAAAGACACAGAGAGAGAGAATGGAGATATGAAAAGCGGAAAGATGCCTTTCGAAGGGAGTGGGAGGACATGGGTGTTGGTGCGGATGCTTCCAAGCGGTACGCTCTGGCGCGCCTTATACAGGCTGCGTTTGAGAGTGTAGTTGGGACCCGCGGCATAACGGAGGATATGCCGTGGACCGCAGATCTACAACGCCCTGAGTCTGTGTCGCGCGAAGACGAGGGACGGGAACGGTCCCGGCCGCAAGACACGAATAACCCACCCCCCGACACAAGCCCGGAGACAGACTATACGCACCTCCGCACCGAATATATAGCCTTCTTCTGCAACCGTGTCAGGGGCGAGGATAGGGAGGAGAGGGAGAGGGTGGCGGGTTTATTCCGCGAGGCGTGGGTGAGAGAGGTGGGGGTGCGGGCGCATGATGTTAGGATGCCTTGGGATGAGGTGTTGGCGCAGTTGGAGGATGGGGATGTTGAGCAGCAGGAGGAGGAGAGGGACATGGTGGGTGGGGAGGTTGTGATTGATGTTGGTGGGTTGAGGGGGAGGAGGGAAGGTGGGAGGAAGGGGAAAGGGAAGGGGAAGAAGGTGGAGGGATGGACGAGGAAGAGGAGGGATCTGGGTATGGAGTGTGAGTACCAGTAGCTGAGTTTGGGGTTTCTGGATATCTGCGCGGAGTTTTGTGTTTGAAGTTTGCTTGTTGGTCAAGTATGTAGTTTGCTTCGGGACAGGAGGGGGGGGGTACTGCGTTTGTGTTGTACTCGGCCTGCTGCAGGCCGGGTGATTTTTTTCGTTTCGTCGTTCCATCGTTTCGGAGATAATTCGTTTACGCGACAGAGTAATGCATGCTACATCATACAAATTTTTAAATAACAGTCCGAGGTACTTGTCCCAGTGACATTGAGCTTGATATGTACGAATCCGTCTTTCTCAAGCCACCTATTATCACATTTCCCCAACCCACACCGTTCCTGACTCACAGCCTCGCCATCGTCATCACCTCCACCCTCAGCCTCGCGCTAAACAACACCCCTGTCCATCAAAATTCCCCGAGGCCGCGGTTTCGACGACCTCACCTATGCACGCATCCTGCAAACAAGCTCCCAAAAAGTCCCAAAGGGCACCTCCCCTACTACACCGCCACCCCCGAGGAATTGAAAATGAAGGCGCCCACCGCACCCCTCCTCCGCTTCCTGGCTAGGAGAACGCCATCGCCATGCCGTCTCTGTGCCGGGGCAGGGAAGGGACGGATACAGCGTCTGAGCACTCCCTCGGCTCTGCACGCCAAACCCTCAAAACCGACCGCCCCAAAGAAAGAAAAGGCCATAAAACCTCTCCCTTATAGGTGCGAACCCCCCCGTCCCTTTCCCAGCCCGGAGCTCCCAAAATCCCCCAATCCCCATCCCACTCTATAGATATATCTAACACCCCTCACAGCCCCTCACGAAAATACCCACACAAACGCATCCCCCTCCCCCCCTCCTCCGCCCCTCCACCACCGCCCAACCCGCTCCGCTACCGCAGCATCCCGCTCCTCATGGGGAGCTTAACAGCCTTCGCCCTAGCAGGGTACAGCAGCTACATCTACGTGACCTACCGGCGCGCGACCTCCTCTTCCACCCCCTCCAGCGTCCCCCTCGACGTCTCAGACCGGTATAACGAGATCGCGACCGAGTTCGACGGGGACGTGGAGTGGATGGAGTGGTCGATGGGGGTCTCCAAGCTGAGAAGAGAGATGGCGGCCAAGGCGAGGGGGAGGGTGTGTGAGGTTTCTGTGGGGACGGGGAGGAATATGGGGTTTTATTCGTGGGGGGAGGAGATGGCTGGGGGAGCTGGGGGGAAGGGGAAGGGGAAGGGGGGGAAGAAGGCGGAGGAGGGGGAGGGGGGGAAGGTGACGAGTTTCACGGCTGTGGATAAGTCGCCCCAGATGATTGCTGTGGCGAGAGAGAAGTTTTCGAGAGATCACCCTGGGGTGAAGGGCGTACAATGGGTCATCCAAGACGCATCTCTGCCTCTCCCTCCGCCGCCCCCGTCACCAGGTACACCCTCGACCTCTTCCACGCCCGAGAAATACGACACAATCCTCCAAACCATGGGCCTCTGCTCCACCCCCTCCCCCACGACTCTCCTCCTCAACCTCGGCGCCCATCTCGCGCCGGGGGGCCGGATCTACCTCTTAGAGCACGGGAGGGGGTACTGGGGGTGGCTGAACCAGATTCTCGATTCCCTCGCGCCGGGGCACGCGGAGAGGTTTGGGTGTTGGTGGAATAGGGAGATTGGGGGGGTGTTGGAGGAGGTGCAGGCGAGCGGGGGGTTGGAGGTTGTGGAGGTGAGGAGGAGGAATTGGGGGACTACTTGGTGGGTTGAGTTGAGGAGGGCTGGGGAGGGGGGTGGGGAAGGGAAGGGGGAGGGCGGGGAGAAGAAGGGGTGGTGGTGAGGAGGGTTTGAGGCTCTCCTCTCTCTCCTCGCTCCTGGAAACTAGCTGGCTGAGTGGAGTGTGATACCGATAGTGTAGGAGTAAGCTGACTTGACCACAGCGTCTCGTGGTCTAGAGACTCGAGACTGTTTAAACAATGTATAAACAAATAATAACACACACACAACGCCATCATCCCACACAAAACTTACCGTGCCTTTTTAAACAGCATCAGTGATGTGAATCAGGGGAATCATGCACCTGCCTGGATCCCCCCGCCAAGCGCGCCTCACTCACTCAACTCCTGTCCGCCCAGCCAGCCAGCCAGCTAGCAAGCCAGCCAGCAAGCCACATCTCCAAAAAGTTACATCCCCCCAAGTACCTCCTCCACCACGCCATCCCCAAACAGGCTACCCCCAACGGCATCCCGGCATCCAAATCCCGGGCCTACGTGACCGCTAAAACTCATACAGATATGTACCTCTGTACATTTTGAACTCTCCCAGATCTCGCCTAGTCCCGATTTTTTTGAAATACGCATGGGACGCGCAAGTTTTTTTTTTTTTTTTTTTACCCTTCATCTCACCTCTTTCGTAATTGGGTAATATTGGGATTATTCCCGAATTTCCCATTGGCTGATGAGATTTCCAGGCGCGCCGGTCGAGGTAAGGCGGGGGGAATTGGATGATCCGTCCGCCTTCCTACGTACATACATACAGTACACAATCTTTATACAGTACCATATTACCATGCGGTGGTGTTTTAAAACATAAAATTGCACATTTTGTTCATCCCCTAGGCTGAGATATTGACCGAGATGCACCCAGCGCCACCACCTCAGCCCCATCTCCAAATTCGAACGATGACGGAGAACGGAGATGTGCATGTTTCCAGCTCGTGCAGTAGCGCCCCTGTAGTGCGCTGTAGCTGCGCGGCGGCGGTGCGAAGGGGAGACGAGACAGGTGTATGTACCTTATACACTTTACTCCGTATGTACATAAAACTCTTGGACTGGATAGAAAGGGAGGGAGGTGGTGAGTGATGGGAGCGCGGAGGTCGTGCCTGGCGTGTTCATCTGTGTGTGTTTGTGAACTGCATATGCGCGTACTCACCGACATCAGACAAGACATACATACATACCATGCACCTGCCTCTCGGCGCTACACCTCCCACCCCGTGGCGCATAGCTCCTCCGGTCGACAACAACATCAGACCACCCCTTCCCCTTTCGTCACCTCCCCATCCCCCCAGCGCGTGGGGCGATGCGAGCGCGGCGCCGCGATGCGAGATGAGGCGAGGCGAGGCTGCGCTGAGTGAGTTCATCGTACGGGATCGTGGTAGGTAGGTGGGTGCGGATGTGAGCGGGCGGGGCGCCATAACTTAGATTAGCTTGCTGTGGGTATGGCGAGAGCCAGTTACGGAGGCGCGGCTGGGAGTGCGTGGGAGGCGGGCCTGGATTGTAAGCCGCAGACGCGGGTGCAGAGGAGAGGATGGGAGAGTCAGGGAGGTGCATGGGCTGGTGGGTGGTGGGGGATGTAATCACTTCTCCCGTGCAGGAAGTGATGTTTGTATAATCTACCGTGGTGTGAAGAGGCAGGGGAGGTAAGCTTGGAGGAGGGATCCCTCGGCTCTTGGTGCGTGAGCTCCCTCCCTCTCTCTCTCGCTCTTTCACGAGTTTTAATTGTGGGCATGTGGACGGGGTGCAAGTGGGCATAAAGTGGGAATAGAAGGTCGTTGGATTTGTTCCCGACTTTTTCCATGCTCCATCCCACGGTGGAGGCGAAATTGAATTTATGGACTCCATTGAATTGCCACGGTTGGACTAAACTAGACATCGTAAGGTTATTTTAGGTTGGTAAGGCAAGAACAGAACACCTGTTTGTCCATTATTGCCTGTTTTTACTACCATTAGGAATGAGGGGGTTCGTCATCCTCGGTCGCTCGCTCTGAGAGATGGGGTGAGAGGGTGGTTGATGGTCATTGTCGCGCGACTCGTGTCGTGGGTGAGGTGAGGGGGGGAGATGGGAAATTTATAGATGGCTCCGTCATGGCATACATCATGTTCCCACTGTTGCCAGGTGTTGTTCTTGCTTTCTTGCTTGTTCCCGCCCTCACTTTCCCTTTATTATGCCAATGCCAATGATAATGTCAATGCTAGTAATGCGCCATGATCTCCCTTCTTTCCCATGCTCTTCAACTCCAACTATCTCTCCCTGCTCATCCGATCTGGTGGTCCTCCTCTCCTTCTCCTCGTCCTCCTCCTCATCTCCTCGTATGTATGTAATCCCATCTCGCGTATTTGATTTTGCGTCCCGGTCAAACTCGTCCCACTCTTAGTTCTTTTAGTTCTCTTAGCATGGGAGCAGCACAGGTAACTGTACCTCTAGTCCGTACTCTGCATGTCACTCCCGGCAGTAACTCCCTACTAAGAGTACTTCCGTTCAGACTTGTCGCTCTTCCCTGTCAAACCCGCCTTACCACCCTCAATCTGACCACTTATCTCTCTCCCTATCCTTCCCTTCCCAGCTTCCCTCCCACTCCCACTCCCATTCCCACCGTTCCCACCCCATTTCGCCGTTCGCCATCCGCTTTCCCCCCCTCCGCCTCACCTTGCCTTCCCATCCCAGAAATCCCCCCAATCCCATCACATCCCATCCCATCCCCCATCCAAAACACTGCAACCCAAAAACCCAGGCACACGACATTTTGAAACATTCACATCTTCGCCACAACAAACACAACCTATACGATACGACACAACACGAACACCCTGAACCCCCGATATCCTCCTCCTGTACAACACAATTTCATCGACATTATCGCTCTTCTAATAAATCTTTCGACAATACATTTCCAAGCGAACAAATAGTACGACAAATCAAATCACCCCCGCCGACTTAAATCACCTACGTACATCGTCCCACTACCGGAGATCACAACCAGACAAGGATCAAGCGTTTGCGCATTACGTTGGGAAGGAGTCGACTTTCCGCACGTTCGGGAAAAGCGCCGCCGTTGCGACAGGAGAGGTCCATCATCGCCACTACAACAAAATACTACAACAACACAACATCCATCCATTGCGCCAGGCCAAGAATCGAGAGACGGCGACAAAACAATCGCTCTGTACAATTATCAACAAAGTAACGGACGGAGAATACTTTTGCTGTACACTATATTCTGTACACCAACCTGTACACCAATCTGATCTGTTACCTCTTACCGCTCGACATCTCACACCGTTTCGAACGCGCACTGTCCCTTTTTCGTCCAGGGAAGGAGATCTTGTATGCATAGTATTGTATACATAGTACGCCCAGAGTTACACACTTGAACTTGACTTGACCAGCTCTCCCCAGCATCAATCAGTCAAATCAACTCTTGTGTCATCATATATCACATATTCACATATCGAAAACTCACTCGCGCGCCTTCCTGCATTCCGGAGGAGGCAACTCGCATCCCAACCACCATCGAACAACACCACCCAACCCCGTCAAACAGCCCAAGCAACCCAGGCAACACCCCCCTGCTGCATCCAATAACATCCCGCATCTTCACACCAAGCTACTGAAAAACTATCAGACCACCCTATCTGTACTATACCTGTACAGTACATACCTGGAACGGATAATACTCCAGCTGCATTCCATACCCCAGTCATCACCACCTGCCCTGCGCCGAAGGGGAAAATCCGAGCGTGCAACGTGCAGCCACCCCAGCAAACCAAGCTGCAACAAACAGGCGCATCCCTCCCTTTCGCTACTCTCCTGCCTGGCAATTGTCGCAAACAATCTTTCCAACACCTCTCTCCTCTTCTCGCCACCGACCCCTCTCACAACCCCCTCTCCGCAAAAGACAACTCTCACGCAACGACCTTTCCCATGCGCTCCGCAGCACCCGAGAAAGCCGTCAAGATGCCATATAACACCCGTCGGAAATCGTTGTCGCTGCCGTCGCTAGGCATCCACCTCCCTGTCACACACGCCTCGAGAGCAGCTGCGGCCGCCGCGGCAGCAAACCGCTCACCGCCTTCGTCGACACCGCTGTCCGACCAGCCGCCACTCAAAAAATTAAAACAGTCGCACGCCGCCGCATCATCATCGTCATCATCATCGAAACCGCAGTCGCAGTCGCATATGTCGCCACCTTCGAAACCAGAACCGGCGGCGAAGAGCATACTGAAATACGAGCACACGCCGCCGCCGTCGCCGGAGGCGGATCTGGTGGAGGATGAGGACGCGCCGAGACGAGAGATCGATTTGGAGGGCATCAATGATGATATTGTCGAGGCGGTTATTGTACAATTACAACGGACAGCGAACAGGCCGCACCTGGTCAAGGAGCTGGCCGCCATCCTGTCGACCTCGGTAAAAATAGTCGAGACGTGAGTGCCCCCGTTCCCCCCGCGACCAGAACCGCGACCCCAGCATCGACCTTAAACTAACGCCGCTTCTCTCTTTAGATCCGCGAACCCATCAGCAATCATATCCTCCCGCCTCTCGACATACCTCAAGCGCACCTGCTGGTCGGCACTCGCGCCCTGCCCGCTCGCAAAGGAACTCGAGACCGTCCACCCGCGCCGCACCTACTTCTACCTCACCACCTACCGCCACCAACCCATCCCCTCGCCCTCGCAAGCCGCCGCCTCCTCCGCCGCATCCGCCTTCCCACAACGCTCCATCATCTCCCCCTCCCTCTCCTCCACCGAATCCCGCTCCGACGAAGCCGACGCCGAGCGACGCCGCCAGCTCTCACCTAGCCCGGAAGTCGACCTGTCGTCCCCTGAACTCGACGACGTGGGATCGTCTGACTCGAACGGCTCTGTCGCGCCGCCTACACCCTCGGGATCGTTCTCGGGACGCCTGACGGTCGAAACTATAGGGGGGTTGGCGAGGAATCATCGCGCGGCGTCGCCGCCGCTGGAGAAGGACGAGAAGGAGTTTACGCAGACGGCGAGGGGGATGCAGAGACGGCAGCTGCAGAGCGAGAAGATGAGGGGGGAGGGCGCGGTGGCGGGGCAGCTGCTGCATAGCCCGTCCTTCTCGTTTGGGGGGGAGGCGGAGGTCAAGATTATGGATCTGGATGGGGATGGGGATTTGTTCGGCGAGCACCATCATCACCATGAGCAGCATAACCGCGCCAGTGGGATGGGGGCGCATGGTGGTGGTGGCTTCGTGAGCAGCCCGGCGATGAAACCGATGGGGTTCATGTCTGGTGGCGGCGGCGTGATGCCGCTGCTGTCATCGCCGGCGCCGATGTCGGCACTGAAGAGGCCGTTTGAGGATGTGGTTGAGGTGTGGGAGAAGGGGGAGATGGAGTGGGATTCGAGGAGTCCGGAGAATATTGACTTGGAGGAGTTGGATGGGATGTTTGATTGCTTTGAGTGAGGGGGTGGTGTTTGAGTGTGGAGTGTGGAGTGTTGAACCTTGTGCGGCTTTTTCGCTTCTTGGGAAAGTTGGCCGTCCCGACGACGACGACGACGACGACGATGGGATGGCCAGACGACGACGACGAGCGCCCGTTATTTTTTGGGCTTTGCTGGCCAGGCTTTTTGCTCTTTGCACATGGCCGCTGTGGCTGGCAACGTCGATATTTTTTTGAGGGGGGGACAGAACCTCTCTGCTTTTTACGGCCTTTTTTTTAACGGACGGATTCGAAACCTTATTGCGATAACTAGTGCTTTGCTTTAGAACGAAACAAAAAAACGGCAGGAACGGAACTCAAAAAAGTTTATGGGCGGGAAGGAACGATTTTGTTTTGTTTTAGAAAAAAGGTGGAATGAGCGATGGGGGATGGGTGGTCGCGGTTGCCTTTTTTTCTTCTGGGGTTTTTTTGTTTACTACTACTACTCTCCGACTCTGGCGCAAAATATGGGTGGATGGATGGATGTTCTGCCGTCGTCGTTTTTTGGTCGCTCTACTCTCTACACAACACCCTCCTCTTTTTTCGTCGTCGCTTACTCTGTTTTTTGCTTTTTTTGCTTGTTGCTAGCGAGTTTTTGTGTTTACTGCTATTTTGTCCTGCTGTGTTTTTGCTGGGAGATTGATTACAAGAGATGAGGATGGCGGAGGAGCTCACTGCTCGAAAGATTCTGAAGGGGGGGAAGACTGTATATATATGTAATCTTGAGTGGGTGGTGCTATTTTTTCGTGGTGGATGGATGAGGATGAGAGGGGGATAGGGGGGAAACGTGGGAGTGAGAGGAGAAGAGGGGAAGAGAGAGGGAGAGAGACGTGGATGAGAGGATGTGGATGGATGGACATAGATAAAATGTCCATAACGAAGAAGAAGAAATGAAATGAATTAAAATCTCCACCTTAACTTTATTTCCTGGGGTTTGAAAGCTGCTCTGCCTGCTACTTTGTGTAATACGTTGTTGAGCATTGACTGCGCTCGCTGTGGGTTTTTAGATACTTGCACGTGCTCAACGATGCGTTTTAGAGATTCTCGGCCGCAACCGGCGCCGTTTGGAGTTGAGACGGGGACCGGGGGGGGTACCGTGCATTTCGATACTGTGGAAAAAAATACCTGGGATCAGCCTCATGTACAGCAGCGCGAATAGCTGTTTGTACTATAGTTTTTAAGAAAAAATACCTTCAATTATCCCCCCTCGATTATAATCCTCAGACCCCTGCCAAAAAGCGCCTGCGGTTGAAGCATACGGTAGGCTATTACGGTAGGCTATCGTAGAATGGCGAGGGGGTAAGGCATATAAACAGCGCTTTGAATCGGCGCAGCGCTAATTGGCTGCACGGCCCATTTCGGGCATTCCTCTGCCCCACCAACGAACCGCGCGAATATGCGAATTGGAGCTCGCGAGAGGGCCGATTGGCGATTGGGGAGCTCGGCCCACGAACCGCGGCGCCGAAAAAGAGAGAGGTGTGAAAGGCCGGGTATGAGGAGGGGACCATATGTAACCTCGTCATAACGCCGTCTCTCTCGCTTTTCCTCCCTTTTCCTACAATTTCGAATATCGAATAAGAACATACGCATATATACGAAACCTGCAAAAGGGAAAAGAGAAAATACAGAAGAAGAAAGGGAAATAAACTGGAAAAAGCGATTGGGGAATAATTCTGCATGTGCATGGACAACTGAGGCGCCCAAAAGAGCTTGCCTGTCTGCAACTCCAACTTTGCGATTTGTGACGCAACGCACGCACGCACGCACTGTGACTAAGAGATGAAGACCGCAACATCCATGCGCCGTCCCCTCCTCGCCGCCGCCGCCGCGAGCGGGCGCGCCAGCGCCAGACTACCCGCATCTACGGTCGCTGGCGCGAGGCGGGGGATTGCCGTTTCGGCTGCTCGAGGGAGCGGGATTGCAGGCGCGAGGAGGACGACGGGTGCGCCGCTGGGGGTGGTGGGGAGTGTGCAGACGCAGAGCAGGGCGTTTTCGGTGGGGGGGAGGAGGATGGAGGAGGCGTTTGATCCGACGACGGTGGAGAGGGAGAGCGATGAGGTGGATGTTTGTATTGTTGGTGGTGGTATGTGTTGACCCCCTCCCATAGCAGTCCACCTGCGCCCCCTCTGCGGCAGAGGCGGCGCAGTTACAAAACTCGCGATAAACCGAAGTGAAGGACGAAGCTGACGCAGCACCAATAGGCCCAGCAGGACTCGCCTCCGCCATCCGCCTCAAACAACTCGCGACTGCGGCGGGGAACGACGAATTCCGCGTCGTGCTGCTCGAAAAAGCCAGCGAGATCGGTGCACACATCCTGTCCGGCGCCGTATTGGAGCCTCGCGCCATCGAAGAACTCATCCCGAACTGGCTCTCTGAAGACAACCCGGACCGCTTCGACGGCGCGACGCCAGCCGCAGGTGACAAGATGCGGTTCCTCACCAAGAAGCTGTCCGTCCCGCTGCCGGCGCCGCCGCAGATGCATAACAAGGGGAATTACATTGTCAGCCTGAACCAGTTCACGAAGTGGCTCGGGGAGCGCGCCGAGGAGGCCGGGGTGGAGGTGTATCCCGGGTTTGCGGGGGCGGAGGTGCTGTACCGCCCCGATGGGAGCGTGAAGGGTGTTGCGACGGGGGATCAGGGGATCGCGAGGGATGGGTCGAAGAAAGGGGGCTTTGAGAGGGGGATGGAGTTCCATGCCCGCGCTACGTTGTTTGCGGAGGGGTGCCATGGGAGCTTGACGAAGGGGGTTATCAAGAAGTTTGATCTGAGGAGGGAGAGCGAGGCGCAGACGTATGGGCTGGGTGTTAAGGAGGTGTGGGAGATTGCGCCGGAGAAGTTCAACAAGGGGAGTATCACGCATTCCCTTGGGTACCCGCTGCCCGCCGACACGTATGGCGGGGGTTGGATGTACCACTTCGGCGACAACCTCGTCAGCATCGGCTTGGTAGTGGGACTCGACTACCCCAACCCCTGGCTCTCACCCTACCAGGAATTCCAGAAGATGAAAGACCACCCGCTCTACCGCTCCGTCCTCGAGGGCGGGAAATGCATCTCCTACGGCGCGCGCGCGCTCGTCGAGGGCGGCTTCCAGTCCATCCCCAAGGTATCGTTCCCGGGCGGCGCGCTCATCGGAGATACGGCCGGGTTCATGAACGTGCCCAAGATCAAGGGATCCCATACCGCGATGAAGAGCGGGATGTTGGCAGCGGAGGCGGCGTATGATGCGCTCACTGCTACGACGGCGGAGGGGACGGTGTTCTTGTATGAGTATGAGGAGAAGCTCCGCCAGTCGTGGATCTGGAGCGAGCTGAAATCGGTGCGGAACATGCGTCCCTCGTTCCACGGGCCGCTGAAGTTGTACGGCGGCATCGCGTACTCTGGTCTTGAGGCCTTTGTGCTCAAGGGTCGTGTCCCCTGGACGCTGTCCCACGGCAAGACCGATTCGCAGGCGACCAAGGAGGCGGACCAGTGCGAGAAGATTGTGTATGACAAGCCGGATGGGGAGGTGACGTTTGATATCCTGACGAGCGTGGCGAGGACGGGGACGGATCACGAGGAGGACCAGCCGGTGCATCTGCAGGTCAAGGACTGGAAGAAGCATACCAAGAGTATGTGGCCGAGGTTTAAGGGCGTGGAGAATAGGTTCTGTCCCGCGGGGGTGTATGAGTATGTTGAGGATGAGGGGGCGGAGGAGGGGGTGAGGTTTCAGATTAACGCGCAGAAGTGAGTTGAGCTCGTTTTTTCCCTTTCTTGTTATGTTTAAGGAGATGGATGGAAGCTAACATACTACCAGCTGCATTCACTGCAAGACGTGCGATATCAAGGTCCCGGATCAGGATATCAACTGGACGGTGCCAGAGGGAGGAGGGGGGCCAAAGTATTACATGACCTAGGTTGGTCGTTGAGAAGGGGTGTGGAAAAGGAGGTGGGGGTGCATTGGGGATATAGCATGGTTCGAACGGCTCGAACACACATAGGACGACGGAATAAGCAGTATAGAATTGTAAAAATGAAAAAACAGCGCACATACGTATCAAACCTATCATCACCACCCACCCATTGTTTGGCCGCCGCAGTGATACAACGTAGGTGCCTTATCAGTGAAACTGCCTATTCAGCTATATAGCTCACTACATTCCCAGCGCATTTTCTAACTTGATAGAAATAACCGTCTTCTCTCACACTCACCAACTCACCAAGCCATACTACCGCCACCATGCAACTCCAATCCCTGCTCCTACTCGCAACCGCCTCCCTAGCCTCCGCCCCATCCAGCGAGAACAACATCTCTCTCCCCGCAGCCCTCGTGGCACGCGCGTGCGTGCGTCAAAAACGGATGCCCGTGCAGATCAGACATCAAGGCGGGCATCTACTGCGGTTCAATAGATATTTTTGGGGGTAACTCCTAAGCTACTCGCTGCTCCGAGAGCTGTGTTTTGGTCTTGATTCCATACTAGGTGGGATTGATGGTGAAAATCGATATGACAGCCACGACGAAAAAATGAAGTTGCAAGCAACGGATATATCAAAACATACAAATTATATATTCGTTCATAAAACTACCAAAGGTTTTCTAGGTTACGTTAGTTCAAGGTGGCAGTGCTAGCGGATGGCCTGGAACGTGTGCTGTTAAGTGTTAGGGGTAATTAAAGTGTATGCGGAACGTGAGTGGTGTGGGGAGAAGAGAGCTTGTGTGTAGCAGAGCGGACGGGATGCGCGCGTCTATCAATTATATGGTCGCATGTGACTATTCTCCGTATATGATGGTGTGTATGGTGGTGTTCTTTATTATACTGTCCGAATTTACTGTTATATGGGAAGAGCCATAAGCGTGAGGTCCTCCTGATATTCAAATTTTAGGTGATACACTTGGGAAAAAAAGGGGGGGGGGGGGGGGGGGGGGGGGGGGGGGGGGGGAGGCGGGGGCAGGCGATTGGGGATAGGGGATAGGGGATAGGGGATAGGGGATAGGGGATAGGGGATAGGGGGGTTGTAAAAAACTGCAAAAGACTTATCAAATCTCGGTGTTATGAGATTTGATGAGGAGAAAATCATATGATTTTGCTTTTTGGTGTCTCTGATAATAAGTATATTTATCATTGATTATTTTTTGTCGTTTGTCGTCGGGAGTCGAATTGGTGACCTTCCTTATTCATTTCCTTGCCCTGGCCAGATTGTCCTGACAGTGGTACTCCCACTGCGCCACTGTGCCGCTTGATATGAGGACAACTTAAGTTTGGTTATAAGGATGTGTAGAGGCAGGCCTGGATTTCCCCTGAAATCTAAGGGGATCCCACCTAATGCTTGGGAACAAGGCTCGACAGGGCGTGTGCCTTGGGCAAACACAAAGCGATCTTTGTCTCTATGGTATGAGACTTTTATAAACATCAAGGGGACTGCGCGGAGAATATGAAACTTACTCTTTCTTTGAAACACCCTCACCTCAAAGCAACGCCATTGTCCTCCTGGTATATCCGAGCATCCAGACAAAGAGCTTTTGTCAACATCCATTTCAACAACAATAAAGAAGCCTGAAACTCGGTCTATCACATACCTGTTCAATCTCAGACAATACCTTTATCTCATCAAGAGGTCAACATCGTCCTACAAAGAACTTTCGTTGCAGAGATTCAACCTCTAGAGACAATGGTTAAGATATCTGGAATAACCTCCTTTGTGAAAAACAGACGCATACAATAGCTATCGAAGTATAAGTATGCCGCCATAGACCGAGAATATGGCTTCATCAGTTCATCTCATCAGATCATCTTCTCACCGCGTCTCAACAGCACAATACTCTCCATCAAATCACCAAAAAACCCAAAGCAACAGACGGAATTCCAGCAAGTGAGTTGAACTTCTTGCCCATAATGTCTGTTCCCGAATTTACATTTGGAATAGAGCTGGAGTATATAGTGCCTTACATCTACACTGGTGAAGCAGATCCAGAGCAAGGTGAAAGTCGCCCCATAGATAGAGTGCCCCAACGGCCCAACGGCTTCCAACGCACCGAGGCAGACGACATCCTAATCGACAATGTTGTCTACGACCGCGTGCACAGAACCCTCACGTTTGCCGGTCTGCCAGCAGCGCCAATGGCAGCGCAGCCCGCGGGAGCCCCCCCAGTCCTCCCAACCCAGTGGGACACAGTAAAAGACGAATCTCTCATGGAAACTGAGGAAATAACGGAGAAATACGGCGATCGGTATGTCCCGCTCGAGGTGCGCTCTCCTGTCCTCTTTGCAGATAGACCCGGCTTCCGCTCAATCAGATTAGCCGTCGACTCTCTTATGAGCAGGCACCGCTTATTCGTTGGGGGAAGCTGTGGCTATCACGTCCATGTCGGCCGCGGCACACAGGGTTTTAGCCTACCGGTCCTCAAAAGAACCGCTGCCTTCCTCTGGGTCTTTGATCGCCAGCTTGGCAGCTTGCATCCCATGGAACGCCATACGAACGGCTACGCGGTGTCGATGCGGGAGAAGGCCAACATCTCGCGCTATGCTTCGGACCTGCGAGAGGGCATCCGCACGATTTACGCGACTCAGACGGCGCGCCAGCTCGTCCACCTGATCCACTGGACGGATGATCAAGAAAAATTCCACAACGACGACGTCTTCATCCGCAACATGGCGTATAACTTTGTCAACATCGTGCACGCCGAGGGCAAGAAGACGATCGAGTTTAGGCAATTCACCAGCACGACGGATAGCTTGGACGTCAAGATGTGGGCGGAGATATGCGTGGGCATCGTTATGGCTTGTTCGCTTGCGCAAGAGGGGCTGTGGATTAATTTCCTGCACAATGCTGCTAGTATGGAGGAGAACATGCCTGCGCGGGCCCTTAAGATCGGGCCGTTGCTCAGGAGGATTGGCTTGGGGGACCAGTCAATTTGGGCACAGCATCGCAGCAATAGTCTGGGTTTTGGGGGGTCATGTTGGGCCCAGTAAATGAAGGGTAGGCTTTGTGCATGGTGCTCAAGGGTGCCGACGAAGAGTAAGTAAAAGGTAAGTGAGTGCGTTTCTTTCTGTCATGATATCATTACTTATAGATTATTTTTTGTCATAATGTCATTACCCATATATTTCTTTTTTGTCATAATATCATTACTTGTAACAAATATGCTTCTTTAATTACAGCCGGTTTCTCATTGAATCTATATCACTTGACCGCATCTAACTGATTCCCGTTGCGACATTCCTGGCACTCCTCTTTATAACATGAGAAACAGAAACTTCTCAACAAATAGTTGGAAGAATGTTCCAAGAAACAAGTATACGGCGAACCTAAGCCGTTCAAAGCAGCTTCTTCTCTTCTCTACGACTCAAGGTTCCTGGCTCTGTTTGCTCTCAGCATCATCATTCTCTAATCATTCTATGTTGTACTTTTGTCCGTTAAAATTTGTGTTTCGACATGTCTATCATATTTTCCAGCAGTTTCTTTTTGACCCAAATCAAATAACATCAACTCTATAATACATACTCCCTGGAGAGAAACAATCGCAACGCCCACCGCAATCGTAAACAACCCGAAGCCAACCACAACCAACAGCGAACACGAAAAGACAGCATAAACCATGAAACCCGTCGTGCGCATAGGTTGAAAGGTGCCCAAGAATCTCTGCAGAAATCTCCAATTGGTCACCAAAACCCATCGGAACTCGAGCAGCTGCACGCCTAAGATGGAGACATAGATGCTGGTGGCAACAACATGGCGCTGGCGTGTGGTCAGATACGGATGCAGCCACTTGGTAAAGCGGATAGGGAGGTAGTTGAATTCGGGCGTGGAGCTGAAACTGGATGGGTCGGCTGAAGCGACCGTTGTGAACCAGAATGCAATGACGGTAATTGCTAGGATCCAGAAGAGTGGTTTGGAGGCATGTTCGTAGACCTCGGTTTCGGGATGTTTGGCCATTTCGCACTTTTATTTGTTTACGGCACCATGGTGCGCGGTGGGAGATCTCCTTTTATCATGGAGTTTAGGCAGAACAGTAAACCCTGCAGCTGCGTCAACGGATATATGCCTGGCACTTGGGCTAACATCAACTTGACGGGAATTAGCTAAATAGCAAAGTTACCAGGGTTACGAGTGTCACGGAAACGTCTTGATAATTTATGTAGCACAAGGGAATTAATTAATGGAAGAAAAACGCCGGTGCATTTAATAAATAATTGACGCCTTTCCCCTTTACCTGTAGTTACCATCCTTATTCTTTTTCTTGCTTTTCTCGCTACTTCTGCTCTCTAGAAGGTAAAAATCCAAGTTGAGACCACGAAGTCGACGTTCTAAAGAATTTACTGATGCTTTCATGGCTTCCTTGACTTCGCGGTTTTTACAAGAATTGTAAAGCGCGAAGTGATTATCCTGCCTACATTGATGATGAATAACCCTCATTTCTTCGACTTGAGATGCTAGACTTTTGAATGTCATCCCACAATATGGAACCTCCGGTCGTGGCCAGATCCCAATGTCAGACGAACTCTTTAAAAGTGAGCCAAGAACGATTGCATCACAGGAAAACTGCTTGTCCTTATCCGTAGAGACACAAATATCCGAGGAGAAGTAGTTATTAATATGGTTGTGCACAATCGTGATAATACACCCAATTGCTTCAATGCGGTGTTCTTGGATTTTATCTGGCATGAATTAACAAGGAGTTTCACTTCAAATCAGACATTCCTATTCACTGATTATAGAAGCTGGGATAAGAATATTCTTGCCAATGTCATCCTCCCACCTATCATCGCTTTCATTCACCAAGATTCGAGTTAATTGTGCAAACTCGTCTCTCTTAAGAAACACCCAAGAGATGAAAAGCCAAAGTATAACCTCGGAATCATAATTTGTTGGAAAAGATTTCTGTTTCAGGTCCGCTAACCAGATGTCGGAAAAAATCTCAACAGCCTCGTGCAATTGATAGTAGTTGACTAAGGTTGCTAGTTTAGTCAAAGTACCGAGGGTAACCTTGCGAGGAACTCTCCTTGTAATTCCATGGACAATATACATCAAGGTTATAAGCGCTTCCGGATCATCAGGTAATCGTATGATTAAACTCCCTTTGGAGCGGAGGTCCTGGCCTTCCGAGAATGTGTCTGAACTGAGCATATTACGGAACATAGCAGATGCAAGAATCAAATGCTTGGATGACACCCTCAAATAGACTGTTGGTGTAAGTGGCTACCCTCCTGCTGTTTCTTCGGGTGCTGGTTCTTCTACAACTGCTGGCTCTTCGTCTGGAGCCAAATCCGAATCTTGGGACTCATTGTACTGAAGCGCCTTAAATAAGTCTAACAGAATCGCATATCATTCTCGTAGCAACTTACAAGCTGTAGAAGGATATCGCCATCCGGATCGAATATGTGCAAATCATCATGCACTCCGATATTTGGCCATTCTGCAGGCCAACTACTCTCCATATTCAATCTGTTACGCTCCTTTCCAGCGCTACTAGCGGGTTAAGAATTATATGTTGGGTCTCGTCAATTCTGGAATTGGTTGCACAGGTGACGGTGAGCTGTAGCAAACGATTCTTTATGGTTGAGAGCCCCCGGAAGAAAGATGGACTCTCAGAGTTTGGATATTGCAAATGGTGCTGTAGGCTCGGTGAGGATACCAGGGTTTTGGGCTAGCGATCGTGTGACAGGTGTTGGGAATAATAGCGGTCGCCATGCTTGACTACGACTTGACTATCGATCTACAACCGATTTCCCTGCCCGTTGCATGAGCAGCTTTCGGCCTAAGGCACCCTTTGGCTCCAATACTCAACAACATCCCACAGCTGGCCCGGGTTCTCAGTCTATTTGCATACGGCAACTCACGCCGGAATGGGGTAATATACTACAATATATAGGCGGTATGCGGGGAAGTAGAATTGGCCGAATTAAAGAGCTAACTGCTGGCTTCTGCACTGCCTATTTGTAGGCCACGTCAGACACTCGCTCTAGCCCTGGGGCGCCCAATTCTGTACCCAAACTGGCGCCGAGCCCAAACCAAGTACGAAGCCGGCTCTCAGCGGAACACCCACCTCCGTCCCATTTGGCTGGGCTACAGGTGCTCGCTCTGCGACTGAGCTGCACAGGTGAGGCATGCCAGCGAAGGGCGCATTGGATTGACTACATACCTCGCGGCTGAGATTACAGAATAAATCCGCTTCTAGGGGTTGGACCTGCTGAATTTGGCAGGGCGCGGTTGCTGCTTTACGCACCCTTTACCACGTTGGACCAGGAGATGCTTACCACCGATGTACTCGGCATAATACTGCTGTCATATTACCTCCCATACAGCAACCCTGAACAGAATTCAGCTTGGGAGCCTTCAAGTTCCCCGTCTTGTTTCCTATGCCGTACTTTCTGCTTTCCGTTTCTCTCTTTTCAACTCGTCCTAAGGCACTAGCATCATCATCTTAAGGGCCATCACATAGGGGGGACTACTAATCCCCTAATCTCAAGGTTATATATGGCAGAGGGGATGATATGCCTAAAGTTTATAGTCGTATGTGACAGTTACTTGCATAAACATCATTCGTATGTTACAGTTACTTGCATAAACATCATTAAGACATGTGTATGGCAAAGGGCACAGGATACTTCATTCGTTTGCGCTAAGGTCGCACAGGCGCCAAGTAGGTAGGGTCAATTTTTTCTGTTTTTAGGATTCCAGCTGTTGGTGTTTCGTATATGTTTCTGGCCCAACCAGATCAGCCACCAACTGGGCTAGTTAGCCAATGGGTACAGTTGTTCGTGTTGGATTCGAGGCGCAGCCAGCCTTGCAGCACACGACACACACACCTAGAGTTATGAGGGGAAAAGGAACTTCATATATTTCAACTCCCCAAAGATATAGTGCTTGAATGCTACAATTTATTTCCTCGTACGTATATGCTATACAAACTTGACGTGAATCGATGCAATGTCTTCGCGTATATGGGATCCCTACAGCGTCCTAAACATTATCGACCGCAACAACAACTCAGCGAGTTGTGTCGGTAAAACTAGATTCAACAAACGATGCCGTTGGGACATTTCGGACGCAAACATTCAAGAGATTCGCATGATTCTAGATGAAAGAGAAAAAAGGCGACCGAAGCATGCTAAGAATCATCTCAGAAAACTTGCAGAGCTAAGTCTTTGTAACGACTATCATCGAGGACAAGCTAGTCAAGTTATGGATGTGTGGGAGGACGCAATCGACGATGCTGAGGCGAACTTGGCCACTGACTCTCAAACTATTGACGACCTGAAGTTAAAGCTTCGAGAAAGAAAGAACAAAATCGCACAACAATCGAAGAATCTTGAATTAGCTGCTAAGAACGAGGAAATCTTACGTCACAACGTAGAACAACAACGATCCCAGCTTGCTCTACAAACGAGACAACTTGACCAGGCTATGCAACAACTAAAAGGGTCCCTCGTCGGAATAAACAAGCTAGAGGCAGATGAATCAAGTGCGCGCAAAAAATCTGATAAGCTAGAGCATGATCTTGTCCAAGCAGAAGCGAGGCAAGCCTCACTATTACAGAAAGTATGGTCCTTGCAGAAACATCACGCAAACGAGTGGGAAAATGCTACGCATCTACGTAGCGAGTGTGATAATTTAAAGGCAGAGCTTTCCAACGCCCAAAATTCAATCCTACAGGCCAAGCTTAACCTTGCGAACAGCCACGAAGCTAGGGACGCACAGAAGACCGAGCTTGATGGCCTCCGAGTGTCACACAGGGTAACTATGGCCGAGCTATTAGATAGCCACGTGGCTAGCTAGCGAAAAGCAGGTTGTAAAGCTTAATAGCGCCCAAAACAGAATCAAACAAGTGCAACTCGACCTTCAAAGTCTCCGCGACGCGAATATTGAACTCGAGGCAAATCTTACAGCTGCTCTAAGTACACTTCAGCAAACTCGGCTCGATTTTGAAAACAAGCTTGAAAACGCCGAGAAGCAGCAGGCAGAGCTTGCTAACGTCCAAACGACACTAGACCAGACGATTGTTGAGCTTGTTAATAGCTGTAAGAGCAATGAAGAACAAGAGGTAGAGCTTTCTATTGTAAAAAAGTTACTCCAGCAAACTGAGCTTGATCTTGAAACGAGCCGCAAGATCGACAAGAATCAAAAAGCCGACCTCGAACATAACCTCAGGGTTAACGAAGAGCAGAATGCCGAGCTTGCTAGTGCTCAAGTCCTTCTTAAAGCCTCGCAGGTAGAACTTGGGATTAGTCGTAAAACCGCTTTAGAGCAGAAAGCAATCGCTGATGCTGTGGTGACGCAGATGCACGCGCAGATCGTTGAGTTAGAGAAACAACTTTCAAGAGGCTTCATAGACAGAGTGGTGTTGAGATTTAAGATGTGGTTTGCAACAGTGATTGGGAAAATGGGAGCGAGAGCGGGAGGGCGAAGTGAACAAGGGGAAGACGGTTCGCTAATGATGGTTTGAATGGATTTTTGATTTTTTTTTGTTAATTATGGATGGAAGGGCGCCAAATCGGCGCGGCGTACCTCGCGACTGAGATTATATATGAAAAAATTGTCTTCTTAATTCTCGCAACTACCAACAAGTGGCAAGTAATAATTAATCGTGTGAACTATAATAATATAAAGTGGTATCCTTTGCGTCTCGCCCCACCCGCTCCTAAAACCGAACTGTTGAAAGGCCTCAACCATTAAAACAAGTGCAAATCCATGCGTGTATTAAAAAACGTCGATCATTATCCATTCTCGCACACGGTGTTTCCTCATATGCAGTCGATTTCCATTACTACCGCCCTGCGGTCAACCTTTCGCCAAAGTAGGCCGCGCAGTTTAGATCGTTGCCCTGCCGGTGAACTGCGACCTGTTGTGTCTGTGCTTGAACCAGTAGATTCCCACAGCGATCGACGAGACCAGCCAGAGGAGCATGTTGATCAGGTCGACCCAGACGGCGTTCTTCATGCGCTGGACCGCCTTGTTGCCCTCGGCGTCTTCCTTGATGAAGAGCTATAGGTTACGTTAGTCCAGTCCTTCGTATTCCCGGAAACATTCAGAGGGTATCTCACCTTGCCAAAGATGCCGAACAGGACAATCCAGAAGAACAACAGTAACACGTCCCAGACGAACAGTATCGACATTTTCTTCATTGTAACGGGGATCAGGTAGATCAGTGCCGTGATGGCGGAGAAGGTGCCGACGACGATGGCGTATGCCTATGCGACAGATGTCAGAATGCGCCTCGCTGAAGTCGGAGTACGGAGGAAGTGAGGAAACTTACCCATCTGCCATCAGTGCTCTCATGCGCATTTCGCGCAGCTGTCACGTCGACACCGTAGAGGCCGCAGACCGTAAGCGCCAGGACGAACTGGAGGAAGCGGACGACGCCGAAGGCGAGATATGTCATGGGTTCATTGAGAATAGCCATTTTGACTGTGTTGTGTATGTTGTCGTGTGGTAGAAATGCTCCTCTGTGCTCTCTTTGATTGTCGCAACTCTTAGGTGCCCGGATTTTACCCCTCACTAAGTATGGCTGTTGGTGGCGTTTATATGTTGATCTCCCAAATCACAAACCCGTCCAGTTACACACCAAAAAAAAGATAACGCGCGCGGCTATCCAAAACAACGAGCTTCGTATGGGTCCAGGGTGTTGACACAGGTTACAGAACGATGCGATTCACTGTAAATGATTTGATGTAAAAGAATCACAGTGCGACAGAGTTTTCCGGAACTTGGCGCATCATTAGTATACTCACAGTTCATAGTCTAGAGCTACTTATTCCCCTCCGTGCCTTCCCTGTTTTTTTGCCTGTTCTCGACCGCGACGATCGCTCAATAGCGTAGTGGTAGCGTCGCTGACGTCACCGCTGAGGACGCGACTGGCAGCTTAGCTTGGAGCTTTATCCGAACGCGTCAGTCTAGGCTGGGCTAGGGTACGTCCGTCCGTTTTTAGTGCAGGGCATCCAGGGCTGTCCGGAGCTAACGGGTGCCGGCTTCCACGGCTTGGATGGGACGGACCATCAATGTTTTAGCGGGATGAAACAGATTACACCAGCTGGACATGTAGGCATCACAATGCTACAACGGATCATAATAGTACAAGGGATAGCACAAGCGCGATAGCATAAGGCTGTGGTAGGGGAACTCTGTTGCTCTATAAAAAGAAACTCACCGCAAATCAGGGGTGAGCTCGCCCACACCCACAGCTAAGCGCCATGTAAGGCTTCGTGGCATACATTCAGACTTACGCGCCAGCCTTGTTATAAGGGAGACATATATCTATGCTTCATACACTTTGCTCTTATTTAGAAATAGTTCAGTTTACTCACTTATAGTCATATAATTACTCGCAAAGCGCAGAATTCGCCGTTCCCCTCGATGCAAACTTTGAGTGTGAATTGTGATAATACCTAAGCCAACTGAACTCCAAGCTACAAAATGGCTTCTACATCAACAGCTCGCACACAATATTCTGCGGAGCCGTCGCAATACCAGCATTTCATTCCTCGATTGATTCTGAACAACTTTTCCTATAAGTCGTCAAGGAATGGCGGGAACAGACGGGGCAACCGCAATGGTAGTAAGCAACGCGTCGACAATCTGCTCCATACAATCGACCTCTCGGGCCCAAAGGCGAAGATCATTACCACGACGGTTGCCCGCACATTTGGGAAGGTCGACATGTATCGAGACTTTGCGAAAGCCGAGAGACAGCAAGCCATCGAAAAACAGTTGGACTACCTCCTCGAGTCTCCTGCAGGCAGCGTTATCGCCAATATCCGAAAGAGATTTGAGGCTGGGGATAAGGAAGTTTGGATAACCCGCCTAGAGCGTGATACGTTGCGAAAATTTCTGTTTATTATGAAATATAGGTCCTCGAACATGCACAAGCGTTTCTATCACGAGAGTTCGGAGGATTATGCTGCTGATGACCGAGAGAGGCTGCTAGAATACATGCGCGAGAATGGGTTTGAGAAGCCGATTGATGTGTGGTTCGATAACATCAAGGCTATATTAGAGCTAGAAATGGATCCGAGCGGTGAGTGGATGGAAAAAATTAGGAAACGTGCCTATCCCGATGACGCGGAATGGTTTATTCACCATACACAAAGTATGTATATGGCCCTGTGCACGCCATCAGAGGGAGATGATGAGTTCTTATTGACTGAGAATGGCTACGGAATCCACGAGGGGCCAGTAAGTGGCCAAATTGATCCTAGCTCCGGAGGATTCACTGCGACATCCTATACCGAATACCACGTCTTTGCGGCCATCTCTCCGAGATTAATGATTGTTCTACGAAGTTTTCTGCTGCCTAATCCCACGGAAGATTACTTAGAAGATGTAAGGGAGTTTAGACAGACCATGTATCGGCTCACTACCAACACACATAACGACCCGAATAAAGCAAACTCTATATTGGCGGACCTACCGATATTGAAGGCTCGCAATTCGTACACAGAGTTCATAGATGGCAAGCTAGTACTGCGCAATGGTGAGGACGGGACTCATCGAGCTAACCACCGATTCTGTTTTCGTTTTTTCCCAATTGCAAAAGATCATGTTGACAAGATCAATGGCATTATGCTTGAGGAATCCTACGTCATATCTACAATAGTCTTTGGGTCTCGTGCAGGAGCTCGGAAGATAATCGAATCCTATCTAAGTGCCCCTGCTCAAGGAGAATCCGGCTTTAAAATTGTGAGCTCCAGGCCAGACGACCGCAGGTTGATTTTTCTCAGAAAATTAGAGCATGTCGTCCATCAGATGGGTTCCAGCGTCGTGGCCGTCTACCACTCAGGAAATTTTACGCCAACTAAACAGGAGGAAGTCGACGAGCTGGTCGCTCGGATGATGGAGTTTAAACACCCCCCACAAGAAAGATCCGAGCATATGCAACTCTATATGCGACTTGGTAAGCTGTCTTGACAATAAATCCACAGTTCTTTACTAACTAAAAGCAGATGGGTCCTATGCGACAGTAGTGAAAGACCTGGAACAGGCCCGGAACATGTTGAATATGAGGATTAAATTCGACGTTTGGTCCGCGGGGCTTAAAGAAGATCTTCGGGAAGATATCCGCGAGAGTATCCGGCGCATATTTAGCCAACTCCCTGTGCGGCGGGTCTGGTATTATCTCAAATACGTGCGGAATATGGTGCTGCGAGATCGGTCTATAGAGGGAAGTGTAATTGCTGATGGACCAGAGGATGTAGTTGCAAAAGGTAGTGCCCTTCTATTCACTGCCTGTAGCTAAACTAATGCGTATCACTACAGTGAGCCAAGTGATCCACAGCAAGGACATAGCCCGTCTTATGTTTGCTGTTGTCTTCAACCAGATATCCCTTGCGAATCATCCAGGCTTTGAGGTCTACCCCAAGATCGTCTCCAGAGACTTGTTGCGTAGCATTTATCGAAGCAAAGGAATTATTTTTAGTTCAGCAGGTAGTATATGCGATTGGGGTAAGTTGCATAACACCATCTATGTTCGCAATCTAAGACAATAATATAGGCATCAATGAGGTAGAGAAGAAGGCTCGATTGCTACGAGACAAGCTACAGAGTCCAAGTTATGTCAGGACGTTTGTTGACCTCTTCTTACCTGAAGATGCTATGATTTTACATAACTTCTGGTCCGACGAAGAACATACCGAGATGCACACACGATTTCACACTCGAATCGTATTCCCAAGCATCATAACGACGCTAGAGGATGAGGAGAAGGTCAAGTTAGAAGAGGTGCTTTTCGACATTGCATATCCCTGTCCGTCACCATGCTACCTTTTTGGCAGCAAGAGGAAGATGATAGAGGCCTATCAATGGATTAACCATATGGTGCGGTAGCTGTTGCGTATTTGTCTGTCTCTAGATATACTATACTAGGATGGATTGAAATGGAAACCAATGCAGTCATGTGGGGTACCATCGGGAGTTAAGATGGAGTATCTTCTCACAGGCCGGCTGTGGTGTGGTTGAAGGACGAGGTTGAAGTCGGGGGTCAGGTATAGAGGAGGTGTATATATGTCAACCGGGAGAAGGAGAAAGGGATTTCCTGATTGTTGTTGGCCGCGGAGACATAGTTCAACGGTCATAATCGATCGTTTAGGGATAAAATTTATGCCATTTATAGCTATACCGCTAAATTTTCTATATGATTCACATAAACCTTCAATCTCCATATATCAAAATATGGTAAAAGAAATCATAACCCAACATACCGCCAGTAAGCCCATTGAAATGCCGCATAAATCCTCAGTCTCTAGCCCATAAGACGCCCAGTCATAAATCATATCCACGGATACCAAACCTCCCATCTCTCATAGATCCCTGGGCCACACATTCAGTAATATACCCTTGTCGATCTTCCCGGCGTATCAAAGGCGACCTCGTTGTCAAAATCCCTCTCATCATCATACATAGGCTCAACACGCGACCTCGAAGCCTCAATCGTCAGCATATCCCTCCCCCCCTCTCTAGGCCGAGGGTGATCGCGCTCCCACGCAATCTCTCGGATCCTGTCCCTCCTGGCTTGGACAATATCGTCCGAGAGATCCACTAGCTCCACTACATCATCCTGCGTCGATTAGCACGGCCACCCAGATTAAAAACGAGACTTCGGGGGAGGACTTACATATTTCAAATATCGGAAGACATAGAAGAAGAACTCCGTTTCCTCGTAATCGTACCCCATCTCCTCAATAGCCTCTCTCACCACCAAGTCCTTCGTAATCTCCGTCCACAGACCCCCAAACTTATTTCTCGGTTCTGGCATTGGCCGGGACACTCTCTTTCTATCAATGGTAACTTCCAGCGTATCTCTTGTGCCGTCTATCTCCCTCTCTCGCCTCATCCCCCGTCCCATCTCCATTTGCATATCTCTTTCCCTCTCCCTCTCCCTATCATAACTCACCATACTATCCCGCTCCGGGATGAACTTGCTTCTCCTCACTCCATTGTACTTCTGCCATGTGACCTCCTGGCTCCCCCCACCGACACCATCCATCCTCACCCTCTCCGTTCCAGGGGGAACGTCAATAATCTCCCATTTCTTGGTGGCGCCTTTGTACGCCTCACCGATATATGCCCGCTCATTTGTCCTCCTCGCATAGTACTCTGCCTCAGATTCATGGGGACGCATGCGATCTCTCGGACCCCTTGCATCTCTAGCCGACGACACAGAACGTCGGATGTCGGTGCGGGCCATGAGGCGGTCTCGTTGGCGGTCGCGCTCGTAGATCTCATCGTCATCGACGAACTGGGGGCGGCCGTCGCCGAATCTTCGTTGTCGGCTAGGGAGTGTTAGCTTGAGTTTAGAGGATGAATATGGGCGGACTTACGATTGGTGGATCGCGACATCCGTGTCGCCCGGGCCGGTGACTATGTCTATCTCAGTCTCTCTGATATCCCCACGGGAGCGTGGAGACCGAAGACGCGGAGGCGGCGTTGGGACCGCAACTTGTTGGTAACCTATAGAGTATTAGAGCTTGTTCGCTAGAAAGTTTCAAACCTACGTACCATGATCTATATGTCTATGATGCGTGGTGATCTCCTGGTGTATCGGGGGTGCCCGAATAATAGGAGGCTCGCGGGGCATTCTAACTCGCGGCTCCGGGGAGCTGGACGGCGACCTTTGTCTCTCCCTCTCCCTCTCTAGAACGCGCACACTAGTTCTGTCTCTCTCACGTATCGGACTCGGTATCCTGTCTCTGTCATACAGCGGACTCGGCGACCTCTCCCTCTCCAGGAACCTCTCCCGTCTATACACCACCGGCTCGTCCACAATCCGCGTCCTCGTGCGCTCCATAGACGGCGACCTCGCCCGCGGCGGCGAATGGCGCCTAAAAGTCTCGACCTTTCGCTCCCTCAAGACCAGCGGCTGGTCGTCCACGCGCCCATAATCGTCCTGCAGGAAGGCTACCTGGCGATCGCGCTCCTCCGCGCCGGGTCGGCGCCATAGGTCCTCTAGATCTCGTGATCGCAATGGCGCGGGGCGCTCCGCAAGCTGGACTGGAACGCCGCGAGGCGGGCCGCGGTGGTACTCCCGGTCGTCGTCGTAGTCCCGCCGTCCGGCCATGGCTTAGGCAGCAGCACTTGTCTAAGGCGGTGATTGAGGGTTGGTTGACTCGGCGGCCGCAGCTGAGGTCGGAGGGAGGATTTTCCCAATAAAGGAAGGACGGGCGCTTGGGAGAAGTCGTTCGTTCAGCTGGTAGGAAGGATTTGGGTGGTTGTTGGTGGGGGTGTGGTGTGGGGTAGGACTGTGCTGCAACCTGGTGGGCAGCAAGGCTTGGCTGCCCTGTTACACCAAAATTATGCCATACTGTTACAGATGGCCCAGACGAGCCAGTAGTGGTTAAACTTGGAAACGGTGATCCCGGTCCAGCTGATTCTTGTCAAATCAGCCATTCTTGTAAACAAAAGTAAGGCGGACCATTCATGGCAAGGAATGTGCTTGAGTGAAAGCAGCCCACCAACAAGGAACTCCAGCCGCCGCCACTTTTACGATATATGACGACACTGTGCACTACATCCAGCACAGAAAAAGCAACTAAGCAAAAACAATTAAAAATAAGCATGGGTGGCTGGATATGTTGATTGAGTTAATTCTTATATTTAGTAGGCTGCAGCTATCATGTAGTGCATTTGAAACCATTTCAAGCGTGGTTCTTGCATCCTTCTAGGTGAAGCACTGTAGATCCATGTGCCACATTTGATAGCCTAAGTAACCATGCCTCTATACAAGGGTGGGCAACTTCCTATCATTATCTTCATTGCGGATGGCTGTTCATACTGAGCCGTTGGCTGAGTGCTTTAATTTCAGCGGAGCGCCTCAGTAGAATGTGGGTCTTGTTTTCACATTATAAACCTGTGCTGGACATATGTCCCTTGTCATTTGGCCGATTGGGTCGGTGATTGGTGCCTCGACGGCAATGATTGAAGTCCATAGATATCGGCGCAGTTGACGCACAGTGGGTAGTAATATATCCTTTGCCGCGACTCATCAAAATTCGATTTCTGGCGTCCATTCCACCCTTGGGGTATCCACGGATGAGCCATCCTTGTGTAGCGTTCCCCATGGTGAACTCTCACCTACCCTTATTCCTCATCGGCTTTGCTTTCCTCTTCTTGAAAACCACGCCTCCAACAGCCTCGCCTTCTTCCTGCTTGACATCAGCGCCAGTAACAGCTGCACTTTCTGTAGGTAACGACAGCTCATCGGACGGTGGCTCCACTTTAATACCCTGGGCCTCATCCGGCTCGGCCTTGACAATGGAGCTATCAATTGCCTCAACCTTTGGGATCGCCGCTGTATCACTGGGAGGCTCCTGTTTCGTCTCCAAGGCGCCCGGGTCCACTTTCGGGGCCGTAACTCTGCTCAGCAACTCGTCAAGGTCATCATTCTCCGTGTCCGCTCCGGGGTGCTTTCGAAACGCGGAGCCCCATTTACTCTTTTTGGCCTGCACTGTCTCTTCATCCTCATCTTCAGCAACTCGTTTCCGGACTCCAAATCCTATAGCTTCCGGCTTCTTCTCGCCCTCCCCCTCCGGCGCAACGAGCCGCTGTGAAGTAACCTGCCATTCCCCTGGCATTGCCATCTCGCCTCTGAACTCGTCTGGTATACTGATTCCCAGTTCTGCCAGTTGTGAAGCCTGCTGTTTAAGCTGTGATGCTGTTGCTTGCTGTCTTGGTACTGTTGGGGTTGGCCCACGCCCAAACGCTGAGCTGGAGCTTTCCCCCCCAGAGCTCCCACTCGCAAGGCCGCTTAGCCTGGCAATTTCATTCTTCGCTTTATCCTTGTCCCTCTCTTCATTTTCGTGGGTTCGATGTAGGTCTCGCAGGAAGCGCTTTAAATTGCCTTGATGTTTGGGCGTCGCATCGTGGTTTGCCTTTTCGAGTTTTGTGTCGCGGACGTAGATTTTACAGTGCTTACACCAGTATTTGGGCTGAGTAGGCATTAGCTGAGATCTATTGAGACAGAGTAACTCAAAACTTACGGTGCTTTTCCAGTATTCGGACATGACTGCTGCTTGAGTCGAAAACTATAGTGACACTGAGGTTGCCTGGACTTGGATTTAGTTGACGAGGCTGACGATGGGGCAGGACGGACTTGGCGGCTGTCAGGCTACAGCCGCGCGCAAGCTCCTTGTGATTCGCCAATAGTGCTGTATGTGTCCGGGATGATGTCTTTGAAAGTAACGGCGGCGACGGAACCTGTTAAATTCTTAAAGCCAACAACATCCAGCCTCTTCTTGCCTACCCTACGCCTGAGCTCTAAACATGGCTTTAGAAGCCGCTGCCCGCGTGGCCTTATCGTCATCTGCGAAGGCCATTGCATCTCCAGCAGCCATCTCAGCAAGAGCTATCCGACCTCTAGCCGTTGGGATATCCGCACACAGAACGACTGGGTCCATTCTTCCCCAACGCAGGACTCTCCATGCCACCCCGAGGAGGCCGAATAACAATTCTGGTCTTATGGGCCTAGGAGGCTCTTCAATTCCATCTTCGTACTTCCAGCGCCCCTCGCTCCCAGCAAACACCATCATTAGATTCGTGCCCCAACAAACAGCATGGATAGTCGAGCGCATGGGAAAGTTCAACAGGATACTACAGCCCGGCCTTGCGATACTGGTGCCATTCCTTGACCGGATAGCATACGTCAAGAGCTTGAAGGAGTCTGCGATTGAGATACCAAGCCAAAGCGCGATTACAGCCGATAACGTCACACTTGACCTGGACGGTGTTCTATACACCAGGGTATTCGATGCATACAAGGCGAGGTAAGCCCGAACTCTCATCCTTTTACAGACTCAAAATCTCATTCGTTATGTAGCTACGGTGTTGAAGATGCCGAATACGCCATCTCCCAGCTGGCACAAACCACCATGCGCTCCGAAATCGGTCAATTGACTCTCGACCACGTCCTAAAAGAGCGCACTACGCTCAACTCCAATATCACAGCCGCCATCAACGAGGCCGCCCAAGACTGGGGTGTCACCTGCCTTCGTTATGAGATCCGCGACATCCACGCCCCCGAGGAGGTTGTCAAGGCCATGCACAGGCAGGTCACGGCAGAGCGCTCCAAGCGTGCCGAGATTCTGGATTCCGAGGGTCAGAGGCAGTCGGCGATCAACATTGCCGAGGGACGGAAGCAGAGTGTTATTCTCGCATCCGAGGCCTTGAGGTCGGAGCAGATCAATATGGCGAGTGGAGAGGCAGAGGCGATCCTGCTGAAGGCGACCGCAACGGCTGCGGGTATCGACGCGGTTGCGAACAGTATCGCGACCGGCAAGGAGGCCGCACAGGGTGCTGTCAGCCTTAGCGTCGCGGAGAAGTACGTCGAGGCGTTCGGGAACCTGGCTAAGGAAGGTACGGCTGTTGTCGTGCCTGGGAACGTTGGAGATATCGGGAGCATGATTGCAAGCGCGATGGCGGTCTACGGTCAAGTTGGCGACGCGCAGGCTAAGACTATGGCTGCCCGCCAGTTGGAGGCGTCGAGGAAGCAGGAGGCCAGTGAGGAGCACTCGGGGCTGAGCGAGTCCCCCAATGAGGAGATGAAGAGGAGCATGTTGGCAGGCTTCGAGAATGCAACACACAAAAAGTAAAGGGCTGGGCTTTTATCCAGGGGTTGTAAATATAGTAAAACTGAGTCCGACGAAGCGTCACTCATCTCATTATTAAGTCTACTGTAGTCTTATGTAAGTGTACGGTCAACAAGGCTGGCGTAACAATTCAAGAGCATTAATTTAATTTGGTCCAATAATGTAACTCATACATGACATGCTCAGTCGATCAAGTGCTATGTGTTTACAATCCGAACTCCACTCCAACTTGGTCTAACGCTTTTCCTATCCACTCTAAGGCCTCCTGGTCCCTTCCCGCCGCCCTCACAGCTCGTGCTAACAACGGGTAAAGTCTATGCAAATGCTTCTTGCTATCACTTTCTACGCCAGGTGCATCAGGTATTGCGTCTGGCTCACAGCGCAAGTCTACCAGGGCCTTCAATATCCAAAGCAGCTCCTTGCGCTGGCTTAGTGGTTGTGGCATGCAGCCCCTGAGAGGTTGATCCGCTACATATGCTCTAATAGTCACTCCTGCGCGCAATATGAAGAAAGGAGCCGCTGCTTGAGCGAGCTTGATTCGTGCTGGCGACGAATCGGTGTGGCTCAGAAGGGATACGAGCTGGTCGAGGCAGACATAAGACATTTTTGTCCTCGGAGACGGCGGAGGGTCGATCGTGCGCCCTTTACGTGGGGCGTAGAGGGTGGCGAGTAATTCTTGATTACTTTGGGGGAGTTCGGATGGAGAAGCGGCGTGGATGAAGGAGGTATGGAAGAGAGATTCGGAGAAGGATCGGCGTGTCTTGTCGGGGATGAGGTGGTTACCCAGCGAGGGTATAATGAGGTTCCGCAGGGAGACAAAGGACTGGATATCAAAATCTTGGTCACTGTTAATCGTTGCGAGATCTGTGACTGTGCTGCAATCGGCCGCCATGATTCCGTTTGCGATTTCGATAATAGAGGCCCATATTAGGCGCAGGTTCTCATCGGAAACCTTAGCATCTGTTATCTTTGGAAGAGTAGCTTCAAGTATGGCAATTGCCGTGCTTGTGGCACGTCGCCATGGTGCTATGCTTTTGGTTTTGGTTTTAAAGCCATATTTCAATGTGATTGGCATTGAAAGAGCCGTTAATGACCTTGTAACGGCTCCATTGGCATATATTTCGGGGTCGGCGGCATGGGCAGTAATTAGCGATTCCAATAATGCCATAGATTCTTTGGACAGGGCGATGTAAGTTGGCCGCTTGCCCGGGGCGCTCCGGTCACGGTCTTGGAATGCAAGGGATGCAAAATCAGCCACTTGCTTGATAATGGCGCCAGGGATCCCCTTGATATCCGTACGTAGCAACTTCAAGGATTCGAGAACATTCGTTTGGAGCGGAGTAAGATATTCAATATCTGCCGAATAGTTTCCAATATGGGCTTTCTCCGTTGCATCTCGAAGAAGGTCTAATATGCGTTGAGTTCGCTCAGTATCAACATATTGCTTCATTAGCCGGTATAGTTCTTGGAGGCAAGAGATATAGGCTATTAGGCAGTCTTGGTTGTTCTCTTCTGAGCCTGCAACAAGGGGCAGCCCACGAGACCACTGGGCCCAAACTAAATCGGTGGACTCTCTTGAAAGTTCTGCCGAGTCTTTCGATTCTGTGTTTGTGTGGGCGAGTATTTGGCGTAAAGCCCTGAATACGGCGCTGTTGATATCAAGATAACCAAGTTTTAGCAGAGTGTCAAAGTGGCCCAGTAATGACTCCCAGCAGCCTGGGAAGCTCTTATGGGTAGCCAAAACATGCACATAGGTTGCTAGTAAATTAGCGACACCATTTAGGACAACGATTGTTGTCTCGATCCATGCCTTTTTCTCCGTTTCGGAACTCCGCTTGTCCGTATCTGCACCACTCAATCGAGACGCTATTGAAAGGAGCATCTTGAATATGACAGAGTCAAAGCACATAGACCAAGCTTGCGGGCTGAGATGGTCTCCATAGGCATCAAATATCCTCAGTAGGGTATGAATTGCACCTGCAAGTTGTAAGCTTTTGTGCCAACAGAATATTGGGAATGTACATACTGTTTCTAAGCTCCAATCTCTCGTCGGTTGTAACGGTTGTCAGACGGTGCAACAAAAGTAGCCAAAGCGCGGCGTTCGAGACAGCCTGGTCATCACTCTTTGCCTTCTTGTGGAGTTTCTCTTCATCGACCGAATCGATGACATCTTTGTCTAACGAGAATGACCCGCCTCGGCTTGAAATAAAATCCGAAACAACCCAAAAGAACGTTACAGTCTATTTTTCGTCAGAAATAAGACCATGTAAAGCTTGGGGAAACATGGAGGACTTACCGTTAAGCAGATGTTCAAGTCATCATCTTGGGTACAAAATTGGTAGAGGGTATCAACGAGTATTAAAAAGCAAGAATTTGGCAGTGATGTAAGAAAGTCAGAACAGATCAATTCAAGAGAGTTGAAAGCTGATCGAACGAGCCTTGGGGAGCGTGTTCCGAGAAAGCTCGTATTAATTGGACGTGACGAGTCAGGTTTTTTGTCGTGCAAGAAGACGGAGTCTATGATCTCAAATGTAATATCCCAACCAGTGATGAGGTTTTCGCCACAGTGCTCCAAAATGCTTTTAAGTCCCTCCAGTACAATTCTATGGACCTCAACGTCTGTAGGAACCACCGATGTTGATACCTTGCGGTCTTCTTCTTGTAAAGGCTTTAATGCGCGGCGGAATGTGTCGAGCAAGCGCCACTGAACCGGACCTCGGATATCTTCAGACGCGGACGTGGGGACGTTGGCAGCCTCAAGGACAATGCGCACGAGGACTTCCGCGGCTCGCTGCCTTATGGGAGATGCAACGGCTGGCGTAGTTAGGGCAGATATAAGCTCAGAGGTCAGAATGGTCCAGCCTGATACTTCGGGGTCGAATGAAATCAAGCGATCGATATTGATGCTTGCAATATTCCCCAACTTAGCCAGTGCGAAGAAGTCGCCGTGGCTTTGGGAGGATACGGATGCCGAGATGCTCGACACTCGCCTGTGCGTATATGACGCCTTGCGATTCGCCGCGGGAGATCTTCCTCTCCCAGCATCAATAGAATTTCTCTTTGCATCCGCTTCGTCTTCTCGACCGAAGAGAATGCACAAGGCAGTGACGACATGCACGAACGAATCATTCGGAAAACTTGCCGTGCTTTCAAATAGTCTAGAAGCGGCAGTTTCAACCGCTTTAATCTCTGTTCCAAAGTTGGCAAGCAGGGCCGAGCTATCTGCAGTCTGTTGTGACTCTTGCTTAAACCCTGCTGAAGAA
The DNA here is from genome assembly GCA_030180035.1 of Pseudogymnoascus sp. SDFLT0511. Lineage (NCBI taxonomy): Eukaryota > Fungi > Ascomycota > Leotiomycetes > Thelebolales > Thelebolaceae > Pseudogymnoascus > Pseudogymnoascus sp. SDFLT0511. The sequence continues at coordinate 1,732,781 of JASCQD010000005.1, read as the reverse complement.
GGCGGCCGGCCAGTACCCTTACTTGAGAAAAATAAGACAAAATCCGCCTGTTGGAGGGTTTCCAAGATGATCAGCCACGCGGCATCGTCTAGTGTCGGACCAAGGGCAATCCCGAGATTGAGCAGAGCTCGAAGACAGAGTAGATTTCGCGTATTGAGCGAAGCCGGTGTAAAATCAGTAGATCCATGTCTTGTCCTGTCTACCATGCCTGAGTTGCTGCTGGCTAGACTATCAACACTGAGTAAACCTCTTGCATTGCTAAAGATGCCATGACTTTCAGGTCCAGGCGTAGTCGGAGTAGACGGGGGTCCAGTTAAACCGGTGAAGATGTTTGGTGGAACAGCGGCTTTCCCCAGAGTTGTGAGAAATGCATCTCTGGGTGTAGACAGCCGGAGAAGCCCCGCCACGTGTGTGAATTTCTGGAATGAGCGCACCAGACCATGGAAATAGTCTGCATCCAAACACGCGTACATAAAGGTAGAACATGTGGCCAAAATAGCAGGCCAGCAGCTGTCTACAATATCAGCGCATAGTTTTACCTCGCTATATGCTGCATGATCTTCAAGTAGAAGAGGGTTGAGAGGAACAGGCCCCTTTTTGTGCGACGGTCCTCGGTCTGCCTTAGTATTCGTAGCATCAGCGGTACTATCCGATGCTTCGATGACATCCTTTGCTGCATCACTACCCCTCGGGCCTCTCTTTTTTGACTTGGAATCGCTCGGAATAGTTAGAGGTAGAATAAACTTTGCGAGTCCTTCAGCGAAGCTATTGATGCAAGTCAAGGCGAGCCCATAGATATACGAATCAGGAATTCCAGGCGGGTCGGACTTGTCCAACTGGTCTATGCATGGCACCCGCATGGAGCTCCACTGCACGCTAATACCAGCAGTATGTTCGTAGGGGCCTGTGGGGCCGCCAATTATTCCTGGTATACCAGTTGCCTCAAGCATAGCTTGATCATTTGACTCGTTGCTCGACGGGTTGCCGGATGGCACAGTGGACTGGCTTCCCAAGCCAATTACGGCTGGCTTCTCCGAGCTCAGTCGAACAAAGGCTGCCATTAGGTCGCCCAGAATCTTCTTCTTCCCTGGCTGTGCATCGTATAGTAAAAATATAGCTCTGGTAAGAGTTGCGTCTGCAAATATTCCTCTGAAAACCTCCATACACAGAGACCGCCGCCAAAGCGTGGAGTCATGATCCAGCATGTGAGTTAGCAGCCCCACCGCCATTTCGCTCTCTGGAACAAGGATCCGAAGGTGTCGTCGAAGTAATGTGTACAAAATCCGTGTAACTCGAACAGTCGTGGGAAATGTTAACTTCTCAGACATGGAGCTGATAATGAAAGGCATGAGCCTTGTTCGAAGGACATTTGCCTGCTCTGGATGTTCCAAAAACACATCCGCATGGTTGGTTAAAATCGATTCAATCAATTCCAACACAAAGGTTTGCGGGAGGCCGGCGACTTTCAGAAACTGAGGCTTGTGGGATTCTGTCAGGAGACAAAGGTCGTTAAATACTCTGTACGCATCGAATGCAGCCGCCCTGACTTGGACTGTTCCTTTTTCTACTGGCACCTCGGCAATGGTAGGAACTTCGAGAAGTACTCCATCTTCCGTGACGACCTTATCAAAGACTGTAACTACCAGCTGCTGAAGGGTTGCAGCTGCGGTGTTGTTCACGATCCCGTTCTTGCTCGCTTGGAGAATGGTGCAAATATTCAGGACGCTCGCCAACAGCTCGCCCTGGATATCTTTCCCATAGTTCTGAAGCAAGGAAGGAAGAGCTTGCAATAGCTTCAACTGAACATCAAGCCCCGATGATGTTGTTTCCAGGAATGCCTTCAAGACCTCCTTCAACCTGAACCTTGGGAGCCCACGTGACACAACAAGCCTTTGCAAGCAAACGACTGCAATGCCCGTGAATTTCGCATTCTTCGTTCCACAAGCAATGAGAAATGGGGTAACAAAGTTGCCCCTTTGGCTTAAATCTAGACAGTCTATGTCAGTTGTGTGATACAGTAAAGAGATGGGCTAATTTACCGGCAGCTATCTGTGCTTCAGACGTAAATCGTAAAGATTTAAGCTCCTCTAAAGAGTGTTCCGCCGCCTTTGTGTTGTCAGCTATGCTCTCGCCAATATCAAGGTGTCTTCGTCGTTGTAGGCTCGCGAGGCTAAAGGGGACATACGGTACGGAGCTCGGTGTGCTTTCTTTTGCTCTCCTGGATGAGATTGGAAAGCTCCGAACTAAGAATCTGCAACGACATCTTGCCTAGTTCTTCCCATGCCTTAGATGGTAATGTGCCTCTACCTTTCCATTGTTTTATAAGTTGTGAATTTACCACACCTGGCCTCTTCCTCCGCAAGGCACCACGCACGCACTGGGATGTTCATGCCTCATTGTCATGCCTTATATATAAGGGTCTGAGCGGGATACGTACCCGTACCACCACCAGCCTTGTGTCAAACCCCCACTACTCTTGTACCCGCCTCGGTTTCAACGGCCTTGTCTGACTCTACTTCATCTACGACCTCCAGATCGACTGGAAGAGGTAAGCAGAACCCCCAACATCTCGGAGTATTGTGACAAGGCCTCTAACGTGATTTTGTACTTTTAGACATTTTGCGCGGCGATCTCTAAAACTCTCAATATCGACATACATCAGCTATCATGGGTGCCAAGGTCCCAAGGAACTTCAGGTTGCTGGAGGAACTTGAGAAGGGCGAGAAGGGCCTTGGAGCAGGTATGGGAAGTTAAATTGATATATGTGATAGTTGACTGACATTATCTTAAGAGGCGTGCTCATACGGTCTTGCGGAGGGTGACGACCTTCTCATGTCAAACTGGAATGGGACAATCCTAGGTCCCCCACATGTATGCCAGAGGCCTCCTTCCCTTCATCTCTAATATGTTCAATACTAATACTGTACCTCCAGAGCGTGCACGAGAACAGAATTTATTCGTTGAAGATGCACTGCGGCGATGACTACCCTGACAAGCCACCGACGATCCAATTTATCAGCGAAATCAACCTGCCTTGCGTCAACCCAAGGAATGGACAGGTCAGCCTCATATTGTGCATATATCCCTGCCCTCGCTGACTTATAACTTTCCAGATTGATCCTACCAAGCTGCCATGTTTGGCTCAGTGGAAGAGGGAATATACCATGGAGACGGTCCTGATCGACCTCAGAAGGTGGGGTCACACACATCACTCATGCCATGGATAGTATACTGACACAGCACAGGTATATGGCGCATCCTGCACACAAAAAGATTCCTCAGCCGGCCGAGGGTTCAACGTATGCTTTATAAATATGATTCGGGGCTGCCATGCGGAAGCACTGGCTGTGGCTGGGTTCTCAGTGGGTGTTGGATTGTTGCCATTTCTTCTTTTTGCAGGTGCATCAGCGTGGCGAAACTGGTTGGCAAGCGTAGACGATCTCATGAGATAGCAAACTAAACAGAGCTAACATCGATAAGCCATGATATTGAAACCACTTGATATTGAAGTTGTGCACGTGATGCGTGGCCGCTGTGGGCCCAGTATGAGCAGCCGCGAATTTATGTGTTCAGCCTTGTAGCTTGCAGCACATACACAGCCGCAACAATCCACACCATCAGATGAATGCCGAAGCAATTCATTCCACAGAAGCGTGGGGCACACCGCATTGCCTGTATGTACAAAACAATACTACATTGCTCTACATAAATACTAACACGAAAGCTAGGCATCGCTCTCTACCGAGCCCTTCTCTCGAAATGCCGTCTGATTGACATACCCCCGAGCTTCAACAGAGGAAACGTCCCTCCCATAAAACACATTATCCGCCGGCAATTCCGTCGAAATGCCCACGTCACAAGCGGCCCGCTCGCAGTCGCAGCACTAAGAGTCGGCTATGAAGCCGAAGAGCTCCTCCACACCGCGAGCACCGGCTCCGACGCCGCGCACTCAAAGATCCTCGAGCTCCTCCGCGGGCTCCAAGCCGAAGGCGATGCCGCGCGCCTCGAAAAAGCCGCGAACCCGCCTCTCCCGCCCCCTCCTCCCCGGCGCAAACCAGAGCCCTACCCCGGCGCCATACCCGTCCTCCAGCAGCGGCCGCTTCCCAAGTCGCAGCTGACAGGCCGACGGCGCGTGCCGATCCTCGTGAGCGCGAACCTTATACCCATGTTGCGGTTCAAGAAGCCGCAGAGCGAGTTCTTGTCGCGTGTGCTGAATGACAAGATTAAGACGCGGCAGAAGCGGCATGATACCCTGGATAGGCTGGGGGAGCTGATGGAGCTGGGGAGCATGGAGCAGGAGTGGGATGAGGAGTTGGGGATGGCGGAGGGGTATAAGTGGAGCTCAGCGGCACATGAGGAGAAAAAGGTCGTTCAACTTACCATGGATAAGGCTGTTAAGACGAATATTGGGCTTGCACGGAGGATGCTGGATATTGTGGACGAGGAGCAGAGATTAGCTGATATAGAGAAGAGGGAGTGGCTGCGGGAGAAACGGAAACGGTATAGGCAGAGGAAGCGGGAGAGGGATGAGGCTCTCCAGGGAGAACTGCCCAAGTACTGAGTTGTGGCTGTCCATATTCAGTCTTAGTCGAGCGGTTGTGGTAAATAGCCTACCTGTCAGACTGTTCGGCATCTATGTAGTATTATAATTGTAAATATACAGTAACTTATTCAACACATATGTTTCATAGTTTGTTCATTGATTTAAGCTGACCAGAGAGTTGCTGGTGATCTACAGTGCAACTATCCATATTATTACATTCGAGCCACCAGCTTGGCCCTTTCCCCGACCCCGTTTCCCTTTAAACCATCCTCAAACGCCGAAACACTGTGTTCCCTCCAAAACGCACAAGCTAACATAAGCCGCGGCCTAAATTCATACACTCATCAAAGCTTCCTCATATACCCAGAGCCGAAATTAATACTCGTACGCTTCGCCGATAGTCCTCCGGAGAGCGCGATCGACATCCCGAGGCCTATATCCCGGTGCTCTACCTAGGCAAACTCCTTCTCTAGATATATCTGCAAATCATCAGCAGTTGTTCACTTCTCCCATGTTATAAAGGGTATACTCACGTCGTACCAAAGTCGCAACACTGAGCGTCACAAGCCGTGGGGAAGCCGGAGTCGACGACGCCTCTCCGTTATCGAAACCATTCGAGTTCTGTTTATCAGATTCTGCGTCGAAAATCGGTCCCCTGAGGTCAAATGCGTTCAGGGCTGGCTGATTCTTGCTATTGTTGCTACCATTGTTATTTATAAAGTTCGGAGGAGGCGCGTTTGCCCAGTTCAAAGCGGCGCTCTGATACATTGCGGAGGTAGGATCGAGGTACCCGGATCCAGATGTGAAATCGATCGTCATCTGGATTTCGTCCATTACTTCCTGAAACGTTTGCGTCTGAGGTGCTGGTTGTGTCTGAGGAACTTGGTCTCCATTCGTGGTCCCCATAGTACTCGGGCTCAGCGGCGTTCTAGGTGAAATGGAATAGCTACTGTCGGTGCTAAAGTTAGTAGGTGGCTGCGCAGCTGGTATGCCTTCTAGTGAAATCGTGTCCAAATTGACCGTAACATATTCTGTATGTGGCGCGATGTCGATACCCTTGCCTCTTAGATAACTCTCGACATCGTTGGCGTCAAAATATTTCCCCTCGAACCCTTCCGCGCTGCAGGTAAAGTTATCGATCATATGTTTCTCTCTCGCCGACATAGCGTCGGTTGTAAGAGGTCCCATTGATCGGCCCGTCCTCACCTTTGGCATCAGATTACTTGAGATATCCTGTTCGGGCAGCGGGTAATACGTCCCCGATCCGCCAAGATGCACGAATGGTGCCGACCAAACATTCAGCAGTGTCTTACTTGAGCTTCGTTCCAATTTTTCGACCAGTGCCGCCACAAGCTGCTCTCTGGTCCGAAAGAGGAGTGAAAACCCAAATGCCCTCTTGAGAATTAGAGGGTTCGAGTTGGGATTCGTTAGGAGTCGAAAGCCGCGCTCGTTCGAGGTACGATGAAGACGGCGTGCGAAGCTGGTCTCAAGGCTTGCAAAAGAGGCCGGTGGGGAGAGGATCTGGTCGTTGCCAATTCCAAGGTTGAACTGATACGTATCCATGCCAGGTGCTTCGGCCCGCAATTGGTTCAAATCGGCTTCAGTCATGTCACAGACGAAGTTGTCATCGTCGAGATTTGGCTGAATATTGATCTGGCCTTCCACTGTCTGTTGGTTTGGAGCTGATAATTGGTTGTCGTAGTGTTGCAAAGAATATGCATCTCCATCGGTTGGAGAGTCATTTCCCCAAACCGGCCCAGTAAGAATGGGTATGGCCTTTTCTGCCGGACTCAGCGTCCGTGCTTGTTGCCTCTTGGAATTAGATTTGGAAACAGCGAGATGGTTGTCAAGATTCTCCACATCAGGATGGCTGGAGTCATCATCGTGACTGAGTTGATCTGCAGCAGCTGCCTTGCTCAGTGCCAGCACTCGCTGAGTTGTCGCGTGCAATTGTCGTGCAAAGTCGGGTTCTCGCTGAAGGATACCTTGCGAGGAGGCAAAATCATAAAGCCCGAGGAAGGCTTTATTCATTTCTTCGGCTGTGGTCTGTAGCTTCTCGACCTGTGTTTCTAGAGACGATATAGTTGTTTCTTTTCGGTGGCGATAGGCTCGCTGTGCCAGGCGAATCTGTGTCCGACGGCGCTATGTCTCATGTCAGTACATTATTTGTGTAAGAGCACACGGACAAATATTATTCTCATAATCCAAAGTAAAATGTGGCAGCTTGAGCCCGAATGTACTAGCCATTGCTGGGGTGGGGTGGGGTGCCTTTCTAGGCCATGGGCCATTGCCATCTTCGGAGTACATGGAATTCTTATAACCAACAACAGAACAACTTAGAGAAATATAAACACCTACATCTGCAGCCGTCTCATCCTTAGTATCTAGCCTCGGGCGCCCCCTAGACTTCTTAGAGGCATCATCCTCGTCGACATCTTCGTCTTCGCTCAGTTTCTGCTTCTTTCTCCTCCTTCCTCCCTTGTCCTCTTCTTCTCCCGGATTCGCACCCCTTGCCTTCCTGGCCTTCCTAGTCTTGACCTCCTTCACCTCAGCCGGCGCCACATCCGCCCTCCTCTCACTGATAACCTCGAAGCCCCCCGTCATCCCAAACATATGCGGGGGAGGCCCTGGGCGCTGCCGGGCCAGCTCCGTCAGGCTGCGGGCAATCGAGACGGCGGCCTCATCATCGTATGTCTCGGCGTTCAGGATCTCCATTTGGTCTAGAGTATTGGGACTCTCGCCGGCGGTTCTAATCTGGCGGTTCTACCTCGGTATCGTGAATTCCAATCGTAGTCTTGGCGCTGGTACAAACTGTCGGCTCGGTACCTTGGAGGATGAGGCGAAGAATGGCAGCGTGCGTAGACGGTCCACAATCAGTGGCAGGAATTCATAGCAAAGGCGGATCGTTTGGATCCACTGTAGTGGACTTGTGTAGTTTATTTGAAAGGTTTCGGTCCGTGGAAGCTCTTGTAGCTCTTCGTCCTTGAGGATTTGTAATGTGGGAGAGGCGGATGTTGAAACCTTGCCGATTACTGATCGCTCTGATCTCAGCCAATTCCAACGGGCTTTGCCTCGATGACTAATGGTCAAGCATCTGTCAAATCGTCAACACCCTCGACCGATGGGCGGGTTGAGAGGGGGCTTATGTCAACGCAAACAGGAACTCTCAGTGGCCCAACACTTACATCGGCGTTTGCAGGCTGTTTTTTCTGTGGTTCATGTGAATTTACTAATCCATAAGCAATGCCGTAATGGCATCGTATATAGTGTCACAATGTATAAATAGGAACGAATTGCTACGATGAGCCAGCATCCACCGCCACCAAACATCAACCAGAAGGCAACGTAACTTGTCTCACCTGGGGCGAATCATCGGTCGAAAATCAAGCTTCTATTCCTGAAAAGCAAATCTCATATCTCTTCCTAAAAGCCATTCTCTTCCTCATGATAACTATCTTACAACACGACATCGCAAACAAAAAAAGAATCCAGCTCTGCGCCATTTCCGTCCATGCATCCCATCGCACGTCCAACGCCGCCGTAAGAGAATAATAAAGCCGGGTGGTTAATGTTATGTGCAACTGCAAGTTCCCCCCGGTCCCCAGATTCCAAAAAAAGAGAGAAAAAAAGCCCAACCCTCATTCTCGCCCATTAAATGCCAAAAGCCAAAGCCAATTGCCCCAAAACACCCCATCCCTAGCTGCAGCAACCAAATTCAGACGTGACGCAACTCTGCTTTTGTGGTTTGTGAAAATCCTCATATCCGTCGTGGTGTGTGCTGCTCTAGCTTTCTTTCCCAGATGTCGAAATGAAGACCGGGTATCGTTACGTCTATGCAAAACCAAAGGAAATCCTACTCTCGCCATTTGTATGCATCGATATATTTTACAGGAATTAGAGACCCTGGTGGGAGTGGTTGTCGACAACGCTGTCGGATAGGTTGATCAGCAGCTGGGCGAGGCAGCGCTTTGTAGCAGCATCGTCACGGAGGACGGAGGAGAACGTGGCGTCACGAAGCGGCTCTGGAAGACACTGGCGAAGAGCCTCGCGTGCTCGAGCATTGTCGCTGAGACTATATGTGAGTCAGCATTTGCGACACGTAATCGTAGATAGTACTGGAGCGCTTACCGTAGGAAGCAGCGAACAACGTGCTTCAAGAGCCTGGCCGTCTGCTGTTCAACGAGCTGGTTGACCATGTTGCTAAGGACAGTCCCAACAGCGTAGAAGCGCTCATAGGTTGCGCAGATGTAGTTCAATCCATGATCGTCAAGGAGGATCTTCTGCACGATAAAAATGGCAACAGTTTTGCTCAATTCGGAACCGGTCTCCATGATGCGCAAGCAAAGTGGGATAATTTCCGTCGTAAGGAGAAAGTTGATGACATCCGAGCTGTCGTTCTTGACCAGGGCGCCAATAACGCCAAGGGACGTCAGACGGAGGTATTCGAATGGCCGCGATTTGGATGTCGTGTTTAGAAACGGATATAAGAACAGCGGAATATGGGCTAGAGATTGGATCAGTCACTCTCCTTTGACGGAAGCGAGGGGCAGCATTCATACCATTAAGAAAGAGAGCCCTTGTCTCGTTGTGTGACGCCACGCACTGGAGAAGAGCAAGCGCGTTACAGACACGGTTGGATGCGGCGGCAGTCAATTGCGATGGGTTGAGTAACGTATAGACAGAGATGATCTCCTGCAACAGAGAGGTCATGACGCCTGGGATGCCACGTTAGCACAGCCTCAGTCGCCAATTCAAACTTCAGCTTACCAAATGAATGCCAGAGGATCAGTGCCAGCTCAGGGACCTGCTCGCGCTTCTTGCTCAATTCGAGCAATGCGCTCTCGCGGGTGTCCTCATTCAACAGTTCCGCGATCCATACCAGGACTCTCCTGTTCTCCTCAGTGACACCATCCATCATTGCGCTCTCCTGTGCATGACCTGGCAGGTGTGTCGGCACAGATGCATTGTGTGTCGCCTGGATGCGGTTGTAGTGAGCTGCAGACGCGTGGGCGGCAGCTGCGGCTTGTGCCTGGTGGTGAGTTTGCTGGTGGTTGTGTTGGTTCAACCAAGCCGCCTCGTTGTGGCCAAAGTTTTGGTGTGAGAACACGTGGGCTCCTTGAGAGAGCATCGTAAGGGTTTCGGAAAGCGGATGCTTTGTGGTTGTGGAGGTTGATCTGGAGGAGGAGGGGGGGTGTTGTCGTCGTTGGTGTCCGTTCCGTCGGCTCTTTAGCTGAAGGTAGATCGTGAGATGAGGCTACCACGCTACCACGACATGTACAGTTCAAGCCTGAGCGCCTGACTGGCCGAACAATGCGCGGATAGTGTATAATAAGCGTCTCGTTTAAGACAGTGGGGGTCGTAACCGAAGGCGCTACTGTCGAGTCCTTGGAGGCGGTGAGCCCAATGCTGGACCGTGCTGGACCGTGCTACTGTGAGTGGCAGGCAGGGCGGCCAGGGCGGACGCGAGTGAGATTGAAGATTCGATATGTGATAAGAATGATGGTCTGAGCGAGATCTTTAGAAATAAAATATATATCAGTAAAGATATGGACGACGTCGTATAAATACGTAGACGTGAATAGTAGAGCTGATTCCGGATGTTGTGTTTCGTGAATCTCCATGACACAGTCAGTAGTTTGTAGAAAGAGAAAGTATGGTTTTTGGCGGGTGAAACTGTATCTATAATATACCACCAGTGAGTTTATACACGTTTTTGGCAACTAAAATTCATAAAGATTTCGGCAAAACAAACGACAAGCACAGTATCAGTGTACGAAAAGAGCAAAACCGAGTCACTCTCCATTACAAGAAGTTACGTGAAGTTACGCTGGATTCACCGTCTACTCAAAGATTAAGGAAGTACTATGCCGCTCTCGACCAGCACAACCGACACAACATATCACGCAAATCACACTCAAATCCCCAAATAAAGATCATTACTATATTTCCTACGGCAATAGCCGATCATTACGCTTTCCTACGGCTTGCAATATCCCATCTTTCTGTATACTCCGAGGCATCATAACCTATAAGACGCCCCAACAATGTGTACCAAAGGCTGGACGAGAAACGAGTAGGCATCTGAACGCTCATATAACCACACCGTACTATGCAGTGACCAGGCACAAAATAGAAGAAGAAAAAATAGCAAATGTGCATGACTCAAACATAGAAAACTCGTTGATCCGTGTGTCCCATAATGGAATTATGATCGTCTGTAAAGAAAAAAAGAATCGTCGCCCCAATTCCCCCGTTCACTCATCACCATTTTCCATCATATTGCGTCGTCGTCCTAGAGTTGAAGCTCCGTCGAAATTTGATTGAGCATATTCTTCCAGAGTTGCCAAGTATCGCCAGTTAGCTTCTTAGAGGCGAAGCTCCTTCAAGATTTGATCGGCCATATTCTTGTATTGCCAAGTTCCGCCAGTCAGTCTCTTGAACTGGATTCCGTGGAGAGAGAACAGTGGAACCTTGACAATTAATATCTCAAACTCAAGAATCATGCTGCCACCCAGGTCGCTCTGGACATGAGTGCTAGTCTCTCCTGCAGCTCTCCGCGACGAGCTGCGTTGTTGCTTCGACTGACCAACGCTATCGTCAGATATGTCCGAGTTAGAATAGCTCGCATCTGCTGCAGAACGCCGAGAATTAGAGTTCTTCGGTGCTGGAGCAATTCTCTCAACATCCCTGTAGTCATCGCGTTCACGATCATTGCCACCTCCCAGTGTAAACCCACCAAAACTTATGCGTCGACGATGCGAGGACCCCGGAGGGTGCAAGTTTTGGGAGCTGGACGGAACATCAACCACTTTCTTCAAGTCGATGCTGGGCATGTGTCGGCATTGGAATCCTCCCCGAATCTCCTTGTAATTTACATTGAGCTGCTTTAAAACGCGAATTATATCGGTTCGAATAGTGTTTACAGGCTTTGTTGAGGTGGTTGACACGCTGAAGAGACCCTTGAGGAATACAGGTCTCGCATTTTCGGCATTGCCATAGCTGTCGCCGTTGTTATCAGATACCTCAAGACTGGCCCTCTCTGGGATATCTTTCTCCTTTGCCTCTTCGCGTCGGGCACGTCGAGCTTGTATGCTCTCTCGTCTGGCGTGGCCAAGCGATTTCGCTCTGTTGGTTCCAGAGCGAGGGGTTGCTGTTGAGCTCCGGTCCTCATCGCGAGACTTATCATTCATGGAAGATCTCGCCCCGCTTGCAAGTGAGTGTTCCGAACCGCTTGTTGCTGGTGGCTCTTTGTAGGTCACTCGCGGCTTGGGTTCTCTATCTTCATGGCGCCGGCGGTACTCAGCCGAATTGACGCTTGTAGATCTTCCGATCACCTTGCCTGACCTCACGCCGTCTGCCGTTTGTGGCGGGGTCAGCAAGTCACGGTCCTGACGGTTGCTCGTGCTTGATGGCAGAATGGTGCTCGATTGAGCGCCACGGTCTCTTTCTCTGACACGGCGAATACTGAAGCTCTTCCTCAGTGTAGTCGGTGCCTCACTTGGCGATCGTACTGTCACAGCCGGAGGATAATGCTTGTCAATATTCCGCTCAGGTGTATCCTTGCGTTTACGTGTGCTGAATCGCCGGAGAAGACTAGTCGCAGCACTCTCTTTCTTCAGTTGCCCACCTGGCGCATCAACGGCGGCTGGAGAAGTAGGTCCACTTGCTCCTCCAACCTTTAGGTTCTTCATGGATTCCGTAACCTCCTCCTCGCCATGTGTTCGTGCACGTGCACGAGTTCTTCCTCCGGTTGCAGTTTCACCTGGCATCTCGTACGCTGCCGTGTTGGTGTGTGCAGCCTTCGGAGGAGCAATCTCAGCCATTTGCAGAGGTGCCTCATTTGGAGAACGTGGCAGGCTAGTAGCCCCTGGATTGGCTGCTTTGCGATCCCTATCTTGCTTCTCCCGAACCAAGTAGTAGACGGATATGAGAGGATGAAATGCATTTATGGGGTCGTTGCCTAATTGCAAACCTTCAGTCGAAGGTGTTGTGAGTGTATCCTTGCTATTAGTAGAGCTTCTCCGCTTGTAGAAGTCAAAGCCGAATCCTCTCTTCTTCTCAATGTCCCTTGGAGTTTGAGATCCCTTGTCGCGGGCGGCCAATCGAATACCTCGTTGGTAATCGTCAGACTCCAAAACTTCCGTTAATTGTTGGTGGATAAGCTCTGGTGCACCGAAATCAAATCCTGTCATGGCACGGATGACGACTGGATCAAGGGGGAGTTGAAGTGGTTCGCGTGCGGGGAGATGGTTCTCGGGAGGATGGCCAAACCCCTTGAGTACCCACGGATGATTCATTATTTCATGGAGTGTTGCTCTCTGCTTTGGGTCTGTCACAAGCATCCGTGAGATGAGATTTTTACAGTCTGGCTTTTGTTAGTGGATAGGTCATGTTACAAGAACGGGAGAAAGCTTACCAGAACTGAGCCAACTCGGGTACTCGACAATGCCTTTCTTGATTTTGGCATGCAGAGCTTGCATGCTCTGATCATCAAATGGAACCTTTCCGCAAACCAAAACATACAAAACAATTCCGAAACTCCAAATGTCAACCTCCGGACCCGTATACGCCTTGGCCTGCAGCAATTCTGGTGCTGCGAAATAAAGACTGCCGCAGAATGTTTTCAGGTGAGATTTTGGCGAAAACAGGTTGCTCAAGCCGAAGTCGATTATTTTTATATCACCCGTCTTGCTTATGAGAATGTTCTCAATCTTCAGATCTCTGTGGATGATGCTATTGCGGTGACAATAGTCAAGAGCACTCGAAATTTGGCGGGTGAACTTCCTCGCAAGCTTCTCCTTCAATTTACCATGAGAGATGATATAGTCGAGCATTTGGCCGCCATTGACGTATTCAAATAGCATATACCAATGGTGGCTCGTGCGTACGACATCTCGCATGCCGCATATGAATGGGTGGTCGAGGAGTGTCACTATAGCCGCTTCTCTGGCAGTTCGTACCTCCTTAGAGCGCTCCGCACGCTCACGATCCGCCCGACTCTGCTGCTGGGATTCATCGGGGGTGGAGCCGCGGGGAACAATCTTAACGGCAACCTGTAGGCGAAGAGTTAGTAACCTAGCTACGATGTCATGGGTTATTGTTTCGCTTACCTCTTCTTGACCTTCTACACGTCTCGCCAGCTTCACCTTCCCCATACTACCTGAACCAATGGTCTTCCCCAGGATCCAGTTGCCTGTCTGAGCCGGTATCACAGTCCTCGACCTTCCTTGTCTCGTGGCCTTTTGTTCCAAGGGGACCACAACCGGCGCTGGGCCAGCGGCACTGGAGCTACCACCTGAGTTCGTCATGTCGGAGGTGGGATGATGCCGCGACGAGCTTCTGGTATGCCCACTTCTTGTCGATTCAGTACGAGTATGGTTGGTACGATCGGTGGATCTCTTCCTGCTTGATTGAGCGACGTTCGTTGTCTCATAGTCTTGTTGCGGCAGTATCTCGTCCACGCGTCGCGAGGTTGGCCTCGAACTCGACGAGTGGGCGCGAACCGGGCTGGGAACAGCAGCAGAGGGTCTCGATCTGGTCGACTGGGTTCGGGATGGATTCGAATACGATTGACTGTCGCGCCTGGAAGACCCCTGCCCCTCACGTCTTGACTTGCCCTGTGCTTCAACTGCACTAGGAGGAGCTGAGGCCGTTGCTGACATTATTAGCCAGCGGAGCCGCTGGAGATCAATGCAGCCAGCTTCTCGCGGTGCAGAAGGTACTCGAAATTACGATCGAACGAGACGTTTAATGGAAACGAGAACCCGATATACTATCGCGACAGGTGTGGTTGGTTTGGAGTCCTGGGCGTCATCAACGTTGCATGGTTTGTGGTGGATGTTGCTATGGCCCAAGGCAGGTTGGCAAGGTTGGCAGACACAAATGCGGGTCAACAGTAAGCGTGGCAGGTCAGTCGCGGCGTTTTGACGCTGAAAGTCTGATGAAAGTCTGATTTGGAGCTGAGATATAGGTATTATATCAAAGGAGCTTCATATAAAGGAGACATGAATCAAAATGTGTCTCCAAGGGCTAGTTTCATGCTCGATGACATTCCGAGATGGGACCTGACATGCTGTCGTACCTTAGCACAAGACGGACAAAGCAACCTAAGATCCTCACCCGAGGCGACTGGTTACTTAGCGTCAATCCCTGAGAGTCAACGGCATACTTTGCGCTACCACATAAGAAGCTAATTATAAAGTAATTTATGCTGTACAGCTTAAAGCTTGGAAATGCCAGCTGTTTGCCCCGACTGAATTTCAAATTCCCATAGTCCCCATTGTTTCCAAATATACCTAAATAGTACTTTAAGCTTCCTGGGCGCGCTTAAAGCGGCTAAGATAAGGACGTGAATCGCAATCCATCAAGGTCAGGCAAAACGAAACTTTAGTCCACCGCATTTATGTCGAGACATGTCCGTGAAACGAACGCGAGCCGCCTACGAGTCTGACTTGCGGGCCCATCAGAGCCCGTTCGTAGCTTATGGCACCCCGCTTCCTCCGCTTGACCCTGATGTCCGTGATGACGGGTCTTATGTTCCTGTTTGGAAGCAAGAGGTGACGGACGACAGAGGAAGGAAACGTCTACATGGAGCTTTCACCGGTGGATTTAGCGCAGGGTATGATTCATCCTTTTTGGCAGGCTGAACTGTTACTGACTGTAAAACTAGCTACTTCAACACGGTTGGATCGAAAGAAGGATGGACTCCATCCACCTTCGTCTCGTCGCGATCGAGTCGCAAGAATGGCGAATCGAAGATAGTAGAACGGCGCCCGGAGGACTTTATGGACGAGGAAGATCTTGCGGATGCCGAAGAACACCAGAGGGTCCTCACAGCTGGGGATTTCAGTGCATTGGGCTCTACGGAAGGTGAGGTCATGAAGCGTGGAGGCTACATGGACCTTTTCAAAACCGAGGGCGAGACAATGGGGGTTAAGCTGCTAAAGAAAATGGGATGGCGAGAAGGTCAGGGGGTGGGACCAAAAATACGGAGGGCTGCAAGGCTGGGGATGGAGATTTCTGGTGTTGGCCAGCCCCAAGAGCAGCATCTTTTTGCGCCAGACAATACGCCAATGATTACATTTGTCCGAAAGATCGACCACAAAGGGTTGGGGTTTGCTGGCCCAGCCAAGCTAGGAGAAGAAAGCCAAAACAATGTTGTTTCGAAACCAGAAGTCGACAGGGGAGAGGTGTTTGGAACAACCCGGCCAGTGACAACCAAGAAGGCAAAGAAAGCAGTTCGCGGCGGTATTGGCATGGGGGTACTGAATGATACTGGCTCTGACGATGAAGATCCGTACGAGATTGGCCCTAAAATATCATACAATAAAGTCATTGGCGGCGACAAGAAAAAGAATAATCCCGTCATTAGTGGCGCGGCCAAGCCGGTGTTCATCTCTAAGAAGGCCGCAGCAGCAAGAGCATCTCTGGGATTCCGGAAATGTCATGACGGGCGTCTTCCTCTAGATGGATTCATATTGGGCAGTGGGACAGACTCCGTCGACGTCACATCGCTGGATAAATACCGACCAGTAGAAGTTCCACCGGATTGGACTTCTGCAAAAACAACAACTACTACCCCTGGGGCATCTGATTATGTATCAACTGCAGATGCTGCGAGAGCTTCGACGTTAGATCCGAAATCGCGTGCCGCATTACTAGGCGAGGCGCCTTTGCCGGGGAAGTCTGTCTTCGACTTCCTTTCCAAGTCTGCCCGTGATCGAATCGCCTCAGCATCAGGGAAGACAAACCTGCCTGCTGCTCTAGGAGAAGTCCCAGAGGGTTATGTTCCTCCACCCGAGCGCCGAAAAGAATCGCCCGGCCAAATTCCAAATATTGATATTGATGTCGCTGTGGCTGCACTGGGACGGAGTGGGAGTGGTTGGATGCCATATTCTGACAACGACGAAAAACGGTCACGGTATAAACTTTATTTGGAAATACAGGCAGGCATCAGAGACGGGCTTCCAGAGAAGGAACCTGGGGTGGCAAAAGAGGACTGGATTAGGGAGCTTCAGGAGTTTGCACATAGTGCGCAGATCTTCAAACCAATGACTGGAATGATGGCAACACGGTTTACTTCCTCATCTTCAGCACCTACAGCATCCGAAGCGAACAAGTCTGATAACCTGCTCAGCAAGCCACAGCCAAAGCAGGAAGATCCTGCCGAGGCCGCGGCCAAGGCTGGTATGTTTGGGCGCCTGACGAGATCAGAAGAAGACTTCTACCCAACTAGGCTACTGTGCAAGCGGTTTGGTGTCCGCCCTCCAGCCCACGTACAGCCAGACCCCGAGAACGAAAGGGGCGGCGGGAAAGATTCCGGTCCCGCAACTAATACTGGTCAACCTCCTCGGGCCTCGGAGTTGATCTCAAAGTCCGATATCGACGACTTAATCAGGGAGTCTGGTGGCCGGAACTAACACTGGCAGACTGCGAATGGGAGTGGAGATGCAATACCACCTGTGGAACGGCCAAGGGAAACTGTGGTTGATACGGAGCGGAATGAAGCATTAGAAGGTGAAAGGCCCGGAGAAGCCGTGTTTAAATCAATTTTCGGCGATGCTAGTGATGAAGAAGAATAAATATTCATTATTCGCTATCAAGGACTTTGACCGTTGCTCCACGCTGTGATTGTTACCGCCCGCATGCTGTCCCTAACTCCTCTCCCATCTAGCCTTACAACACGACCGCCAGGGCTACCCACACCCTCGCTGTCCTCGACGATATTCCTACAACATCGTCGCAGCCGCCGAGACCACAAGACTCATTACCACCAACCCCCCCACCCACCCGTCCTCCCCAGCATCGTCGCTCCCGAACGATCAGGACAAGTTAAGCCAGTGAAATCTTCTTCCGGGTTCTGACTCGTGTAGTTTTACACGCACGCCTGCGTCTCAGCGAACGTCGCCTCGCTCTCTTCCGTGCAGTAGAAATAGCAGTATCCTTCTATCCAAGGTCCATATCCTAAAACTTCTGAGCGACAGCACGTTCTTAGCGCGTTCATATTGTCCAGGCGGGAATGGTTGGTGTAGGAGCTTGGGCCGTTGGTGGCTTTCAAGTTGGGGTCGTATCCTGCCGTCGGAGCTACGCAGGAGAGGGGCGATGTGAGGGTTGACTCGGTGTAGGGGTTGCAGGCTGAGTTGGACATTTTTGCAGAATTGGGGAGGAGACGGTGGTGTGGGTTGTGACGGCGGGGTTAAAATTATTATACTGTTCAACATGGGAATGCTTTGCGATTATATAGTAGAGCCATGATGCTTCTTGGGGTAATGTTGGGGTCACCACTATCCTGCTCCTTTGAGGCATAAAATTATACCTTCTATATTATCCGCATGCCTTGGGGATTTTGTTTGTCAATTTGAGGTTTCAGCCAACCTGGAGGTCTATAAATAGTGGATAGTATGTATAGTATGATTGGGGCCCGTTTCGGGGAATTTTGCAGCTTGTCATGGTTAAAAGTGAAAAAGTGGATCTGTGATTCAATAATTTTGTCGTGACCCCTATAATGCGATGGCAATTGAGTTTATGATAGGTGAGGTGTTAGAAAGTAGTTTAGTGAGGCGACCTCCGCACAAGCTCCGATAGACTTTCCATGACGGCGGCTACAAGTGGCAGGGGTCCCACATTGGCCAAGCAAGTCCCAGCCCATATCAACAACAAGCGAGGCAAGCGATAGGAGAGAGCGAGGAGCTACAACTACACAATAACACCACCACCCCCAACCCCGTCAAAACACCTGGATATATGCCCATTTGATACCCCGTTGGTATAGATCTTTGCGCATCCGCCCCAGTGATATCTTTTACCCACCGCATCTCACACTCCAATACCGCCGCGAGGCTACCTGCACGACTCCAAACCGCATTCCGCCCCATCGGCCACGACGTTGTCAGACACGCCACACGCCCGCGACGGCCAGCCCGTTCTCATCGGCCACGGCCACCTCGCGCAGTGCCACTCGCCGAGCAAGCCCGAAGAGGAGCAGGATCGAATTGAGTGCGACCAGTCGCCGCCACCGCAGTATCCGCAGCAGCAGCAGCAGTCAGAAGGAGCCTCATCCTCCTCCGGACCCTGCCCTGACATCAGGCCACCGCCGTTTTCCCAGATCGACGACGGTCGCTACTACTCGCCCACCACATACCCTGGCTCCGCAGACGAGGTAACATTCTCCTCCGCAGCGAGCTCAGCTTCCGTACCAGCATACGCATCGCTAGATACCCCTGAGCGTCTCAACGACACCGTTGCGCAGACAAAGGCCGCGCTACCACAGGATACCAAGGGGGAATCGTGCAAGAAGGACGACGACGAGCCTCCGCCTGCATACACAGAAGGGTCGAGCCCGTTACTCTCGTTCAACTATCTGATGGCGGCCGCGGGAGGAGTTGCGAGTATTCTTACTCAGGTGCAGCAGGGTGGTCCGCCACCGATTAATACGCTTGGAGGTGAGTTGTCTGTCTTCGTGCACGAGTTGACAAGGAGGCTAACGGAGTAGATGTCGGCGCTGATGAGAATATCACTATGGACCTTCGGTAGGTTTTGTTCACGGATTTTGGTCAGGGCGGCTACCTGACATATACAGGGGCACGCGCTTCACTCTATCAAGAGACGAACTATTAACACTCCCCGAATTCGTCCTCCTATCTCTCTTCCCCAACGGTCTCTTACCAGACGGCCACGTAAACGCCTACCAAGAAGGCGACGCCTTCCAAGTTGACGTAAGTCCCGCCATCCCCCCCTCCCCACCCCAACTACACGCTAACCCCTCCCCTCCCAGTACGACCCCGCCTCCCTCCAATACATGCTCGAATTCTTTCGCAACGTCGCACAAACCATCCCCGACGCGAGCACGCGGACCTCGGACGACGAGCTGTCCGCCAACCTCGACAACCCCGCCGGCAGCGCGCGCGACATGCTGCGCGACCGCGCGGGCATCATCGTGCTCCGCGAGGACCTGGACTTCTACGCCATCCCGCCGCGCGCGGATATTGAGCAGAGCGAGATGGTGGAGGTCAAGCGCGCGGCGGGGAAGGCGTTGTTGGGGCAGGATGGGATTTTCTCGGGCTTGAGGAGGAGCGAGGAGACGGGGACGACGGAGCAGCATTTGATTGAGATGTTGACTGCTGGGTGAGTTCTCTTTTTTCCATTTCTTGTTCCCCCCTCCCCCCCCGCCCATTACACCACCTATCCATGTCACCTTGTTGGTTGTGGACAAAAGCTAACACACCCCAGCGGCTTCAACCACACAGACGGCTGGGGCCACCGCGCCGGCGAGCCCAACAAAGCCGTGATCTGCTCGCTCGCCCTCGCGCGCCTGCGCACCGACGTGCGCGGCAACGCCGATGGCAGCGGCGCCGCCGTGGGGATGGCGCAGAAACTGTTATTGTTCTGGCGCAAACCGGCGAGGCGGTGCTGGTGGGAGGGCGTGGAGCTCGAGGGCGTGGAGGGCGTGGAGGGAAAGCTGAAGGTGTGGATTAGGAGGGTGTGGACGCTGGAGATGAGTGTTATTGGGTTGAGATAGGGAGGCGGGTGGGTGAGGGGTGGGGGGTGAGGGGGAGAGGGAGAGGAGGGAGGGAGGAGGTGGTGGTTTACTAATTGCGTCTATACCTTGGTAGTCGCGCGTGTGGCGGTGGTGGTGGTGGTTTTTTCTCCTTTGTAATCTCATCATCTCAACAACCAACAAATTTTCCTTTTTTTTGGGTCGCAAACCTGGGGATCTCGTTTATCATCTTTCGTGTTTTTTTTTTCTTATTTTGGGGCGAAAAGAAACCGCATTTTCTTGTTCAGCGAAAGTATTTGCCTGATGTTGTTTTTTCTTTCTTTGATTTTTGAGTTACTACATCTACAGAGTGCGGCAATGCACAGCTACAGTCACAGAAAGATCAAGCAATACTGGGGGTTGGGTGGACCCCCTTTTTTTTTTCATTCGATGGTAGATGGAGGTCGGGACGAGACCTTTATTTGGTGGTTGGGGATTGTTTGGAAAACACTTCTTCGGTCATGGGCAGGCAGAGAAGGGATGGAAGGGAGGGATAGCATAGCAGCGACGCGGAGTCTAGGGTTTTTTTCAAAGATGGTTTTTGGGCTCCGTCAGCCGGGGGTAGGCAGAATATCATGCATATCACCCAAAAGCCTGTCTGTCTGTGAGGTGTCGTGAGAGGATGTCTGTGGTGAGGTGGTGAGGTGGTGTTGAGTAGATGGATATCACCTTCCACATCTCCAGGATACCCCTCCCTCAAATCAAGCTTCACTTCAAACATTCATATCCTGCGCCAGTCCCTGCCAAGGAGAAGATATCACACCCACCCAAGTCCCCCTTCTTAACACCACACTATATCCCAAATCCCACATCAGATGTCTCAAAACTCGAACTTGGCAAGAACGACCCTCGATCGATAGCTCTATAGGGGACACCGTTCCTTCTATTCTATACTATCACAAACACAACACCACGTCTATGTCTCAATAAACTAAACTTGGCAAGAACGACCCTTGATATACAGTACTGTGCCTTCCGTTCCTTCCGTTGTTTTGTACTGTACTATTATCAGAAAGACCACATCGCAGGAACGACCCAGTGTAGAGGACATCCGTTCCTTCCATTCTGGTACTTTATTTCACAACGACGACATCACATGTCTTATTATAGCTTAACTTGGCAAGAACGACCCTGATATTTCGATACCATTCCTTCCGTCTTGGCCACGTGGGATGGAGGGGCTAGGGGGTGTAGTCTGGATAGTCGGATAGTTTGGATAGTAGTGGTGGTGGTAGCTAGTAGTTGGTAGAGATTCTTGCGCGTAGTATGAATTGCTGGTGCAGTTCTCACAGCCAAGATAGGGAGCGGTTCCCATAGGAAGCACACAGCACACAGCTCCCAGCACACAGCACACCTACGCCCATATCCATACTACCCACCAAGGCAGCATGCATCACCCCTCCCATCCCCGCATACTCCTTCCTTCCTCCCTCTCACATACAGATCTAGCCTCACCTTTCAACCCTCCCCAACTCCGCACTTTACGTTATAACCGTTCTGCTTAATAATATGCCTCACCCTTCCCCCTCCCTTCCTTCCTCCCTCCCAAACCTACCCGCCCCTCACATCATCCCGCCTCCCTCCCTCCTCGCCGCACCAAATCCGTCCCACCCACAGCCACGGCGAGCCCTTTCCTCCCACCGTCCCCTCGCCAATCCCGTGACAGGATTGACGAATCACAACCCCGTGTGTGTGGAGTGAGCTACAAAGGAGCTTTCTCCTCCGTCCGTTTCGTTTCAATGGAGCACAGACCACTCACTGGTGGACTGAGAGAGACTGGGAAGTATGACTCACTCGGCGCGCGCGGGCTAGTGGCTACGGTGGGCGGTGCGGCGTGTTTGGGGGTTTGAGGCTTTGGTTTGGCGGGGCGGGAGGGTGGGTGCCTGAGGCATGTATAGTTGGTTGGTGGTTGGTGTAGTGGTGGTGGTGGAGGCGCGGGGATGGATGGGTTGGCAGGGCGGTACAGGCGGCTGAAGTGAGGGGGGGGTGATTACAAAGGGCAGGTCGAGGCGTGGTCTATGGATGTGTATGGACTGTGGGAGGGAGGGGATGTTTAAGGCAACAGTGTGTCGTGTGTGGACTGCTGGAGATGCGGAGTATGCGTAGGTATAATTATACATACTGGGAAGGGAAGGGGGATGCGAATTCGAATACGTGCAGGTACGCGTG
Source organism: Pseudogymnoascus sp. SDFLT0511 (assembly GCA_030180035.1). NCBI lineage: Eukaryota > Fungi > Ascomycota > Leotiomycetes > Thelebolales > Thelebolaceae > Pseudogymnoascus > Pseudogymnoascus sp. SDFLT0511. Next base: position 1,710,534 of record JASCQD010000005.1, on the reverse strand, counting down.
GATGGTAGAAGGGTGGGAGGGAGGGAGGGAGGGGGGGAGTGCTGGTGTGGAGGGGGTTGATGGGGGATACGGGAGGGGATGTGAGGATTGGATGCTGGATATTGGACGCTGGAAACCATACGGAGAGCAGACCAGCACAACAGAGAGCAATGAACTGATCTGTATGACTATAATATAAACGCATCATATTCTTCACTCTGTATGTAAAGAAATGATGGACAAACTCCAATATCGTATCGTACCTACGTATAGTATTCCCCTCACTCTCAGTTTCACATCCCCCACATCACCACCAGCACCTGCATCTCTACTGCTAGCACTACTGGCACTACTACTCTACTACTGTTATGCACTGTCCATCACCCACACAAGCCATTTCAAGCACCCCTACCCAGCAAGCATGTATGACTCAGAAAAGTGCCAGTGGTGCGTGCATGCCAATCTCCCCCCATCTCCCTCCCCCAGCGCTGCGGAACTAACTTTCATCACAGTGCGAGGTGCAAAGGTGGCCCGTACACTCCACGTCCCTCTGCCTCGCCGTTGTCACAAGATCCAATGGGACAGCCGAGCCAATCGCACGCATGCACTGCCCCATCCTGCGCGAAAGGTTTAGTGGTGTAAGTGGGGGAGAGAGTGGGGCATGTCCAGTGGACGGAGCGCAGTGCGCACACCTTTGGCCCGTTGCTTACGGAAGTTCGGCTTACATACAGGGTACATACTGTATGTACTTATGGACACGCCGCGGCGAGGCACAATGGGCGATTGTGTGTTACTGGGATACTGGGGATCTGTAGGGTTTGTACCTCCAAGGCGGATTTGTGGTGGGGTGGGACTTTGCATGGTGTTCGATTGCGGGACGGCTGGAACGGATATACTGTACTGAGACTGCTAAAGAGGGCACTGCGACGACTGTACAGCCCGCCCTTTGCCTTACACCCCTGTTTCTGGCGGGGTGGGGAGACGGAGAGGGAGGATCGGAGCACACCAGGGCAATCGGATTACACGCCCTAAAGGGATACGTATCCCTGTCTTCTCTGATGGTTTGTGTGTGTAGAGTACGCTGTGGTGCGCTGTGGTGAACTGTCGCTCGTTTGTACCAACTACGGTATTTTACTACGACGAGATACTTTTCAACCCTTATTCTCGCCTGTTCTTGCTTCTCTCACTCTCTCTCTCCCCCTCTCCCACTGCTCTATCCACTCCCCTCCCACAAACACACATGCTAACTCCACCCCCCTTCCCCACCACTAAACTTCGTATTTTTGCTAATTCCACCACTCTACCACACCATCCCACTCCACTACTTCCTCCCACAGCCCACTAAGCGCTAAATATTTTTTGTCAGCCTGCCAGAAAAATAGTTATAACCCACTCAACGCCCCAGGCTTCAACTTTTTTCTTTTCTTCCCTTCTTCTTCTTCAACCACCCAAAATACTATCACAACACAATAATCAACAACCATCGTCATCGCCCCAAAATGGCTTAACCGCCCTTAGTCTTCCAGACGCTTTCAAGATTCATTTCGAAACTTTAAACAACTTACCCAACTCCACTCCCCAATACCCAGTTCTTTTCGAAGACCTGAACAACAGCATTCCTCGGAACAGCTCAAGCTCTCAACAACTACCCACCACCATTCTACCTAACGTCTTTACGACGGCTCCCCAAACCCCCCAGTCACCATGGCCTACCCAACCCCAATCAACGAGCCCTTTGGCACCACAGCAATCGCAGCAACACTCCCCACAGACGGATTATCAAACTCCTCCGGACTTCGTGCTCTTCCCGCGTCGTTCTCTCGAGGCGTCTCCCAACGCTCAGAATATCCCTAATCTGCCACGCAACCACGCCCCCAGTGGTAACAATCGTCGTCACTCCGCAAACCCTCTGTCTGCCCCGTCCCTGCAGAACCAGCGAGTAGCCGCGATCATCCAAGGCACAGGCCACCAGATTTCTTCTCCAGCGTTTACAAACCGGTATAATCCATTCGCCCAGCAGCAGCAACAGCACCAACAACAGCAGTTCTACGCGCTGTCTGCTCCGTCCTCGTCCGCCGCTCTACAGTCCCAGAACAGGACCCGACCGCAGGTCCCGCTTTTCTCTCAGAGCACCGGCAACATCCCCTCCAACAAGCAATCGTTTCCCCCCAACAACATGGCGCAAGGTAATTATTCACTCCATCCGCTACTATGCGGCGATGATTCACGCTCACACCCCCGCCCAGACATGAACTTATTCGACGATTTCGACTCGTTCGACCTCAAGTCCTCGGACAACGTCAACTTCCCGGATCTCGACTACAAGTACTCGCCCGCAGTGCCAACCATGTACTCACCCGCGCCCGCCATGAACCGCACCGACTCCGCGTCGACCAGCATGGGCACGGTCTCGCCGCAGGACCTCATGGTCCGCGACGCCACCTTCTCCGCCCCAAACTCGACCGTCTTCACGAACCTGACCTCGCCCTCCCAGTACAACGAGTCGCCCGACTACCTGCACGACCTCGATGTCTCGCCCATGTACAACTCGGCCGACGACCTCACCGGCGGCGACCCATGGTTCTCCCTCTTCCCCGACGGCGACGCCTCGTTCCCCGCGCCTCCGCTCCCCTCTGCGGCACCCGATAACGACAACACCCTCGCCGCAGACGAGGAGCTCGAGGTCGGCGACGCCCTCCGCGAGCGCCGCCGCCGCTCCGACAGCTCGCCCCACTCCAAGGCCGCGTCCGCAGCCGCTGGCGTCAGCGCCCGCAAGCGCAACCAGCCGCTCCCGCCGATCGTGGTCGAGGACCCCAACGACACCGTCGCCATCAAGCGCGCGCGCAACACGCTGGCGGCGCGCAAGTCGAGGCAGAAGAAGATGGAGCGCTTCGATGAGCTCGAGGCTGAGATCGCAAAGATTGCCGCCGAGAGGGATATGTGGAAGGCGAAGGCCCTGGCGAGGGGCGCGAATTAAAAAGATGTTTCGCTTGACATCTCTGGAGAGAATAAAAAAACAACACTTCTTTGATTGGGGTTGGGAGCCATGCTGCGCTCTCGGCCCTTTGGGTAGTTTCGGAGGCGTTCTGTCTGGCTTTGTCCCGACGCTCGCCGTGGGTTTCAAACAAAAGTTCTTATATTTGTTTTTTCTTTTCACAACAGAACCGTGTACTCTCTCTTCTATTTCATTGTGCAGAGTGTATCACTGGATTCTTCACGACCCTTTTTTGTGTTTTCTCGACAAGACTTTTTGAGACTTCTCACTTGTTTATTACGAATCGCGTTTTGGGACAATGAGGGAAAAAGTTTATTTCGGGATGGAAAGGGGGAAGAGATCAGATCCGGTTTTTTACACGGACTCGCGTTGCTTTATCCATGTTGTTCTTACACCTGGCTTGTTTGTTCAGTTCCTCCCCCATCTCGGGGTCGTAGGGCTCGTTGCTTTTATAAATGTTATTGATAGTGTTCCGACTCTCCTTCTCCCCGTGATTGGGAAGATTTATGGGGATGGAGGAGAGGAACGGCGACCAGCTTCTTTGCGCTTGGTTTTTGTTTGTTTGTTAGAACAAGACAGCTTAATGGTTTATGCTCGGTTGGGCCTTGATGAGAGGTTTCCAGCTGGGGCTTAGAATTGATGATGCGTTGGTTTAATAAACTCTTGGGCTTGATTGAATGGCTTGTGATGTGAAGACATGTGAAATGTAACTTGATGACTTCGTATCTATTAACTCAACACCACTACCACGTATACTACCCCCCCTCCCTTCACCACCACCTCCTGCGAAATTGTATTCATACACCCCATCCATCACACACCTGGCATATGTTGCTTAACATGCGCCTTAATAGACTCAGGTTGCATCATGACCTGGACCAACTTTGGAAACCAACGTCATGAAATGCACCGCTTAGTTTCCATGGAGGAAGTATAACAAAAACAGGATCGGAAAAGTAGAATACATACCCTTTCGTTCCCATCTGCCGGACCCCTTCGCCGCTGGAGACTGTGCCGGAGCAGGAGACGCTGGGGAACCAAAAGTCGGAACTGCCAGCGCTGGCTTCTGCTTCATCTGCTCTCTCCAAGCGTCGTCAATGGATAGGTAAATAGGGTGTAGGAAACGGATTGGTGTAGATGGAATAACAGCACATGCCAACTGTGCGACTCCAAAAAGTGTCATAAATCCCATATTGATATTCCCCCCCCCCCACCTTAACTCCAGACATCAAGTAGTCAAACTCTACACATACCAGTCTATCACAAGACACAAACCAGCCCACCCCCTAAAATACACCCCCCGACCCCCTAAGAATCCCCCCAACTCCTCCCCTCCCTCGCCAACTCCTCCCTCACAGCCTCCTCGGCCACCTCCCTCAACCTCCCCTCCTCAACAACCATCCGCTCCCTCAACCCCCTCAACCTCTCTCTCACACCGCCCCACCCTTCCTCCGCCACCACCCTCGCCGCCCTCTCCTCCTCCTCGCGATCCGCTTCTGTCCGCAGACCGCGGGCGCCACGCGCGCCGCCGCCCATAGCGCGGGGGACGAGGGGGATGTGCGGGGTTGGTGGGGAAGGCCGGAACTCCCCCTCCGCGCGCCTATACTCCGCCTCCGTCTCCCCCCCACTCAGCACCGGGAACGGCGTCCCCTCGCCGCGCCGCCCTTTCGCGCGTCGAAACGGCAACATCATCGGCTCCTCTCCCATGCCCAACCCGGCCGCGCTATCATACACGTCGCCACCCGCGCCACGATGCTCAGTCCCCGGCCCCTCCAGCCCCAGCCACGGGGTTCCTCCCTGCGACTGCCGACGCCCCGTTAGCGCGTCTGGGTCTACTCGTCATCAGCGGTTACTCGCTAACCCGAGGTGCGGCGCGACGAGGCGCAGAGAACCGGCGTGGTGCGCTGAGCGGGGTTGTCACGAGGAAGGGGGTGCGGGGGGACCTACGTTGTCTGCTCCCGCGCCCTGCCCGGCGGACTCAGCAGGCATGATGGCGTCGCCCTCGACCACGACCTCTTTATCGCGCAGCTGCCGCATGAGCTGCAGGAACACGCTGTTTGCGAATTTATCGCTCTGGTCGCCCTGCACGCTCGTCAGGAGGGCGCCGGCGGTGCGGGCGAGGTCGTCGCTTTCCTGGGCTGGGGTGAGGAGTTGCTGCGACGGCGCGTCGGGGTGGTGGATTGCGTCTGCGCCGATGGGGGCGGGGGCGAGGTGGTCGTCTTGGAGGGCGTGCGAGAGGGAGGCTTGTTCGGATTGGAGTTCGGATTGCGCGGCTTGGTCGAAGGCGGCGGCGAAGGCGGCTTCGTCGAAGGTGCCCACTTCGGCGTTGAGCTGTTGGGGCTGCTCGGGCTGCATTTGGGGCGCGGGCTGGTACATGGGGGTTTGGTACATGGGCTGTTGGCCCATGCCGAAGGGAGTTGTGGCGAGGGAGGAGAGGCGCTCGAGGGGGGCGTTGTAGGAGTGTTGTTGCCCTTGGTGCTGCATCCCGGCTTGGCTGTTATTCATCTGCGCGAACTCCTGGTGCCATCCCCCCGCGTGCTGCGCTTGTGGGAGACCCTGCTGCTGCATTCCTGGCGACGCAATGGCCAGGCGCTGAAAGTCATTGGCCCATGACGCGCCGGGGCCGGCGTTCATGCGCTGCTGCTGGGGTTGGGGTGTGTGTCCGCGTTGGAAGCCGGGGTGGAAGCCGGCTTCGGGGTGTTGGAGGGGGAGCTGGCCGGCTTGGAAGGCTTCGAATTCGGGGTCGAGGTTGTGCGCGCTGGGACCGGCGGTGCGGAAGCCCTGGATGGTGTTAGGGTGTGGTGAGGGAGGCAATGGGGGGGAATGGGGGACTTACTTGTGATTGTGGCGTTCGGGCGGAAAGACGGTCTTGTTGGAGGGTGCGGTCGCCTTGGCTTTGCTTTTGGAAGTTTTGGAGGGCGTTGGAGGGACCGCACATGGAGTCTGCCATTTTGGCGGTTGTTGATTGTTTGAAGATTCAAAGTTCGTCGGGGGGGTTCTTATATTCGAGGGAGAGTGGTCGGTATATCGAGCCGAGGCTATCTCGGTGACTACAATGGTATTGTTTGCTATAGTGACCCGCGACAGGGGTTTTGCATGCGGATATGTAGAAATAACTAGAACAAACTTTAATAAAGAGTGCGAGCAAACAAAGTGCTTCTATCGTCGCTTTCAAGGGCAAATGGTGTATTGGTAAGGAAATTATAACTACGATGTCGGGGATTCCCATGATGTAGGCGGGGGGTCTAATTTAGTGGGTCCAGCCGGGCCAGTCTTGGCTCGGAGCACACTTCAACTCACTCAGCCTCAAGAACAAGGCCACGATAGGACACATAAGGGATTCAACATTCACCAGCAACAGCCTCTCAATTACCACAACTCTTGTTTCCTGGTGCTCCAAACTTTGTCAACATGGTAAGCACGTCTCCTGATTGCGAGATTCCCGTCGATCCTGCATTTCTGGCTACAACTAGATGATGGACGCCGCTAATACAAACCTATAGGCACAAGTTATCACCAACTCGGGGCACGATGACATGATCGTAAGTCTATCCCATACCAGCCCGTCGAGTCCACGGAGAAGGGGGGCATCGGAGAGTTCTTTGCCAGGATATGCGTCTGGATGCTAACACCGCGTCAGCACGATGCAGTCCTCGACTACTACGGACGTCGCCTCGCGACTTGCTCTTCAGACCGCACTGTGAAGATATTCGAGGTGGATGGAGAAACACACAAATTAACAGAGACATTAAAAGGGTACGCCACATCTCCTCGCAAGACACTATTTTTGCCCGCCTCCCCTTTTTACCCCCTTTCCCCCTCCCCCTCCTCTCCAACCCTTCTAACACCCCCTAGCCACGAAGGCGCCGTCTGGTGCGTCTCCTGGGCACACCCCAAATACGGCAACATCCTCGCCTCCGCCGGCTACGACGGCAAAGTCTTCATCTGGCGCGAATCGAACTCGACCTGGTCGCGCGTCTTCGACTTCGCCCTCCACACCGCCTCCGTGAACATAATCTCCTGGTCGCCCCACGAGTCAGGATGCCTCCTGGCCTGCGCCAGCTCCGACGGCAACGTCTCCGTCCTCGAGTTCAAGGATAACAGCATGGACCACAAGATCTTCCAGGCGCACGGCATGGGCGTCAACAGCGTTTCCTGGGCCCCCAGCGCGGCACCAGGCAGCCTCGTGAGCGCAGGTGGCGCGGCGGCGGGCGCACAGCGCCGTTTTGTCACGGGTGGTAGCGATAATACCCTGAGGATGTGGGCGTACGACCAGGCGAGCCAGACGTACAAGCAGGAGGGCGCCGCGCTGACGGGACACACGGACTGGGTGCGCGATGTGGCGTGGTCGCCGTCGGTGCTGCAGAAGTCGTATGTCGCGTCGGCGTCGCAGGATAAGACGGTGAGGATCTGGACGACGGATGCGGCGCACCCGGGGCAGTGGGAGAGCAAGGAGCTCAAGTTTGATGCCGTCATCTGGCGCGTCAGCTGGAGCTTGAGCGGGAATGTACTCGCGGTCAGTGGGCAGGATAACAAGGTTAGCTTGTGGACCGAGAATCTGCGCGGCGAGTGGGAGTGCGTCAAGACGATTGAGGAGTAGGCTGGAGGTATATGTGTGGTGGTTACGGTGTTCCGAATACGGCGTTGCGGGAAAAGCAGTGAGCATACCCGGTCTTACTGTGGGCTGAGCATAGATAATCAAACTTTGCCATGTACCATTTCTACAATCCCCTTGGAATATATGACGCTACGTGGTTAGAATCGAGTTTATTCATGAACCCAGTCCCAGTATCCCAAATCCATAGCGGGCCCAGCTATGCTCGGTGCCGAGCATCTCAAACCACCATATTTGTATCACTGAGAAACAGTATGTGGAAAATATTTCTTTATTTATACCCAAAGCAAAACTAAACCGGTTTTCTGCAGTTCTACTACCGAGAGTTAATATACAAGGCACAGCGCTTGCTTTAAAATTGATGACAATGAGCTGCCAATGTTCGAAAATGCGACCAGAACATTTGAAATGATCTGGAAATAGCACCCGCGCTCACCCGCGCCAGCGAATTGGATATCAATATATAATATATATGCCGCATGTCAGAGCAAATCAAATAGTCTTCAAAGTTCAGATAGCAGCAATCCAGCTTGCTAATCGACCGTTAGGTTCTCGACACGATCCAAAAAGGCCACTGCATCATCAATGGTTCTCATTTTGTCTTCCGCCGAGCCGGAGATCCTCCAGAAGATGAATGGCCCACAGTACGTGAGACCACGTTCCATTGATCCATTCGGACTCCACCATCTCCCCAACATGATTTGGTTGCCGGGAAGTACGCAGCCCTCATATGCCCAGTAAGTTGTATGGTCTGTACCATACACCCCATGGGGACAAGGAAGATATTTCAGCATCGAGACACGCTGGAAGCCTGGAATTCCTTCTTGGGGGGGAAGGGCATGCATGCGGCCATGAAGGTAGTACTCAACGTCACTACGGCCCAGACCGAAGAAGTCTTGGACTTTCGGCATCACCTTCTCTCCGCTGACTCCGTCCGTATATTCTCCTTTCGGGCTACCTTGCAGCCATTCGTCGATTGCTGGTGGATATGCCAGCGTGGGGGCATTTTTCAGGTCCGAAAATAACGTGAGGTCCTGGTAGAACGGGTTAGGGCACTGCTCTGGAAGTTAGGTTCGAAGACCTACCTGAAACCCATTATTCCCATCTGTCGTCTCATCTACAACATTTCCATAAAGATTTCCCAGACGGAAATGTTCGAGATCATCCTCATGGAGAAAGGCTGAAAGATTTTAGCCTCTGGCATACTTAATTTTCATTCGGTGGCACTCACTAAATGCGCCTTTCCAATGTGGGCCAAGCTTTTGCGTTCCACTCCTGACTTTGCCCGCCCAAGCCTTTGGCAACTCATCCTTATCAAGTTGCTGATACATATGAGCCAGAATGCCTTCTCCGTCGGGAGTTTTGAAGTGGAATTTGAAAAAGTTGACCGCGTGTAATAACCACGGCATATTAATTTGATACTTGTTTTTTCCCAGAAACAAGGGTTCTTTTGTAAGACACGTATATACCTGCTCCTGTGATGCAAGGAACACATTGGTCCTGATATTGCAGAAATCGGGATGCAAAATGAGGTGAACAAAACATAGCTTGATCACCATCGGGAGTGACCTCAACACCCTTTTTGGGTTTGGTCTATCTACTGATCCCGCAGCATTTTCCAGCAGGTCAGTTCCTTTATGTCGACCATCAGGAGCCATGTACTGGAAATACTCGACGAAGAAGCGGTGATTGAGGCCGTTAACAAATTCATCGTCTTCTTCGCCCCGAACAACATGAGCATTGGACTCTACGGGCGAGTAAGTATATGTCCCTGCTCAAGGGTATATGAGGGAGGCCTTACCAATAATCATTTCCTTTATCATTTCAAGGCAAGCCTTTTTTCCTGTCAATGTTTTATCTTCAAATGAGACAAATCGCTTTGCAATTCCTTGTCGTTTCTTGTACTGGGCCTGCAGCTTGACTGGATCCGCTCCTGGAATATTATCAAAAACTCTGAGGAATCGCTGCTGCCAGACTATGGGACCGACACATGCCCGAAGCACCTTGCATGCGGCGCCATAGTTATTGACGTCCTTGTCGCTGGGGAGGAAACCAATGATGTTCTGCTGAATCTACCAGTAACCAGTCAGCAAAAGTGACGCATGTGCATACAAAGGCACAGAAATTAATGATAGAAGACAAGTGTACTCGTCATGGAAAAGAGTGGTGTCTTCGAGGTCGCGGCAGATGAAGGGCGGGTGAGATCGGGGGTTGAAACTCATCCGTACTTACTTCAAGTGGAAGATCGAGAAGAACAGTTACCAGCATGGTTTTTGTTTCTTCAGATGGAGTCTTTGTGAGATCACCTTTGTCGAAAGGTGGAGAGGGGTAGCTTCGTGTGGCCTTGTTGGCTTTTGATCGCTTTGTCGGTGGTGAAAGGGTTTCGGTCTCAGATTCATCACCGTTGATGTTGACGACCGCCTCTCTTTTTCTGGAGGGAGATTGCTTCTGGTATTTTGTTGTATTGGAGTCGACGCACCGCTTAGCGGTTGTGGTCGCTGAAGGATAAGCTTGTGAGCGGAGTGAACTCTTTCGTTCTGTTGGTATGAAGAAGTCTTCGATCTTTCCAGACGGCCGGGGACGAAGGGTGCGCATCTTGATTTGTGGGGTGCAAAACGAATGGAGCTCTAGTATTGTTTGTCTGTTGATGGGCCCGTTGAAGGCATTCTTGTGTCTGATCGATCACAGCTATGGCGTTGTGAAGGTTGGATGAGGGAACTGAGATGCACAAGACAGATCGATCAACGACAAATGGAGATGGTAGGTGTAATGGGCAGAACCGGGGGGTAAGAGGTGCGCGGGCTCCGCCTATTGTCAATTATTAGTTTTGTTGAAAGTGTTAAGGGAAAGTTATTGTCTGATGTCGATGTGGAAGTTGAAATGTCCCCTGGTCTGTAAGTCGGCAGGCGCAACCCTCTCAGTCTTATTAGACTCGCCTGCTAAGAACCCACACAACCACTCTTCGATGATCAGAGACAAGCAAGTGGCGCTCCAGGGATGCAAGCCGTCAAGCCCAGAACTTATCTTCAGTGGGAATATAATTTTATATATGCAGGCCATAATCGATGAGAGTGCTTGAAACTTCCATGGTACGATGTGAGGATCTGTCCGAGCCTTGAGCCTCTCAAACTCTCAGGTAGCGTAGCAAATTCACAGTCTATAACTGTCACAAGGCTTTATTCATATGGGCATTATATGATTAACATCAAAGAGATGGTAATTTTCTTTGATGGTTCCGAACAAGAGATATCGCCGGAATGTGATAAAATGTTTCCTCTCCGTGACGCACATACGGGACGGCCCGCACCTCAAACATGCCGTCAATACCTGCCCTGAATAGGCACAACATATCCTGTTTTCATTAATTTGGGTATGGAATTACGAGGGATGCGGATTTATTTCACATTGCTCTCACAATCCTTATAAATCAAATACTTATAAAACGATTTAATAAATCCCATGGTATACTGAGGAGATCCGACCCAAAAGTTGCTGCTGCACCCTTAAGAGCGCCGTGTAACAACATGACTTTAGCAGGCATCTTGTCAGTGTCGGTGGCGTCCTGACTCCATATTTTCCCAAGGCTTTCCGCAGCTATCCTGGCGGCCATGATGGATACTTCAATATTTTCCGTACACTCGCCGGAAAACACGGCTCTCTCATTAGGCTTGCCATCTATTCTTATTCGGTGTCGCTATTGTCGCCAGCCGTTTCGGGAAGAGGGTTTGAAGATCTTTGGACTTGCTCGGTTGAAGTGTGGACGTATGGCTGAATCTAGGGAATATTTCCTGGGGGCGTGGCTTCTGCACTTGTACTTGGGCTAGACGATGCCTTCTCGTCCTGCGATGGAAACCTATGAGCTTGGGGGGTTTTGAAGAGTTCCGTCTGCCAGTTTACTGCTGTAACTCGGGGGCACCGGTCATTCTTCGGTATCCTCTTCCTGCTCGTTCTTCTTAGACCTATTGTCCGTACTTTCTCCGGGAGACGACACTTTGATCGACTGGCAGCAATACTCTTCAGGTATTTTCATAAGAGAACAACTTCCTTTCACCCATTTTTCGTTTATATAGTTAACTATATACAAAGCTAAACAAACGTGCTTGTTGAGGTTACCCCCCTATCGACCATGTGACGCTGCCTCTACAGACGAGGTAAGCGAGCTCGTCTTCTCCCCCCAGAGGTGACAGGTGGAGTTGTAGCTTCTGTAGGACCTAGGATCCAAATCTCGCCCGTGGCATCCGAGCTCACATACACCCTCCCCTTACCATCTATGAACAGACCAGCTGGTCTGAAACAAGCACTTGGGCATTCATTGATATCAGAGTTGGTGAAAAGATCCACCGCAGCTGTCTGACTGTCCGCTGCAGCGACAGGCTGGCCGTTGGCGAAGTCGATCGTGGCGACCCTGTAGCCGACGGGGATTGGGCTGTTCCTATAGCAAAGGGTCAGAACCCCGCTTGTTTATGTGTGAGAGGAAAGGAGAACTTACCAGCTTCCGTGGAAGGAGACGAATGCTTTGCTTCCATCGGCGGCAAACTTGACATCAAGCGGCGCCGTATGTGGCTCAAAGGTCAACCTGGGCTTGACTCTCTCGGATTCACACTCAGCATCGGTAACAGTCGTCGTCTGATCCGTTACGTCGACTGCAAACTGGCTGCCGACGGTCATGGTGCCAATATCTGGGATGTTGGTATCCCACACAGCGAGACAGTTGGGGTACCCGTAGTTACCGCCTTGGTTTTCCGTCGAGGCCAGGGTGCCAACGAAGTTCATCTCCTCACCTGGGTTTGTGGCGTGGATATCTGTTCCACCTCGGGCGATATTATCCGCAGAGTTCTCCACAGTGAAGATACCTCCAGTGGTGGGCTCCTCTCCAACTCCGACAGCGTTCCTCATGCCCCAACCAAGAAGTCTGCCATCAGCAGTGAAGTCATATGGAGGGCTGGATGCCGTCAGGTTGGCGATGTCAAAGGCCTTCAAATGAGAATGCCCACTCGACTTATCCTCAGCCAGCGGGTCGATGTTTCCATCGCTTCCACGGCTTAGGATCAGCCATCCGGGTTCCTTCTTGGATATAAGGATGGTTCGTGTACTATGGCCGGTGTTGTTCATTCCAGTGACAAGCGTCGACTTCGTGCCTAAGGTAACTGCTTCCGCGTCATATGGCCATGAGAAGGCTGCATCGACCGAAGATGCGTATAGCGTCTTGCCATCTTCGGAAAGGCCAATTCCATGATTGAGCTACTCAATGTAGTCAGCTCTGTCCCAAGCTATTCGAAATTTGAGAATTGAGAGCCGAAAATAAATAAATAGCAATCACATAAAATAAATTTCAGCAAAAACCATGCCCGAACAAACACAATTCCCTCATAATAATAATCATAATACTCACAACACTATCCGCCACCAACGTCGTCTGCTTCGCGAGCGTAAGACACGTCCCACCTCCATCCGTGAACTGAAGATGCACAATCCCAACCCCCTGCTGCACAACCAACAGATTCCCCGACGAATCCAACTGCATACCCCTCGGCCTCCTCAGCCCCCCCGCAATCAGATTTCCCGTCCACCCCGCTGCAAACACCGGCTGCGCATAACTCGGCACTAGCGCTCCCGGGCAAGCCTCCTGCGCCGACGCCGCCAACAACAGCGTCAACGAGGCCACAAGCGCGGTGTAAGAAACACTGATATGCATTTTGTAAATTTGTACACCAGAATCGTTAGCTGGGTCTTAGGGAATGTTAAGTTTCAGAGAGTGCAGCGGCGATCCTGGGGTGATGGGGTGCTTATTTATAAGAAACACCGTCATAGCCCTGTAATACCACACCCCCCCAGCCCATTCCCCAGCAGCCGGCAGTGGTGAATTGAGTTTATGCTCAAATCGTGCCCCTCCCATTCCTGGCCAAGGCCAAGGCAAAATGCTCCGTCAGAACACCATATATATTACCAAGAAACCGGCGTGGTGATTTAGCCTGCGGATCTGAGCCCCAAACAGAGGCTTGGCTTCCATGGGTGTTTCTTACACCTTCCCCGCTTTCTTGAGATAACGGACAAACTCTAGGTTTCGGCGAAACATGTAAGTTCGGGGAAACACAGTTGCGAGGGGATGCATTGCATGCCGAATAGGGTAGGTCGATAGATGATGGCGCCTGGGCAGAAAGGGGGACGTGGACCCTGGTGCCCTGGTACCTGATTATCTACATACAGTCACGTGTGAAGCATCTATTCCTCTCATTCGTCTCTCACGATTCACGCATTCGCGTAGTTCAGTGAGGACTCCATCATGATCACTCAAAGCTCATTAATTTTGACACCATGGTGAACCATCCTTTTGTTCTAGTCTCCCGCCTCCCCATAAACCATGAGGACCAATGCATCATGCCCGCAATGTACGCTCCCCACCCCCGCGCCTGCCACCCCTGGCAATCCCTTTTGCCCCTCAAATATCATTTTGGGGAAGCTCCTTATCCGAGCCCCCTCTTCTTTTTGCGCGTACAACATGAATGTAACGTTGTTGAATGCAGTAACAGAAAAAAAATACGCAAAAGCAAAAACTCCACCGAAACACCATCACCCCGTGTATGCATTACACAAACTTGTGCCGTAAAGGGAAAAATACCAGATAATGCACACTCATAAAAGAGTCATTTTCGCATGTGCCCCCTTCCCTTGTGCAATGTTGGAAAACCATGGCGCTCCGCCGGTGCCGCCCACCCAAACTAAAAACTCTTTTCCCACCGCATTAAAGAAAGAGCTATCGCATAGTCCAGACTTGCGAAGAATAACCAGAAGCCTGAAAAGAATATTTCCAAGACGGGATCGGTTCTAACACACAAACTATAATGTTGTAGTGTCAACCGTCAATAAACCCTAGGAAGCACCACGATATCCGTGGTAGAAGTAGCCGAGTATACTCGACATATCGAACACCCAATGCAAGAAAACAAGTCACCTTAGACAACAGTCATCATCTGCATGCGTTGACCAAGATTCCGAGTGGGCGATGAGTCAATCGTTGTATTCAAAACCGCATTGCTGCTCTGCGATCGGTTGATATTAGGGCTAGCAAGAGGATCGGTGAAGACCCTCGTAAACGCCGGACTCGAGTCGTGGTTGAGATGGGGACTCCGGTATGGGCTTTGTGTCGTCCCATCTGCCTTGCGGATTATCTCAGATAGCGCACGGGCCAAAGCGTTGGCTCGCTGTACGAGATCCTTGAGACTCGTCGTGTCAAATGGCATCTTACTTGGCGTTCCGTTTGGCGTCGATGAAAAGATCGGGTCTGAAGTTGCCCTATGCTGATGTATGTTTTGCATGACAGAACGTGCCACATCCGAAGTATCCTTGCTGGCTTCGCGACGGGGAGCTGTTCTCGGAGTCCAGGCTTCTTCAAAAGAGGCTCTTGGTAGAGAAGACCCAAATATGTCGTCTTCCGGAGAGAAAACCGACTTACGTCTCGGGCGAGTGTTGCCGTACACCGGTGTGGAACGAACTGGCTTCTCATCTTCCTCGTCTTGGAATCCCGAATCCCTCATAGAGTCGATATTAACTGTCGTGTCGTGATTCTGATGCCCTCCATCACGAGAAATAACAGCCGCTAGGGGAGACTGTGGAGGCGATAATGTCTCATCCTCCTCGTCGGGAATAGCTAGAGCTATAATTCCTTCTGCCTCTCTCCACTTATCCGCAGAGGGCCCTTCCAGAAGACCCTTTTCACGGGCCAGTCCTCGCAGTCGCTTGAGATCTTCAACCAATAAGCATACTTCGCGAATCTGCCCAACATGTCCAACGACATTCGCCTGGCTTGCACGAATTGCCGGAGGAACAAGCATGGGCGCGCCACTTCCGATAGTTGGCAGGTCGTCCCCTTCATCAATATCCATACCATCAAACTCAAAATCGTTATCCCAATCCTCACTAACTCCCTTGCCTCCTAACCCCCACGTTCCGAATTTCGGTGCTAGCTTAGTATCGCGGTTGCCACCAACATCTGGCACGACTGGGACGCTTTGACTACGAATATGCAAAGCGCTTGGACGGTTCCGTCCAACGGCCCTTCCGCCACGATCGTTGCCCTGTTTGCCATGCACAGTTTTCGGCCTTGGTGAGTTCCCCATATTATCCGCCTTCTCTTGCATTAGTGGCTCAGACCAATCGAATACACTTCGAGGCCGACTCTCGGGTTGGCGGCCGTTGCGCACAGAAGAGCCGCTTTCGGTGACATCCATCAGAGCTGAGCGTAGAGCATGGCTAACTCTCAACGAGTTAAGTGAGTTTGACGGTGGGGAAAGAGGGTTTCCGAGCGCAATGCTGTCATCATCTCTCGTCCAGTCTTCATCATCATCATCATCGGCTAGAGACATGCGACCGAACTCTGTAGTCGCCAAGCAAAAGCTTGGAGGCGAAGAACGAACCACAGGGTCTATATCCATGTCGCTGTCCTGCCGTATTGGCGTGCTGTAAATATCGCCATTGAGCCGCCGCCTGGTCCTAATTGGCGTAGACATACCCTCATCCTCCTCCACGATACTGTCGTCTACATTTCGGAATCCCGACATTGGTCCCGCATCGTTAAAATCGGCTGCTTTGGATCTCGCCCCGCTGCTAGGCGGAGATTCGTCGAACATAGAGTCCAGAGGTGTGCTCCGTGCCCTTAAACTAGCAGTTGCCCCTGTCCTAAGGGAATCATAAGCTGTGTCGCTTTGGAAATCTGTCTCGTCATCTTCGCCTGATGCGAAAGCCTTCGCATCTGAATCGGAGCCGACAAGCGTCGACGCTCGGTCTGAGGTATTCAGCTCAGGAAGGCGAGGGGGGTGTTGTTGGTGGAGAACAACCGGGTGGGAAGAAAGGCCTTTAAACTTGCCGCTCGAAGAGGGCCGGGAGGTAGTCCGTATGCCATCTGAAGAGGCCGGCGAAGTTGGTGTCCGAAGTCGCGTGTTTAAATTAGGAGTCCCGTCTGCATTCAAATCTAAGTTGAAGCTCGATAGTCGCGAGATTGTAGGTAACGGAGATGAGGTATTTCTGGTACGAGGGCGAGGTAAAGTCCCCTGAAAGTTCTTGGGTGGAATCTCTACCCCTTGTTGGTAAAGGGAAGAATCGAAGGTATCATGGCTAGGAGGCCCCTGAGACGTCGTAGCGCGATCGGGCACTGACGATAAAGGGGCTGAAATGTTGCGCTTAGCAGCCCCCCGTCCTAGGTCGCGGTGCTTTGTCAACCGGACGCTATTTGATTTAGTAATCCATGTCGTAGGAGAGGCAAAATTTAATGATATAGACTGCCGCGGCCGCTTATGGGTTTCATAATCACTGGCATGGATGCCAGAGTCATTCCCAGGATGAGGTGATCCTGAACCACTCTCTACACTCATGACCGACTCCCTGTTCCTGATCTTGCTGGCTTTCGTAGGATCCTCGATTAGGGATGGCTTCATTAAAGTTGGAAGTGCTGAGCCCTCTGGTGTAACTACTCTCTTAAAGGTGGAATAGAATCCATCCGAGTTATTGTCGTTTATTGCTGTGGATGGACGTTCCTTTGCTAGTCTTGTTCGCCGGGATGTAAAATATGGTCGCCAGGATACCCGACGTGGGGTTGGCGCAAACTCGTGTATTAAAGTAACGGGAAACTCCTCCTGGAGTGGAGAGGGCTCTGGTCCGGATTCTTCGTCCCTGTATTGTTGCTGTAAAGTGACAGAACGCTGGTGGCTGGTGGCCGGTCTACGTAGGGTTGGTATCCGTTGATTTGATGACGGCCTCGAAGACGCATTCCCACTCGGCCCTCGAATCGAAGTTGAGCGTTTGACTAGCTTGTTAGGCTCTAATTGGGACGGACTGCTTCCATTATGTAAAATGGGGCCTGTCGACCCGTGGGAGAACAACGAAGGAGAATCGGGCCCTATGCTCGATCGGGGGCTGCCATTCTGCGAATTGGGTATAACAGACAGCCTTCGCATCCAAGACCCCTTTGACGAAATCGAGTCCAGACGGTCTTCAGTTCCTTGCTCCGGAGTTGATGTCCTCTCGCCCAGCCTACTGAGCGACCCTATCCGCCTTGTATTATTTATGGGGGAGTCGTTTGCTGTGAATGTGTTGTTGATGTATCGGTGGCTTGGGCATGATGACGGCTGGATGGGGGAAGAAGCAGACAATTGGCCACGACGGGGCGTGTTTATGACGGAGCTAGTCGCTGGGCGTACGGGTGGAGAGGAGTAGCTTCTGTGCTGAGCGTCATATTCGGTGGCCTTTCTTTTGTTCGAAGAAGGTCGAGATGTGCCGGGAGATTGTGGTTGTCCGAAGGCTAGGCCCGTGACAGCAACCCCGACTGTACTTGAAGCGA
The DNA here is from genome assembly GCA_030180035.1 of Pseudogymnoascus sp. SDFLT0511. NCBI lineage: Eukaryota > Fungi > Ascomycota > Leotiomycetes > Thelebolales > Thelebolaceae > Pseudogymnoascus > Pseudogymnoascus sp. SDFLT0511. Next base: position 1,692,612 of record JASCQD010000005.1, on the reverse strand, counting down.
CAAGCTGTTGAAGGTACTTGTTAGCAGTGTATTCTCTAGTCATCATACTGAAGGGAGCGTTCTGAGCCGAAGATAGCACTGGTTGCTGGACCACGGCAAGCTCTGCGATTGAGGTGCTCGCCCGGCCAGACGTCGACATGCACGAAAAGGGAGTAAGGCCGATCTTACACTTGGGATTGATTTCATCGTGACACTCCCCAACCACCACAGGCACAGCGACCAAGAGAAGAGAGAGGCACCGAGGACGAAACGGACGTTGTGCGGGGCGTCATTAGTGATGTCGATGGCCGAACAGAATAGTTTTTTGGTGGGCGAAGAGTGGGACGAAACGTAAATCGAGTGTAAACAACAATCTGACGAGGGCTCAGTGAGAAAAAGGGCCAGTTGACAGCCGGCCGCGGTAAGTACAATGGAACAAGGGCAAGAACCAATAACGAGTACCCGTATGGAGGAGAAAAGAATGAATGAGCCTTTCAAAGACGTCGGTATTGTTTGTTGTTGTGGCCGTGGAAGTGGTCGGCGACGGAGATTCTGTCTGGCTGGCTGGTGGAGTTGCAGTGCGGCAGCAGCAGGAGTGCGTGCAGTGCGTGCAGTGCAGATGAAAGGCGTAAAGGCGACCTACAGTACGGAGTAGAAGTAATTAGAGGCTGCTACTATTTGCTGACCCGTAGGCACGACACAACGCAGCGACGCTACAAACTTTTAAGAATCGGGTACAGTACATCCATCCATTGGGGCGTGTATAGGGTACAAGGAGTACATAACACCGCGACACCATAACACCATGCTGCTAACTGCTAACTCCATACACAACACGCACACAAGCATACAAAGGACCAATCCTACTCCGTTATACCATATTCTTGCCATAATAGATGATAGTACCGTATTATTATGAGGTGCATGTACCCACGAGGCTCTCCTGCGGTTTAGAGGGGGATGTACAGGTAACCCGTGTCTCCCCTCCTATCTTTTCTGCCTTTCCTGGCTATTATGTCTTTCTTTCTGTCTTTCTGTCTGTTCCTGTTCCGTCTGGAAGTTGATTGACAATTGCTGTGGTTGCTATGGTTCAATCGCTCCTAAGACCTTAAGAGACACCCCACCCTGGAGGGCCAATTTGTACCTGGGGCGAATAGAGATGCTAGGAAGGACACCGGATTCCAAGGTACAGTACATACAATCATCCCTAGACATCCCCGCCTACAGGTCGATCCATGCAGAGTTTCAGGTATTGTTGTTCCAGCCAGCATATATCATGCTAGGCATTCCTTGGTCGTTACAATTGGATGGCTTGCCGCAGGGTGCCACTCATGGTGAGAGAGTACTGTGAGTGCTGTGAGTACATAAAATACCACCTCCTATACCACATATACCACCTCCCATACCACCACCGCCTAAACCAACCGCCCACCATGATCAAAGCGTATCACGGAAGGGCCTACTGATAGGGAAGTGCGACGCCTTGCCACGCCTCCATCTCCAAATCCTTGTTCCGATAGCTTCCATGTTATGCCTCTGATCAGAGCTAGTGTGGAGCTAAGTCGATGGCTGTGAGATCTACCATAGAGCCTGATATCGAAAGATTCCTTGGTATGCGGACTTTGCCAGAGGCTCAGACTCAGGCACTGTGTGATACCGAGAGCGCATCTCTAATGACAATCGCCGGCAGGGTGAGTCGCCCGGTCACTCTAATTTCTTATGGGCTACGTGCAGCCATAATCCATTCTTCGATCCGCGTACGCCCTATACACTGTAGTTACCCACAAGCGTGCTTCCGGCAAGACACAGGCTTACACATACACCACGGAATCCCTTCCCTTCCCTTGTGTCTGCTCTGGCAACGCGGCAAGTTGTGCCTCTGACACATTGGTAGTGCAGAGTACAGGCCGCGAAGGAGTTGTATTAGAGATCATTCATGATTTGACTTAGCCTGTTATATCTGCTGGAGAACAAGCTGTGTTGTTTTGGGTAATCTTCAGCCATCTGTTTTGCACGAGCACGGCAGCCGGGGCTGGAAGTGAGAAGGGCTTGGTCCAGGCTGTGGAACGGACCCAAGCCATGTAGGTATCGTCAGCATTTGGCAGGGAGTTCATTTGAGGCGTAAGATAGCTCCCCGTCATCCAAGGTAAGGGCAAGCCTGCTTCCTGCCGCCTTCTAATTTGAATCCCTCGTTGCTAGGTCAAAACGCGTGATATACGCAAGGTTAGGCGGTATGACTTGTTTAATCTGAGGCGAAACAAAACCTTGGATTTATCCGTTTCTAAATAGCTCCTTGTAGCAAGAGCTCTCTAAGAAATAATCAATCTGTTCATCGTTGAACCCTCGTTGCTCCCCCAGGGTAAATATTATTGTTTATGTCATTGCCCAACGCAGATCTCCGAACGCGCTGCTCCACATATGGATTTGCGACTAGTTTAGCTTTACCAAGGTATGGGATGTACCTGGCGCCATCAGCTTCGACGGTCAACCCCTCACTTTGTTCCCGGAAGAATCGGTTGTCCCTCGTGCCTGCCTCGCGAGAAATCGTAATGTACATGGACATCACAGATACAAATGGGCGGATCTTCCCCGAGAGAGGGCTTTACGTATGTTGGTAGCTCGATTGATAGGATCGGCCAGTAGCGTGTAGCTGATCACGCAAGTAATAAGTAATGTATGGAGAACGGGATGGGGGCCAACATCGGCATACCATAAGACAGCACCGCAGCGATTCCCCCAATCTCACCTACTAGTAGACGGTTTGTCTTGGTAGGTCCAGACGGGTTTGGGTTCCGTTGTGGTGTTGTTGTGGTTTGCAAAGGACCGCCCAATTAGCGACTAAAGACGGCGTCTCCGTCTTTTCATGCCCCTGTTCCTATCGGCGCCAGAGAGTCTGCTCTATAACTAGCTCCTTAATGAGCTGAATCCTCCACCACCCAGTCTCTGTCTACTCACACATGCCACGAGTTGTGTGGGATTCCGCACAGATCTAAGACTAACATGTCTGGGCAATGATTGCTGCTCAACAGTTCTCGCCACCTGAGACATTTTATATCTGGAACATTTGGCCGATGGAACTAATAAATCGACAAGTTGCCCGGCAGCATATGACGTACCGAATCGAATGCTAAGGTAGTGGCGACCGGTAGCTTATAGTGGGGTCGGCCTGGGGAGACGATGGATACGAGAATCTCCGACCCAGTCTCTAGTGGATGCTTACCTTTTTCGTTTCAGCGAGGATGCAGCATCGTAACTTACGAAGGTTATGGCCCTGTACTATACTGTACGGTGTACGAGTATGAACGGAGTACAGTTATAAGTAACCAGATTTCAAAGCAGGATGCAATAGGTTCCCGTAGCCATAGAGGACGGGAGCTTCGCACATACGGAGTTAATGGAAAGAGGAGAAAAGAGGAGATGATCGTACTAGAGGCGTACGACGACCGGGCTGAAAGTCCAGTTGGATCTGGGCGCTTGAACATACTGGGAAGGCGCGCCGCCATGAGGCGCTTGACTAGAGGAACCCAAGAAATCCAAGAAACCCATAACAGTGGACAACTTCCAACAAAACAGGTTTCCCATGCCACGTTAAGCCACGAACAGAATGCCGGTACAGAGAGGGCAATATCTGGGGATCGAATTGGAGCAAGGATCGCGCGGCAACAAAAGTCCCCTCCACATAATTTTTTTCCCGACCTGCGCCGGCTTCATGGGATCCCTCAAAGGGCCTCAAAAGCCCCCTGGGGACCTCACCGCTTCTCGAGTCATATATAAGATGAAATATAGGCAAGGTCTCAATATAGCGCCAACAGCCTGTCCCTCAGCCTGTCTAGTATTGTATCTGGGTGGTGGAATGTCTCCGTCAGATATTTTGTCTGCATTGCATATGGTGGTAATTGCAGTTGGACTGCCTTACGTGACCTCTGACCAATCTGACGCGAGGAATGGATCGAGCGTGGTGTCAGGCTGGAACGGCCCAATGATCTTGCCCTACAAGATCCTATTACATGCCTAGGGCTATATCTATCCCAGACATACATGCAGCTTATTGCACCTGACGAGCATTTTTCTGGAGCCGGGACTCAGGCGAGTCCATTGCTCCGTCTCACCCTACTATTACAGAAGTACTTTCAGGGAGCAGCGCCGTAATTTACCAGGATCGCCACATATGTGTGCTTTGGTAAGGATTTTGAAAAGGAGGGGAAGCGTTTGAGGTTCGTGCGAACCGAGCCTCTTAAAAATCGCGTGCTTTAAATAGGTACCTGGCAACAACAACCTAGTCGAAACGCGTCGCGGCTATGGGGGACGCGTCTCTTTCACACGCGTGTAATTTAGGCTAACTTTGTACTAGCGTAAGAGCCTCTTAGTTCTGCCGGATACAGCACTGACCGCCTCCAATATTTCGACGTGGGGAAATCTAGAAGTAGCTTCAAAGCCACACTGAGACAAACGAATTAAACCACGAGACTTGACTCATCTCTCCTTTTCCAAGGTCGACCTGTACTTTCCGTGTATGTACAGTACTATCACAAATACAGCTACTATCCAAGTCCGATCCCGTCTCAGAAAACTGCTCGGCCCGGAATTTAGTGGCGAAAGGACAACGACAGACGTTGTACCATAAATTATAGAAAAAATGGAGGCCGAAATTAGAGGATCGATTCCGAATATCGACCCTATCCTCACGGAATACTCGGTGGGATATCTCACGCACGCTTCCAGCTCATACACCGATGCCGAGTCCACCGGGACGTCGCCGTTAGCAGAAGCCGTTGCGTCCATTACGGCCCTGCTCATATCAGCGTCTGGCGAGACATCAACGAAGAATGAGACACAAATCCGCCAGCTAGTCGAGAAATGGGCAGCGAAGTTCGGTGCGGCCAATGCGGCCAATGTGGACTTGAGCGGAGCGTCTGGGGCGGCCAAGAGATTGGACCAGGCCATCCAAGTGAGCACGCAGCGGAATATGTCTTCCACATTGGGCATTACAACCACGGGGGTGGACTTGGAGTCAGCGAATACGAGGAAGCTTGAGTCTAAGGTTGATCGCAAGAAGTTAGAAAAGGCAGAGAGGAAGATTGCGGCCAAGCAGAACAAGAAGGAGTACAAGGCTGTTGAATATGAGGCTTCTAAATTGCTCAACCAGACGGATGATACGCAGTCCTATGAAGAGTTCTTCATGGCTGTCAATCCTCTGCAGCTGGGTTCGAATGCCATGGGACAAGCTAAGAGCAAGGATATCAAGCTTGATGGTATTGATGTAACGATTGGTGGACTAAGAATCCTGACGGATACCAGCTTGACGTTGGCATACGGTAGGCGTTACGGTCTGGTTGGTCAGAACGGTATCGGAAAATCTACTCTCCTGAGAGCACTGGCAAGAAGAGAACTTGCCATTCCAGTGCATATCTCTATTCTGCATGTGGAGCAAGAGGTATGTTGAATTTTCTACCCCGTAAAGAGCATAAACTAACTACGATTAAGATTTCTGGAGATGATACTCCCGCCATCCAGGCGGTGTTAGATGCTGATGTATGGAGGAAACATCTCTTGTCGGAACAAGAGAAATTGTCCAAGCAATTGTCAGCTATGGAGACGGAACGTGCGGCAATGGCTGACACCTCTGTGGACGCCGAGAGGATTGACCGCGAGCGTGATGCCTTAGACCAAACGCTTGGTGATGTACAAGGGAAACTTGCAGAAATGGAGTCTGACAAGGCGGAACCTCGTGCGGCCAGTATCTTGGCTGGTTTGGGTTTCTCGCCCGAGCGCCAAAAGTTTGCTACAAAGACCTTCTCTGGAGGTTGGCGTATGCGTCTGGCCCTTGCCAGAGCCCTTTTCTGCGAACCGGATCTTTTACTCCTCGACGAACCGTCCAATATGTTGGATGTCCCATCTATTACTTTCCTCTCGAATTACCTGCAAACCTACCCCAGCACAGTTCTGGTTGTTTCTCACGACAGAGCCTTCCTAAACGAAGTTGCTACAGATATTATCCACCAGCACTCCGAGCGTCTCGATTACTACAAGGGTTCCAACTTCGACTCCTTCTATGCCAATAGGGAGGAGCGTCGGAAGACCGCGATCCGCGAATATGAGAACCAAATGGTTGTCAGAGCGCATCTGCAAAATTTCATTGATAAGTTCCGTTATAATGCCGCGAAATCGTCCGAGGCACAGTCCAGAATCAAAAAGCTGGAAAAAATGCCTATTCTCGAGGCACCGGAGAAGGAGTACAGTGTGCACTTCAAGTTTCCCGATGTCGAGAAGCTTTCGCCTCCTATTATCCAGATGACGGATGTGAGCTTCGGGTACACACCTGACAAACCACTTCTTAGGAACGTCGATCTCGACGTTCAGCTCGACTCTCGTATTGGTATCGTTGGTCCCAACGGTGCTGGTAAGACGACGGTACTTAAGCTGCTGATTGGCCAGTTGACCCCTACGAAGGGTCTTATATCTCAGAACCCCAGACTTAGGGTTGGGTTCTTCGCTCAACATCACGTTGATGCCTTGGATCTTAATGATAGCGCTGTCGGATTTATGGCTAAAAACTTCCCTGGAAAGCCTGACGAAGACTACAGAAGGCATCTTGGTGCCTTCGGTATCACGGGTATGACCGGTTTACAGAAGATGGAGTTACTCTCTGGAGGACAGAAATCTAGGGTGGCATTCGCATGCTTATCCCTACAAAACCCCCACATCTTGGTTCTTGATGAGCCTTCTAATCATTTGGATATTGAGGCTATGGACGCCTTGGCTCAGGCGCTGAAACAATTCCAGGGAGGTATTCTTATGGTTTCTCACGATGTTACGATGCTGCAGACTGTTTGCACGTCATTATGGGTTTGCGACAACGGGCTCGTGGAGAAGTTCCCCGGCGATGTCCAGGCGTACAAGAAGAGGATTACTGCTCAGGCCGATGCAGCCGGTGTGGCAGCGCAGCATTAGGGGGGTTGCATGGAGAGTTACCGTTAACCCATTGCAGATGGATGGCTTACCAATGCTAGTTATGGCGGTGAGCTTTTCTACAGCATAGAGTGATACCTGACGATCGTATATGTGACAGGAGATGATCATATAGAAAATATCAGTAACACACATTCATACCTATTCTGTGACCCCGTAAACTTGGCATGTGCCCCTATTGTTGACGATGGTGTACTATACCGTACGATGTGACGGAGGAGCACGCAGATTAAGCGACAGGGGATATCTGCGGAGACCCTGGAGCTAATTGAGGGGATAACGGTTTGAGTACCGAGGCGGGTGACAAGTCATCGCACACAGCTTAATGCGGTAAATGAGAAGCTGATAATTCGTGAAGATCTCATACGTGGTTGTATAATTACTGCAGTGCCGATACAAATATGTGCAATTACGCGTAGTAAACGTTGAAATGCAGCTGCCAAAAGCCGTTTGTCACCTCCCAGGTCCGTTTGTTTACAGGGGAAGGGGTGAATTCGCGCTAGTAGCTTCTACTTTAGGCAAGGTCAACACGACCTCACCGCTTATTTTCATCCTTCACCCACAACACAACCCCCCCATCCACCTCAACAACCACCCTTCACCTTTTTGCTATCTCAAGCTCCATAACTCGTCCGCAGATTTACCTGTACATCTCCAACTTCCACCTACACACCATTCAAGATGCGTGAAATCGTATGTAACAACCCTTCTATCACAGCTCCTGGAGCAGCTCAGGTTGCGACGCGTCGGTTGCTCCTGAATGCCTGCCCCACATTGGACAGCTACCAGGAGAACACATTGGCTAACTCGTGTTTTTTGTGATATAGGTTCATCTCCAGACCGGACAATGCGTAAGAAGCCCGATCTAAAGCATATCTATTGACAGCATAACTGACTTGACTCTTCAGGGTAACCAAATCGGTGCTGCCTTCTGGTGTGTAGCTCCAACGACGGCTACCTAGCCCAACCTAGCCCAGCACAACATGAACTCCGACTGACCGATTTTATAGGCAAACCATCTCTGGCGAGCACGGCCTTGATGGATCCGGAGTGTGAGTACAATCATAATCAGTATGTGTATGGATAGTCCAAACTGACAATTGCCAGCTACAATGGAACTTCCGATCTCCAGCTTGAGCGCATGAACGTCTACTTCAACGAGGTTGGTCCATTCTATATACCATATGGGTACAGCAGTATCTAACATACCTCAGGCTTCCGGCAACAAGTACGTTCCCCGTGCCGTCCTCGTCGATTTGGAGCCCGGTACCATGGACGCTGTCCGTGCCGGCCCATTCGGTCAACTTTTCCGCCCCGACAACTTCGTTTTCGGTCAATCCGGTGCCGGTAACAACTGGGCTAAGGGACATTACACTGAGGGTGCTGAGCTTGTCGACCAAGTTCTTGATGTTGTCCGTCGTGAGGCTGAGGGCTGTGACTGCCTTCAGGGTTTCCAGATCACCCACTCCCTGGGTGGTGGAACCGGTGCCGGTATGGGTACGCTTTTGATCTCCAAGATCCGCGAGGAGTTCCCCGACCGCATGATGGCCACCTTCTCGGTTGTCCCATCGCCAAAGGTCTCTGACACCGTTGTCGAGCCTTACAACGCCACCCTCTCTATCCATCAGCTTGTCGAGAACTCCGACGAGACCTTCTGTATCGATAACGAGGCCCTCTACGATATCTGCATGAGGACTCTTAAGCTCACCGCCCCATCCTACGGTGACCTGAACCACTTGGTCTCCGCCGTCATGTCCGGTGTCTCCACCTCTCTCCGTTTCCCCGGTCAGCTTAACTCTGATCTCCGCAAATTGGCAGTCAACATGGTGCCTTTCCCCCGTCTCCATTTCTTCATGGTCGGATTCGCTCCTCTTACCAGCCGTGGCGCTTCGTCTTTCCGTGCCGTCACTGTTCCAGAGCTTACCCAGCAAATGTTCGACCCCAAGAACATGATGGCCGCCTCTGACTTCCGCAACGGTCGCTACTTGACCTGCTCCGCCATCTTCCGCGGAAAGGTCTCCATGAAGGAGGTTGAGGACCAGATGCGCAACGTCCAGAACAAGAACTCCTCTTACTTCGTTGAGTGGATCCCCAACAACGTCCAGACCGCCCTTTGCTCCATCCCACCCCGTGGCCTCAGGATGTCTTCCACCTTCGTTGGTAACTCCACCTCCATCCAGGAGCTCTTCAAGCGTATCGGTGACCAGTTCACTGCTATGTTCAGGCGCAAGGCTTTCTTGCATTGGTACACTGGTGAGGGTATGGACGAGATGGAGTTCACTGAGGCTGAGTCCAACATGAACGATCTCGTCTCCGAGTACCAGCAGTACCAGGAGGCCTCCGTCTCCGAGGGAGAGGAGGAGTACGAGGAGGAGCTCCCAGTTGACGAGGAGTAAAGTGTCCACTTGTTATGACTTGATGAGAATTTTGGCTGTTGCTAAGTCCTCAGTCAAATCTATCGTAGCAAGGGATGTGTCCGGAATTAATTGTTATTTTCAAATGTTTGGTCTTTGACAGCGCTTCTTTATACTTCAGGCGAAGACAATTGCGAATGCAAAGAATACCTCTGAGGTTTCAACAAGAGCGAGAATCAATGAAAACACTCGTATCTTCAATATCTTAATTCCTCATGCTACACAGTGAATTATCCGTCTCATTGTATCCCATTGTTGACAATAACCACAATTGACTAGAACTGGAACTCGCAAAGTTTAAAACCGACGGAAGGTAGTTTCGTGATGTAGTCATATTTTGATCTCACAGCTAACAACTATAACATATGACGCCTACAAGCTGTGTCCTTTTTCCAGTCCCACATGTTATTCCAGACGCCAAATATTATGCCAAGAATACTGTCCCATCTACCCCTACTCTTCCATCGCATCATCATTCGCACCACCACTGCCCCAAAGGCCCTCCAACTTGAACTCCTCTGCCCACTCCGCAACAATCTCCTTCTGGTCGCCCACAACGGCGCCCTGCTGGACCTCACCCGGCGCAAGCGTCGGCGCGACAGCCAGCAGTGGTGCGTCCATCCAGCCCTGGATACGTCCATCTCTCCAGTCGGTGATGACAGTCGTAGCGGCACTAGGAAGGTTGGGCACGCCGCCCTTCCCGAGACGTCCACGCTTCCTCGCGACCTGGATCAAGAAGTCGTTCGTCGGGTCGCCATTCGGCGCCGTCATGAGAGGCGGAAGTCCGTAGACCTCCATGAGCTTTGTCGTCATCTCTGGGGTCCTCGAGAGGCGCTTAAGGAGCAGCGTAACGGCCGGGACGGGATCCTCGATCTGCTTCGGCGGCACGGCGTTGAGCAGGACCAGGCGCGCGTTCTCCTCCACCTTAGACGCCTTGGAGCCGTCGTGGGTGCTGGGGAAGACGATACCGGGGGAGTCGAGAAGCTTGAGCTTGCTGTCGATCTTGACTTCGCGCAGAGAGGTGGTGACGCCAGCCTCGGCACCGGTGGGGCACGATTGGCCGCCGCCGAGGCGCGAGGTCAGGGCGTTGATGACGGAGGACTTGCCGACGTTGGGGTAGCCGATGACGCCGACGGAGATAGCGCGCTTGAGCTGCTTGCGGGTCGCGAAGGACTTGAGCGCCTTGAAGAGAGTCGTCGCGGTGCTTTGGACGGTGAGCGATTTGTGGTTGAATTGGTGCGCGTTAGGGGCGGGGCCGGAGGCGCGGAGGGGGAGCGTGGGGAAGTAGCGGCGGAGGTGGATGAGCCAGGCCTTGAGGACTGGTGCGGGGATGAGATCGATTTTGTTCAGGACGAGAATCAGACGCTTGCCTCCGCTTGCGGCGGCCATGACCATGCGCTCGACTTCTTTCGAGCGGGTGCCTTCGGGGTCTCTGGCATCGAGGACGTAGAGAACAACATCGGCTTGGTCGACGACTTGCTTGAAAACTTTGTCAAATGCCTTTCTCGATCCGTCCTTCTTGTTCGGCAAGATTTGTGAAACTCCATCGACGTCCATTCCCTCCATGTCGCTATCGCTGTCCTCATCGTCGTCGCTGCCCGACTCCTCCTCGTATTCTTGAGCTCTGGCTCTTGCGCTTGCAAGTAAGGCAGCCATAGGGTTGGTATCATCATCTCCATCCATGCCATCCATGTCAAATTCTTCATCATCATCCTCATCCGCCTCTACACCCTCCATCTGGGCCTCAATGTCCTTATCAACATCCTCGCCTGACTTCTTCAGCGCCTTGAGCTCCGCCCGCCTCTTCACAGCCTCCTCTTGCTTCCTTATCCTCGCCTCTTCAATCTCTGCCAGGATCTTGTCTTTGTACGGGAAGAGGTTCGGGATTCCGGGATCCTTCTTCACTCGCGACTTCCATTCTGGGTTCTTCTTTCCGTTCTTGCGTTCCTTTCTTTGCTTCGCGGACGAGGCCTTCTCAATCTTATGACGAAGGCGCACGGAGACGCGCTTGCTCTTGGGCTCTGTAAGAGTATAAGTTAGCACCTTCTCGCAATTCTGCGCACATATTGCGGGTGTTTTGCTTACTTCCTGGTTTATTTCCTGCCATTGTTCCGTTGGCAGATTTTATGTGGCTAGGTTCGCTGCAGCAGAAACAAAATTCCACTTCTCTATCTAATCGCGAAATTTCGGTGTGTGGTGCCAAGATTTCACCACTAAGAAACCACATCCCTGTCATTTGTTCCTGCCTGATTCGTTAGGCTATTATTTTCCTTGGGGTATTCGTTAGGCTACATGATCGGACAAGTGGTTTTGCCGGACTCCCTTTCTCCTTGGGGTAGTACTCCCCGCCGCCTGATTTCTCGTATTTTGTATATAAATCAGAAGAGGCCGGTTTTTCTCTAAGACGCACGCAATTATTTACGAGAACACGTGGTTACGAAATTAAAAGTTACTGTCAGGTTACATTGGAGTATAACTATTTTGTATATTTGAGAACTCAAATATTTGCCATATTTTACCGGACACCGAACAGCTTCTCATTTTCAAAACAGTCTCACTTATCACCTTGGAAAAAAAATATCAAATTAAAATGGGGTCAGCTGATGAGGGATCATATACTGCTCCGGCCGAGGAAGTATCCTTTGCTGGACTTCTGTTTGACTTGGACGGCACAATCATCGATTCCACAGATGCAGTTGTAAAGCATTGGCACCAGTAAGCGCCACTCCTACCTTTAGCCTCACCAGCCACTAACCAAGCTCAGGATCGGGAATGAGATCGGCGTGGACCCAAATGTTATTCTACAGACCTCGCACGGCAGGCGCAGCATAGACGTTCTCCAAATTATAAGCCCCGAGAAGGCCAACTGGGACTGTGAGTTGCCACTCCCCTGAGGTTGACGTAACTCACTCCTACGTCTCCATTCGCGGCGCATATTGCACCAAATTATGGGAATCTTACATCCAACATCTCACCTGACTCGTTCCTTACCTGCCCTCAACCTTCTACTGACACACCTCTAGATGTTTGCAAAGTGGAAGGTTTAATACCTACTCTTTATGGAGAAGACGCCACCGAGATCCCCGGCGCCCGCTCCCTCTGCAAATCCCTCTCCGCCACCACCCCCCCAGTTCCTTGGGCCATCGTAACTTCCGGAACCGCTCCCCTGGCCAACGGCTGGCTCCGCATCCTTAAGCTACCCACCCCTGCCCACTTTGTGACCGCCGAGTCGGTCGCGAACGGCAAGCCCGATCCACAGGGATATCTGATGGGTGCTGAGTCTCTTAAGCTCGATCCCAAGGGACTGCTGGTGCTGGAGGATAGCCCGGCTGGGATTAAGGCCGGAAAGGCGGCGGGGTGCCGGGTGTTGGGCGTAGCCACGACGCATACGGCGAAAGAGGTCAAGGAGGCGGGAGCGGACTGGGTTGTGGAGGATTTGAGGAGTGTAGTTGTTGCGAAAGTTGGGGAGGATGGGGCAGTTGTACTTAAGATTAGTGATGGATGGGTTGGAAACTAATTAGAACGGCACTGTGGGGGCGTGGATGAAATCTACTCGATATCTGTTGCGTTTTTAGACGGCGTTCCATAAATGGTTATATAGAGCAACTTCAGAGGAGTTTTGGAGCCGGAAACCACGTATGGTGGTACTTGGGGGTAGAGTAGCAACCGTATTAGTTACTAATAACGTTTATCCGTTCGACTGACATTGCTGGTCGCCTCAGTGATAATAACATGGCCTCTTAAAATTGATAGGCAACACTGTCCTCGAAGACGTAGTGGGTGGTATCCTCGAGGACGCATATTGCCTACTACCCTCCACTTCTATCACTCAAGCACGATGATCTTCCACTCTCGCCGCAGCTTAGCCCAATCTATAAGGTATATCCAACCCAGCGCCCGACGATGTGCAAAACCCCCTTTATTGGCAATCATCAACACGTTCACAACAGGTACCTTATTCAACGAGTTCCCATCGACATCAATATAGTTCTTCTGACTATACTCATCTGAGTAAATTTTGGACCCGGACAGCGAGAGGGCGATGAATTCGAACTCAGCGCGCAAGTTATACCCCGGAGAGATAGCTTGCTCTCTCAGTTTTTCTGCTTCTCCGCATAATTCGCCAATTATGTCTCCTTCTGAGTTGATGATATAAAAGGAATAGGAGGGCCTTGGAGTTACTCTGAGAAGTGCAGTGTGGGAACTTGTTGCTATGTGGCCTTGCTTTGCTGCGTCCATGGAAATGCCATGTGGTAATTCAGACGTCTTAATGGTCAATGGTATGGCTTCCCTGCGGAATGAATGGTAATCTTTCCAGCGGGTATTGAACAGCTCACGCACGGTCGGGAAGTTATCGGTTGCCAAGGAGAAATCGAGGGGCACGCTTCCCATGCAACCTTCCTTAATGGCAATAGCCATATGAACCTGCCAATCACCATCCGGTTCCGAGTTAGGGTAACCATTCAAGGCTGTTATAGAACCGGAAGATGTGACATTTCCACTTATATGATACCAAGGGGCTAGAGTTCCATAGAAATCCGATGCCCGGTAGCGGACTGGATCGGACAGTCCCATGGCTGATGACCACGACCACGTTGGTAAGATTTCTCCCTGAGTTTGGTGACGCTCTATAACGTTTTTACCAAAGTCAGGGTACCATAACAACGCGCGGTCAAAGTCTACTACCGGTAGCCCATTTATAAAGGCGCCGGTTCCTTTGTATAACGACGTGGAGATACCATGTAGGGCTTTGTGAGCGTCGGACCGATATGTGAGATTTCTAGAAGTGTAATGCCCAAGGTGACGCGCAAAGGATTGAAAATGGGAACCATCCTCAGGAATAGTGAGCCTGGTCGAGAAGAGCTCGTTGCGGCTCTGTTCGGCGTTGAACTGATCCTCGTGGCAGATGAATCGTTCGCACTCAAAGAAGGCTCGAGTGTTTGTAAAGTAAAGACGCCTATTTGAAAGAACAGCCTCTTGGTATGTCCATCCGCGAGTGGTCCACGTATCAAGCGGATCATCTTTAACATCTCGAATCACATTCGTAATTCGCAAATCGAGGACATCTTCACTATGCTGAACTGTCTTTCTTGGGCCGCCGACGCCCGGAATCCCAAATTCCATACTATCGCCATAGGAAGCCACGAGCACAATCTGCGCAGAGGAATAAATGTCGCCCATAGCCTCTATTTGATTTTTCTTGTCATCTGCGTCGTCTTGTATAATGCAGAGCCTGTCAGCCCACAAATACCTCTCGCCCATTCGAACACAAATTTCGATTGCGTTCTCAATTGTTTGGGGCATTCTTAAAGCAGGGAGACCACCTTCTTTCTTCATTCCATCGACTGTGGCACGGGAGGCTGCAAGCAGTGATGGTTGAGGATTTGAGCCCCATACATAACTTAATGCAACAAAGCGGCAGCTGCTTTTTTCAACAAGGCATCGTCTACTCACGTCGATGACCCGAAAGCCTGGAGGAAGACTGCAGTGGGATTTCCGCTCACACTCGGTATGTGTTTCGTAGCATTCATTTATCCTGCCCATCAAAGAGGCCCAGGATACCATTTCCCCAACACGAGAGGCAGTGGAAACTTCGATTTTCTTGTAAGAATCTTACGCACACTAGAAGGGATGGAATGCCTTACCACTTTTAATATCATCTATGTGAATGTCTCCAACCCAATTGTATGCCACTCCACCCCCATCCCCTTCAGAAAATTTGGCCCAAATTTCTGCCGAGAAAACACTAGACCCCTCTGATTGCGAGTCCTCAGGAAGTGCTTCGTCGAGTACGATATCACAGTTTGATTTTCTCACTTCAGATATTTCTGCAGCACTAAGTCCCACCACAATCATGTGGTCTACTAAACGACAAAGCACACATCCGGTCACGATAGGGTCGTCTACTTGCCCCTTACGCAAAAAGAAGTAAAATCTGTTTCGAGTCTCAGGTTTCACGCATCTTACAAGATGCCTCAGTCGTAGATGTTGGCAAAAGTCACACAGGGAGCCTGCCTGAGACTCGAGGATTGAACAGGCGGAGCATTGTTGATGGAACAGCTCATAGAGTTCTTGTTGTGATGGTCCGTGTTCACGTCGGGAGTGGCAGGATGCAGAGGAAAGGCATAGAGCACAATGCTCATCCATTATCAGGGACTTTATGTTCTGTCGAGAACATAATCTAATGGGCAGTATTGTTTTATCTGTGCCTGAAAGGTTGTGATTTCCGAGAGTAAACCAAATTTGTTACGGCCTTTACTTATGCCATGGCGGCACGCCTTCGGTGCGGAGCGCTTGCCGAGAGCCTACCAACTACAGTAATATAACACCACGCAGCAGTGGGTCGTGGTTCCCTACCCAATCAACCCTAACCCAACCCCCTTGGTGGTCTACTAGATACATACAGCAACATTACTCTCAAATATCATGACGGCCTTATCACAGCACCACCAAATCCTAACCTAGCTCTATGAATAGCTTATCCTACGGTCTCTAATGTTTCCTCCTCACACGCCATGCAGCGCCCGGCGTTGCGTTGCCAAGTATGTTGTTGGCACCCACCAACTAAGTGAAAGCATTCTGTTTCCCCCCATTTCGTGTAGTAGAAGCCATGGCCGCAACTATAAAACATTTGATAGCGCGCATAACAAGCCATGTGGAGGGTTGTGTTTATCTGAGGAAGCAGTCAGTTTATAAAAGTATATAGATATAAATTGATATAAACGATCCAATTCACGCACGTACTGAGTATCTTGATGAAGTTAAACTTGGTTGAAGATATACAGGAAGATGCAAGTTAGCCTTCCAAGTTAATCAGACTGTATATATGCAGCACACGAAGGGTTGATGTTAAATATTGATTATACGCGGAGGGGTATTCCAGCAATATTAAAGTAGCCTTCACCCAAATACGTGGCACCTGTGCTCATAGATGCACTCTACATTTCTGCTGATGTGGTCGGCATACACGACCAATCAACACAAACCATATAGTTCCAAGCCAGACTTTTTGAGGAAACCCGTCTTCGCAAAATAGCCACCTGTCAGACGTTACCGTGAGAGTGTCTACTACTCGAGCACACTCCGATATACTCACTCTACAAGCGAAGCTAAGTTATAGATTCAATTAAGCCTCACTGCCGAAGAGGTATCCTCAAATATGCTGTTAGATCTGCAGATATAGCTCACAATAAAAGTTTCACGCCGTATATGTCGCTAGTTCGACTTCCTACAATAAGGTCCGGTACACTCCAACTTGCCAACAAATAAGATGTCTAAACATTCGGTCTTCGTGAAATGTGCTAGTACCATTCAGCTGATATCCCTACGGCAGATAACCCTAGACATTAATGACATATTGGCGGATGATATTAAGTAGGCATTGGTTATATACAGGTGCGCGCTGCGAGCTCTCCTATTTACAGTTACTTCTGTCCTCCCTGTCAAACCTGCAACAACTACCACGCATCACCCCAGTTCTACGTGCTATACACACTTAAGTAGACAGAGTGTTCCCAGCACTCGTAGGCACAACATCCTGAATCTCAGCCGCCGAATCCGCATCAACAACCGTCAGCCCCTCAAAAGCCGCAAAAAGGTCCTCAGCATAGCTAAACGGCCCCGACTCGGTATATATATTAGTCTGACAGTCGCGTCCCAGGCTCGCACTGCACATCCCCACCGACGCCTCATCCGAGCTGAACAGCAGGCCCACAAAGCCGTCGTCCGCGATGTTGGGGATGTTTTTGAAGACGCACCCCTCGAAGAGGCCCTTGCCAGTATCGGTGCCTTCGAGGGCGTGCCCGCTGTTGTTCTCCCAGACGCTGTTGACGGCGTGGAAGAGCGTGTCGCCGCTTAGGGCGGGGCTGCGGCCGGAGGTGTTGTATACGTAATTTTCTGGGGGGTGGGTTAGTTGCTGGGGGGGGGTTGGGATGGGTGGGGGAGTGGGGGGTAAGTACTGTAGAAGGTGATTTGATCGGCTGAGCCGACGAGCTCTAGGGTCCAGTAGGTGTGGCCATCGCAGGTGGCGGAGTAGTCTGTTTGGCCGTTGATGAAGCTGTTGGAGATGGTTATGAGGCTATCAGAGTCCTGACCGAAACTGTAGTGCTGGCGCCCCAGTGACGATGTCTAGGTACGCAGTCAGCTTCAAGGTAATATCAGAAATATAAGGATGTAGTGGCCTGCTTACCGTTACATGGTCAATCCAGATGGTACTAGTACCAGAAAAGCTCAAAGCATCACCACCCCAGACATACTGCGGGTTGAGGTTCGTGATAGCAATGTTCTGAACAATGATATTCTCAACATCCACAAAGCGCAGCCCCTTCCCATTAAGCACGGTATCCGTGCCCAAACCAACAAGCGTCTTATCAGACGCAACATTAATGCCCTGCGCACCAGCCTTGTCGATAGTAATATCATACAATTCATGGTCACCGCAGCCCCCAAGGGTATTCAGCAGCGCCTGCCCCCCATTCGAGGGGTCACACGAATACGAATTGCATCCCTTAAGCGTCTCCGTGCCCTCGCTGCCGACGAAGTCGAAGGACCCAGAGATGACGATCACCTGCGGCTCCGCGGATGTGAGGTAGCTGGTGAGATCTTCAATCGTGGTGGGGTAGACGGGGGCTGCGTCGCCGCCGCCGGTGGCGCCGGATGCGAAGCCGATGGGGGAACCGGTGATGATGGAGCTCTGGCGTGCTTGTCTGAGGCCCGCTGGGGAGGCCAGGACGGCTGAGACCATTGCAGCGAGGGCGAGGGTTTTGGAAGCCATTATGGGGATCGGGGATGTCGCTTTAGGGATTGGGACGGATGTCAGCCAGGTCTGCGTGAAAGCAACTTATCCCACAGACGTGGACATTAGACGCCATTTTATAGAACCTTGATCCTGTGTGATAGCCACATGCCATCGGGAGTCCGTCCGGAATGAAAGTGGGTTATGCCAGCATCTATCCAAGCCGATCTTCGCACTTATAATAATGATCTGCTCATCCCGTCATGATATGTTTGACAGAAAGTGCAATACGACCAAGGGACCACTCCAAATTTTATAGAAGTAGAAGGAGTTGCGGACAGGGCCACAGTCCACTCGTGGGTTAATGGGTGCAGCATGAACACAAGGTTTGTTTAGACTGTTTTAGATTAGGCAGATCGACGACTTAAGCTTGGCAGAACTTCCACCTATCACCACCTACAATTCGTAGGATGCCGCGTGGGTGAGCAGCGGGAACTAGAAGAATATATAGAAGGGTTTCTTGGGTTGCCGCACCGTCGGATTGCTTGCGATAGGTGCAAGTTACCACGAAGCTTAATTGAAGACCTTACGAATCCAAAGAGTTAAGAGGTTTCTAATTAACATCATTAGCCATTGTAGCTTCATGGCGGTTAGATATGGCTCCGATAAGGATAGGCTACTACAAAACCGTTACAAAACCGTTATCTGTAGCGCATCCACTAAGTGCCGATTTTCTCAGGTACCAGATGTCCCTTAAAAGGTAGAGAGCTATTGGGCAGGCTTATTCCAATGTATGTCCTACCCAACAGAATTTGATAAGTCACCTTATTATTTAGCCATTCTCTAGCATTATCAAGATAGATGCAAATAAAGGAATATAAGCTTATATTTACTTATACTAAATCGCGCCATAACCCCGTCCCCTCCCCCCCGCTCCCACCTTCCCAATTTGCATCTAACTCCCCAGAATTACCGTCCTAAATCTCATTACTCGGATATTCCACCTTAGTTGTCTCCACAAACTCCTCCTTAATGCTCCTCATACTCACAAACCTCGTAAGCAAATTCACGCTCCCCGCCTTATCATTCGTGCCGCTCGCCCTCGCCCCGCCAAACGGCTGCTGCCCAACCACCGCTCCAGTGGACTTGCAGTTGATATAAAAGTTGCCCGCGCAATCCCTCAGCTTCTCCTCCGCAAACCGGATCACGGCGCGGTCCTGCGCGAACACGCTGCCCGTGAGCGCGTACTCGGAGGTGTTGGAGATGGTCTGGATGGCGGCGTTGAAGTCGTTGGCGCGCGTGGACGCCTTGTCGGCGTAGACATACACGGCGAGGATGGGGCCGAAGAACTCGGTGCTCAGGATGGGGTGCTTGGGGTCGGTGGTCGCGTAGATGGTAGGGTGAATGTAGTACCCCTTGCTCCTATCGTAAGTTCCTCCCACGAGGAGCTCGAGCGACTTGTCCTTGGCAGCAGCATCGATGACGCCGGCGAGCTTATCAAAGGAAGCAGCATGGATGACCGGGCCGACGAAGTTCTCAGGCTCGGTAGGCGGGCCGATCTTGAGCGCCTTGGTCTCGGAGACGAGACGGTCCTTGAAGGCTGGCCAGATGGAGGAGGGCACGTAGCAGCGCGAAGTAGCGGAGCATTTCTGGCCCTGGAACTCGAACGCGCCGCGGACGGTCTGGAGGGCCGCGTTATCGACATCGGCAGTGGCGTGGATGAGATGGAAGTTCTTCCCGCCCGTCTCGCCGACGATGCGGGGGTAGCCAATGTACTTCCCGCTCGCGACGCCCTCGCCGATCGTGCCGTAGAGCTTGCGGAAGACGGCGGTGGAGCCGGTGTAGTGCAGCGCGGCGAAGTTCTTGCTTCCCAGCACGACCTTTGTGACTTCGGCTGGGGGTCCGGGGACGAATTGGATGACGTTGGGGGGGAGCCCGGCCTCAAGCAGGATCTGGTAAAGAAGCCAGTTGGAGGCGATGGCGGAGTCGGAGGGCTTCCAGACTACGACGTTGCCCATCAGGGCTGGTGCGCAGGGCAGGTTGCCCGCGATGGCTGTGAAGTTGAATGGCGAGACGGCGTAGACGAATCCCTCCAGCGGCCTGTACTCGACTCTGTTCCACACACCCGGCGAGTGAAGAACGGGCTGCTGCGCATACAGCTCCTCCGCATACTGGACATTGAAGCGGAGGAAGTCGACCAGCTCGGCAGCGGCGTCGATCTCCGCCTGCCACGCGTTCTTGCCCTGGCCCAGCATCGTCGCGGCCATAATCTGGTATCTGTACTTCCCAGCAATCAGGTCCGCGGCCTTCAGGAAGATCGCGGCACGGTCGGAGAAGGGCATCGATTCCCATGCTGCCTTGGCGCCGAGAGCCGAATTGATGGCCTTGGTGACGTCGGTACCTGACGCCTTGGAGTAGGAGGCGACAGTCGAGGCATGGTCGGATGGGTTCTGCTGCGATAGGGTGTGGGAAGTTTTAACCTGTTGCAATTCAATTAGCTGCATCCAGGAGCTCGATTGAGTCATTCACATACCTCCTCACCGCCGATAAACAGCGGGACCTCGAGTGGCGTCAGGCTCTGGAACTGCTTCAGAGCACTCATGAGCCCAGCCCGCTGCGCAGAGCCTTTGGCATAATGATGCTACATCTCGTCAGTTTACAATGGCAAAGCTTGCTATCGTTATTCTTATCGGATTGAACTCACGTTTGGCTCATTGACGACCTTGGGGATCTTATACGAGGCGAGGCTGATGTTCCTCTTCGCCGGAAGGGCAGCACGGCTGCTGAGTGCAGGAATCCTGCGCATGCTTCTGGTAGCCATTGTGCTTTTGCTCCTCAAAACAAAGATATTAAGATAATGAAGGGACTTAAGAAGGTCTCCAACGACCTCGTGCTATAAAAAGTTTGGGAAGTGACACCTCGTCTCCGCATCGGAGGGTTTTGGGGGCGGCTTCCATCGGCTCCATCTGAACCCCAATGCAACGCTATCAGCAAATGAGGAGATAGCGATGCGGGGACAGAGCTATCATCTTACGTCACACCCGTTCACGTGACGGATCTTATTACGTGTATATAATTGGAGAAAAGCAATTATCACCTAGCTTATCACACCACTTATATATATAGTCTAAGTAATCAGGAAGGAGGCATTGCCAGTGTTGATCTTATTTTTTATACCCAATCCGCCTATCTAAACTGTTTGCATATGGGGTTTTCAAAGCGAAGTGGACAATCAACAAAAATAAGTCAACCCAAACTCCTTAGATATCGTGAAATCGTTTGTCGCCGTCGGCGTACGTGGTAGAAAGAGTCATCGTGATCGCAATCCAATCCGTAACCCTAATTAAGCTCCTTCCATCCCCTCGACTCGTATCGAGTTTAATAGTGTTCCCCCCGTTCGTATATATGCACCCCCCACCGTTCCCAATCGCCATCCATGAATGGCCCTTTTTGTGAGTGCCTGGTATAATCGCTCCATCAGATCGTTGAACAAAGGAAAAAATAATGCTGTCGCTCGATGCTTTAGTACAGTTGAAAGACGAGCTCGAATGAGAATCAACGCTAGAATAGGAAATGGTGCTGTTGGTACATGCGGATAGTCGGCGCCTTAGATAGAGGCACAGTGGAAGTTGATTTCCGTGTTGTCGTTGCTACTGGATCGTGGTCAGGGGCTTCCTGTAATCGGCTTGCCCTCGAAATCCCTAGGCGTGGCGTTGTGGAAGACAAGGCCCTGATTCCTTGACTGATCAGGCGACGAGTGCTCTGATAGCGTATGCAGGTAGTCAGACCCTTGTTGGTCCCATTGATACTGGACATGGAGTTTGCCTTCTAAGCCAGTAGCGTCGAACTGGGCATTGTTGTTGCCGTATGCTATATTATTGCAGCTAGATTGAGGAGAGACTGAGAGATCAGAGCCATGCGAAGATAAATACTGCTGAGATATCGGCATCTGGGGGTGGTAGAGATCGCTCACTGGCCGTTGGATATGAGATGTGCTTGAGTCTGGATGATCTGTCGGCGCCGACACATACTGAGGGATTTGAAGTGGCTGAGGCATCTGTATGGCGAATTCATCGCTAGGAAACGAACCAAGACCTGGAGTATGAAGAGCGCTGTCCGCGACGTCAAATCCTCCTGTCCAGTGGTACCCGCCGCCAGGGGTCTCGGGAGGTGAAAATCCGAGATCATACGGTGCGAAATATCCACTTGAAGGATCTTGGTTGGCGCTCAGTATGTCGTACTCTTGCTCAGATATATGGGAGTACTGCTTCGATTCTTCATCCATGTAGAATTGAGCTCCCCCAGCAATCTCATTAGGAGACCTCGGAGTAGGAGGGGCGATGCCATTGGATGTCTGGATCAAATTGACCTGGCTGTCCATTCCAGCGAACTTCTTCAGCTCATGGGGGAAGTGAGGACGAAGAGGAGACTGCGAAAGAGGCGCAATAGATTTGGATACCCTACTGCCCAATACGTTGAGACCCGCACCGATAGACGCTGCACGACGAACCCCAATACCAGGGCTTTTTGTCGCGCGTCGCTGCGGCGCCGCAGTCAGAGGAGTCTTCATTCTCGGGGAGGCGCGGTCTCTAATCGCTTCTGTTCCAATTGGTGCTGGGCGTCGTTTGCTACGGCGCGATGCTATGTCTGCTGAAGGCGGAGGCGACATGAATCTCATTGTTGCACCTTCTTGCGAGGTCTCCGATGCCCTCCTGCCGTCACCCATGTCATCTGGGATGGTACGCAGGCTGCCTTGGCTCTGCTTGCCAGCGAGTAGTTGTGACGGGAAAGTAGCTTTCGAAGGATTGGAGCTCCCTTGAGCTGGAAACTTGCGAGAGTAGTTGGGGGCGGCGTTGGGCATTGACATCATCATCGGTTTGCGGTCCAAGTTCTCCATTGATGTTGGCGATGTGGTGAAACCATTGTCTTCGTAGTCAATAGTGTTGGCAGAGCCTTGAAACTGGGTATGGTCCATTTCTCCCAAACTCTCGTAAATGGTGGCTCCGAATTGATCCCCATCAGACTGGTGGTCAAATTCAAAATTATAGTGATTTTGCTGATACGCGGCCTGGTTATCGTGCTCTGCGTGTTCGAGGGACTGGGAGCTTGAAGCTACAGGAGCTTCATACTTCTGATTGTATGAAGCCGTTTCCTGGGCGCTGCCACTCCGAGGCCGCTTTGGTTCGTCTTCAGAGGCAGGCTTCTGCTCTTCCTCAAACATTTCCGAAAACTCCTTTGACAAATCATACTCCTCGGTCTCTGGCTCGCCCGATTGGCTGCGCTCAATCTTGAGAAGTCTTTGAGCTTGTTTCACCTCATGTTTAGCTTTCGCTCGGCGATTTTGAAACCAGTTCTGGGAAAGCGTCAGTAATGGGCTACGAAAAACAATTCGTCTCAACATACGTTTATCCTGCAGACCTGCACATTCATGTTCTCTGCCAATTGGCGCTTCAGAGAACTCGGCGGCTTGTGGTTTTCTTGGAAATGGCGTTCTAAGAGCTCGACCTCCTGCTTCGCAAGGCGCGGTTTCGCATCGTTGCGATCGGGGAAGTCCTCGCTGTTGAGCGCAGTGTTGTTCATTGGAGAAGGCTGCATCATATCCGAGTAAATCTCTGGCTGGTAAAACTGCTGATCGTCGTAAGGGACGCCGTGATATTGCGGAGGCATAGCCATTGGAAGGCCATATTGGGGCTGGTAGAATTGCTGTCCATAATTGGTAGGCTGCATCGCGACTTTGAAGTCGCGAAACCAGGGAGTCACTGGGTTTCCTTGTCGCGGGTGATTGAAGCTATCCGTTCGTGTTACCGAGTTACGCTCGACTCAGACGATATTCCCAGGCCGAAGATCAGAGCAGAAGTGCAAATGCGAGGAGCGCAAGTGCAGTGTTGCGATGTGCCCTGAACAAACGTAGTAGAGAAGCGGGCCAGCAATGCCGGGATCTGTGGAGACGAAAACGAGTGACTATGGTGAGCTAGAGCGCAATATAGAGGTAATAGTGCGAGAGCGAGTGTAGAAGAGGCGATATAGTGTTAAGGGGCGGTTGATAATATATTAGGGCGCTATTGGCGTAAGGAGTGTTCGGCGGGGGGGGAATCCTTGAAATCGGACGGAACAGGCTCAGCGAGTGTTATTGTCGGCTAAAAGAGCGACAGGAGTAGAATTGAAGGGCCGGAAATGCGTCAATTGCAGAGCACTTCGCGAAGTGTCGAAATCCGAATGCCCAATTGCTCAAGGCGCGGTAGTTTCTCCGCGGGATGGATCGGCGTCGGATGTAAATATAGGTGACTGGCGACGGGTATATGAAGAAGAGCTAGCGTGCAATTCACGTTTCTTTGCTGCGACTCGGAGGTGTCTAATCGCGCATCCCGAGCGGGCGGATGGAGAGGTATGAAGTATTTGTCGCGTTGGATCTGGGAATTGAGAAAACAGAAGCGAATGTGTGCTCAGTCGACTCGAGAGGGAGGTCGTTGAGTATTTGGCGGGCAGAAGGGGCGAGAAGAGTGAAAGGGAGGTTCGCTTCTTTCGCGCGCTGGGTTGCTGGCTGCCGGGAAGAATACACAGCCGAGTCGTTCCTGTCTGCAGGTAAGCGTTTCTCAATCGGCAGACTTGTTGCCTCGCGGTGAACGAGAGCAACGATCTTGAGACGGATTGCGACGGCGCGAGGACGACGACTGAGGGCGGAAGACGCGGACAAGGAGGAAAGGGTCGATGATGAGATTTGAATGAAGATAAGCACAATTTGGGATCGGGTTTTCAGTGTCGATCTCTGGAGGCTGAGATCAGAAGGGAGAGTGTGGAGGAGGAGAAAGTGATATTCGGACGTAAATAGGAATGATTTTCAGCGCGGATGGTTGGGTGGGTGGTTGCTGCTGCACGTAAAGGTACAAGAGTGAAGGTTGTTGTAAGGGGGTTAGACGCGACAAGATGCGACAAGATGGAACAAAAGGTACATGTGGGTTTGTGTGTGCAGGTGCAGGAGGGATAGGGAGGGAGCGATTGTGAGTGGGTGGCGGGTTGTATAGGTGGAGGGCGTGGGTAGTGGGTAGTGGGTAGCGGAGGAGGGAAGGTTCGTGGAGGTACCAGAGTTTAGCAGTGGGCGGCGGGAGGTTGTGGGTGGGAAAGAGAACGTAATGTGGGTGGGTTAGGGGGAAAGATGGGATGGGAGAGGGGATGGCAGAGGGAATGGGAAGGAAGAGGGCAGTGAAATTCACTGCTAGGATGGCTAGGATGCCTAGGATGGCAAGGACGACTGCTAGGATTGCCAGAGTTGCTAGGATTGCTTGCTAGGATACGCCAGAAATATGCTAGGAATCTACTAGGATTTCAACTGGATCTGCTAGGGTTGCTAGAATAGAATGGCCAGGGTGACTGGAATTGCACTGGGATTTGCTTGGATTTGCTTGGATTTGCTTGCTCCCTGCGACTTTGAATTGCTGCATGTGTACTCCGTGCTTTCTTCGCTGGTGCACCACTCCCCTCCCTAACTTCCTTCCTTACTTAGCAAGGGTTGGCTGCATTTGGAGGCGTTAATCCCCGTGGTATGGTATCCCTTTTTCTAGGAAAGTCGTACCAGTAGTAAACACAACGTGTAATAGGGTAGGTTAAAGGTACGAGGAGGGAGGGACGCTATGAGTTTCTCTTTGCTTTAGGCCTCACAGCCCCCAAATTACATGCTACACCCCACTATACAGTAAAGTGCCGCCGCTCTTTGCATCCACCAAACAGCATTACAGCACTGTGTATGTTCATCTATGGCTAATCTGACCACTCATACCTCCAGCCCTCGTACTCGTTACCCGTCGCCGGTCTGGACCGTCCATGGCCCGCGGCGACTCCTGTCAAGACCTGTCGCGATGGGACGACGGGATTGGACTGGGTGTCGCGACTAGACACATGCTCCCAGTGCGTGTGTGCATGGTGTATGGGGCTACTGTAGCTCGTACCGCACTTGCGCTGTACTTCGTACTCCTCACTCGAGTACTTACAGTAGTTCGCATCAAACTCAACCTCCCACAACTCCAGTACCACCCACCACCTTTCTCCGCCCCGCCCCGCCACCCCCGTGTCTTGCCTGGTCTTGTCCTCCCTCACGCCACACACGCATCTCTGGTCTCTCAGCCCTCTTTCTTTCCTCTTTGGTCACTCCCCAAAGCGCCTCCATCCCATCCCGTCACTGTTCTAGTATACCGCTCTGCCATCCCCATACCGTAACCACACTCCCCCATCGACACTTTGGGCTGGGTTGTCAGCCCGGAACCGAACCCATCATGCATGCACCAGCGCTTGGGCCCGAGAGGGTGTGGCCCATATAGAATACTGATCGAAAGGTTCGGGAACCAACGTCGAGCTGTTTGATCACCGGGGAGAGTGGGACGATTGCTCACTCCCAAGACCGCCGGAGCGCATGAGTCCAGGCTTCCTCCCCGATCCCTTGCCCCTTCCCCTTCGCCGCAGCAACAGACAGGCATACGGAGTGCACACTCAACTCCCAAGGACCCCGAACCCGAACCCTGGAAATGACCTGTCACCTGCGTCTCTTGACAGGCATCGCGCGTGTTCCTTTGCGTCCGTTATCTTAGCGGACTGTGTCACACACGCTTACAGTAGACCGACCGAACTTTTTTTTCGCGACGTATATGAATCCATTTTACTGGCCGGGGACCCAGGCACTTGGCCCAACCGCCACCAGAAAAGCCTCATGGGGTGAGGTGCTGTGCAGGAGTGGTAGGGGCCGCCACAAAACAACGGTGTTCGACTGGTCGTCCCATCATGCTCGAGTACACGACCCGCAAAACAGCCGAGTCTAGCCTTGACAAATTCCAGCAAGAGGGTGACTGCTATCGCTAAACACTGTTATAAACTGATTTTGCGGCGGTTAATTGGTGCAAGCTGGCATGCCACAGTTGCCACCGCCCGTTCTTCCACGAGGGCTTTTGTGGGGACTCTCTCGTACGTGAGGCATGTCTACGATCTGACAAACAGTTGGCCGGCGGTAATGAGAATAATCCTGCGAATGACTTTGCTGACTGCGGCTGGGCGGCCATGGTCGAGATCTGGGACGACCAGGAGGCTCGCTCGGTGGGTATGAAGGGGTCCACGGTGGGCTTGTTCACGGACATGCCGGTGTAAACTCCATGCATGCACTGCATTCTGCAGTGACCGCAAGCGTCGACAGTCGCGCCTAGGCACGGAACTCCAGCTTTTAGCACTTATCCATACAGTGCAGCGCCCCCATCTCTAAAGTGTCGTCCCAAATGGGGTCAACCTGTGGCATGTGGCATGCATGGCTTGTGCATCATCTAGCGTCTTCTCCTTCCAACAGCACTATGCGGCTTGCGCCCATCCAGGTGATGCCCTCAGAACACACCACTTAGGCCCATCTATTGACGCTGACAGATGCATAATACAGTTTTGCTATAAGTCAAATATAAAAATTCGCATCTCAGAGGACGGCGAAGCGCTTCCAAGGGGTAAAGATCTGCGTTTAACCAGATCAATGGGCCTCTGATGCAACAGGTGATTCGTATTCCAGTGGTGAAAAAGGGCCGCTATCAAAGTTTCTTTGGGTGTTCTCACAATCCTCCAGAGTGCTCCAACAGTAGGATTCATAGATGTGACATACTCTCGGGGGGTGTTCCGCCGGAAGATGACAGCGACGGTCGTAATCTACTCCAGGACGATATCATATCAGATTCCAATGCGGAGAAAGATACCACCTGGCCAACGACGTCCTCCCTTGCCTGAGCGATGTAGCCAACTAAAATCGCGAATCGTACGCCATTCACGTGGCGATACGCCGGACGGTGTAGCTTGGTTCTAAATTATGGTCGTGTTCTCTTTCTTAGATCACGGTACAGCCCTCCGTCCCACATAATCGGATCAAGGGCTGCCGTCGCTGCAGGCCATGCCGAAGATAGCCCAGGAAGTAAGTGCCGCTCTCCCCCACGCGCCTTCGGTGACGTTGTCCTTATCATCCACTTCTCCTTCCTTTCCGCGGGTACAACAGTACAGTATCCAGTCCTCAAGCAAACTACGGCATACCGGTACCAGCCCGTCACCCTCCCGGACTCATCCGCGCGGTGAAAGCTCTCCTCGAAAGACACAATTTCGCCTCCACACGGACCCTTTCCCCAGCCCGGCGCGTCCGGACTCCTCTGGGTCATCCGTCCGGGGCAACCGTTGGAATAGAATTAGGCAAATTTAAGCGGCCGTAGCCACCTTGTCCATTCCACTCGCGAGGGGCACGACAGCAACAGTAGTGGGCGTGTCGCCGACATCCACATAAGTGGTGGTGACCTAAAAAAGGTGTGTGTGCACACACACCACACCAGCATGCAGTTTGCTCTCTGTGTATCGCTGGAATCGGGGCAAGGGTGGGTAAGGGGAGGGGAGGCAGACACCCCATCGTGTCTGCTGCTGCAGCCCGCTTTTTCAGCTCATCCGTTCCTGAGCGTCTGAGTCGCTCTGGGGCGCGGATTGGCCGGCGGAAGCGAGGGGAAGAACGGACTTGGCGCGCCGAGGCTCACGCATCTCATCTCGGCAGATCCCCCCTCCTTTCCCCGCCCCTCTCCGCCCCGCCCCCTCCCACCACCAGCAAAACTACACTACGCTGCTGAGCCTTTTCATCCCACCGAAGGGGGGGTTAGCGCGCTCGGGGAGGAGATGGGCAAACGCACTGACGATGGGCGATGGCTCGCGTATTTACAGTACGTCCGCGCGGTGCAGGGGTGCGGTGAGGTTCCTCGTGGCACCCTGGCCCCTGGGTCATAGATGGAGGAATCTGATCGCTGGGATTGGGGTGGTGCCCAGCAAATATCGAGACTTGACGCCACAATGGGGAGTTGGGATGATGGGGTGATGGACGCCATCAGAGTGCCACGTACACTTTTGGATATATGTGTATAATATGCATCTATGCATATAAATAAAGTAATGCACACAACACACCGTATGTCACCCATAGTGGCACGTACGGGCACGGAGGAATACAGCTGAGCGGTTGTTGGAGCCCTGTCGGCACGGCGGGCAGAGGACTGGCTGGCAGCAGCATGTCTGTTGTGGCGACTTGAGACATTTCGCCCGCTGACTCTTCGCTGATGCAGAACAGAACCCACTGATGCGCCGGGCTCCCCCAGCACTGTATCCACACACCAGGGGTTGACCAACTCAGCACATCTCACTGAACAAACCAAACCACGTGCATACTTTCTTCTCTGTAGCCTGCATACAGGCGGTTTCCAGAGTGCGCGCATAGGGTAGAAGACACTCTGGACTCGCCAGTCTCACCCCACCCCCCCTACCTTTTCGGGTTTCGAGGAGACAGACACGCCGTATCGTATGCACGGGATCCCACATGCAGGTACGAGAAGCGCGGACCTGCGAAGCTGCTGCGCCGCCGCGGTGGCGAGGGACATGTCCTTCCACTTCCACGATGCAGGCGAGTGAGGATCAGTGCAGCAGTTGTAGCAGTAGCAGTAGCAGGTAGGTAGCAGGAAGTAGGAAGTAAGGGAAACCCCACCCCACCCTCGTCGCGAATTTTTGTTTTGCTCGGACACTGTTGTTGGGTTTTGTCGTATTTCAGCCGGTCGCGGCCCGCGTTGGGATGACAGGAGGTCCAGGCATCATCTCAACCCATCCGCTATCATGCCGCTCCCAGCGCCACCGGTCAGCCCTCTCTCCCCTCCCTCAGGCGCCCAACAACTGGCGCGCAGAGGCACATTCCGCCCCTCCCCTGCCGAGACCAGTCCTCCAAACCCCTTTTACTGGCTGGCGCTGGCTCAGGCGGAGAATTCATCCACTCACTGCACTCATAACCCCTTCCGCCACCACGTAAGACTCCTGACCGCCGGGCCCAGCCGTCAGGTAGGGCACAGTCCATCCAAGGCTTAACCCCGCCTCTCGTCTGCCGCTGGGATTGACTCGAGTCTGTGCCAGTTACCACTGTGGGCGAGAGGGACGACCCCACTGCGATGAAACGAAAGCCTTTCTGGGCGGGACGTGGGCGGGACTTTGATCCGCCTTGCCTTGGGACTGACGGACGTGCTGGTATCGAGGTGCCGAGTCGGGGATGGGGTGTTCCGCCCGTGGTTTTGGGGTATAACTTGCTTTTGCTGAGCCGTGGTGGGGACCGGTAGTATGTTCGTTCGTAGCGTTGTAGTGGGCGTTTGGGGACGCGGCCCAGTGAACGTATAGTGACAGGCCTGTGACCAGACCATCCGATCTCCTGGGTGTTTGCTGCTGTGATAAGTTGTGGATATCTACAGGCTGGAAATTAACATCGAGTTATCGCTCGGCACTTGGTTCTGGAGATTTCCCCTCCTCTGCCGCTTCAGATTGGTGAGTGCCGATCAAACCCCCTTTTCAGCCCGCGTTGTAAATGACGAACCTCATCCCCTATTTCCTCCACCCAACCAAAGGGTTACCCCTAAACGAGCCAAATCGCTCTTAGATATATCACTTGTGTTGTGCAGCAGTAGTTCTCCTCGGAGCTATGTAGGGTAATTGAAGGTAGAGCAAATTGAAGCCATGTGACGGTCATAGATAATTATTTCGTTTGTAGAGTTGCCACTCGAAGAAGCTAGAATATATAGATGGAGGCAAAGAAAAACGGAGTCAATCCATCAATTACAATCGTTTACATAACCTCTCCGTATAAGCAACATTAAGAACGACAAAACAATAAAAGACAACAATTGAGACCCAATGCGCCAAACGCGCTTCGCTGAACGTTATGTGTACGTCGGAAAGTATATGCACCCCTTAAACCCCTCCACCCCCCTTATCACATTGAAAAAACTCGAAAACACATCAACACGGCCACCTCGACACTCAGTAGACACTATTCCTCGAGCTCCCCGAGTCGCTCGGCGTACTCGGCTCAATACTGACCTGATTCCTAATCGTCATGATCCACTCATGCTGCAACAGTTCGACAGCAGACGCCCTCTGCCTCGGGTCCCGCAGGAAACACTTGTTCAGAAAGTCGATGCCGCCAGCGCTGAGCTGATCCGCGTTGGGCAGCTGCGGCGGGTTGCCCTGCGCGATGTTGAACATGATGGCCCACTCGTTGTCGAGGGAGGCCCAGGGGCGGCGACCCGTGGCCATCTCGAGGATGACGCAGCCGAGGGACCAGACGTCGACGGCGCCGGCGCGGCCGGGGTTCTCGCCCTTGATGACCTCGGGGGACATGTACATAGGCGTGCCGGTCATGGATTTGTTGGCTTTGGGGAGGATGGAGGAGTCGCCGTTGACAAGTGTTTTGCCTTGGCGTGCGATGACTTTGGCGGCGCCGAAGTCGACGTATTTGATTACGCCGTTGTGGTCAAGGAGGATATCTAGTATTGTTAGAGTGGGCTTTAAAAGTGAGAAAGGGAGAGACTTACTCTCTGGTTTGATATCACGGTGGACGATGCCGCTTTCGTGAAGGTATGCAAGACCCTCGAGAAGTTGCAGCGCGTAAACCATGATGACTTGCTCATCTTCGATCCTGCCGTAGTCGAGCAATCCAGCGAGAGATCCGCCAGAACAGTACTCCATAAAGATGTAGACCTTGTCTCTGTGAACTTCGATGCCGAGGTAAGATACTACATTAGGATGGTCGAGAACTTCAAGGACGCCCATCTCATCCTTGATCTGGCCTGCGATTGTCGGAATGAGCTGCGGATCTTGCAGACGAATTTCTTTGACGGCCATGAGGAAGCCAGAATCGAGATTGGTTGCTTCATAAACAGACCCAAAGGTGCCACCACCGACAAACTTCCCCTGCTGCCAACGCATAGTAACGTTCGTTGCAGACGATGATAGAAAGGTGAGAGAGCGGTCAGCATCACTAGATTCTTCCAATACCCGCCCAAGCGTCTGTCTCTCAGCTTGCTTCTGCTTTCGGAGTAGATCAATCTCGTTCAGTTGCTCAAGACGCTGCTCGCTGATGTAGGCAGCAGAAGTTTCGTCGTCAAGCATCCTCCTTGCATCGAACTTGCGAAATTGGCCAGCAAGCGCATCGATTCGCTGCTTTTCTGCCTGTGCTGCCGCGAGTGTCGATCTGGCACCCATAATATCAAAGTGAGAAATCAACAGACTCATACATCCGGCGACCTTTGCCCGAAGTCTGGCATACTCGTCGTCTCCCAGCTCGAGGATGTGCTGGCCTTGGGTCATGAGCATGGAGAACTCCAGGGCAAGCACTGCCCATTTAAATGTCTTTCTGTCGGATGCAATGCAGTCATCGCAGATGAAGCTGACCCAGTCCAAAGCCAGCTTGGTTAGCTTGAGGTTATTCATCTGTCGACGATTCCTGTCCATATAAAGGAGCGACCGTTGCCCGAACTCAGTTGCAAATACAAAGCAGTTGTGAATGAGCTCCTGGCAGTCCAAGCCCTCTGTCTGCTTACGGATAACCTGGACACTGTCCATGATAGTGTTGGAGAGCTTGTAAGCAACCTTTTTGATCTCGGTAAGCTTGGCGTTGACCTTGTGTAAGTTTGACCGTTGTTCAACAACCATGTCAAGTGGTAACTCAATTCTAGTTATGAATGCCAGTCTAGCGCTGGCAAGGCGTGCCTGCGAACCATCTGCAATTAAGCGCAAATGACCCAATTTTAAATCAATCGATGGTTCTCGGGTGTCTGCATCCATTTGGCGTCCCATCCATTGAAGAGGCACTTCAGGGCGCATGATCAATAGGTATGGGTGGTCCGCCCCATCAGCGTCCTCTTCGAGGTTGCGATTGCTCAGGATGGTAGCAATATGTTTAGGTCTATTCCATAGAGATGGCGAGGCCAATAAAAAGATGCCATCATGCTCGAAACTCGCGGTATAGACAAGAAAGTGGCCGGAATCTATAAGCTTATCATAAAACTGTATCGTCTCGTCTCTATCCATGGACATGCTGAAATCGGTTGCATTCTCAAACCGATCGCTCAAAACTCGAGAAAATCTTTGCAACATACGCTGTCGAACTCGGACAGAATCAAGGATTGCTTTGTAGCGTTTATTCATTTCAGCTGTCGTTTCCGTTGGTTTCTTCTGGAGCTCACGTTCAAACGTTAAGCTGAGGCGGCTCAGGGCCTTGTGAGTCAAGGAGCTGAATTGTTCTGCCACCTCCACATCGCCACCCTGCAAATGGCGGCCAATCTCGTTGGAAAATGCCCATTCTTGCTCGAGTACTTCGGCCTCCTTGAACGCGTTCTTATTGCCTCCGAGCTTCCAACCGAGCATTTTGAAGTAGTATTTGAGGGCGTCAAGAATAACCTGATCAAACGAGTCGTCGATACATGGCGGTAAGTCCCATCCTGGCTCCGGCTGGGATATAGCTGCGTTCTCCTGCTTTATACGCACGGCCAACTTCAGCAGGATCTGAAATTGTGAAATCATCTGCTCCTGCATCATGGGGTTCTGCTGAGTCGTCTCCCTGACCTTTCTTGCATACTCCAGGCGCACCACAATGATCTGCTCAATCAACCGGGACGGGAAGCTGATGAGAGTAAGCAGTTCCTCGATGTAAGGTGGAAGGTGTCTCTTTGCAAATTCCGCAGAGTTCTCGATCAACGTCATCTTTGCCTTCATAACGACATCGGAAACGCCCACGAGCATACTCTGGTCGCCATGAAGAGATTTTAAGCCATCTTCTTTGAGAAGCCGGTCGATAAACGGCGCGCCATCCGATAGTCCATCAGAAGATGGAGAGCGTTCCTTGACCTTCAAAAAGTCGAGTTCGGGATTTCCAACCCAGTTTTGAAGCACACTAAGTTCAATGTTGATGAGTTCCGTAGTGTTATGCCATGAAATAACCGCATCGCAGGTCGCAAGATGAGCGGGAGAATCGGCCGCCTTGTGCGCAGCAATTAAGGCGGACCTTGAGGGATATAGCCTCTCATACTTTTCTATGCTCTTGACAACTTCACGTATCTGCTCAATTGCTGTTTTCCCAGTGTCACTTTCGCCCTTCACCTGAAATTCTGTAATCTCATCAAGCACTGTACCAAGATTCGCCCGTCCATCCTCGATTATCCTTCGTTGCGCTGCCAAAGTTCGGCCACATATCCTTGCGCGTATGCCAACCCACATATCTTCTTTCAAATCTACACCCTGTTGCTCGGATACACCAATCAACCTCTTCTTCTCTTGTCTCACGACATCGCCAGTCAGTACGGACGCAAGCATTCCGTGCCATTCCAGTCGTTCTCGGTTCCGGGGATTCTGCAGCTCTTCTGGCGTTATTTCGACCTCGTCGTTTCCGTAAAATAGCAACGTCTCCTGGTCAAATGAGTCGGTATCGAAGTGAGCTTCCGAAGAGGGGGATATATCGTCGCTTTCTTCGGTATTCGAGTCATATGCTAAACCCGGGGTATAGTCGTCGAAGTAATCCGGTTGATCTTGTCGGAGCCTTCTGACATATGCCTTTTCTTGTGCACGGTAGGATGCCCTTGGGTCTCTGTGTGTTCGCGGAGTCGAGTTTGAGCGGTTGCGGCCACCTAATCCCGACGCCTGCGGCGTCTTCGCAGGGCGGCGAGGGGGATTGTATGTTCCCGAAGGCGTCCTTGCAGGCCCGGTTGGTCGTTGAGGTCGAGCCGACCCTCCCATTACCGGCGACTCTGGCGCCCTTCCTCCAGGTGCACCCCCATCACTCGAAGCTCTCGACCAAGAGCCAGGAACGGAGCCACTTATCGAGCCATGGCTTTCTATGAGCGGGGGAGACCGGGCCCGGTTCGTGCTGCCGTAGAATGTGTCGATGCCGTTGTCTAGTTCGAGATCCTCATCCTCATCCTCCGGCGAAAACGTGAACACTGGTGGTTCAGTAGGTTCGGCAGGTGGAAACGGCGTTCGCTCCATTACCGCAACTTCTTCAGAGCAGTAAATGAGGCCAAAATGTGTGTCCTGGGGCAAGTCGAGGTAATTTGAGTCTTGCAGCTGTTCATCGCGAAGTCACGTAGTCTCGTGGTCGATTATCGTGGGTTATTTGCCACAATTAGAGTGATGGCGTAACAGACTCGGGCAAGGTTCTGTAGTCTCGGGCTCGTTCGGCGAGCAACTTCAATCGCTTGAATGGTATGGTGTCAATAGGCGCCAGTTACAGGCTGGTGACAATTGTATTTTGACTGGAAAGACCAGGAGCGTTGATATCTGTTGGCCCTTTCCTATCGTACTCAAGCACTGCGCTGTATCCAGGGCAGAGCTTGGTTGGTACGTTAGTACAGATTAGCTCTTAATAGGGTCTTCCCGTGGTTAATCGTGAGCAAAGACCACTGGACTTTAGGCTGGTCGCCGCTTTTAAGGCATGTAGCAATTTAGCTCATCTGGACCCCAGCCAGCCAACTACCAACACCCACCAACTGCGCTGTATGATCAGATGATCAGCGCTGTATGATTTGTTTGACTGTGAGACATCACATGCCGCCCTAAGCGGCAGCCATTTTGGCTCCCTTGGCCTTGTACACCTTACAAGGTGTACAAGGATACTTCTATCGAAACCAAACCAAACACTTTACAGGTTCTACAGGTACGTACCAACTATATTGCAACGACCCTCGCCAAACGCGATCAGAGGAAAGAGATAGAGAGAGGCCTCATATGGGATATGGGGAGAAGTTGAGCGCCAATCGCCATATAAACATTCTCACTACCGCTTATATTCTTTGCATATTTTTACGTGCAAGTCTCTACCATCCATGACTCTATGACATTATTACAAGGCCATGCTCGTTCATGACGGGTTCATGGCTCAAGACGCGTCCTTACAGTGCTCCGAAACGCGTCCAAAATCTGGTGTTCTGACGCCTGCGTCCGATGCCTCCTCACACGACGGATCCCAGGTTATCTCCCGGAAACGAAAGAGAGACGCTGTTGAGAATGGGGGCGGCTTGGAAGAGCTACTCTCCGAGAGGTTTACGGTGAAGGTTTGCACGATCCTGTCCTTTGGTGGACAAATATCTAACCACATGCCAGCCACACCCGTCCTCAGTTCACGACCGACCCCGCTCCTTCAAGCCCATTGCGCTCCTTTCTCGATCAGACTTCCCGCTCTCATGCCTTGACCGATCCAGGCCAGCGGCATCTGCGTTGCCCGACTCACGGTTATATGAGTCGCATGTTAAGATCTTGGAACTGGAACAACGTATGGGCAGTGCGCCAGTCGTTCTCATTGCCCAATTGGACGACAACAAGGCACTCTACGCTGTGGAATACGAGTCCAAGGGTCTATACGTTCTTTTTAAATTGGGCTCATGGGTTGATCTGGGCAAACTATGCAGTGTCGCCGTTGTGTCCAGGCCTTACACAAAATCACACAAACATGTTAGCCCACAGGATGCAGCTGCCCGTGGAGCCTCCACCAATAATGCCTTTTCTCCGCCAGAGAGTGATAAATATAACAAGAAAAAGAGGCTAGCAATTGAAGCAATCCAGTCCATGGTCAAGAGGCCGTCCACCAGCCAATCTCTGAACATCGAGCTGGCAGCATCTACGGAGGCTCCGAGTACGGTATTACCTCCGGAAACCACTCAAAATGCCCAACCTGGCCCAGTCGCATCCGTGCAACCGTTGGAAGATGCTCCTTTGGAGCAACCACGGGCAGAAGACATACTGGACGGCGTCCGGTCCCAGTATTTGGATACTCTGTACCTATCGAAAGTCTCGACAGCATACTTTGCGAAAGGCCCTCTTTCTCGTGCAAGAGCTGCTTTCCATTTGGATTTGGATTCTACGCTTCATATGAAGGATCTCACCCAGTTCCTCGATAGCCTTGTTCTCCCTACCAACATACTGGACAAAAAATATAAAGATGGCCTACAGGAATTTGTGTCCACACTGGACCCAGGTATGGAGAGCGATTTAGACGCGGATACGAAGACTCGCCCCAGAAAACGAAAGAGCAAGAAAGTTAAGCTGGGTAAAAATGGGCTATACAATACCGAGGATACTTTTATCAAATCCTGGTGGGAAAACCATGATGCAGATGCGGAGGTCCCGGGAACAGCTAGAGAAGACACCACAAGAAGCAGAATCTCTAAGTTGCGTGTTCGCGAAATCCTACTCCAAATAATTCTTATTCTAGAGACCCTGGCACTCCAGAAGCTATGCCTTCCTTCCGACCCAGACGATGCTCTCCCACTTCCAGCTGTGACGGAAGCAACCTCAGGCGACAAAACCGTTCGAAGTAAGGCTAAAAAGCCTCGGGATTTACCTGCATTGGTTGCTGTTCATCTTGATAGACTTAGCATCTGGTCTTTATCAGCTGGAGAAGGGACATCAACATCCAAACAAGGAACAACGAGCAATGCTTCAAATTTAACTACGTCTGGAGGTAGTGATGCTACTGATATTTTACGAAATTTCTGCTTGGAGGTTGTGGTGCCTTTCTTCTCGGCACGCTTACCGTCACTTTGCGACACTATTTGCCGCAAGTTAGGTGGCCCTAGAGTTTCTTCGCCAGCTCGGCCTCCGATGAAGAAGTCGTCAAGCATGTCAGCTGCACCGTCACGCCCAAGCGCGATAAGCAAAAAGACTGCTTCAACCGAGAGTCGTCGAAGTTTGCAGCGGGCGTTAACAGATGAGAAGCTTCAGGCCCGCTCGAAATCTCGACGTCCGTCTGTAGCAGTATCTTTGTTGCGGTCAGCAACTGCCCCGGTACTTCCTCCTGGTCTTAAAAGAGAAGGTAGTGAGGCCTCTTCGTTGTCCAGTATCCCGACAATGAACTCGCAATCTCAGCATGCCAGTCGCACCGCTGCGCATAAGTCCAGGAAGCCCTCCCAAGCGGAGAATGACCCGAGCCTCGGTACCCTTCCTGATCGGAACTCAAAGAAGGCCAGCATTGAGGCGGAACTGAAGTATGCTATATCTGCATTGA
Organism: Pseudogymnoascus sp. SDFLT0511; assembly: GCA_030180035.1. NCBI lineage: Eukaryota > Fungi > Ascomycota > Leotiomycetes > Thelebolales > Thelebolaceae > Pseudogymnoascus > Pseudogymnoascus sp. SDFLT0511. Next base: position 1,654,673 of record JASCQD010000005.1, on the reverse strand, counting down.
AGAAGCCGAATCGTCAACTTGCGGGTCAAACGACTGTTGATTTAGCGGAGAAGAGGGCTGTAGCTGGTGCGTCACAATCTAGAAAGGCTAAGAAGCCTACTCGAAACCCAGGTTTCGAAAATATGCGGCCCGGCGGCGTGCAAATTCTTGCAACGCCAAAGAAACCTCGTAATATGGCGTCTCAATCTCAACTGTTCCCTGAGCGTCAGGCAGAGCCAGAACTGGAGCCAGGCTTTGCGCCTCCTTCGAGCATTTCAAGGGTTCCAAGCTCGGGACATCGCTTGGGCATACCTGACTCTAGCCCACCTCTCTATAGGTCTGCACCAGTATCAAGGGAACAACACCAGTCATCGATGGTGAACGCCACGCCAACTCGAAGCTCGCGGCAGACGAAGCTGGAATACAACACATCCGTGGTAGATACTACTCCTGTGCGAGTCACTTCTGCATACCATGGCACCTTGGGGGCTGCAAATCAAGCCGCGGTGGTTGCAGATACGCCAGTACGAACAAGCAGGGCATCCGACAACTCCAAATTCCTATTTGCGGTGCCGAAGCCGCGGCGTGACATGGAAATCCCCCCCTCCCCTTCTTCACCACGGGCTCCACGGAGTTCGACAATTGATGGCTTCTTGCGTGTGCCATCGGAGCCATACGCTGAGAACATCTCCGAGACACCTAGAAAGAGCGCACCTATCCTATCCACTCCCGTGAAAACAAGGACGGAACCACAAAACGAAGTGGTGAGGCCGCGTAGCCCACTGAAGCCGTTGAACTTTTCAGCTGCATCTTCTCGCTCCGAAGAAGGTAGTATTAGCCTGTTAGAAAGCAAGGCTATAAAGCCGGTAGCAGCAGCCGATGATGGTGACATATACAAATCACTTGGCTGGGACGATGATGATTTATGAATTTGCATGGGCGGATGGCGCTTTGGGCATTTGCAAGGAGAGGCTCCTTTGGAATCACACAACATAGAAATGATACCTAGGCATTGATGAATGCTGCATGAATGCTAGAACTCTTAAACAGCATCGCTAGCATAACAAGACACTGACCAATATTTCCATGCCCCTTTCCCTCCCATATAAACACACGTGACCCGACGCGGAACGCGTGAAAGCAGGCATTCCGCGCCCGAACCCCACAATTTACACGTCCACCCAATGAGGAAATCCAAACCGCCCAGCTCTGCCGCCCCAGCTCCCTCGCCTTACCAGCAAAACGCCGATTAAATAAAAAAAGTCCACAAGAAACCGATACCCGTCCAATGCGTCTATAACACCCCCGCCCCCATATCCCAGCATCTTCTCCAATCCAGGCCCCGTCGCAGTCTGCGCAAGGCACCATGCCGCCCCGCAAAAGCGACGTGGCGAAAGCTACCAGCGAGGAGGTGGCCGCCGTCGCGCCGAGCACCAGTACGCCTGCGAAGGAGGCAGCGCATAAGGAGAAAGATGGAGTTAATATCGAGGTTTGTGCACCCCTCCCTCTCCCCTAGCCCCAACGGCACGAAAGCAATCGTGCTGCCGTGGTCAGTGAACTTAACTAAACCTTTTCTTTTCCGCGTCAGGACCTCAACCTACCCAAATCCATCGTGACGCGCCTCGCGAAAGGTGTGCTCCCGCCCAGCACCCAGATCCAGGGCAACGCGATGCTGGCGATGACGAAGTCGGCGACGGTGTTCGTGGGTTACCTTGCGACGCACGCGAACGAGTATGCGCAGGCGGCGAATCGGAAGACGGTTGCGCCGGCGGATGTGCTGAAGGCGCTGGAGGATCTAGAGTTTGGCGAGTTTAGGCCGAGGCTGGAGGCGGAGTTGGAGACGTTTAATGAGAATGCCGCGAGAAAAAGGGCGGGGGCGAAGAAGAATAAGGAGAAGGGCCTGAAGGAGGGGGAGAAGGAGACTGTTGAGGCGGAGGGGGAGGAGGGGGGCCCGAAGGCGAAGAAGGCTAGGCTTGAGGAGGGAGCTGGCGGGGAGGGAACAGCGGAGGAGGAGGAGACGGTGCTTGAGGATCATGACGATGGGGAGGAGGAGCATGATGGGGATGATGAGCCGGATGATGAGGTTGAGGATGATGGGGAGGAGGAGGAGCAGCATGACGAACATCATGATGGGGATGGCGAGGAGAGGGTGGAGAATGGGAGGGATGAAGATGAAGCGCTTGATAATGGCGAGGATAGCGATTAAGTCTGAAACATGATCTAGATATGATCAATGGTAAGGCGTTTGGGCACGGCGCTGCAGGGGCATAGGGTTGGTATACGAGGTAGCCAGGCATTGAAGAGTGGATAAAGGTCCGAAATTGCCAGTAATACACTCCATCACATTTATATTATCTCTTCATGATTACCGCTTCCTTGTCGACTTTTATAAAGCTGTTAAACTCCGTCGGAAGTCTAAAATCACATGTCACAGCAGCATAGAAGACGTAGAAGCAGAATTAAGCATTTCCATTGTAATTAGGATAGGGCAAATCCATACCTCCCGTGTCGTCACATCTGGGTATATCTCATGCACACCTGCTCGGATGCTATCCAATTCCAAGGATACCAAGCCAAACGACGAAGCCCATCGCAAATGCAAGAAACGCGTCCCTATCCATAATGAAAACCCGTAAAAAGAAAAAAAGTTGAAAACAGAAACCAATTTGCGAATATGTCCCCCTTGCCAATAGCAAATGCCTCCCCTCCCCTGCACGATGACAGCCTGGCCCAGTGAAAAAAAAAAAAACATAATGTCGGTGAGCAGGAAAATGCATTGGGTTGGCCGACAACAAAACCTTATAGTCAGCCTGGCAAGAGAAATCGATGATGAGAACGAGCCGCATTAATTCCCAAATCCAGAAACAAAAACTGTGCCAAATGAAATGCATTCCTCCATGATGATAGCACTGAAAAAAGAAACCCTCGTGAAGAAAATTGTTAGAAAGGAATTATAGCTAAAATAAAAACGAGGTATAATGCGAAACTACGCATGGTTAAGAGCACGAAGCCCAAATAAAAAGTCCACCCTAGAATAATTTACACCGAATTAAACAGTCGGCAGCCCCACAGCTCATGCTCCTTATGTATACCCCAGGGTGGAGAAAAATTGACCAATTATCCCCCCCAAGTCCACCCAAACTCCGTCTTCTAGATCGTAATGGCGATGCCCAGGAGACAAATACGACTCCCGTTTCCGCGTTCATGTCCTGAACGTTGTATTAACATTATCGTTGATTGCATGATCCGTATGTATCGCCGTCCCGATCGTGTTGTTCTCGAATGTTATGCGTCAAAGGCGTTTCGTTGTTCGCTGATGCGGAGATTACTATCCTTGAGAGCCCCATCCCCAAGAACCCTGGGTGCCAGGCTGCTGCTGTGATGCCCAATTTTGAGGCGTGGATGGCGTTTGCCCAGCTTGTGGTTGCACGTATTGCTGTTGTATTTGGTCTGGTTGGTAGATTCCTCCTCGGCTTTGGGATGGATATCCCTGACCCATGTTTTGATACTGCATGCCAGGTGGCAGCTGTGCGCTGCCTCCAGACTGCCGCAGTTGTGTGGGTGACTGGTGGGGGGACTGTTGTAGGTGTGGAGATTGCTGGCTAGCTTGAGGGCTATAGTGAGGATATGCCTGGTGTGAAGATTGATGAGGTTGTGACGGTGGCCACATTTGAGATTGCGAGGGATACCCGTACTGTGCTCCCTGGCCCATGCCGCTAGATGCCAAAGATAGACTTGGAGATCTTCCGTGCATTTGGTCGGACCGCATGGCGCCCTGTGGTACGCCCCTCATGGGGGTCTGTGCAAGAGGGTTGGATTGGTGTGGGGGTTGTGTATAAGAAGTGCCTGAAATCATGCTCTGACCCGGCTGGTTTGACAGCATCGGTTGTTGCACGTTACTTATACCCTGATGAGGCGACTGCAGTGATTGTGTCACAGATGGCAGATTGTCGCTGAGGCTTGTAGTCGGTGGAAGGCTCGGAACAAGGGGTTCGTGCGGCTGTCGCCAAATCTCCTCGATGTATTTGCCTCGAAAGTTCCTCTGCTGATTAACTTGCTTGTTATACTCAGCAGCATGGTGCGACTGTGTGAGCAATTCTCCAGGCGGGCTTGACTGGGTTCGATCCTGGTATGCGGGGCCTGTAATCTCCTGTCTTGGACGGGAAACGTTGCGATATTCTCCCAGCCGTAACTCATTCTGGTCTGGAGTCAACGTGATCATTGGCAGAGGCGTTGCACCGCCAGTTGGTCCTAGCATGCCGGGCTGAACAGTTTGAGGCTGAGGATGATTGAAATGCACCGGGGCACTGCTATAAACAACATCTCCTTGGTGGCCAAGCATCGCGGTTGCGTTTGCAGTCGCCTCAGCGGCTGCTGCGTCTCTGGCCTTCGCCCCACCTGGTCTCTTCTCGCCCGCCAAATCGGCCTCTGTGAAACCTTGTTTCCGTGCTTTCGTCTCCCAATAATCATCCCGCACCCTTCGTCCATTCACAACGACTCTGCTGCCAAACTGGCGAAACATGGACTTTGCCGTGACTATCGCAATCTGACGGGACCGGTAGGAGAATGGGAGGATTTCTTGGTGGATAAGGTTCTCCTTCTCCTCCTGGGTCGCAATGATCTTGTATAGGGACCGGTTCTTGTTGAATAGAAGGTACGAGTCCCTATAACCGAGGACTCGTGCGCATTCGGTCGCCAGCATGAACAATTTATCACCTCTCCCGGGCACGAAGAACGTCCTGCATTTGTACTCCCGTCCGTCGTTCAGGTGTCCAGTAGGGCCCACCTTTTTCTCTCCAGCCTCATCGTACTCCCTTGGAATGTACTCGTCCCCCTCTGGGCCTAGCTGATCTGTAGTGTGGTCGCGTACGGTGGGCAGTGCCTTCACTACAGGCTTGGTAGGTGTGGCCTTGGGCGGCGATACCTGGGCTGGCACCACCGAATTCAGAGGTAGCGGCAGCGCAGTTGTTTGTTGCTGCGGAGTCTGTGGCAATATATTCTGGGCTGGTTGTGACACCGTTTGCTGTGTCGGGCTCTCGGAAACTCCGCCAGACGAGCGGCTTGGTGGTTTCATCGGTCGTCCTCTCTTTCTCGGCTTGCCGTCACCTATCACGATAGAATTGTCAGCATCTCCTCGTAGCTCCAAGTTCGTAAATAATAAGGACGACGCGCGTAAAAGGCCGCATCCTTCGTGTTCACGCATCATTGGGGTCATACCATTCTCATCTGCATTGTGCAACTCGTTGAAAGTCTCCGTTGGTGAACGGCTTCGTTTCGTGCCCCGCGGGCTGACATCAGACGGGAGGGAAGATGATGGATTGGCGTTTGCTATTGAAATGTTAGCTTTGCATCATTTACGAGCGCGTTGAGGCACGACGGATCGCGCGAGTACGCGGGAAGTCCGAGACTTCGGTTCCCGGCGTGGTCGCAAGGCGCGCGCGCGCAAAGCGCAATAATCGGAATCTCGACACATACCAGAGTTGAGGAGCGCAGGATTTAATGTGCCGGTGCCTGAGCCCGCGCTGTCCTGGACTCCAGAATACATGGCGGTAAGGTCGCCGGTCGCGACTTGAGTTCGTGTGCGTGATAGCAAGCTCGCCGAGTTGATGAATGTGGCGACAGGCAGGCTGATGCAAGTCTCCGCGTCGCGGCAACGGGCGGTCGCAGTCGCAATTCACGAGGAAAGCCGTGGCGACTCCCGACACAATTGAATATTGTCCCGAAACCAAGTGTTACAAAGTGCTCCCGATGATGCGCAGCGACGGGAAGCTGTGGGATGTCGGTGATGGTTGATGTTTCCCGGTTGGCGATAGCAGTCGCGGCTAGAGGAGTAGTGGGTGATAGCTGAGAGATGCGATCACGTCCCTTTCGGAGCCTGTGGCTTTCAACTAGCGAAGCCTGCCAGAGATTACGTCGCGAACCAGAACAGTTTAGTTCAAGTAATCCCAGCTAATACAGCGAGAACAATAATGCGAAACGGCGTTCCTCGGTCCCCATCGGTTTCTTTCACTGTGGAATATAATAAACTGATGGCAAAGCCTATCATAGGGTCGAGAGAGACGCGGCTTTTGGTCTCTTGGGTCCGTCTGTCAGTCTATCTGTCTGGTCTGGTCTGGTCTGGTTCGTCTGGTATGGTGCGTGCCTTTTCGTCGCCGTTACCGTTACACTCTACGCGGTACGGTACGTATACTTGGAGAGTAATCAGTACTCAGCATACAGTCAGTAACTTGTCGGGATCCAAGGATGATAGTTCGTCAACCAGCCGACAGGCGACAAAGACGACAGTAGGTAGGTGGACTGATGGGTGTGCAGGCGGGTGCGGCTGTGCTATTCTCGACTCGAGCCTCTTTTCGACGCGATGATAACTCTAACGTCGTTTTTCGATGATATTCACGAGGTACTTGAGGATGTATGTAGATGTAGGGTGTGTAAGTACTTTGAGTCGGCCAATATATCCAACCACTAGAAAGCCTTGGTGGTTGAAGCTTTGTGTTCTGAATGGCAACCTCAGCTGAGCAGATGAGTCTTGAGCGAGTACTTTCTCCAATACTGAATACTACTGTATATTCTGTGCAGTAGAGTAAAGCAGTGTAGAGTTTATAGAGTAGAGTACATGCGATTCTTCGTATCATCCAAGATATCCTGTATGTCCTGTATGTGTCCACCAGTGGCAAGAGAGGAATTGATTGTCTTGGTCCCAGTCGATGCACAGCGGGCGCTCACTGTGCACACTTGTCTAGAGTATCCGCCGTGAATACCACAGTATGGAACTTGCGTCGGGCGGGAGCGCGTCAAGCCACGAGTCAAACTCTCTCAAAGCTCAGTATCCCTTGTCCGCCACAGTTTGTCCACTTCGTCGGCGACTCCAGCGGAGCTTCTTCGCTGCGGGACCCCACAAGATCGCCTCTCCAATCGGCGTTAATCAGGAAGGTGATACTGGGCAGTACAGTACTTTGGGGAGCAGAGTACGCAACGTAGTACAGTATGAGGAGTATGTACTGCACGAGGTTGTGTTGGCAGCACCTTTGTCTTATAAACTGCCAGGGCACACACGAGTCGCGTCCGCGTTGGTTTCCTTCGTCTTTACTGTGATGTACCGTACTTCTTTTACGCTGTGGCCGTGGGGAAAACTCGATGCTGGCGGCAAGTTACAATTTACTTACATTCTTGGTCAAATACTATCGGGTTGGTTCACCAAGAGTGGATTGCAAGTGGCAAGCCCCCCCCGCGATACGAGCATGGGGCAGGGCAGGGATGATGGCGACGGCGGCCTTGTCATATTCGCCGCTACAGGAAGGGAAGAGCGCTGGGCGATTTGGGTGTGGAGGGGGAAAGCGCTACGAGAACAGTACTGCTCTATAAGGATACTTTCTTCACTTTGAGTCTATTCCATGGGGATACTTTGCTGATGATCCAAAGAGTATTCCCCTACTCGTGGGTTGCCCATCTTCGTCCATCTTGCCACAGCGAACTATAATCTATATTTCTATAGATAGTCTCGTTTCTCATTGTCACATTCCAAGTTAGGGTACTTCCCGCATCAAATACGTACGTATGGTGCCTCTAACGAGCAAGGTACCAAAGACAGCCCAGCACTATATGCCGCAGTCTATCACTCAGCGCGGCGCCTCTGTTCCAGTGCGAAACGAGTTCGGCAACGGCCAAGATGATGACTGCGCCTGGCGAGATCAGCCTAGCCTTGCGCAAGTACTCTGTGTTTTTGGGCTTTCTCGCGATAACCGGAGGCGTCGCCAACCCCCGCTCTGCCTAGACGGCGCAACGACCAAGATCCCAGCTTCCGACGATGTCAACTAGTAGGGATGTGCAATATCGAGCGGCCCAATCGAGTAACATGCAGCAAACGCGTATTTCGCCGTGACCAGGCATCTCACACCTGCAAATGGGCCTCAGTCATCCGCTTTGAGACATTATTCCTTCCCCCCACCCTCTTAGATATTGACTTCGCCGGAGACCCGCGGAAGGCTGGCTGGTGAGACGACTGCTCAGCCCAACGGCAGTTGTTCGCCTCTTTCTTCCCTTCTAATGGCCAGTATTGGTGACGGAGCGCATACTACCCCGCCGCCGTGTCTTCAGCTTTGTGCGGTTTTATCAGTGCGAGTTTGGCCTTTAGATCATCAGTGGGAGCGAGCAGGCAGCAATGCTGGGTACTCGTGTAGATCTGGGGAATTTAACAGGGTGTCAAGAGCCAGGCGCTTCCGAAAGCCATAGCCTCGAGAAGTACTTCACAGAGGGAAGAGTCATATCCTTGAGGGCAGCCTGAGCCTCTCGATAGCATATGATTGGCCATTCAACGTAGCAAACACTCTCTACCCATTATTGCTGTCTCAAACCGCATGTGCGAAGTGAAACAAAGTATTGTAATAGCACATAGGATGAGGTATCCTGCTCGCTCTGGCGGTCAGCAATATGCCCAATAACCGTTCCACGATTTTATATCCAACGGGCGGCCATGTGAGTGAGGCCAACAGGTCCGGAGAGGCTCGGGGAGGCTCGGAGATGTATAAATCAAGTTAAGTGCGATTTCAAGTTCGAAACACCAAGCGAGGAGCGTTTGGAGTTCGTAAAGATCGGCGATACTGTTGCATGTAGAGTACCAAGTATAGATCGCGTGAGGACGTGGAGAGAAGCACAGAAGAGTCTGGTAGCTCTGGCAGTGAATCATAAGGTATCCTCTTTTCGCGTCATGCCATGTAATTTTCTGTACTTGCGACGGTCGAGAAACGCGTTCGATGGAGCGTCCATCCTTGAATATCCATCAGATACCATGCAGCCAATGCCACTGGTGGATGCAAGTGCTGCGTGTGACCACCATCTGCCTCGCGCTAATTGAAAGGTGGAAAGATGGGTGGGTGATTCTCTGGATGTGAATCCCTGGTCGGCATGGAATTGAGGGTGTGCTGCGCCGGCCCGCGAACTAAGGTTGCAGCTGAACTGGAATTCCCACCCTTCTCTCTGTTGCCCACAGGCTTCCCACAGGACACGCTTCGTCGGCCCACCTGGGCGCGTAGTCCATCCTCGCCTGGTACGCCTGGTACACCTGGCTCCTTGTTTTTATAACTTATGCACATCATCTTGCTGATGCATGCTTCGAACGGCCCTTGACCGCCAGTGGCCGCCCTTGACTCGTAAACGGGTCACAGAACGCTCCGGGAGGATGCGTAAGTAGTACACCTCCATGAAGATATTAACACACCATTCCGCTCTCAAAGGGCGTGCACGGTCTCGAGATATACTGCACGTTGACAGTACGTGCGCCGGGAGATCATCTGCTTGCTAGAAATATCGGGCAATGGTTGATAACTGAAGTGGTGCCACATCCCGAGGACTGAGAGGAGCTAAGAACGGGCGGGAGCGTGAGTGTGCACGCCACATCTATTTTGATCATCGGTTCAAATCTATCGTCGGGGGATGCTTCCCACACCAAAGGCCAGTGTGCTCCATCCTTGGCCGACAGGTAGCGATACTTTGACTGTGGACCTGGTTCCTATCAACGACGTCACTTGAAGCCTATAGTGGCATATATTTATTGATTTTTTAAGAAAACCAGAGGATATGTAAGCTTGTAGACAATCATCGTAGGGTGATAACACGCCTATGAGCCTGTCTGGGAGTATTCGTCAGTCAAAGAAAGTGAGTACTAGAATAAATAGGACGGAATCCATAGGCTTCATACCTACCAACACTTCCAGTGTCGGCAGCAAGAGTATATGTGTCAAGTTTGAGCTTGATGTCCAGCCGTTTCGCAGCGGTCGTACAGTACAGTCGTGGTCGGATGAGGTGCAGGAAGGCTATATTTGCCAATCGTTTTCCGGGGAGAATAATAATTTATATTCACCCTTCTTTGACGAATTAAAATTCATATTCCCATAATGTATTTATTTTGAAGTAGAAAATATTCCATAAAAAAACAGTTAGACCGATATTTATAATATAATGATACCAATTCCCCAACAAATTCATATAACGACAGTCTCCTGTAGGAGTAGCGTCAATAACATAGAATCCAAATCGCATTTGTATGGATGATGATGTTGACAGGAAACTTAATTAGTTCAAGATGTGGAGCGCTGATAGACGGACGGTTCGATAGAGTACCCCACACCCACACTTATCTTATCGCGAGGCGCTAGCATCACAGATCTAAATTTCAACCTCACATCGCTACTGACGGCGATTGCATATACGCGACAATATTATCGCCAACATGACTAGTCTCAAGAGGTCGTTGGCCTCGGATCCGTATGCCTCAACTATTTCAAGCAAGGTGTTTGTGAGATCAACAAAAGCCGGAAAGGTCCAAAAGATTGTCCGCGAATTATACTTGCGACAAGATATCCCCTGCTCGTCGAAATTATGTACGGGCTGCTTAGCAACTGCCCCAAGAGATGCTGGCGGTAATGGTATGTTACAAAATATCCTTATAATAAATGGACTCAATTAACATATCTGTATAGCTGCGCCATTTGTTCTTTCCGAGAAGCCGGCGGGCACAAAAGCATTCCCCCAGGGGCACTACCTGGTCCCTGATACAAACGCCCTTCTTAACGCCACGGACCTGTTCGAGCAGACATCGGCATTTTACGACGTCATAATCCTTCAAACCGTTCTGGAGGAACTCAAGAACCGATCGCTACCACTCTACAATCGACTCGTTGGTCTCACAAACAGCGAAGACAAGCGTTTCTACGTCTTCTTCAACGATTTCAGACTAGAGACATACATCACCAGAGGCGTGGGCGAGACAATCAATGACCGAAACGATAGATCCGTACGGAAGGCGGTGCAATGGTATGGCGAGCATCTGTCCAAGGCTGTCAAGGAGGCAGGAGGAAAACCGAAACAGGTGCCAGCTGTGGTCATGCTGAGCGACGACAAGGAAAATTTGCGGTTGGCCAAGGCCGAGGGTCTACATGCTGTTTCATTGAAGGAGTATGTTGGATCTCTGGAGGATGCCGATAGGCTCCTGGATATGATCAGTGCCTCTCAAGAAAGCCGAGAGGCGAGGGATGCGAAAATTGCGGTGAACATTTATCCAGAGTATTACACAGTTTCGAAGATGATGACGGGGGTAAAGGATGGAACGCTACACCAGGGCGTCTTCAACATTTCGCCTTACAACTACCTTGAAGGCTCCATAAAAGTCCCGTCATTCGACAAACCGTTGCTCGTCCTCGGGCGAGATAGTATCAACAGAGGTGTACACGGCGACGTTGTGGTTGTGGAAGTTCTTCCCAAGGATCAGTGGAAAGAGCCATCATCCAAGATTATTGAGGAGGATGTATTGAATAAGAACGAAAACGCCGATGCAGACGATGGCGAGGCCCTGGTCACACCGCAAGAAAGGCGTGCCCTCCAAGAAGAGGTGAAGAAGACGCACAGCAAGAGCACAGAAGGCCGCCCACAACCGACCGCAAAGGTGGTAGGAGTGTTGAAGAGGAACTGGAGACAGTACGTTGGTCATGTTGACGAATCCTCAGTCAGTGACTCTGTGAAGCAAAGCCGGAAACAACAGACCGTTTTCCTCATTCCTATGGACAAGAAGATTCCTAAGATTAGAGTTCGCACTCGTCAAGCAGGGGAGCTTCTTGGGAAGCGTATCCTGGTGACGATAGACTCTTGGGATAGGGAGTCGCGCTACCCGGTAGGCCACTTTGTGAGATCTCTTGGCGAGCTAGAAACAAAGGGTGCAGAAACTGAGGCTCTTCTACTGGAATATGACATACAATATCGACCTTTCCCAAAGACAGTTCTTGATTGCTTGCCGAAAGAAGGGAGCGACTGGATTGTACCGCCTAGTACAGAAGACCCTGGCTGGAAGGGCAGAAAAGACTTGAGAGATTTGCAGATTTGCAGTATCGATCCGGTTGGGTGTCAGGATATCGATGATGCTCTCCACGCCAGGCCTTTGCCAAACGGAAATTTCGAAGTCGGTGTGCATATTGCGGATGTTTCAAACTTCGTAAAGCCCAACAATGCAATGGACAAGGAGGCCAGCACCAGAGGTACTACCGTCTACCTGGTCGATAAGCGCATTGATATGTTGCCAATGCTTTTGGGAACGAATCTCTGCTCGTTGATGCCATACGTTGAACGCTACGCATTTTCAGCAATATGGGAGATTACTCCAGAGGCCGACATTGTCAAGTCAAGCTTTACCAAGTCGGTTATCAAATCTAGAGAGGCTTTCAGTTACGAACAAGCACAGATCCGCATTGATGACGCGTCACAACAGGATGATTTAACAAAGGGTATGAGGACACTCCTCATGCTTTCGAAGAAGCTCAAGCAGAAGAGAATGGATGCCGGTGCCCTGAGTTTGTCATCACCAGAAGTCAAGGTCCAGATGGAATCGGAGACCTCTGACCCCATTGATGTCCAGACAAAGCAACAATTAGACACAAACTCCTTGGTTGAAGAATTCATGTTACTCGCCAACATCAGTGTCGCCACCAAGATCCACGAGGCATACCCACAAACAGCACTGCTACGTCGCCACGCTGCACCTCCAAAGTCGAATTTCGAGGAGCTTGCCAACCAGCTGAAGGTAAAGCGAGGCCTTGAGCTCAAGCATGACTCTTCTCGAGCCCTTGCAGACTCATTAGATCTCTGCGAGGATCCCAATGATAAGTTCTTCAACACCTTGGTCCGCATCATGGCTACTCGGTAAGTTATTATAGTTTGTCCTATCAAGACCCTTCTCTAACCAAAACTAGATGCATGATGAGCGCCGAGTACTATGTAGCCGGTAACTTCGCATACCCCGAATTCCGCCATTACGGTCTCGCCTCGGAGATCTACACGCATTTCACATCCCCTATCCGTCGTTACGCCGATCTAGTCGCCCACCGCATGCTCGCCGCTGCCATCGACTATGAGCAGCTGGACGCCAGCATGCGCAGCAAGGGCAAGTTGGATGGAATCTGCAAGAACATCAACGTGCGCCACCGCAACGCGCAGCAAGCGGGTCGCGCATCGATCGAGTACTACGTCGGGCAGGCTCTCAAGGGACGCATCATCGAGGAGGAGGGTTTCGTGATGAAGGTCTTCTCCAACGGCTTCGTTGTTTTCGTCCCACGCTTTGGGATCGAGAGCTTGATCCGTCTGCGGGACCTGGCGGAGCCAGAGCCAGATGCGGCGTTTGATGCCGAGAACTACGTCCTAAAGACTAGTGGGAGCAGAGAGGTTCAGGTGGAGCTGTTTCAGAAGGTGGTTGTGAGGATTAGCGATGTTATGGAGGAGAGTACGAATAAGAGGAAGGTGAAGTTGGAGCTGGTTAGTGTTGGTGGAAAATAGATAGACCTTGTCTTGTAGGTTGGGAATATTTATGCATACTATTTATTGTATCACAACAGTCACAGTGTGGTTGCACACGTGATACTCCTTTTGCAAACTTGTTTGGCACGGCGATGAATCGAAACAATGATACGTGCGTTTGAAATGCATAAATTCTGTTCAAATAAAGACGCCATGGGCCAGATTATATGTGCTTGATTGGTATATGAGGAGTTTGCGATCGCTTCCGCTCTAGCAAAGAAACTGGATTGAAAGTCGCCGTACCGTACCAGCCCTTCAATTGTTCCGAAAATCAACGCTTGGGTACTTCTCCCTCCGTATTAGTGCTTGCGTCTCTTTCAATATCGTATGCATAAAAACTCCATTGTGACCTAGAAAAAATAAGATGAAAACTGATAGATGAGCGCCGCCCGGTCTGAAAAGATTGAACCCTGTCCAGCTGGTCGCAATGCAAAATAACAGCCATCAGGCGCGAGAATATCCCCACCATCTTAGACATCGTGATAAGCTTCCTTAGCCTTCATGCCATCCCAAGTCTCCTTCTTCACCGCAAACAGATCCACCATCACCGCAGTCTCTTCGATCGAAGTGGCCTCAAATTCTTCGATGCTCAGAGCCATCATGCAACTGAAGTAAAACCTTCGCAGTCCGTCTCCGGGTTGAGTCACCTCATACACCTTGTCGATCATCTGCAATTTGACAGTGCCGCGGCTGTGCCACTCATGGAGCTCGTCGATAACGGCGTTGGACAAGCCAGGAAGAGCGTAATTCACCGCTGCGAGATAGAGTTCGAGGTAATAAGACTCCAGATTGTCAGGTGCAAAATAAGACATCTCCATCACCTTTCTCTTGTCAATCCAGAACAGCATAGCTTCAAATAGTTTTGGGTTCTCGACGATGTCGTACACAGGCCCGTTCATGTTCTTTACGCGTCTGCCGATGCCTTTAAACATTTCATAAAACCCAGGGGCGTTTTCAGCACACTTGCGCTCGCTGAAGTTGAAGCATCCCTTGCATCCCGACTTATCATCTGTGACGAAGAAGGTAACCACTCGGTCACTGTTCCTGGTCAGCATATTCACCACCTCTCATTGAATTAGAATATGAACTTACAATGGCTCGGTTGCCTTTCGTTTCAAGGAGCCAGTTGAAGAAGGCGTTGTCGGCGGTGGGGTTTGAAATGATGAGACCGTTACCTTAGTCATAGAACCAGACTGTGTAGTTGTAGAATGGCGTAAGTTATGTCTTGCCACAGGCATGGCCGCATTGCTACCTCGAGGCAATTGAGCCTCAGAACGGAAAGTAGGACGAGCCGGTGATGGCGGTGACTCCGCAATTTCCAACGAGGGCTGTCGTGGGGTGTAATGTCGAAACACTGACGCGGGAGTTTTTGGGACTCTTTGTTGCATCAAACCCGTATTTATGCCCAGCCCCACGGTAGATTCAGGTCTAGTCCAGATCACTGTCGGACCTGGTGAAGGAGGTCGCTGTCGAACTGAAGCTGGAGGTTGGCACAGTATCATATTGGAATTTATAGGACCTTGAGCCTCGGGCTGGAATAGAAACGTATTTATATTCTGCGGTGTGGAGGTTGGAAGGAGATGCTCTGGTGAATTTGTTTTGGCTTGCATGCTGATGGACGCAAAAGATTTCAAAGGAGCAGGCTTTGAAGCAGGCTCTGGGTTGGGCTCAGAAGCTGCATGTTTTAAAGCAACAGTCTCTAAACCAGCGACCTCAGAAGTAACGGGAGTTAAAGTCTCGGACACTGAAGCTGCGGGGTTTGATGCAACGGGCTCTAATATGGCTACCTTAGAAGTAACGGGATTCAAAGCTTCAGACACTGGAGTCGGCTCAGCAGGAGCAGCCTCTGAAGCAGTTCCTTCCAAAGAAGTAGGTTCCATCACGGTGAATTCGGAAGCTCGAGGCTCGGAAAAAACAGGCTTGAGAGCAACGGGATGGCAAGCAGCGACCTCTGAAACTGTAGGCCCCGAAATAATGGGCTCTGAATTTGCCAGCTCTGAAGTTTCGGCCACAACTTTGGAGCCTGTTGTTTCAGAACCTGTCGCTTCGGATCTGGAAACTCCCCAGCTCATAGCTTCGGAGCCCAGGACTTCAGATCCCGCTACTCCTACGTCCATTGCCTCAGAGCCCGCTGCTTTCGAGTGCTCAGAAGCTGCTGGCTCGAAAGCTGTGATGTCTGTAGTTGTAGCTTCTGAAATCATAGCCTGTGGAGTTTTGGACTCGAAAACCGCGCGATCTGAAGTAATGGATTGTAAAATGACCGTTTCCAAAGCCGCAGGCTCTGGAATGGGTGGATCCGGAGTATTGGGCTCGGAAATCGCGCGATCTGGAGTAATAAGGTGTGCAATGACAGGCTCTGAAGCACCGGATTCTGCAATGATAGGCTCTGGAGCTACCACCTTGGAGGTAGCGGGCTCGGAAGCGGCGCGCTTGGTATCAGCAACTTGTGAACCATCAGCCTCACGACGAGGAGACTCTGGAGTTGCGGCCTTGGGAGTACCGGGCTCAGAAGCAGCGCGCTCGAAACCAACAACTTGTGAACCATCAACTTCTGGACGAGAAGGCTCTGGAGTTGTAGACTTCGACGTGGTGATTACTGAATAGGTAGGCGACGGAGTGGCGTATTCTGAAGGGGTCTCTTCCACAGGCGCTTCATGCGGCGTCTCTGAACGAGAAGCAGCTATCCGATCTTGACCTTTGTTGGCGGTATTCTCAGCGTTGTTGGGCTTGACTTCATCTGCGAGACCCTCAGTATTGAGATCAGGGCTATTGGCCTTCTTCTCCCGAAGGTCGTCCTTATTCTTTTCCGGCTCACTTATATTTTGCTGAGCACGCTTAGGCGGGCTAGTCAATGTAGCGTTTATGGACGCCGGAGACATGCCAGCACGCAGTGCGTCAACATTAGTCCACTTGATTTTCGAAAGCCACTGCTCGTATCCTGGGTGATCGCTCTTGGCCTGGTAGTTCTCAATGCTCCAGCTGCCGGCAGGCAAGCTGGAGTTCCCACCGTTTAAAACAATAGTAGAGCCACGATGAGCGCCAGCCATCACGGTCATAACTGTTCCATCCGGGGCGAGAGCTGGTGCGCCTCTTCCTTTGTGTCTGGATCTGAGAAATCCATTTTTTACGAATTCAATTTCGTTGAATCGGAAGATATTGATGGCGGTGATGGTCCTTTCGCGCTTGTTGATGAGTAGCTTCATGATGGCGTCGTCTGTAAGGTAGCATTGAGTGAGATCGAGGCGCTTGATGGCTTCTCGGGCGACGAAGGTGTTTGGATCTGTGTCCCACAGGTCTCCCTTCTGCCATTGGGGCGGTGCTGAATTGGATGCCATATTTAATGTTTGGGCTCTGAGGTGCTGGAGCGCTGACTCTGAGGCGCTGGAGTGCTGATATCAGTTGACAGATACTAAGATGTGAGCCGAGTTTGAGGAGTCTTCAAAGTGAAAGACGAGATAGATGTGAGCCGAGATCGAGGTGTCTCAAAAGTGAAAGACGACGGTGATCGTCTGTATATTGTTGAAAGGGTGTCTTTAGTGTCACGGTTCTGAGGGACTGGAGTGCTGATGTCGGTTGAGAGTAAAGATAAATGTGAGTCGAGAGCCAGGTGTCTCAAAGCAAAAGGCGACGATGAGTGTCTGCAAGTTGTAGAAAGGGCGAATTGAAGATTATAGGAAGCAAAATATGTGAGAGAACTTGAGATGTAAAGTGAAAGGCGACGACGAGTAATTGGAGGCTTGTTGAAAAGTAGCTAGATGTGTTCTGGATCGATCGAGATACAAAGGAGAAGAGGATGAATTAGAAGATTTGCTGAAAGGGTAGCTCGAAGAGCCAAGGAAGCAAAAGATGTTGGTCGAGATCGAGGCGTGTCAAAAGTGAGAAGGTGGTGACAATCGTAGGATTGGCTGTCTGTTGAAAAGGTAGAAAGGAAGTGGCAGAAAGAAAAAGCACCACCGAATTATATAGACTTCGGCTGCGGGAAAGAAATATATAGAATAGCACGAATGCCATAGAACCTGGAGAGAATAAGAAGTGGTTTCAGTCGATGAACCAACCTTCAATTAAACCATACTACCCAACAAGTAATCCAATACCCCAATCTTCAACGAACCCGGAACCAAAACGCCATACCAATAACAATATGAATGCCGCCGCCCTTTAAACCCCACCAAATGCATGCAAGCCCCCCTCCATGCCCTCACAGTCAACCTCACCACCCATCTCCTCCTCTCCCTCTCCTCCCTGCCGGCCCCCTCCCCCCCGAAGCCTGATTCTGGACCTGCTCCCACCTCCCATACTCCCTCACCCAAATCCTCTGCACCTCGCCCGCCCAGCCCATCAGATCCCCCGCCGTCCTCTCCACGCCCCTCTGATAAACCATCATCCCCAGCACCACAATGGCGCCATAAAACACCAAGCTGAAGATCAGCCGCGCCCCAAACGCAACCATGCGCTGCATGAACCCCATCACCCGCATCGAGATGTACAGTGTCACCAGCAGCAGGCCGAGCGATACGATGGCGGGGGAGTCGTGCGCGGCGTTGCTGAGTTGGAGTAGGAGCGGCCGGAGGAGGGGAAGGAGTATGGAGCGAGCCCAGTCGAGGAGGCGGAGGGTGGGAAAGAGGATCGGTGAGAGGAGGGAGTAGAGCGTTGATAGGACGGCGTGGTAATCTGGGGGAGAGCTGTTAGTTGCGGGTTTGGGAGGAGCGGGGGATGGGGGGGTAGGACCTTCGAGGGCGTCCATTTTGAGGGGACTGCGCGCGCCGCGCGTAAACTGGCAGGAAGGCCTGGTGCGCCGGGCTTTATAGGTACAAGTACAGTGCGAACCCGTGATAATGGGCCTTGTAGAAGGGTTTCGATGAGTCTGCCGTGCAATTCCTTCGGCTTTTAAGTGTGCTTTTTAAGGTTGATTGTTCTTCTTTGTGGGTTTGGACTGGAGACCTGTCTTGGAAATGGCGATCGTGTCGTCAAGCTCGGAACGTAGCCTTGGTCAAGAAACCCACAGCCTTGTGTCGTGGAGTTTTAGCTCCCGCTCACGTGTTTTTTTTAGCCGTGCAGGGTTGCGCTCTCTTGGATTTCATCAGATCAGGTTTTGTTTAATTGTGACATTCATAAAAGTCTTATGATAAAGTAGAACATGCCTATATTTAGAGAGAGGGCTACTATAAAATATGTACTCTCTTTAATGAGTGGAAGATGGGTTGCTTGCTCCCTATTCCCGAAAAATCTATATACAAAGTAGAAGGATGATGAAGTGAGTCGGTCGCCCGTGAAATCGTGGCTCAATGGCCAAAACGGTCCATGATATTGTGCTCCCAGTGGTATCAATCCGTATTATGTGCGCCATAAACCCCAATGCGAAGTACCAATAATAAACGATTCTAACCTGCAGAATCCCGCATCAGAACGGATTTCCCATTTGTCTGCTTGGGACCCTTCCATATGTTGGCCTAGCCATGGTAGGGGGCGGCTCGTTGGTGCCTGGAGACCCGTTGAATATCGAACTCGGCGGGCTGACACCGTCAGCCTGAAACGACTTCTTTGAGTCGTCTCGGTAGTGCCGCGGATAATCTGTGGACATCCTTTCTGGGATCGATGCGCTGAAGCTGCTTTTCCTGCTCTGATTCCGCCCGTGCTTTGCCAGTCTTGTGCTTTGTCGGCGTACAGGCGGTACGAATGGATCCGCGCCCAGTATCGCGCCGTCTGTGAGCCCGCTTCTCGAATTCGGTGCTCGAGCAACCATCGGCGGCGGCGACAAGGCCGTCTCACCACTGTTCCTCGAGCCGAACGGGCTTGGCTCAGCGCTCCATGTCCATCCCGGGGGATGTGATACGATCACAACGGAAGAGGATTGCCGGCGATGAGATTTTGGAGGGCTCTTGCCTGGGGCCTCAGTGTATGTTTCTTTCCGTCCACGCCACCTCTCGATTTCTTCGTCGTCCACTGGCGAGATTCCCCTGTTCCGGTGGTGATATTTCGGATTGCGTTTCCACCTAATAATGAAAACTGTTGCCGACACTACCATAAAAAGCGCGAGCGAGCCGAAGACGGAGGAAAGGACGATGACAAGATTGCGGTTGTTTTGTCCTGGTTGGTTGAACAGCGTCGAGCTTCTCGGAAATTTAGAAACCATTTGTAGGGGGATTGAAGATCCGTTGGCTTCAATCCCGAGTGTAGTATTTTATCTGGCCGGCAGAGATGTTGGGAGAGTCCGTCGAAGGATAATATGAACTTGTTCGAAGGGTTGGAGGTCGTTGCCAATTCGGATAATGTCAAAGACGCAAGTAGCAGCTATGAATCTCTATGATCTTTGGCCTGCAGCCCTGCATCGTTGTTTGTATTCGAAAAGTTGACTTGAACAGCGGATAACGGCTACCAGAATTGTAGTTGCCGAATCCAATTTCGCAATCTACCACCTCAGTCCGTATTTGCTAGCTCTTAATAGTATCCTTATAGCTCTGGTCAGACAAGCATGTCGAGAGAAGGTCCTGCTCCTGAAAAAATCGGCCTGGCAAAAGATAAAAGTATCCGAGTATAGAAAGGTAGTGATCTTGTTCTCAAAACGATAGTAACGGCGTAGTGCCAATGGTCCCCTACGTTTCGAACAAGTAACTCAGCGGCGACGTCGAGGCGTGCAGAAGCAGCGGTAAAGGAGGGACGGGAGGGACGGGAATATAAAGTTGACCAAGCACCAGAGAGGTTCTTCTCTTTGCTAGCAATGCTGGTTCGCCCTGGGCGGGCCGTCGTTCATCGCTGCCGGATGGGGATTTTGGCCAATACTGGAGTCGTGTGGGCGCAGGGGAGGTGGGGTGACGAGGAACACAGCCAAGGAAGACTTACTTTTAGCACTCTAAGTTAAGAGCCGGTAAAGATTGCAACGTCTGGAAGGAGGGGAACTACTCGAACTGCTCCGCAAGGGAGACAGGTTGAGGGGCACGGTGTGGAGAGAAAGGCCTCTGTGTGGGGAGGGGGAAGTTGAGATGTGACAGCGTGACAGGTTCATTTTCCACGTTGTGGAGCTAGCTGGCGGCTTTGCAAATACGGCAGACAGGGTCGAAAATATAACACCCCTGATATCGTGCAGTAGTCGGCACTTTGTATCTAACCTCGTGGGACCTCGTGCAGAGTGGAGTTGTCATCGTGGGAGGCGTGTAAGGGTCGCCATTGGAGTGGATTGTCGTGGTGTGGTGGTGTTGGTCGCACTGTCGCTCAATGTTCCAAGCTAAAGCAAGGTTTTGAGCTCTCGGACCCGTTCACTTACAGTAGTATGACTGGTAGTATAACTTGTGGTGCAAGAAACCTATCCACCAGCCCGTCCAGCCCGTCCCCAGCCCCAGTTAGACAGGTTGCACAGTCAGATAGATAGTCAGACAATTATGAAGAGAGAGCGTTTTGTCGGTCAAGCTTCCCACGAATCAGTGCAAACTCCACGAATCAGGGGTTTCTCGACCCCTCATGAAATATCGAATAGGTCGAGTGCATGGCATGATCTCAGGTACGGCTCCCAGTTCTGGCCCTCCGCGAGACCTGCCTACAGCCCAGTTGGCCGGATCCGATCATCACTGCCTCGTCGCTCCTGCCCAACTTGAGGTATGCGCTGGCACCTGTTCCTTTCGGGTCAGCACATTGCCGTCCATCATAAGCAAACATACATACCATCCAGCCTCCTCAGCGGACGGAGCCACGCACGCAGTTCAGACAGCGCCCCTTGTCATGCAGGATTGCAGGATTGGAGCAAAAAAAAAAACGGTTTCACGAAACATCAGAGGTCAATCCATGCTGTATAACAGAGTGAACTGTGCAATTCGTGCAGCATCCTCTGCAAGGGCCACACAGGCCAGGGCAGGGAGTGGTTTGAGCATCCATCCCATCGCTCATTCTCGTTGGTGTGGTCGCTCCTGGCATACGGTTACTCCTTCCGCATAGTGGGAGGGTCTGTGTCCCCACCAGCAACCCCCTCGTCCATGCACGCACTCGAAACAATGGCGGCCTAGCGACCGCACCAGCACCGTTCCAGTGCAAGGTCCGTAATACCCTTACCCCCACCCCCACGACCTTCACCCAACCCAGACGTCTTCTCCGGCCGACCAGGCCCATGCGGGAAAAGTGGGAAGAGGGAAGATGGGAAAATACGACGACGACTGGGGAGGGGAGGGGATTCTCAGAAAACGTGGCGTGGGATGGGCGGTGGGCGGTGGTGATGGGATGGATGGGCAGAAGACGCGGGACGAACTGGCCTAAGGACGAGGTACGGGATGGGATGGGCGGTGCGGGAACACTGGAGGCACGGAAAAGGTGTGATGCGCACACCGACGCGGGAACACAAGCCTGTACAGCTGCTGGTACAGGAGTAACACCAGAAATCCAGGCTGGGCTGTGCACCGCCTCGGCCGTCTAGATCTACAACTCGCCAGTCCTACCAAAGCAAGTAAATTTCCATGTCGAGCACCTCTGTCTAAGCAGTACCACTGTCTTCAAATGACAGAAAGCGCCCTCCCCTTCCCTACTCCCAAAACGGACCCCGCACAAAACCTCAGGTACGAGGCAGCCGACGATCATACATCCATGGCTCCACCTCCTCCCTTACAGCAAATTATTTCTGGATACCGCAGACCACGCTTCGCAATTGCCGCGAAAACGGGCGATTCTCGGTACTCGAGTAGATAAAGGGACGGGAGGGAAGGGAGCAAGCAAGTAGAAGCATGAAGAGTTAATCTTTACCATAGCTTTGCCGGTATGATGTAGACATGTTGGAGTAAATGGTCGTGTGTTGATGAATTACGCCGGTTTCTGAGACAGTGTGTGTTGGCGAAGTGGTGGGAAGTTGGCAGGTAGACTATCAATCATGGGCCCATCGCATTCAGACATGGCGTTATTGTCGATAGTGGTTCACTTCATGACAGGACGTCCTCCCCTGTCCTCGATAATTTATTCGCAACCCAATTTCGTAGCTACCTGGCCTAATATTAATGGCACGAGTGAGACCAATGATAGCATTGATAGTATTGACTCTATGTTATTGACTCCAATCGAATTGCAATCTTCCCTCCCAAAACGCTGTTATGTAATCATCTTTGATTCAAGCTGGTAACGCAACGCACTATCCAAAACCCCTTCCAAAACCTGCTCCAACCCCCCCTCGCACACTCACACTATACGCAATAACACACGTCCAACAATCAAGCAACCACCCTCGCCCCCGCGAGAATATCCCAGTTCCCACCACAATAACATCGCCTCTGCTGCATAATCAAGAACTGCACCGGCGGCGTCAAGCTATGAATATCCTCCATCGCCGCCGCGCACCTCACACACCTCCTCCACCGCCTCCCCGGGCGTGACCCCCTCCCCTCCAGCCCCTGACTCTCCTCCGATTCCAAGCCCAACTGAATCGGCACGCGCGAGAAAATGTCGATTGTGTGATTCACCCTATACTGCGCGCTACTTGTCGACGCAGCCTGGCCCTCCGTAGCCCCCTTGCCGGTCGTAGCAGTCGAGTCCGGCAGCCCGAGGATACTGAAGTTGTGGAAGAAGAGCCTCGCTGGATCGATCTCCGCGCGCAGCTTCGGGAGCTCCTCGCTGAAGATGCGGGATATAGCCGGCGCCATGACGTCGGGCAGCGGCCCGCCAAATAAAATCCCCTGCTCGACGATGTTTCTGCTCGAGTCGCCCGGGACGCCCTGTCCCTGTGCTTGCTGCTGGGATGGGAATTTCGCGGAGGTGTAGGCTTCCTTGACGACCTCGGCGATGCGGGCGACGAAGGCTTCGAAGTGGATGATTGGCACGATGGAGCTGGAGGTGAGTGTTGCGATTGCTGTGTACGAGGCGCGCAGGGAGTTGGAGATTAGTGGCGCGGACTGGCCGGGAGGGGCGGAGACGCTGTGCGCTGCTGACATGGCTTTGCGCGCTGTGTAATCAAGGTGGGCGAGCCGGCGGCAGATGCCAGTTAGGAAGCCTCTCGTTGCTGAGGAGAGGAGGAAGTGCAGCGCGATGTTGTTGGTTGCGAGTAGATGGGCGCTGAGAAGTGGTATTGAGCCTTCTTCGCCCTTGGTTACTGACTCGAAGACTTCTGGGTTCTCGGGGTGCAGGAGGCAGTCTATAAGCCAGGACATGAGATCCAGGCACCACCGGACTGAGCCCGAGAGTAGGCGTATGACCTCTGGAGCCATAAGTCAGTAACTGGACATTGTCATGGAAGAGGCGAGCTTACCAGAATCTTCTAGCCCCAATACCTTCTTCTGTTGATCGGGGATGGGTACTCTGATATTCATAGCCATTGTGATCAGGACAACACAATTACGGAGTTGAAGGCTTATCCAAGCAATCTTTGACTCAAATGTCCGCTTATTAGCATCCCCATTGTATCCTAAGGCATTTTGTATACTCAGAGAAATCTGTATAGACGGGTTTCGAATCAGCGAATCGTGGTGTGACTCTTCCGAGTAGTCAACATTGAACTTGAGTGTTTTTGAGACTTCTGAAACCAAGTCGAATGCAAAGGCTATATACAAGTTTTAGCATTTGTTTGTCGGACGTGGGATTGCTGCACTTACATGGCAAATGCTTGAATTTACTGGCTGCTGCCATTAGATCATCATGGTTGCCAGAGTTCATGATCGCCGTCGAACAAGCCATGTTGAACCCCGCGATGACTGCCGCATATTGGGCTTTCACACTGTTAGCTTGTAAATTAAATAATGTGGTAGTCCTTACTATCTTGAAGGGAAGTGCCAATATCGCCCATATTATAAACCAGTGGGTTCCATTTAATCTTTCCATCACAGCCTTTTTGGACCACCGACAGATGCGTAGGAGACAATGCTCCAACCAAGCCTTACGATATCGTTAGCAAATGATAGATCTGAGAATGCTTTGAGACTTACTCGGTTCATAGCCACTGTAGGTAAATCCTATTTGTGAAATGTGAGAAAACTTGTCGAGGCCTCCCTGTGTAAATAGCTCTGCCAAAGACGTTCGGTCACGATATTCAATCGACCCATCACTGTATGCAAAGCAGATGATGCGTTCAAAATAAATTGCTTCAATCCAGATTACAACTTTATTGGATGTGAACCCCTCTTGTTTTTTGAGGCTTGGTGAAGGCTGTAATATGGGTTAGCAGTGGTCAACAATGCAGACGGAGAATGCTCACCCCTGGCTTTGATCCAACACTATTCCGACGTGCACTTAGCTGCTCAAAGGCGGGATGGACACTTGGAGAAGACTCGGATATTTCCCATCTGTTGATGAGACTGTGGGTATCCTGGTTATATTGAGACATGGAGTTTGGTAATTGAGACCTAATAGTAATGACTGTTGGTGAGGTAGGGCGGCCACCAGGTCCATCAGGGGATGGTGATAAAATAGATAAATGGGACAAAGCAGCCATAGATGGCGAAAGGTGGAATGGATCCGAGGCATCGCTGGCACTTCCATCCATCCAGTTGGTATCAGATAAAAGCCGGATAATAATAGTAGGCGTAACTACGTTCAACCCAGGATTGACAGGCCGGTCAGGAGGGTTTGCCGCAGGACTTCCCCATTTTATAGCAACTCTGGCTATGCTTACCTTCTTTGCCGTGGTTGCAAATGCCAGGAGCAAGGTGTTATCTAGTCGCCGAGTTAGTTCCGTTGAAGACTCAGGATTTCGCAGGTAAATACTTTTA
Organism: Pseudogymnoascus sp. SDFLT0511; assembly: GCA_030180035.1. Classification (NCBI taxonomy): domain Eukaryota; kingdom Fungi; phylum Ascomycota; class Leotiomycetes; order Thelebolales; family Thelebolaceae; genus Pseudogymnoascus; species Pseudogymnoascus sp. SDFLT0511. The sequence continues at coordinate 1,629,693 of JASCQD010000005.1, read as the reverse complement.
TCTGCGCATACTGAAGCATGCGTGATGAGATCGTCTGAGGAGGAGATGCCCTCGATATCTGAAGACAACTCATGCCATTTTCCATCCGCTTGGGGCCAAAGGAGCGACAAGATGCCATTTGTGCTCACGGTGATCAGGGCCGACTTGTGGGCATTTGGAAAGCAAGGCCCAAAGGCAATCGCTTGAGATATCTCGTACCTATAGTCTGTCGACGTCTTGACAGCTACGCTTTGAATGCCGGGCTAGGGAGATATTTAGAGAAGTTCCTCCATCACATGATGCAAACTTACCTGTCGCAGATTCGAGGGCGATAAATTTAGCCAGTACGCACCGACGACAGCGTGAAGGTCCTCGATGGGATCTACGTTGCCGTTCCGAGTGAAAGTGGGCTTGTTCAAGGATTGTGCGAGGTTCAAGATCGAAATACGGCCAGCAGCATCAATGGCAGCCAAGTCAGCCCCATTAGGGCTCCAACAGAGATGTTTCAACTGGCCGCCATCAACGGTTGGAGTGATCTGAGGGATGATGGTAGGGTCACTCAAGTCCCAAGAGCCATCTTTGGGATGAATCCGCAGATTACGGAATTCTAAGCCTAGCCCATTTGAAGTGATTGAAGCGATAGAGCCCCAGCGTGACCACGCAATGCTCCTTTAACCTATCGTCAGCTTGTCTTTTCTCAGTCTTTGTCGTGGGGGGTTCAGGACGCACTGGCAGCAGCCGCTTCCGCGAAGCTCGTCGATTCGTTGAAAGAGCTCCTTGGGCGGTGGCCGGGCAGGAGGCAAGAGACCGCCAGCCCCATCTCCAAAGAGATCATCGATGTCAACCTCCATATCATCGTCCATCATGAGCGGCATCACTCTTCTACTTCCACTTCCCACGTGCGAACGGCGTAGCCTACCGCATGAGGCTGCCAATAATTACGGCAAGCGAATAATTTTCCCGGCTGTGATTGGCTGCAGGGTAAAGGATATATATATATATATGGCGGGGGTTAAGAGTGATTCATGTGATTATAATGGAATTATAGAGGACGACTTTAGCCGTTATTATGCGGTATAGTGTCGTTATAGCATGCGTCTCGTTATATTGGAGTAGCGGACTCTGCAAGTTCCGTCCGCCTTGTATGTCAGCCCACTCGCCGAAGTTGCTGTTCGGTGTTCCTTTTCCCACAGCCTGCAGGGATGCCGCACAATGGGGTTAGTCCGGGTCTCTCCTAGTGGAACATCCACCCACCCATTGACACGGCAACCAGCGGATCCTCGATATTTAATCGTGAATATGACGCTGGGAGGGAAATCTATAAAAACCTAAAAATGAAAAAGCTAGAATACGATCGAATTAGCTGTGGTTTTATTTATTTTCTGGTTTATATATATTATATATTATAAAGAGGCTGATAGAACATATACGAGTACAAACTAGTCGTGCTAGCACTTGCGCCGTGTCACATTTCTCTCTGTAGTTTGGACCATTCTTACCAGAACCGCCGATATGACTCTCGGTTAGTCCACTAGCCCATTCACTCCCCAGTCCCAAAAGTGCAATGGCCACCATAACAAACACCCGCCCTAAGGCTAAAGAAGAGCCTCTTACCTCCCCAAACGACCTAACCAACGTACCTTCTTCCTTCATACCTCGTCATCCGCCGCTCCCCCATTTCGACAACCCCCTCCAACAACACGACAACCAAACGCCAATAGGGGGAAACAGCGACACTGACAGCTCGAAAATGCGACAGTAATTCGGCAGAAGGAGCACCCCATTTCGAAATATCCCAAAGTTACAGCCGCTAAAATGGACGATATGCCGGCCATGTCGCCGCCTCCGTCCCCACTGGAGGACTCCCTCGTCTCCTCCCCTCTGTCCATGCGATCCAGGTCGCCCACGCCGCCATACGAATACCCGTCTCCCAGCTCTTCTCAGCCGTCGGGGAGTAGGTCGTCTTCTACAGCACGCGACATGCAGGACGGGGCGGAGGAAACACCAGCAGCCAAGAAGCGGAAGCTCAATCAACCCAAGGGGCCCAAGGAGCGGACGACGGAATACTTAGATTTGCACACCCTCGACGAGAGTTCTGACCAGGAAAAGTTGGCAAATGATGATCTGCAGCTCCAACGTCTTCTCAAAGTCTTACGGACGAAGCGGAAGATTGTTGTAATTGCTGGGGCTGGAATTTCCGTTTCGGCAGGAAGTAAGAATTATATATCCTTCTTGTCTCTACATAACTAACCAGGCTCCAGTTCCCGACTTCCGCTCTTCCACTGGACTGTTTACCAGCCTTCGCAGCAAGCATGATTTAAAGACTTCCGGAAAGCATCTTTTTGATGCGGCCGTATACAAGAACGACGACGACACGGCCTCCTTTCATGAAATGGTCAGAGAGATGTCGCACATGACTCGGCAGGCAAACCCAACAATGTTCCACCATATGATCGCGACCATTGCGGAAGAGGGCCGGCTTATGCGTCTCTACACGCAAAACGTGGATGGGATCGATACCTCCCTAGAGCCACTCCGGACAAATATCCCTCTCAATTCCAGGGGCCCCTGGCCAAAAACCATTCAGCTCCATGGCGGATTGGAGAAGATGGTCTGCACCAAGTGCAGAGCGCTCTCCGACTTCGACGGCTCTCTCTTCGAGGGTTCAGAGCCGCCATCATGTAAAGCATGTGAAGAATTAGATGAGATCCGCACCACTCTAGCCGGCAAAAGAAGTCACGGCATCGGCCGCCTCCGCCCCAGAATCGTGCTCTACAACGAATACAACCCCGACGAAGAAGCCATCGGCGCCGTCACAACCGCCGATCTCAAGAGCCGCCCGGACGCCGTCATCGTCGTCGGCACGAGCCTCAAGGTTCCCGGCGTAAAGCGCATCGCGCGCGAGATGTGCCAGGTCGCGCGCGGCCGCAAGGACGGCTTCACGGCCTGGATCAACAATATGCCCGAGCCCGTCGGCCCGGAGTTCAAGGACTGCTGGGACCTGGTGATTCGCGGGGACTGCGACGAGGTGGCGCGGCACGCGGCGATCCCGAAGTGGGACGACAAGGATGTTGGGCCGTACACTGTTCTTCCGTCGAGAAGCACTCTGAAGTCCCCGATGAAGGTGGAGCTGAGTGCTGCTGCTGCTAAGCATAAGGCGGTGGAGAAGACGCAGGGCATGGTAACGCCCACCGCAAGCCCGCGCGCGCGCAGCCCTGCGCCTAGCAAGGATTTGAAGAAGATGAAGCAGCCCAAGCTCTTCGCGGGCGGAACGGCTACCAAGGTCACCAAACCGGCAGCAGCAGCTACCAAGAAGAAGCCCGCTGCTACTAAGAAACCCGCCGCGGCAGCAGCGAAGAACGCTAAAATCACGAAAGCCTTTACGACCACCAAGTCCTCCAAGGCCACCTCAGGGAAGGCCGCCATCAAGCTCGAGCCGCTCCCGCCCATGTTCCCTAACCTCAGCAAGGCGTCGCCTGCGGCGCCGGCTACCTCGCCCATGGCCCCGCTGTCGCTGGTGGAGGTGAGGAATAATGCTGAGACGCCGAAGCGCGAGTTTGGCGTCGGTGTCAAGGCTGAGGTGGAGATTGGGGAGCCCGATTCGCCGAGTGCGCAGCTCAGGAGGGAGGGGGGGAGGGAGACGGTGTCGCCCAAGGGGCAGGTGCCGAGGGGGATGGGGCATTTGATTGAGACTTAGGGGGTGGTCTTGGGTGGGGGGTGGGGTGCTGTAGTTGGGGATTTTGAGGGGGTTATACTATACCGTCCGATGTGCGTTTCAGGCGTCAAGGCAAGGGCGAGGCAGCACGCGGTGCCGTGCTGGGTTTGTCTTGTCATACCATGGCATTTTTTTCGTTTTGTGGGCGCGGTTTTTTGTTCGCCCATCAGATGCATAGCTGAGCATGGCGTGGCATGCGTGATGTTGGCTGGGGATCATATGCTATACAGATAGGATTAGTAGTAGGGGGATTTGTTCTAGAACCGGGGGGGTGTTATGGCTCTGGCTGTCTGGCTGGACAGCGTCTGGCTGGGTGACTGGCTGGAGTAATTATATTTGTCTTTACTGCTCACTTCACTGTTTTATGCTTATTGATATACCGTAACTCCCTGAGGTGAAGCTAAAGTGAGCGGACTAGACTCATGAATATTCCCAGTCTGCTCTCTGTAATGTATACCCCCCCCCCCCCCAACCCCATCCCCAGCTGAGCCCGAGCCTCTCTACCTACCATACACACCGTACCATATAAAAATCCAACCCCTTCCATCCATACAAGGAAGGAACGAAAAATACCAAAAAATGCACCTACACACTCGCTCTTTCCCTCGGTAGTTATTTAGTTCCTTCCCTTTTTTGCACAAGGTCGTTCCTTCCTTCTATAAGGTCGGTCGTTCTTTCCTTCTAGAGTCTGTCCCGTTCCTTCCCCCCTCTGGAGACTTGTCGTTCCTTCCTTCCTTGTTACTTTTAAATCGTTCTTTCCCTAGTTGAAGGGTCTATTCTTATCTACCTTGGGTCGGCCGCTCTTTCCTTCTAGAGTCTGTTTCGTTCCTTTCCTCTGGAGTCTGACGCTCCTTCCTTCCTTGTCAGTTGTAGTCGTTCTTCCCCTAGTAAAACTAGGGAACGGCCGCTCCTGCCATTCTTATCTGCCTTGGGTCAGTCGTATCGTTCGCAGAGAGGACAGGCACACCGAGGGGATGAGTTGTAATAGCAGAATTAGTCATCATAGAAGCGAAGCCCGCCCAGCCCACGAAGTCCATGCAGAAGTAAACGATCTAACCAGCTCTCGCGGGAATGTAGTGTCTGCAGCAGTTCTACAAGTAATTCATTTTCCAAGCCGAATATCTTTGATCTACAGACAAATACCCAAGTAATTCCCAGATGGGCAATGGGCACCAGTATAACGCCCCCGCTATGCGAACCCACCCTCTTTATATCCCCAGAACTCCAACAAATGCATAACATAACATAACCCTCGCCTCTTCCCCCCACCCCCCCAATTTCATAACCCCCCAATTCTAATCCATCCCCCCATCCCCATCCTCATACTCAATCTCGGCCAAATCCCCCGTCTCCTTCGGCTCCTGCGCCTCATGATACTGAATCGCATCATCGAGATAACTCAGAATGGCCCCCACACTATCCTCATCCTGCACATCAAGCCTCAGATACGACACCATGCTAAAACTCTCAATCAACCCCGCCACCGCGCGATTCAGCCTCTTAAAGCTCTCTCCACGCATCATACTCCCATTCTCCAGCGGATCACCCACGCCCGGCTCCTCGCCCGCCGCAAGATCCGACGGATCATCATCCAGCAGCGACGCATCAGGATCCAAAAAGCGCTTCAGCTCCCTCTTCCCCACCTGGCCCTTGACGAGGTCCATCTTTGACAGGATATTGACGTGCGGCACCTCGAGCATGATCATCGCCGACATAGCGGACAGGGTGCCCGCGAAGAATTTCGCGCGGTCAACCACAAACGTCGCCTCGAGCAGGTAGGCGGCGGCGAGATTGACGCTCAGGCCGCCCTGCATGGTGAGGTGCTTGACGAGGGCCGGGAGGACGGGGACGTGGGTGTACAGCTCGATCTGGCCGGGCATGTCGATGATGATGAGGTACTCCTCGGAGAGCGGGTCGATGGCTTCGGTGATGAAGTCGAGGTTCTCGAGGAGGAACTCGAAACAGTAGATTAGCCCGCCGTTGGGGCCGAGGCCCATTTCCTCCATCACGTCCGAGAGCGAGATGAGGTCTTTGATGTCGAGGTCGGGCTCGTGGTCGAAGGTTTCGGCTGCGGGGTCGAGGTTGATGTAGAAGGAGGAGCGGCGGTTGTGGTGTAGGTGCGTGATGAGGGAGCTGCAGAAGGTGGTCTGGAGGGGGTGGGTTAGATGGGGTTCAAGGCACTGTCTGGGGGTGGTATGTTGGGGACTCACCTTGCCGGCGCCCGCGGGGCCCATGACCAGCACGCCGAATTTTGACATTGTGAAGGTAGGTGTGTTGGTGGTGGGGGATTATATTTGGAGTCGGCGCATGGCTTTTGGGGCGGTCGGTGCGGTGAGGCTGAGGAGGGGTTATGCGATCATAGAAATTTGCAGCGTTGCTAGCTCGGCCTCGCCCGAAAGGCTGACGAATGGGAAGGCGGCGTGGGCGGGGCTTTGGGGAGGAAGGAGGGTACATGGGTTTGAGGGGCTGGTGAGGGTAGAAGTGGCGGGAAAATTAAGCAATCCTAGGTACCCCGCAGCAGTAGCATTTTGGTTTTCGTGTGTTTGACTATAGTATCCCTTTTGAGGTGTGTTGTTTCAGGGAAGTGAGGGTTTACGACTCTTGTGTAGCACGTGTCTTACATTCATTGCTACAGTAATACGGAGTATAGTGATGAGCTGTAAAGGGGGCGGGTTCGAGGCTTGCTTTTTATGGTTCGGTGTAGTTCGGTGAATGTCAAGTTTTTATCCAGACTTCAGTTAGAGTACCAAGAGTCTCAGCGGGGTGGCTGGCTGGCGCCGTTTTGGAGACAAAGCAGACTAAGCTGACTGTGCTGCACGTGTTCCCTATTAGGACCCGAGTTGGCGGCTGCAGGAGCTGAAGAGTTCTGAAGGGTTCTTCTGATAGGAGGCACGTGCAATCACGCACTTTCTTGGTGCTTTGGTGCGACTGAAGGAGGAGTTCGGGGAGTTCAGGCGTTGGTTGATTGAAAGTCGCCGTGGCAGTGGCCGGCTACGGAAGGGACAAGGGACAAAGAAAAGAAAAAGACAATTAACAGCCCATTCTCACCGCTCTACACATGTACCTTCGAATGGCATGGTCCTCAATCGCAACATTGCAACATCGCAACATCGCATCCTCATGTTACTGTACTCTACTGTACTGCACTGCACTGTAATTACCGCATAATGTAGAGTAACTATAGAAGTAGCTACGACAGTAATTGTGAGCCTCTTAGATCAATTCAGAAGCTCTCTAGAATTCCTCATATTCAAATCGTCGCCCATAACAATTTTATTTGTCTAAGGCTATCTGTCTGTCTGGCTCGTCGTTTTCGTATTTTTTTCCCCGACAGTGGCCCTGTTGTACCTTGCGCGGTTTATCGTGTGTGTCGGTACATCGGTGCGTTTTCGACAAATAGCAGATGGTGCCTTCTCGTCTCGCTAAAATAAATTAGACTCGATCGCCCTCCGAAGTTCTAATCCTGCCCCACTACTTCTTCTCAACCTTCCCCTCCCCCTCTTCACTTCTTCTTACCCTTTAACTCTCCTCTCTCTATACCCCCTTCAGACTTTCTTGTCTTCATTCTACCCTCGATTCTTCTTTAATACCTAAACCTCTCTCTCTCCCCCATCATCTCATTCAATATGACTGCCAACGGATCTACCCCCGGTGGTCACCACAACAAGGGCAACTTCCTGTTCACCGTAAGTCCAAAACCCCGCTCTGGCGAGAAATATGAAATCCTAACACATTGCCAAAGTCCGAGTCCGTCGGTGAGGGTCACCCAGACAAGATCGCGGATCAGGTCTCCGATGCCATCCTCGATGCCTGCTTGACCGATGACCCCCTCTCCAAGGTCGCTTGCGAGACCGCTACCAAGACCGGTATGGTCATGGTCTTCGGTGAGATCACCACCAAGACCAAGCTGGACTACCAGAAGGTCATCCGTGGCGCCATCAAGGACATCGGTTACGATGACTCCGCAAAGGGCTTCGACTACAAGACCTGCAACGTCCTCGTTGCCATTGAGGAGCAGTCCCCCGATATCGCCCAGGGTCTTCACTACGAGCAGGCTCTTGAGCAGCTCGGTGCCGGTGACCAGGGTATCATGTTCGGTTATGCCACTGATGAGACCCCTGAGCTCTTCCCATTGACCCTTCAATTGGCACACAAGCTTAACGCTGAGATGAGCGCTTCCCGCCGTGATGGTTCCATCCCATGGTTGAGGCCCGACACCAAGACTCAGGTCACCATTGAGTACAAGCACGACAACGGTGCCGTTGTCCCTCTCCGTGTCCACACCGTCGTCGTATCTGCCCAGCACGCCGAGACCATCACCACCGAGGAGCTCCGCAAGGAGATCCTCGAGAAGGTCATCAAGAAGGTCATCCCCGCCAAGTACATTGACGACCAGACCATCTACCACGTAAGTTGACCTCCACACAAACAAAAAAGACAATTGTCTAACCAAAACTAGATCCAACCCTCTGGACTCTTCATCATCGGTGGCCCACAGGGTGACGCCGGTCTGACTGGCCGCAAGATCATCGTCGACACATACGGTGGATGGGGAGCCCACGGAGGTGGTGCTTTCTCCGGAAAGGATTTCTCCAAGGTCGACCGCTCCGCCGCCTACGTCGCGCGCTGGATCGCCAAGTCCCTCGTCAACGCCAAGCTTGCCCGCCGTTGTCTCGTCCAGCTCTCGTACGCCATCGGTGTCGCCGAGCCGCTCTCCATCTTCGTCGACTCGTACGGCACCTCTGAGAAGACCTCGGACGAGCTCGAGGCCATCATCCGCGCCAACTTCGACCTCCGCCCGGGAGTGATCGTCAAGGAGCTCGACCTCGCGAAGCCCATCTACTTCCAGACCGCCAAGAACGGCCACTTCACCAACCAGAGCTTCACCTGGGAGCAGCCGAAGACCCTCAAGTTCTAAGCGGCTTGCGACACCACACCTCACCACATCACACACACGAAAAAACCACATAGTAATAATAGATCCGACGGGGACTCAACGTCTCTCTCCTACCTACCTCCTACCTCCTCTTTTTGACGACAACGGCCATCGATGATGACTGATGACATCTTGAACACACTTTTTCCCTTTTAGAATTTTACACGCGGCGAATAACGGGTCTATATTATTGCACAGGGCGGCGGGGCGGTCTCAACGACTGCGGGGTTTATGTTAAAGCGAAATTTCTGCATTTTTTATTGATGGTTTCTATTTTTTGTTATAAATTTTTATAGCAGAAATGGCCAATTTTGTTTTCACCTTTTGAAACTTGTTTACACACACGCACACACACACACAAAAAAAGCTTTCCAAGTTATCACGATGTAATTTTGTGATGATATGTTTTTTTTGGAAAAGTCTTTCAACATAGACCACCTTTTAGAACTTCGAGACGGGAGACAGAACAGACAGACAAGGCATTTCTATACGAACAATGGGCAGGGGCGTTCAACGGAGAATTTCAACATTTTCTCTGGTGTTATGCATAGCGGGATGGGATTGATAGCAAAGGGACGGAAAGGGGGATGGATATGTCTGGCTGGGCTCTTTTGGGGGGGGTTGTTATGTTGCATGCTTTCTCTCTCTCTCTTACCTGCCTCTTGGTGGTGCGAGGGGAGGAGCATTGCGGGTTGAGGATGTGAAGGGCTTTAACTCTTACTCTACATACCCCTTGTTTCCCTTCTCTTATCCTGCTTTTTCTTCTCTGTTAAAGGAGCGGGATGGTGGGGTGGGGATGGGATTTGGGGGGGGGGAGGTAGGATAGCTCTAATATCAGCTTGTCTCGAACCAACTAATGTATTTCGTCTTATATCTTCGTGCTGTGCTGTTGTGATGTTGCGAGCCCGTCCCATCCCATCCCATTCCCGTCTGGCTAGTTACGTATCGGAGCTGTCCCTGGTGCTGGCGATGATCCCAATGATCGTCTCGAGCTGTGGTGGGTGGGTGGCTTGGGGAATTGTGATCTAGGATGGGTGTGGTGGCTAGTGGGGGGGGGGGGGGGTGGGGTTTTTGGTGGTGATTCTTTGGGATCGACGGGATGGGGGATTGGGGGTTGGGGTGGGATACAGACAGGAGCTCTTTCTCAGGGGGGAGGGGGTGCTTGGAGCTTGGAGCTTGAAGCTTGAGCTTGTGGTTGGAGCTTTGCTGTTTTGAAGGAAGGGGAAAGGATTGCTGGTGGTGAGCTGAAGCATCGACAGAGCCGCCAGCGCCTCGATTGATACGGAGCAGCTCTTCAATGGGATAGATTGGAGCTTTCGCCCTTCTATGCGGTTTACCCATTACGATCCCAATTCCACCCAATTACTAGCGCACCACAGCTGAATGAGCCATCGACCGAGCCGCCGCCGACAACCTGTCCCGATGTGTGGGATCTTCTCAACTGTGTAGCTTGGAGATTAGACGTGCTCTCTGGTGTAGTTATGATGGGATCCACTAGATTAGTCCCTAGATGGACGATAGACGGGGCGGCCGCTGTCTTTCCTGATATGGCAAAATTCCTCTCGAGCTGTGTAGGAACGTAGCTTGGGAGATGGGAGATGGGAGCTTTGCCGTTTCTTGTAGGATATCGCCATCGAACTATTTACTAGTGCTGAGCTGGACGATCGACCGACGCCGTTGGTCTCTCCTAATTTGCACTACCAGATCTGAACAGTGTCGTAGCACGAAGCTTGGAGCTTGGGGCTTCACCTCCTTATCACGATGCTAATCACCTACTAGCCCCGAAATGAACGAGCAATAGACTAGGCCACCACCACCGTCTCTCCCAATACTGCCACAGCTCCTCTCTTACTGTGCAAGAACGTAGCTTGGAGCTGGGAGTTCAGAGCTTACCGTTCTTGCAGCACATCGCCATCTCAACAACCCACTATCCCCGACCTTCGAGCGATCGCCCCAGCCGTCGCCGCCTCTCCCAATTAACGATTCCGCCCTCCTACCGTCCATCACCGTCCAGTGACCACCGCAGTGGAGCGCGATACGCAGCGGCTGGATCGGATCTTAACCATCTTTGCTTGACATGCAATCTTGCGTGAAGTCTAATTTCGGAGGAGAGTGTATTTTTGGGACGGCGAGGGTGGGGTGCTGTCTAGTCCAGTCTAGTCCAGTCCAGTGGATGATGAGACGGAGTAGGGGGGACGGGTATAGGGGAGTTGGGGTCCCGTGGTGGTCGGTGCTGGGCCGTTTTTAGGGGATGGTTCGTTAGTGATTAGGGGATGAATGGCGGATGAGCGGAGTCCCGTGCTTGGGAGTAGGGGATGGGGGGTTTTGTGCTGTGTTGTGCTGGCGTTCGACTTCCGTGGGGGGCCGGCAGGTGGGGTTTTTGGGGTGCGAAGAAGGGATGGCTTGCTTGCTTGCTGCATGGGAAACGGGGAGGGTCATACACGTATGAATGCTTGCTTGCTTGGGGGAGACCGCAGGGTTACAGATGGATACGATACAGAACACTCCTCGTGCCCTCTTGGCCCGGCATCTCCCAGTTCTAGATTAGGAGTGGCTGAACACACACCAGAGGAGAGGCCGTCCGCGAACAGCACCCCGACAGTAGCGGCGGCCAGCCATCGTGAACGGACCCCAAAGGTATCGCAGCACTCGAGGAATAGAGTAGTCTAGTCCAGAGTATTTGTGCCACTCGTACTACCGCACCTCCCACTGGACCGCGACCTCCCCTCCCAAGCGCCATAACCGCACCGATATGGACTGGTCTGCTCACCTCGCAATCTCGGTAATTCTGGGCGGTGGCGGGCTGGACTGGGTGTGGGAGAAGGAGAGGAGATGCTGTGCGTGGGGGAGGGGGATGGATGGGGATGGATGGGGACTAGTAATTGGTTATTCGGCGGCGTTTAGGAGATGAGAATAGGAGCTGGACAGTGAACGTGATGAGGGCTGTAATGAGGGTATCTTCGGCGGCTGGAGGGTTTGCGTGGGTTATTGGCTTTGCGGTCTTGTTGTTGTTATTGTATTATCCCTCGGTGATACCGTGATATAGGTATGGCTGGTTCACAATCAATCCCCCATCTGCCCCCATGGCTGGCTGTGAACATAATCCTCTAGTCGTATCGCATGGTTCGTTCGTACTATTGTACGTACAGTATCAGTAAGTACAAGGGTACAACACACCCACCAGCGATTGGCGCCTGCACGTTCCTATCTGTCCCTGACGCTTTCCCCAATCCGTCACTAGCTGTTCCTGACCACAACCCCCGCCTCCCTCCACCGACCGGCGTGGTCCAATCAGCGGCAACGGCAGAAAAAGGGTCGAAGCGCTGTGGCTTCCTGATGCGGACTCGGGCCGTACGCCAGAGACAGGTTTGCACTCTGAGGCGCCGCCAAGGGGACCTCGTGCGGTGAAATGGAAGGTCGCAGCATACGCCGGGTGAGACCGCGGGTGAGACGGCGGGCCAATCGTTTGGCTGATATCCCTTTTTTCTTTCTGTGCGTGGTGCCCTTATTGCCGTTATTCTACCTACAGTGGTACTGTTTTTCCCTTACTGGAGGTTTTACTCGCTGCCCCTTCTCCTCTCCTTCTCTCCCCCACTTCCCCGTGCTGCCCATACACACTCTGGCTGCACTGCATTGCATGTACATGCTGTACTATGGTCTAGTACTTACTTTCGTGTGTACCGTTCATGTACGTACTGATTGCTTTGTCTCGAATGGGCTATTCCTACGATACTACGATGTTACTACGATACTACGATGCCACTCTGCTCTTCAATACTACTCTAGGCGCACTCCATGTACTCTATTTATCCTCAAAATAGCAAAGATGCTCACTCAATTCCTTCACATGCCTGTCATTCTGTCCGCCGTTGTTCATCTCTGTCAACAAGGAAATTGCAATCCCAAGTAGCTTCATCGCTGCACCGGCCTTATTCGACCACTCCACCGACTAAATCCTCTTGCCGAGACCCCTCTCCCCTCTCCCTCCCCCCAATCTGCTAGCCCACCAGCCACTCTCCATCTCTCCCCCAGACACATTGATGTCCCCATTCAATATCAGATCAGACTACCATCACACCTAAACCACCGCCAAGTCGTCGGCGTTGGCCCATCTGTACATCTCCATCTGTCTAAATGTCTGATTGACCTTGTTCCTAATCGAAAACGGATCATGGCGCCCGAGACGACAGGGTTCAGCCTCCTAGAATCGACACAGACTCCCTCGCCGCCATCACGATTGCCGACACCTCCTCCTCCTGCACCACCACCACGCGCCATGGCCCGCCCCTCGCCCACGCTCCCCCATTCTGATACTCCTTCTGCCTCATCCCCATCTGATGTCTCCTCCTCCTCACCGCCCGTGCAGTATCAACCAGGCCTTGATCGTCAATCTGCCGAGACAGTGAGGCCTCGCGCATCGTCTCTTGTTTCAACAACCTCGTCCATCAAGAGAAAACCGTTACCGTTGTCGGCGCTGCCTCTAGCTGCGAGATATTCGGTCGAATCCAGCGCCAGCACATTCGACTCGCCGTCTGCCAGATTCTCGAGGCGTCCGTCGATAGACAGTCCGACGCTCTACGACCCTTCAGCACATCATCGATTTCCTGACCTCGTCGAGGAGGCGGACCAGGGACAAAGATTCTCAACGTACGTTCTCGTATCCCTCTGCTCACCAAGCATGCCGTCGGCCGCCCTCCCTACCAGCTACCAGCCCTCCACATTGTTTCCCCTTCGGGTTAAAGATACTGACCGGGTATATTACAGACTTGACATCCCGCAGGAACAATTCAGACCGCTGTCACCAGTCATCGAAGCCTCAGTTCCTCAGCCGGATCCGACTGCCACACCAAATCCACCCACCCCTGCCACACACACACACTCAATAAGTGGCACCCCTCCGACCTCGTCAGTCCGCCATGCAAGATTGAGGCGTGACTCGGCCCTCAGCACCACCTCGAGTTATTATACATACGAGGATTCCAGTCCACACAACCGCTCCCGCTCAGGAACAATGTCCCTTTTCGCGGCGAAACCAGAACCACCCAACCTCAGCCTTCCCGACAACGATGCCCGCGGCGCCGCCTACGACGCAAGCAGTCTCAAGAGTCCCTCGGACAAACAACTCCCCAAGTCGCCTGGAGCGTCTAAACTTGGGTCCTTCTTCGGGTGGGGTGGAAACGGTGGAAACACCTCGCCGGCGTCATCGACGACTACTTTCTCAGAGGATAAGAACTTCTCGCCCATACCATCGCCGACGTCCCCGGCGAAACAATTCTCAAAGTCGACCACCAGCCGCGCTATCCCGATTGGCATCGACGTCCCCAAAGCCAATTCGGCGGACGAGAGCATCTTTGACGAGGAATTCGCACCGTCTAGTGCAGGAATCGAGTCTAACGTAGGAGAGATGGAGGAGGAACTCAAGACTATTAGTGCCGAGCTGGCCACATCTATAAGGAGGGAGATGGAACTAGAGGATCTTGTCGAACGATTACAATCGGAAGTTGACAACCCTCGAGGACCGAATAAGAGAACAAGCGATTACTTCTCCGACTCGGGAACGAGCTCGGTCAAGTATGGCGGCGACGCAGATTCAAGAACGGAAGAGATAGAGCGCATGCAACGGAAGACGGACCGTGAAAAGGCCCAAATCCGGCTGGATTGCCAGGAAAAGGTCCAGGAGGAGAGGACACGACGATCTAGTCTTGAGAAGAAGATTCGCCGGTTAGAAGAGAAGGTGTCACACGTTGACCTCGCGTCGATGAACTCACTTGATAGCGGCGGTCGATTAAGAGACTTGGAAGCGACGTGTGAAGACCTAAGGCGGCGACTCAATGATGAGCGGAAAGTCAAGGAGAACTTTGAAGATCTTCTGACGGCGCTCAGAGGCGAGCTGCATACGTCGCATAATGAGCGTGACAACCTCAGAGATGAAGTTGTTCCGCAACTACGAGCCCGTGTTGAAGGGCTAGAGGCGCAGGCCGCTGAACATGAGAAGCTAGCATACGAACATACCAAGGTGCAGCAGCAGATGCAGTTGACAAGGGGTGATAGTGTGCGCAAGGTGCAGACTGATATACAATCACATATGGACAGCATCGGTGAAGATGGTCCACAACCTATTTCGGGCTTAAAGAGGTCGGCCTCAGTGAGGAACTCTACTGCCACTACACCTCTAATGAGGTCACGGCCTACTTCAATGTCCCTAGCCAAAGGCGTAGAGTCCCGAGACATGCTCCTCGAGCGCGTGAAGGACGTGGAAGCCCAACGCGACGCCCTTCACCGCGCCCTCAAGAGCCTCCTAGAGAGACAAGAGCACCAAACCAAAGAAAACGACAAGCGACTCCGCCAGCTCGAGATCGAGCGCGACAACTCCCTCAAGAGCGCTCCCAAGCGCGCCGGCTACGGCAAAGACGTCTCCAGCTTGAGGGATGAAATCAACACCCTCCGCCGCCGCGCCGACGAAGCCATCGAACAGAAATGGCAGTGCGAAAAGGGCCTCAGCGGCCTCAAAATGGACCTCGACCGCGCCGAGCAGGAAATCGGATCCCTCCGCAACCTCCTCCTCGACAACGGCGTCGCGGTCCCCGAAAACATCCCGGGATCGCGCAGCAGCGCCAACTCCTCGTCGCTGGAGCAGGCGTACGCCGAGCTGAAGAAGACGTACGCTGCGTCGCTCGATCGCGTGAGGGCGCTGGAATCCCAGACCCCCCGCGACGGTACCACAGACGAGGCATTCAAGTCCCTCCAGTCCTCCCTCAGCACCGCCATCGCCGACCGCGATGACGCGGCGTTCTCCCTCCGCACCAGCACCGAGCTCGCTCAGCTCAGCACGGAGGCTGACCTTGCGTCCCAGCTCCAGCACGCCGCGGAGCACATCGAGGGATTAGCCGGGCAGGTGCGCGCGCAGCTGACTGCGAACTCTACGCTCCGCGCCCGTCTGGCTGAGACCATCAAGCGCGGGGAGGTGGAGCAGAACGCCAATGTGGCGCGGATTATGGGGATGCAGGGGAAGCTGCGCACGCTCGAGGAGTCCCTTATGGCCGCGCAGCAGGCGTCTGAGGAGCGGACTGCGAAGCACGAGGAGGAGATTCGGGACCTGAAGGAGTCCCGCAACAGCCAGCTCGTGCGCGTCAAAGACGCGCTCCGCTCCCCGCGCGTCTTTGCGCCAAAGTCCCCCATGAGCCCCCTCTTTGCTGGCGCGAAGAGCCCCCGCTTGGACGTCACGTCCGGAGGCAAGGCCATGAACGTCGGCGAGGAGTCGAGGGTTGGGATGCTGAAGAGCCGTGTTGAGGAGCTTGAGCGCGCGCTGGGGGAGGCGGATAGGGAGATGGAGGAGGTGGTTGGGCGCATGAATGTTGCGCAGATTGAGGTTATGGAGCTGCAGAATGAGCGCGAGGAGGCGGTGAGGGCGACGCGGATGCTGGAGAAGAAGGTTGAGGAGGAGAGGCTGAGGGGGTTTGAGGGACGGTTTAGGTCGTTCCAGACCTAGACTTGGTCACTACCCACCATGCTGGCTTGAGGAGTGATTTGGTTTTTTGGGGGGAACGATCTTTTTCTTCTCCATTTGCGCTTTAGCGATTGCATATTTTTTGGGGACCTTGAGGGTTTGTTGTCCATCTTTCTGTATTGTTTGGGCGTTTTTGGATGGCTGGCGTGCTATCTATTACTACATGTTTTGTTGATATATATGGGATTATGGCTCTCTTTGAGTCCGCCCCTTTGGAGATGAAAAAGGGGGGGGGATTATTAATTCTTAAACCTTATATATAGTATATATTGTGCCGATCGATGATGGGCAGTTATGGGGGAGAGGGATGTGTATTAGTTGGATGGGGGTTTTATATATCTTGGATATATGGGTTAGAGGGGATAGATACTATTGTAGATAGATGGGGGGAAGAGAAGAATATATGACGTGTATTTTTGATATTAGAGGTTCTCTTTGCTGTGTTGTTCTGTGATGATTTATTCTCTTGGTAGGTTTATCTGGAAGAGGGATATGGACCATTTTCTGTGACATGTCTAGGTCACCTTCTATGAGAGCCGACTGGGCTGCATATGTTCGCATTGACTTCGCCAACTAGAGTTGTCTTGCCGCCCATAATACGGCCTATTCCACAGCCGTGCTCAGCCACTCTCAGCCAGGAGTCGTGCCACGACCCAAACTTATAAGCAACAACATTATCCCTCATTGCCTTCATGAACACTAGATGTCTATTAGGCCACTTATAGACTGTAGGACCTTTACATCTCGTCAGACTTACTTGACGACAACCGACTTTTCTCACATCCTAGGTATATAATTATAACCTTATAACCCACCAGGAGCTTATCCACGCTTTGATTGCACCCAAAAACAATCAATAGAGAGCTTGTTCAGCTCCCGTCATTGCGTCTCCCACCTTCAGCTTCACAAGGACTTCCAATGCGGAAGATAAAATGGCTTCTGGGCTCTCAAAAGAGGACGCCTGACCCCGCTGTGCCAGATGCCACCAACTCCACCCAGCCCATTACACCATTCTCTCAGTCGCCTCCAGCAGACAATCCGCCCAGCTACGAGCAAGCCCAATTCAACCGTCCCCAGAACAAATTCAAGTCTCGCCCCAACCCCTCACCCTCACCAGTCCAAACCTCCAACCCAGCACGCTACACCACAGAAGAAGCGCCAAACTACGCCTCTAGCCAGGCAACCCAAACCCAGCACCACCAAGCAGACAAAAAACAAAATTCCCCGCTTGCAGAGGACGCCGACGGAATCGCCCTACTCCTCGAAAATGGCTGGGACACCGCATCATGGTCGCCCCACCGCAACCACGCAGAGCGGAACAGCGCGCTCTACTGGGCCGCCACCAACGGGCACGAATCAGCCGCGCGA
Source organism: Pseudogymnoascus sp. SDFLT0511 (assembly GCA_030180035.1). Taxonomy (NCBI): domain Eukaryota; kingdom Fungi; phylum Ascomycota; class Leotiomycetes; order Thelebolales; family Thelebolaceae; genus Pseudogymnoascus; species Pseudogymnoascus sp. SDFLT0511. The sequence goes on along the minus strand of JASCQD010000005.1, from coordinate 1,612,188 downwards.
CATCTCATGCGAAACGGCGCATCCGGCATGTCCAACGGCATCGGGCTGAACCGGCGCACGGGATCGCCGAACTCGGTACTGGCAAGTGCGGCCGCGGCGAACCATGTAGGGATCGTGGCTCTGCTCCTGACGCAAGCCACGGAGGGGAATCTGGGGGGTGACTCGGCGTTGAGGGATGCGGCGGGGGCGGGACATGTTGAGGTTGTGAGGGTGTTGTTGGAGAGGTGGCCTAGGGGTGGGGGGGGTGAGTATTCGCGCGCCGGGGCGCTTGCGTGTTCTGCTGAGAGGGGGCGTGAGGAGGTTGTGAGGGTGATTCTGGAGGGGGGTGTTGATCTGAGGGTTCCGCTGCATATGGTTGAGAGAGCGGCGTTGTGTCGTGCGGCTGGGGCGGGGGAGGCGGGGATTGTGGAGCTGTTGTTGGACCAGATGAAGGGTTTTGCGTCGATGGAGTTCATGGTTGAAGTTGCGCTGTCGAATGCTGTGGATAGGGGGCATGCTGGGATAGTGCGGATGTTGTTGGACCGTGGGGTGGTGACGGGTTTTGGTGACGGGTTTTGAGATGGCGGTGTTTAACGCTGTGCAGCGCGGGAATGACGCGGTTTTACGACAACTGCTTGGGGCTGGGGCAAGGGCACATCCTACGCTGGCCTTGGATGAGGCTGTCGATAAAGGGAATCACTCGATGGTACAGCTGCTGCTTGAGTATGGGGCTGACGCAACCAATGCGCTGAAACCGGCGGCGATTAGTGGAAAATCGTCGATAGTGAGGCTGCTACTAGACCATGGAGCCGCTGTTGACGTGCTGGATGACAGAAACCAGACTCCGTTACACGTGGCTGCTAGTCAGGGTCGGAGGGAGGTCGCGGAGCTGCTACTTGGACGAGGTGCCGATATTGCGGCTCAGGATGGTGAGGGCAGGACGCCGCTTTACTTGGCTGTTGTTTCTGGAAAGCAGGGCACTGTAGGGTTACTGTTGGAACATGGAGCAGCAACCAGGTTGGTTAGAGAGGGTAATGACATGCAAAAGGCACTCGTGGAAGCAGTAATAGATGGGGCAGAAAAGGGCGCGATGGATGGCGCGACGGAAGTCATACAGCTTCTCATAAACCACGGTTTCCATTTCAACTTCAACACGGGATCAGACTCGAAGCTCCTGGGACTGGCGGCTGGAAAAGGCTTTCGGGATATGGTGCTGCTGTTACTAGATAATGGAGCTGATATTGAAGGCCCGGACAACGGGGGAAGAACGGCACCCCATCTAGCAGCGATGAATGGAAATGACGAAATAGTGAAGCTGCTGCTGGAGAAAGGGGCAGATCCCACGGTGCTAAACGAGTTTGGGTGAACAGTCGAATATTGGGCTGCGGAAAATGGACATGCGCGTGTAGCCCAGCTGCTGCGTTCGTCCCGTGCCTGAATAAAAGCCAAGGTGAGGAATGTTGCTTTAGTTCTACGTCAATGACCATCGCTGACGATTGAAGTATAGCTTTTGGGTCAGCTCCTGAGAGTAAGAAAACGAATGAACTGTCTATAAATGCCTGATCTACAAAGAAAACTATCGAACACACAACAACAACTCTTGTCTCCGCTCTATAAATGCCCCTTCTAATAGCGCCGGACGGGTCTAAATCACTACGCCTTTTCCAGAAACTCCAAAAAGACTAAACAAACGCCCTCCCCGAGTTGCCAGACGCAATACGGTGATGCTGATGATACCCCCCCACACTCTCCATCTTCCACCCCCTCTTCGCCATCTTCCCCCCTTCCACCAGCGCCACCACCTCACTCGGATGCACAACATTAAACATGACCATCACACCCAGCATCAGGATCGCGTCGAAGATATACAGGTAGTACTCATGCGACAACAAGTACCCGTCGAACCCCTGCAGGTACTCCACGACGCGGAAGATCGACCGGACCATAACCAGCACGCTCGCGGCGTATAATACGATGAGATGTTTGCGCCAGGGCACCGCGCCGCTCTGGGCACGCGTGGTTGGGACTTTGTGCATGGCGATGTCGAAGTGGACGGCGACGGCGATGAAGCAGCCGAAGAAGAGAAGCTGGACGAAGAGGCCGCCGACGACGAGGCGGGAGCCGGTTTTGAGCGCGGATTCGGTGCCGGAGGCTTGGATGCCGCCGCCTGCATCGCGGTGTGAGAAATTGGCTCATGTAATTGAGTTAGGGGTTTGAGTAACGTACCGCCTCCTTGGAGCATGAATGATGCGACGTCGCCGCAGACGAAGATCTTGGTGAGCCATTTCTTCTTTATTAGGGCGTGCGACTCGCCGTCGACGAGGAGGATGACTCGGCTGAGGACCATGTAGATGCTTGCTGCAAAGAGGGCGGGGGCGACGAGGAGGAGGAGGGTTTGCATGATGTAGGGGCCTAGTGTCCAGTCGGGGGACTCTTGACTAGATAGAGCTCGGCCGATGTAGCCAATCCATTCAACTGATTCGTTTGTTAGTCAGATGTAGTTGGTGGTGTGGGAAGCTCGGGGGTCTCTAACAGAATCCTCCTACTATCAAGGGAATCATGAACCAAGCCCTGGTCCGGAGAAGTTGGTAGGAATGAAGCGATGTCGTTGCGAGAAACAGAATGATGAACACAATGGCCCCCGCCATTGAGGGGTCATAGTGGTAGAATTTAAATGTTGTCGCCATTGATGTGGTTGAAATCGGTCACAATCGTGATCTAGAAAGTTCAATTGGCAGAGCTAGAATTCTAGACTCCGCGAAAAGAGTTAAAACGAGAAAGAAAGAATAGGCAGGGTGTATCAACACGATGGCTGAGCTTTGAATTTGCCATCTTAAATGTGCTGCAGCTGCCATTATATATATGTTATTGTCTGTGGAAAATATTACCTGGCGGGGTCTATATGAACGACAGCCTCACGTACTCCATACCTATTCGAGCGAGATGCTACACCTATTTTTAATGAGCGCAAAGATTAAAACCATCGTACACTCCGTACTCTATACCTATTCGAGCAAGACGCGCCACCTATTCTCATATAAGCTTTTTTCGGAATGTAGCGCATTCACGCTACCACAGCCCAAAGTAAGAAGCCACCGTATACACCGTACACTATACCTAATCCGAACGAATTTTGCCCCATACAAGCTTTTTCGGACGTAGCCCATACGCGCAACCACCAAGGCGGTGCAGCATTGATACTACTGCACTTCTACTTTTTTACGATTAAAAATGTGCTTCCGTACCTCACACGGCGATAGGCAGGAACACAACTAGTAGGCTGGCATTGTACACGTGGTTTTAGCATTTACTAGCAGGAGTGCTGCGTAATATGTTACGAGCCTGAGAACATGTCGTCGAGGCGCAAACATTCCAAGTCTCGTCATGGCTGTTTACAGTGCAAAGCGGGCCATGTAAAGGTATGGAAGCCACATTTAACCACCCTGTCCCCTAACTAATTAAATACAGTGTGATATTGCCCAACCAACGTGCGGCAAATGCATGAAGACTGGAAAGACTTGTGAATATCAAAATCTAGTTAGTGCGAGGTTTTCAAACACCCTGTCCGCATCATATCATCAGGGTTATCCAACAAACCCACCGCAGTTGGCAACAACCCCGCAAGATACTGCGGCAATTGCTTCAGAAAATGTATTATGGGATGAGCAGCTGGAGCTCATGCATCATTTCTCAACCGTCACCTACGCAACAGCAGCCCACCGCGATGACCTCCGTCGCATGTGGCAAATCCAAGTCCCAAAGCTGGCCTTAAAGCGCAAATACCTAATGCACAGCCTCTTCAGCGTCGCCGCATTGCACATCGCCCACTGCAATCCAGAATCCCAATCTCCATACATTGACAAAGCCATCCGCTACCACAACCTCGCCCTCCAGGAATTCAGCTTGGAGCTGCAGAGCATCACGCAGGAAAACAGCACGTCGTTGTTTACCTGCGCAGCTCTGACGATTCTTTTCGCTTTTAGACTCGCCATGTTGAGGCCGCATGAGGAGCCAGTTAGACCTATTGAGGAGCTCTTAGGCATCTTTGCGCTTCTGCGAGGCATGCCGTTCGTCCTAGGAGAGATGTGGAACTGGGTTCGAGAGAGCGAGATCGCGCCCCTATTCGTAGGCAGAGACGCGGACGACTCGATTGTCTTGTCGGACGACGTCACTGCCGCCATCAAACAGCTCGAAGACCAGAATCAGTTGACGTCGAAGTTGGACTTGGAGAGGAATACATACGCCCTTGCTATCCAGGGGTTGAAGAAATGTTTTATGTTGATATCGTCAGAGGAGCGGAATAACGGGATGGTGTTCCATTGGCCCATATCTGTTAGCCAGGAGTATATTGCATTTCTGCGGTCCCGACAGCAGATGGCGTTGGTGATTTTGGCGTATTTTGCTGTTATCCTGGATGAGATTAGAGATACGTGGTGGATTATGGGGTGGGGAAGTAAGCTAATTCAGGAAATATATAAGGCTGTAGACGATGAATGGAAGGGTCTACTGGTATGGCCTATGGATAAGATTGTCATAGGAAGGTGAATATAGTTGCTTATAGTTTTTTAAATTCGTCACGGTGTAAATACCCTACTTGTGGTGTCTAGCCCATGCCGGGGTGCAAGCATTATCAGAATAAACAGCAGCTCCAATACCACAAGAAGCCGCGAACAAGGAGATGTGCGTCACAGTGATTTTGCCGTTATTCAACTCGTCCCATAGAGCGTAGAAGTTCATTTATACATCCTACTTCTTAACCAACGCATCCCACCAAATATGCTCCTGTTGGTATATCTATCGTGCCATATGCCCCCATCGCCATATCTCTCAAGCATACCCACCACCACCAGCCAGCCCGTCTGACGGTATTACAGAGCTTGGCCAAAAAAAAAAAATCATCTCTTCTAAAAAAGAACAACGCCAGAATGCCAAATACGTTTTCAAATGATGCAACAGACCCAAATGCAAACCCAACCCTTTTCCCAAACCACCAATGATTTCCAGCTTAACGAGGTTAAGCTTTTCGCGAAAATGCGTGTCCAGGAAACAGTGGTGTCGAAAGAGATGTACGGGCTCAGAAAAACTCCGCCGCCATGTGGTTATGTAAACGCAGGATATGTAAAAGACCAATCTGTCAGTCTCTAGGTATAGTGCACGTAAATGTGAAGAGTAGCCTCGTTAGGTGGTGACCGGCTTGGATGGGACGGGCTCGACCTTGGCGCTGCTCGATGTTGGCTTGCTACCAGATGTGTCGCTGCTAGCTGCCCTGGCCTTTGCTGCGGCTAAGATCTTGCGGTGCATATCTTCGAGTGCGCGGCCCTGAGGTTTAGGGTCCAATGGCCACTGAGCAGCAACATAGGTCCTGTAGAACGTTAGAATTCGACTCGATATACCAAGTGAGTAGACAGGACTTACCAAAAACTAGGCCTGAGGGCAGACACGTCCTCGTCTGCCTCTAGGCTGTCAATGAAGTTCCCAATGGTGAGCAGCTCGTTCTTCAAGAGATTTGCACGTTCCTTTTGAGACTTGATCTTCTCCTTAGTAGCACCTCCAACCCGTCGGAACGCATCCCTCATAGGTCGGAAAATGACCCGCAACATCTGATCCTGTTCATGATTGCTGCTCGAGCCGTTCTCGGACTTGCGATGCTTGTGGCGATCACCACGATCATCATCTGCAGCACTATGCTTGCGTTTGAGATCTGGCTTGTGCCTATGGTCATCGTGACTCGAACGGCTTCTCTCGTGACGGTGATCGCTCACGCGGTCACGTCCTTCAGATTGTCGATGGGCTTTTCGGATCTGTGGCACCGGCGATGCAGATACGGAGGCGCTATGTTCGGCTCTGCGCATACCGTTCTTCTTGTTATTCCGATGGTGATTCTCAACAGCCCGTCGTGCAGCTTGGTCATCGGAGTATCTTGCTTTCAAGACAGATAATAGATAATCAGCTCGTCGAACAAGGTGTACAGCCCCAGGTGACTTGGCCGTTGTATCTTCACCTTGTATACGCTGCTCCTTTTTGTCTACACGATGCTCTTCGAGGAAGAGCTTCTCTTGTAGCCCTAGGTCGGTGTCATCCCGAATATCTGGCCAGGCTCCGTAACCATGGCGGTGAATGCCAACAAGCAACATGCCGTCTTCTTTTGCACCCCACTCGCAAGAATAGTGTGCTGCCTTTGACGCCTCGGGAACGCGGAACTTTCCAAAGTCAGAAAATGCTTCAATGACCTCTTTCAGCATCCTCATCTCGCCCGGCCGTTCAATCACGGTCTCCGCATTTAAACGCTTCACCCCGAGAAAATCAAATAGTACAGCTTTCTTATCCTTCTTCGTAAGAGCTTTGTTAGACTCCCGTTCTTTAGCCTCCATCTCAGCACTAGCTGCCTTCAGGCGTTTGTCACTCTCGTCAATGATAGATTGTAGCGTGGCCTTCAACATGCCGCGGTCACGGCCCACAAGGCGAGCATCCTTGATCAGCTCGTCCGGCCGGTCGTCAATGGAGCCATAGCGTAGGAAAGCTTTGAAGAGCCATCTAGCCTCCTTCTCATTGAGTTCTCGCTTAGGGTCCACCTTGTCGGCCTCCTTGAGCTCAAGCTCCTCTTGTTTGGCTAGGTCTCGTTCTCGCTTCTTTGCCAATCGTTGTTCGCGCTCCTGTTCGGCAGTGACCTTTAATGCAGCCTTTCGGGGTGCGTTTTCCTCGACGACTCTAGCCAAGTACTCTTCATGGGCCTTCTTTTCTTCCTCGGCTTTGATCCCCTCTAGCTGATCCTTCGGGATAATGTCATCCCACTCAAGGTCGAGCTTCACGTCGGTATATTCGAAACTTTTTAAGAAATCCTCTCCTCCATCGGCAACCATGCCCTCAGGAACCTCCGTCTGGTGCTCTTCGGCATTTTCAAGAATAGAGTCGATATCCAATTCCTCTAATTTCTTCTGGTTGCCAGACTGTTCAAACATCTTTTGGCCTCGTTTCTTAAGAATGCGTGATATATCGTCAGAGGATTTTGGCTCTTCAATTTTCCCAGCTTTCTGTGCCTTCTCGCGGAGTTGGTTCATTTCCTTGTCTGTGACACCGCGCTGAATAGTAATGAATTCTAGCATGAGCTTATTGCGAGCGCGCTCAAGAATTTCTTCCTCAACAGTTTCCTTAGAAAGTAGTCGATAGACACTAACTGGCCGCTTCTGTCCAATCCGATGGGCACGAGCCATAGCTTGAAGATCCGCCTGCGGATTCCAGTCAGAGTCGAAAATAATAACAGTATCTGCAGTCATGAGATTAATGCCAAGACCACCGGCACGGGTTGAAAGCAAGAAGCAAAAGTCCTGGCTGTCGTCTGCGTTGAAATGATCAATGGCCAGCCTTCTTGGGCCAGAAGCCATGGTACCATCCAGTCTTTGAAAAGCATGCCCACGTAATTGCAAGTAGTCACCAAGGATGTCGAGCATTTTTACCATTTGGCTGAAAATTAGAACACGGTGATTGTCCTTTTTGAGCTTCGTTAACAATCGGTCCAAAAGCATCATCTTGCCACTGCTTGCAATGAGTCCTTTCAGCATGTCCTCGCGCCTGTCTCCCCCCTTTAAAATTTTATCTTCGGCGTTGGGGAACATGTATGGATGATTGCTGGCCTTTTTCAATTCCATCATGATGTTGAGAAGAGATTGTTTTTGGCCCTTTGAACCTTCGTTGAGTGCGGCGTAGTTCCGAGTCAAAATATTCTTATAATACTCCAATTGTATATCGGATAGTTCAACCCGGATGATCTTCTCAGTCTTTGGAGGGAGATCATTCTCAACCTTCTGTTTTGTCCGGCGCAAAATGTATGGCTGAATCTTAGTTGTCAACGCGGCGATCTTTTCGCCTGCGGCTTCCGAGGTCAGGTCCATATCATCCTCAATATCAACCTCGCCAGGCATCAAGAAATCCATGAGAGCGGAAAGTTCGCCGAGTGTGTTCTGCACTGGGGTACCAGTAATGAGCAGCCGACTGGGAGTTTTGAAATCCAAAAGTCTCTGATAGAGCTGTGATTCTCTATTTTTGAGACGGTGGGCTTCGTCAACCGCCATGAATTGCCACTTAATCTGGCCTAAAAAGTTGGCATCAGCCAAGATGTATTCGTAGGAAGTGAGCAAGACATTGAACTTTGGCTTGCGAACATCCCCGTCCGACAAAAGCTCAAAGTCTCGTATAATACTTCGGGACGACTCTTTGCCATTGTACACAATATAGTTGGTGTCTGGTGCCCAGAAATCAAAGGTATCACCCCATGCTGGCATTGTTGACAAAGGGACAATTACTAGAAATGGGCCATTCTGATTTCGGTCGTGGCGCAGCCAGCTCATGAACGAAACGGTCTGCACCGTTTTCCCGAGACCCATCTCGTCGGCGAGAATGACATTCTTGTTCTTGGTCCAATTGTACGCAAGGAAGTTCAGTCCTGTGATCTGGAAGTCTCGAAGCTGGCCACCCGTGATATATGATGGTTGTTCACGGATTGGAACATGTGAACGTCGTGTATTCGGATTGGATTCAGACTTATCTGAAGTTAGTGTTTGGGAGGTGCGGTTTAAATACCCGTCGATTTTGTCTTGCCCAATTTCGCCAATGAGAGTTTCCGACTCCCACGTACACGATTCGTAGTAGAGGCTTTTCCACTTGACGTAATATTCCGCTCCATCATCCCCATCTCTAACACGAATGACTCTCTCAACCTTGACATAGTCAAGTAGGGCATCGGCGTCTCGTTCTCTGTCTAGCATCCACTTCTCCTTTTCTTCCGGCTGAACATCAGGGTCCGTCGCGAAATAGACATCCTGTAGGACAACCTTTCGATAGTAGTTCTCCAGCCGTCGGTGGCCTCGGACAGTGCCTAGATAGGCTGCATCCTCCCATGTGGCATGGTAGTATGACTTCCCCTGCCATTTAACGTAATACTCGAAGTCATCACGTGTCGAGCTCGACAGACTGATGTCGACACCGTCCTTCGGCCTGTGTTTGAGGACAACTTCGATATAAGGAGAATTGTCCTCGTATCCCTCCAGCGCTTGGATGGGCGTCATCATCTCCGAATCTTCCTCATCAGCTTCACTTTCTTGGTATGCCCCAGCGGAGACCTGTGCCGCGCGACGATTGCTCCATCTGGCAGCAGGTGCTGGTAGTGTGTCCTGTTGCCGGCGCTTGTTCTTCTTTATTAAACTTCGGGCACGAGAGCCGCCGTATGTGTCGGATTCGGAGTCGTTGGATGCTGATCGAAATATTGGTGTTTCTCGTTTGGAAGCTAGAACGACGAGAATTAGCAACAGCGGCGGTTGGGGTAGATGGGCTGAGCTTACTTGGTCGAGATTTTTCCGCTTTCCGCCTCTTTCGTGGGGCAACGTCTGAAGCAGTAGCATACTGATCTTCATCATCATCATCATCGCTATCAATCTGGAAACATTTAGCATTTACGCCTGGGTATTGCAGGTTGATATGTCTTACTATGGTGCGGTGTTGGACAGGCCGGCCCTGGTTAAGTCGCGTTAAAAACTAGTCTCACGGACGGTTCGGCGTTGATACATACACTTCTGCGCAATCCATATAGCTCTGGATTGGCTTTTATATGCTCATCGTCCTCTATCCCCAATTTTCTCTTTGTTGGACGCCGTGAATCGTGAGATGACGAACGGTCGATGCGTGGGTGATGATGGGCTACTTCCCCCACGCTCTCTTCGGCATCGAACTCGTCATTATCAGATCCCTTGTCGTTGTCATCTTCCGATTCATCAGAAGGTTCGGTGTCCTCGTTGGCGAAATCGGATTGGTGATGTGGTGTGCTCGACGGCGACGGCGAGGCTTCTGCCACGGGAGCTTCACGTAATTCGGATAAGTCGCTTCCCGAGTCGTCTGAAGCGGCATCATTTGCGGCTGAGATATCCTCAACAGGAGAGTGATATCCATTGGACATTGGGATGGAAGTAGTCGTGTCCATATTTCCTGACGGCGACGAGCTGCCTGCTATAAGACGGTGGTGTCAGCGAAAATTAAACTCCAAATGAATCAATCAGCATCGGGCTAGCACGGTGTAGTGCCTCTGCTATCTGCGACCATGAATCAATGTGCACAGCCTCTAAAACGTATCTGAATGCCTTGATATCCTCGCCGGCGCATTGGGTTCGATGGTATATCAGAATGAGGCTGATGAGTTGCTCTCGGGGTAGTGGACACACGCGCTCACCAAGCGCCCGCTCAAGTGAGTACAAAATCTGATAGGAACCTCAGAGCGAGTGTATTCATCAACTTTGACACTTCTACAAGTTCAAGAACCTGAACAGTGTAGCTGTATAGAAGACGGGCGTAACTCTGAGCGGGCGGCAGGCACGGTGATAGCCTGAGAGCAACTGGAGCACAATAAGGCAGTAAAAGAAATTCGGGGAAGAACACTTACAAGCCATAACGAAAAGGCCCCCCAGGCAGCTTAATCAAGAGGTATTATCCGTCAATGACTGGTGGAATTGGTGGTTGTCGTACATGAAGGAGACGTTGGCTTCATTCACAGTAAAGACCGTGAAGCTGGACTGGACTACTCAGTGGTTACATTCAACATGAAGACTCGCTTACACCGGAATTAGCGCGGGCCGTTTCACACGAATGAGCACAGGTCAAAAGGATTTTGTCATCGCGGGGACCCACGTTACCACCAAACAAATCTCGACGCCAAAGTCACAAAACACGACAACCTCCAAAATCGAAATATAAATTATTTTTGTCGCTTTGCCACAAATATTTGAAGTTCTCCGCGAAACAAATAGGGGCCCAAAACCGCAAAATACCCGACTGGTTTGAGTGGCTCTTAAGCCGGAGAAACCAAGATGTCTGATAAACTTACCAGGTAGGCCAACGCCTCCGTTCAATGCTCTAGAAGCATAAACCCAGGCAGCCTACTAGGCATTATTGCGCTGTCTTGCCGTGATATATACTGATTGTTTGATTTAACTAGAATCGCGATCATCAATAGCGACAAGGTGCGAAACACTTTGCCACCATGGCTACCCCACTACTACCCCGCGTCGAAGTTCAAGGGATCACAATTGCTAATTAAGCCTGTCGCATACAGTGCAAACCAAAGGTATATACATTTATTCGAACGATAGTTACATGACACTAATGATGGGAACAGAAATGTAGGCAAGAGTGCAAGAAATCGTGCCCTGTTGTTCGCAGTGGTCGCCTCTGTATCGAAGTCGATGCGTCGTCGAAAATCGCCTTCATATCCGAGACACTCTGCATAGGATGTGGTATTTGCCCCAAGAAGTGCCCATTCGGCGCAATCAACATCATCAACCTGCCGACCAACCTCGAGTCTCAAGTCACCCATCGTTACTCCGCGAATAGCTTCAAACTGCATCGTCTGCCCATGCCAAGACCCGGACAGGTGCTCGGTCTCGTCGGTACCAACGGTATCGGAAAGAGTACGGCCCTGAAGATTCTGAGTGGAAAGCTCAAGCCCAACCTCGGAAGATTCGAAAACCCCCCAGACTGGGAAGATGTCATCAAATACTTCCGTGGTTCAGAACTACAAAGTCGGTGTACCCCGCTAGAGTGGAGAGAGCAAATATTCTGACTAAGGCTATAGACTACTTCACGAAACTCCTCGAAGACGACCTCAAGGCTGTCGTAAAGCCTCAATATGTCGACCAAATTCCCAAAGCTGTGCGGGCACCGGACAAGTCGGTCCAGGCCCTGATTGAGGGCAGGTCTCAGATGGACAACCTCAAGGAAGTCTGTGACGTTTTAGGTGAGCAGATATATTCAGTTGTTTTGGCTCTATTATGCTAATTACATACAGAGTTGAACCATGTTATGGATCGTGATATCAACCTTCTTTCCGGAGGAGAGCTTCAGCGTTTCGCCATCGGAACAGTGTGTGTCCAGGAAGCCGACGTCTACATGTTTGACGAGCCGTCGTCCTATCTGGATGTTAAGCAGCGTCTGAGTGCGGCCAAGATCATCCGGTCCCTTCTTAAATCATCCAACTACGTGATCTGCGTCGAGCACGATTTGTCTGTGCTGGATTATCTTTCCGATTTCATCTGTGTGCTCTACGGTCGCCCAGCAGTGTATGGTGTTGTTACTATGCCTGCGTCGGTCCGCGAAGGTATCAACATTTTCCTGGATGGTCATATCCCAACCGAGAACTTGCGTTTCCGCGACGAGTCCTTGACTTTCCGCATCGCAGAAGCCGGAGACGAATTCATCGTTGATCGTTCGCGTGCCTTCCAGTACCCTTCCATGGAGAAGACCCTTGGAAACTTCCATCTTACCATCGACGATGGTGACTTTACTGATTCGGAAATTATTGTGATGATGGGAGAGAACGGAACGGGAAAGACTACATTCTGTAAGATGCTGGCTGGTGCTACAAAGCCGGATGGCAACAGAAAGGTTCCAGACATGAAGATCAGCATGAAGCCCCAGAAGATCACACCGAAGTTTGACGGCAGTGTTCGCCAGCTCTTCTTCAAGAAGATCAAGACGGCGTTCCTCTCGCCCCAGTTCCAGACCGATGTTGTCAGGCCATTGAAGCTCGATGATTTCATTGATCAGGAAGTGAAGAACCTGTCCGGAGGAGAATTGCAACGTGTGGCCATTGTCCTGGCCCTTGGTATGCCGGCTGATATTTACCTAATCGATGAGCCGTCTGCCTACCTCGATTCTGAGCAGCGTATTATTGCTGCTCGCGTCATCAAGCGTTTCATCATGCACTCCAAGAAGACGGCCTTTGTCGTGGAGCACGATTTCATCATGGCAACTTATCTCGCCGACCGTGTCATCGTCTTCGACGGTGAGCCAGGAATTGAGGCTCGCGCTCACACACCCGAGTCCCTCCTTACTGGTTGCAACAAGTTCCTCAAGAACCTTGATGTTACCTTCCGCCGTGACCCGACGAACTTCAGGCCACGTATTAACAAGCTGAACTCTCAGCTGGACCAGGAACAGAAGTTGAACGGAAACTACGTAAGCATTTCCCGTCCATGACCCAAGAAATGTACTAACAATCACTAGTTCTTCCTGGATGAAGATAAGAGTTGAAAAGGGCACTCTATATAAAAATACACCTGCTTTAGATGCATCATTAGGCGTTACTGGATTGGCATCAGGAGCGGTATTGCATAGAGGGGGATCTCCTGGCTTGGCTGAGGAGGAAGAGGTTAACGAAGAAGACGATCCGGATGATTAACGATGGCGGCGGCACTCTGTCCCCTGTTGCCTGGTCCTACACTGATAGCAGTTCTCTGTACTGCACATGGTATAGATTGAGGGGCAATGGATCAAGCGGACGAGTGCCGTCTGGGTGGTGATTTAAAGCTAGCACGGGGAACGTAGGAACTGCCTCACTTCTACCGCTGGCATAGTCATTCATATTATGTATTTGAAAACGGCCTGAGCCCGTAATGGATTCATCTACGGCTTCTAAAACTAGTTCATCGAATAAAAGCAAAGAGATACGATATACACACCATAAGTCCCACTGTTTGTCCCTTGGATTTGTGATCGTGATTATGATATCTCTTTGGCGCTGCTAAAGATCGGCTTAAATCGAACTGTCAAATGGCGGAGGTTATCGAGTCAGGCCAAAAATGTTAACTTGGTACGTACAGGTCTTGTACAATGCCTTTCGATGGCATGTTAGCTCGCTACTCTTCTTCAATCTCGCCTTCTTCGCTTCCCGAGTGTACGGCTGCATCCTCCTTTGGCGGTACTGTTGGGGTTGGCGTCTTAGCCTTCACTACACGGTCCCGTGCGGGCGACTCTCGTGGCGGCGTTCGCTCTCTCCTTATCCTCTATAGAAATATAATGTTAGGACAATGTTCTTACTTTATCACAAGTATTGCTACGTGGTGTGGCGAGTGTTGTGATGGGTCTTTCCTCCAATCCCACAGCAACCGACCGAGAGCCCCATTGTACCTAGCCTCTTTAACCACAACAACTATTGATTAAACTTCCAGAGAACTACTCTTTGAAGATCTTGTTGGGCAAGGGTAGCTATTCCTAATACGGGGAGGCCAGACGGCCAAAATTGTGATCATGATGAGCACGGTTTCTAGAAAATCGACGAACCTTTGTATCCCTTTTGCTACCACCGCTTTCAAGGTCACTGTCAGCCCTTCTACGCCTGACCGAACTCGGCTTCTCATCACCATAGGGCAACTCATCAATGTTACCCCTTGGATCACCTCTCCTCCTGTAGAGTCGCTCGCGGTCGTCATCTCGCTCTCTTTTGTCGCGGGGATCCCTGTCATGACGATCAAGAGGGTCATCGCGGCGGCGGTGAGACCTATCAAAGTCGCGGTCCCTTTCAGACCGATCGCTTCCTCGGCGAGCAGGTGAGAGCAGAGTATCTGCAACGTTACCTTTGCGGTAGTTCTTCTCACGATCCGCGATAGCCTTGCGCCTATCTGCTTCGTATGCGTCGGGCTCAGGACTGCGACTTGGCCTAGCATGGCGACCACCATTGCGGTGAGATCTCTCACCTCTATCCCTGTCAACTCTCTCTCTCTCCCTCTCTCGGTAACTTGATCTCTCAATAGACTCTCTGTCGCGGCGCTTGGCTCGATCTCTCTCGTCGTCTTCCTTGTCTTTTAAACGACGAATAAACTTATCGAAAGCAGAACGGCGCAGATCATCAGTGGGAAGGGCAATGTACTCTCCTGATCGCTCAATGCGTGGCTTAACCTTCTCATAAGTATCATCCACCTTGATCGGAGGGTCTAGATGTTTCATATAAGATCGTAGGTCATCTACAGCACGACGTTGTTTTCGCTCTGCCATGTGCTTGTCGTCTTCATTTCGACGAGATACCTTCTCATGCAACTATAATCTGTCAGCAAAGCCCGCGTAACCCAAGGACTCTGATTCAACTCACCCTTCCAAATATCAAAGACAGAGCGTCTCGATCGATGTTAGCAGTACGCCGATCTGTTTGCATAAGGGTAAGGAACTCCTCAAATGTGGTCTTCTGCTGTATCTCAAAACGTTTGTCCTGCAAGGTGTTAATGAAAGAATCCCGACAGATAAAGTGGGGTTACGAACATCCAACACATCCAATATATCATTACGAGTCCCGCGCAAAGCTCTTTCCTCTTCTTCGACGATGTCCCAAAACAAATCCAGTGGCGTAGAGCCAGGTTGGCCTAGCATGTTGGTGTACCTTTCGTCAGATTGAACTAAGGGGTATACTTGACTCCATTTGGCCCCAGCCTTTATCTTTCCAGATTTCCTCAAGTCATTCAGAAGGTCAATGAAGCGGTCGCGGTTCTGGCGTTCTCGTCTCGATTTCTGGTTTTTCTGCTGTTGGCGAGCATCGTTGAATGTTCTCTCCAGCGACTTGATGTGATTCTCGAAAGCGGTCAACATATCAGATTTCGTAAGTGACTGAAATTTCTCATCACCTTTGAATCGTTGGTTTGATTGGATGATACCTTGTGCCTCTGCCCATCTAGTATATGGTTCCAAGTTAAGGCCATGCATGATCTCAACAAGCTCGTCCATAGCAGCCCTACGAGTTGACGCCTCGCGCTCCATGTTTGTCTTCTTCAGCTCAATAATGTAATCTTCGAATAGTTGGCGTCGCTCATTGTCGTCGTCTGTGGACCTGAAGATCGTTTCGCCCTCGATGATAGGTCTAGCAGTCTTCCAGCGTGTATAATGCTTGATCTCGGGGTGGCTTCGTAGCATGGTGCTGAAATCTGTACGAAGTTTGGCAAGCCTCTCCTTCGCCCGATCCTTTTCCTCTAGGCGCACCTCAACCGCAAATTTCTCAAAGGCTGCCTTGCGGTCCTTTGGATCCTTCAAGGCTCTGTATTGTGGGTCTTTGATGATCGCGCGCATGGCCTCTTCCCATGTCCAATCGGGCTTCACTCCGCTGCGTCGGAGAAGCTTCAAAAATGCGGCTTCCGCTTCTTCGAAAGTTGAATAGTCGGGGTCGGTATTCGCGGGTACGAACACTTGGGCTCTGCTACCATTGACATCGTTGCCATATGCGATCTGACGAGCTTCCCCAACCGGCTCTCTGTCGCGTGGCTGATCGTATTGTGAGAAACCTCCTCCAGCAACGAAGGTCGGGGCGCTAAAAAGACCAGATCAGCATATATAAGATTTATCATAAGAAGCGTAACTTACGATGGTGCCGCGGGTTGCGCAGGAACTGCTTCTTTGGCAAGCGCATCTTTGAAGACCGCTGGCATCTCCCATGAGCTCTGTTTGCTTTCCGTATTGTACCAGTATTTACGACCACCCTCTGCAGTGTACTCCTTCCATGGTTGATCGGCCAGAGCGCGCTGGATTGTGTTAGCTTATTTCCATGCCATGAAGCCGTTGTTTATCCTACCTCCACTACAGTCATGAGCTCCTCAGGTTTGGTCCACTGGGTCGCTTTGGTGATGGTGTTGTAGTAATACACTCTCCCTTCAGCGTTGCGAGCTTCTTGCCAAAGGCCCGGAGGGGCCATGTGCCCATTGATGCCGTTCATTATTCCTGGTGAAGTTGATGGAACAACGTTTGCGGAAAATGTTAGAATGTCAAAAGTATTTGGAGGTCGCGCGCGCTAGTGGTCTTGAAGGTCAATTTGCCGCGTCGTGCGCCTCCAAGGCGTTATCCAATCAAGATTGTGATACGGCAATAGCCACCGTGCCAGGAACTTAAAGGAGGGACTCAACAATGCACTTCAGATTCACTGAAAGCCACAACTAACGCCTGAAATTAATTCGAGCGACCTTTGCGAGACTTGGAGCATAAAACTGCAGAAATCCTTGATGTTTTGTTTTGAAGTCAGCTTACCGACTTCTGACCTCTCCTGTATATATATTACGGGGAGAGGGGTATATAAGCTTTAAGAATCGAGATGTCTGACGATGAGCAGCCACAACCGTCTCGTGGCAGCTTGGAATTCGTGGAAACTTCAATTATTCAGACAATTGTCCCAGAATTTACAGAATTAAGTCTTGAGGAAGGTCTGCGGACTTCACTTGCAAAAAATGGCGATGTGGAAGCGGCTCTCCAGGACATGGCCCTGAGGCAAACCGTATTCTTCGGTAAGTTAATATTTGGCTCATCGAAAATTCATATCTTACTTATCACTAGATTATAGATGAGGTATTGAATGTCTATGTTGTCCTGCAGACTCCACATTTGGATGAAAGGGCGGTTCATCGATACCTGGACCGGCTTGTGGTCACGTTGGATGCCAACGTTGTCAATGCACTGACAGATCCACAAGGCCAGTCCGGCCATGAATTGATTTATTCTGGGTCAAATGATCAACTCCAAGATGCACCCGTTATTATTAAAAGTCCCGGAGAGGACGATAAAACGAGTCTATTAGTGGTCTGGAAATTTCCAGTCCCTCTTACAAGGCCTGGCAGGCTGAGACTCCAAAGCCCATCCGTGGTCTTTTCAATTTCCGCGAACTTAAAAACAGCAGAACAGTTGCAGGCAATGATTCGGCAGAACGAATACTTGCCCAGTCAAATGCCTTCTGGCATCAATCTGTTCGATTCCTTCAACGGGGATCCGGCTCTTGGAGATGCCATACCCCGTCTGTCTGCTCTACGGGTCTCACGGGTTAAGCCAGTCTCACCAGGCGAGACAGATGCTCTCAGCCCATTGAGGATAGCACCAGCGCGGCCTCTTAAGATATTACCTGCATTCCAACTGCGAGCACGTTATGCAAGACCAAACAACACACATTGCAACCCTTGCATTTTCGCCTCCTTAGACATAGAGGCCACCCCATGGGCTGGCAACTCCCTCAGCTTGTCATCAGTTGATTTCAAGCTTACCGACGGAAACGTCGAGGATTTGAATACAGCCCCCGACATGGCACTTCCCATGGAGTGCCTCCCAAAAGACGACGTCACCTTAGTATACCGCCTCTCACGCACTCCCCTAGAGCAATCTTCGACCCCAATAAAGCCGCTCCACATTACCGTCACCGGCACCGTCAGCATCTCACCCAGCTGCCTCCCAAAAATCACCATGATCTGGGCCACAAGCGTCGACTTCACCCCCCCCGTGAACCCCGGCTTTGGCAACCCCAGCACAACCATACAGCGCGACCACCGCCCAGCCCAGCTGAGCATCTCCTCCAACCACGAGGCCCTGAACACCTCACTCGCGGCATCGCGACCCGACGCCCTCCCCGCTATCGAATTCACAACCAAACACCAGCGCTCCCTCTCCGTCCCCGACTTCGGCGTCACAATGACCTTCACCGCACCCACAACCCCAATCTACCAGGGCGACTTCTTCACTTGGACCGTCTTCGTCGTGAACCGCTCTGATCACCCGCGCAAGCTGGCGCTCATCCCCATCGCGAAGCGCAGAGTCCAGTCCTCTTCGAACCAGCGCACCCCGACAAACAGGCCCCTGTCAAGCTCATACACTCAGCAGAAAGCAGCTTCTGGGGGTGCCAACGCCGACATCGCCGACGCAGTGCTCGATGAGAACATCCTACACGCCGCGCAAAAAGGCGCCGGCATCGAGTGCGCAGACATCGTATGCTACAGCACCGACGTGCGCGTAGGCCCCCTAGCACCGAGCGCATGTCACATGACCGAGCTGCGATTTATGGCGCTTCAGAGCGGGGTGCTTGGCTTGGAGGCAGTGCGTGTTGTGGATTTGGGGACACAGGAGCATGTTGATATCAAGGATCTGCCGAGCGTAGTGGTCTCTCGGGTCAAATAAATATATAAATTCATTGATAGCGAAGGTTTAAATCCAACCTTCTACAACCTACTTCCCTAAGATTTCGCTTTCAAATGTTTGGTTCCCGCTTGAATTGTCCCCGTGATTTCCAGATAACAATGTCTAATGCAATACGCCGCGCGCCCTGTTACTCCTAAATGTCATGTCTCATTGTAACCAATCAACTCCGGTAGTCAAAATAAAGCTATAGAGCTCCTATAGCCGCAGCTTCCGAGCTGCGGTTCATACCCTTGCCCGAAGCAGCCCGCCCATTTCAGCTATGTGGATTATTCTTATAAGATCCTGTCCTGAGGAGACAGCAAGAGCATCCATAATCCTTTAATGCAGCTACTGTTAGACGTGATTATCGTCATAGTGCAGTCGACGGATTATAATAAGTCGGCGGGACCAACCCTAGGTAGTCATCAATGCCATCTAGCCCATTAGTCTCTAGACTCTCCATGAGTTCCATCTGTTGGTTGTAACTCAAGCTTCCCGAGCGGTCTGTCTGCATTTCGTAGTCTTGATCGCCATACATTAGTGGCCCAAAGTTGTATGTCGGCTGGATGAAGTAGTTGGTCTCATCTAGACTGTTAAAACCTTGTTGGGTCGTTGTGGGTCCCGTGGTTTGCATCGGCAACGCGGTAGTTTGAACAGGTGCAGGACCCCACTGAGGTGGCAGTGGCTGCTGTTGTTGAGGTTGCTGTGGCTGCTGTTGTAGTGGCTGCTGTTGCTGCGGCTGTTGTGGTTGAGGCTGTTGAGGTTGGGATTGCTGTGGTTGAGGTTGCTGCGGAGGCTGCTGCAATTGAGGCAGCCCTGGTTGAGACTGATATGACCGTGGTTCTTCTTGCCCATACTCAGGAGGAAAGTAACTGAAGCGTCGATCTGTCGAGCGAGTAGATGGCTGCACGAAAATAGAATTTGATCGGAACGTAGGGTGTTGTTGCTGGAATCTAGCATTCTGGTGGTACTCATTTGCCGCAGTATTCTCAGGAGACTGGTTGAACACATAACTGAAAGCTGGAGCTGGCTCCTGTGAATTCTGAGAATACGCCATGGATGGCGCGGTAAGATTTGAGTGGTCAGAAAAAGGGGAGGACATGGATTCGTTAACCGATGCAGGTGAATTTGCCGACAGCGAAGAGGAGGAGTCGGAAACTCTCCCACCGTCATAGGACTTGAAACACGCTCGCCCAAGCCGTTGGTAAAGTTCCGACGCAGGTTTGCTACCAGGCCATCTGTCGGTACAGCGGACCATCACGCTGACGGCCAACTCAAGGAGTTCCTCAAGTTCTTCTTTTGGGTGCTGGCTTCGCACGTCGGGGTATGATATCGACCAGAGGAGGGTGTTCACAGCCATAAACAGGCTCTGGAGGAAGATCCAAGTAATGTCCACAGAAGGGTTGTCCATCTGACGGTGCTGCATCTTAATGTTGTATGCCGAGGCTTCGTAGCACATAATAGCGCCACGGACAGATGGCTTTGGAACTTGAGGAGAGGGGCGGAAAAGGAATACAATCATGGTGTTGACCTTTCCAGTAAACCTATGAGACGGGTTAGCCAATATACGAAACTATGATAACGGGGATTGCCATACCAAGGCTTGCTCCAGTCGGGTTTCTCAGGGGCTGCATCTAGCCAGGATTGAAGCTTCTCCTCCATCTGGCCGAACCAAGGATGTGAGTCGTTTTTTGGCTCAGACCGTTTCCTCTGGTACAGTACTCGGCGTATTTCAGCCTGTAACAAACGCATCTTGAAGAAATGTATCGCCATGACCTTCTTTTCTGATATTTGGTTGGTAGTTATCCCACCTGGGGTGATGTGCTCATCATCGACCGTGGCAAAAAATCCAACATCGACATGATCTTGACCAGTGGCATATCCATTGGGACGACCAAGGCTATGCGCCAGCCCAAACTCCATAGAGAGTACGATCCATGATAAGCGCCTTCTCATATCCATCTGCAGTGGATCAACTTGACCAAGAGACACGCCCTGAACAATGGTCTTCTCTTCTGTAAGGCCTAACTGCTGGCATAATCTCGTTGCAAGACCAACGATGTAGTATATCGGTGTCTTGGTAGGTGTCAAGAGGGAATATTGTGCTATCAAGACGAGGCACTGCAATGTCCTGAGATCTTTTGGCCGCACCACATCATCAACACTTTGCATCGCAGCCAAGTAGTAGCTGTCCGCTAAGCCTGCATATTGCGGATCAAGCTTCTGTATGCTGATAGCCAAAACGATTCGCACAATGAAGTTTTTAACTGGGTCTGTATCGCCAGCATAAACTTCATTACATTCCTTTAAAAATGTAGGCTCGTGTAACGTAGGAAATAGATATTGAGCTGAGGGTCGATTAATCGTTGTGCTTTGGAAGGGGGGTAATTCCATGACTAACCTTTTTGATTGAAGACTTCTATCAGCTTCTCAGTCACCGATCGATTTGGCAATCGATCTGCTGGAACGGCACTGATCATGGGGTATGATTTCGTCCTCTCTGGGATGGACTCTGGAGACTGGCCGGGAGCCCGTCGAGTGACAATCTCCGGAACAAGTTCACGAATGCTCCTGGAATCTGTGTAGCGCCTAGCTTCTTCCATCACCAATCTTGTCATAGCAATTCCGCTCGAGGGCCCGAGATATCGTGGCATCTCGTCGTCCTCCTCTAGTCGAACGAGACCCCCGGGGCGTATCGAATCCTCCGTTTTGATTTGAGCATCATCCTCCTCGACATATCGTCCTAGTTCGAGTTGTAGAGCGCGGACTCGATCCTGGAGGCGGATCACATAAGTTCGGGATATCTTCTTGTTCTTCGTAGTATCAAAGTATTCGCAGACAGAGCCCTTTCGTTCACAGGGCAGGCACTTTGGAAGAGTTGGGTCGCACCGTGTCTTTCTCTATCAGAGCATTAGTAAACGGCAACATGATTATCTATTTTTCGCTCTATCAAGATGTACTAACCTGGCGACATCGGCAGCATGCGGCTAGTGTGTGCGCGATTCTTGGTGAGTTTGAGTTCCCATCGCTCTCATGGCTGCTCTCCCTCGCGCGAGGCGTTCGTGCCTCTCGCGCCTTGCTCACCGACCCCAGGCCCTGGCGAAAAGCTTCGGCTACATCCATTTGCTCTGGACCTCAAGAGTATCTTATTTTCTGCTCGCGAGGAGAATACCGCGCATGCTGGGGCGGCTTCAGCGATGTGCAGTCTGCTGTTTCTGAAGAAACCGTGCCTCGCAACTGCTACCCAGCCGAGGTTCTCGAGGGATCGTTCCGGGGTTGTTGCGAAATGTGAAGACGACCGGTTAATGTGCGATTGAGATTCGTCGTTGGTCATCACATTCCTTGGTGGCGCATTTCATCTTCGCTGGGTATGTGCGGCCACAGGAGTAGTGTTGGGATGTGACCACTCGAGTAACTGACAGAGCCGTAGTTTGTGGAGGGGAACAGTTCCGCAACAGAGATATAGGTTAGAGTGGTGGGGGGTGATTAGTTTTACGGATTTGAAGATGATCTACCAACCGAATAATAATGTAAAAGTTGTACTGTGCGCATAGTATTTGTACAATTCAATACATACAATGCACGGCACAGTCAGCCAGAGATCCAGTACATTAGAAATCCGCCTCTTGAGTACTGCAGCACTACAGTGCTCAAATTAAGCGCCGAGGCGGTTGGCCCACAAGACCGAAGAGAGAGAGAGCGAAGACCCAGAAGACCCAGAAGACCCGCACAAGTAGACGTTACGGCCTTTCTCTGGGGTTCAAATGAAGCAGGTACTTATCCATTGTCCATACACCGGTGAAATGTCGCTAAAAAAGACATGTGGGACCCTGTGTTGACTTGTTGGTTTTGTTGATTTTGCCTGTTGGCATGCATGAAGACGTGCGAACTGCAAACCAGTTGCAAGTACCATCTTGGTACCGTCCGTCCTTGGCTCCAATCCACCCGCACGGGCGGCGGCAGAGTTAAGCCTAGAACACCAAAGGAGTTAAGTGCACAACATCACCTTGCTGCAACTCGTCGTATCATTTGCTTCCCCTCTTCCACCCCACTTACTTAGCACTGCGGTGGACTACGTTGGATCGGAAACATCTCCATCTCTATCCTGCACGTCTTACTTTCCTAAACAGCTTCTGCGCCGGGCCCGGATTCCCTCATTTCTTCTCAAAGCCTCGGGCGCGTCGGGCGTCGGGAAAGGCACTATGCGTCGGTATACGGCTCTTGAATCGCCATTGTTAAGGGTTTCTCGGCCAGTAGCCGCATGCTCAAGATGTGAGTTCATCAACCGGAAGAATTAGACATAGCCCTGATTTTTTCATAGGCCGCGCAGCAAAGATCAAGGCATGTGCTCCGTAGGTATATTAGAGGTTTGCTACTTACAACTAAGTAGTGTGACGGCAAGCTTCCTGCTTGTACCGCGTGTGAAAAGGCCGGTAAGGAGAAAGAATGCTCAAGCTCCAATGACCAATTTGCGAAAGGCAAAGAAAGGAGGTCAGTTACACTGAGGAACTGGGCGGTTGGAGGCATATGCTGATGAATATCAAGTTATGTTGCATCTCTCGAGTCACGAGTGGAAAAGCTCGAAAAACGCATAGCATATGCGAAGATGAGAAAGGCATCTGTCACTATGCACGAAGGCGATAGCCCCCCTATGACGCCCCCGGATCGAAAAGACTCGTTAGCTGTTATTCGTACGGCCATCCACAAGAAAGCCAATGACACGCGGGAGAATAAAGATATCAATGAGCTTGTGTCAGACTTTGGGTTTATGTTGGACCTCCTCTTCCTTTCCCAAAGTTGACCGCACCCCTAACTTTTGCTAGGACTGTCAACGCCACCATGCGGGACTTCGACACAAAAACTACGAGCTTAACCTTTGCTAGGCTTATTTTGGCAGCGTCTCTCAACGAGCCATTGCCAAGACTGAAGAATCCGCGAATGCCTTCGAGGCCAACTGCTATGGCGCTAGTTCAGTATTATTTGGAAAATGTGTTGTCCCTGTTCCCGGCATTTCCGGAAACTGCCCTCTTCAACGCACTGGATGCGGTCTATCAAGAAAATTCGCAACAACATGTTGAGGACTTCGATTATTGGATACTGTATATGGTTTTGGCCATAAGTTCAATGTGCCAGTCCCGCAGTAGCACAGATACCTATTATAAGGATGGCGTTGATATGGTTGTGCGAGCACTCAAATTTGCTGACCACGTCCTGATGCCCGGCTATCCGCAGCAGATCCAAGCGTTGATTCTTCTTGTGCAATATTCCACACTAGACCCGGCACACTTTGACAGTTGGCAATTGATAGGATTCACTTGCCGAGCTGCGGTCGACTTGGGTTATCACCAGGATCCACCAAAGGAGCAGCAGAATGACAAGAGGGCTCTACAACAACGGCGAAAGATATTCTACTCTGCATATGCACTCGACAGGTAATCTCCATACTGTAGAACACTAATATGCTTATGCTCACTCAATATAGATCTATTAGCATGGTCCATGCACGGCCATTTTCATTTACAGATGATGCTATCACCGTAGCATTTCCAGCAGATCGTTCTTCGACAGCTGATCCAGAAAGCCCAATTTCGAAATTGCCAGCCCTCGATGCATCACTCCTCATATTTCAACTGCGGAAAGCTCAGTCCACTTGGTATCAAGAGCTTTTCCAGTCGAGTCGCGACCCTCTCCATCATTCATCTCAATATCTCTGGCAGATGTGTTATGAGATGCGCACTTGGTCCGAAAATTTACCAAAACATCTCCCTCAGACTACCCGAGAACTTTTCGAATTAGAACTCCTATACAGCTATGTCTATTGTTTGGCACCTTCATGCCGATTTCCGTCAGTGTCCGAATTAGGCAAGACGCTCATCTTCGAATATTGCATGTCTTATATTCAAAAACTACTACCCATCGCCAAGGACCCGATCAATACCGCATTCTACACATATCACGATGCCCTCAGGGTTTACTTTATCGGAAGCCAGTTCATCGCTGTACTCTCCGATAACCTCAATGCACTTCTGCAAGGAGTTATTCCATTTATAAATACCATTCAAGGGGGGCCACCTCCGCCCCCCATCCCGAATATGGGCCGTACAGATAACATTAGCCGGAGCATTGTCTGTATCGAGCAGATTATTGAGGCACTAAAGACTTATGGTGAGCGTTGGGATGACTCGAAGGCGCTGAAGTCTAGTTTCGAGGCACAATCGACAGGTATGCTTGGTGAGTTATACAGGCGGCAAGAAGAGCAGCAGCAGAAGCAGCAACAGCAACAGCAATATCACCAGGATATTAGAGATGCAAACACTCCCGGCACTACAGTCTCTGGATCCGACTATAAAAGTTCTCCTCCTTCCCAGTCCCAGTCACAGCTGGGAGATGGATGGAGTATAGATCGGTTCACCGAGGACATATATAAGGGATGAACGAGAGATCGTCGGCCTTGTTAATCAAAAGATTGGAAACGCGGCTCCCGGAGATCCATAATCCCATCTATGTTTGATTTCTTTAATAGCCTATCATTTTAAGATATCCTGAGAATAGAGATGAATTGTTCAGACGATCTTAATATGACCCATTCCGGAGTGTGTATCACAAGCTTGGGGTTACCTCTCAAGGAGGGAATCCCTGTAATGTTTACATAATACCCTAGACATGTGGTGTTTCGACACGCGATGCAACGAATCCTTACTTCATCAAATCCTGTCAATAGAACATCATAGCCTTCAGGTTTTCCTTCAGAGTTTGTTCAATTAGAAACTATATTCCCCAGATTCGTGGTGTTGTATGAATGACGGACTCTTGGCGCTTGGGCCCTCAACACTTATCGGTGATCCACACCGCCAGTAATCCAGAGCAGACGTCATAGATAGGCGTCGATCGTGACATCGGATCCGCCTTTGATACACTCAACCTTCAACTCCGCATCCCCAAGGCCGCAGCCATGGTGTTCGATATACAGAGGCGGCAGTTACTACGATATCTAAACACGACATATACCTACTGGAATACTGTAAGTGGAATCCATCGTTCGATTTCGCGATGCCCGGTGCAATTGATCGTTTCGAACACATTGCTGACGAGTTCTCTCAACGACCAGCCGCTCCTCCATGCGATAGTCGCCTTCATAGAACTTGCAATCATGTCGAGACTCGTAGCCAAATTTCACGGCTACTATGCTGAACACCCAAGTACGTCAATCCAGCTCCCTGTGTCATGACACTAACTAACGGCACTTCAGTCCTTACGATGATGGCGTCGAACGCCGTCCTCAGCGGCGTAGCCGACACAGTTGCCCAAAGCATAACCGCAATCCGCGAGCGCGCCCTCCGAAAGCCCGGCGGCCCAACCAACAGGGACGACCCATTTGCCATCGAGATCCACGAGCTTGACAAGAGAAACCCGTTCAGCGTAGAGGACCTCATTCCCGAATCCAAGATCCTTCCTCCGCCCTTCGACTTCGAGCGGCTGTCTAGATTCGTGGGGTACGGCTGTATGATTGCTCCGGTGCAGTTCAAGTGGTTTCAGTTCCTGAGCAAGTCGTTCCCGATTACGAAGGGAAGCGCGCTTGGACCGGCACTTAAGAGGGTTGCGTTTGATCAGCTGATATTCGCGCCGTTTGGCCTCTGTCTCTTCTTCACGGCAATGACTGTTGCCGAAGGAGGGAGAAAGAAGCAGGTCATGCATAAACTTCAAGATATGTTTGTGCCGACACTGAAGGCCAACTATGTTCTCTGGCCGGCGGTTCAGATATTGAACTTCCGCGTCATTCCAATCCATTTCCAGTTGGTAAGATACATCTCATTATACCCCATGCCATGCTCTCTACCTTTACTAATACGTCCTTGTAGCCTTTCGTATCTACAATCGGAATTGCGTGGACCGCATACCTGTCACTTACGAACTCGGCCGAGGACGTGAAAGAGGCTGGGTCTTCGGGAGCATCTCAGAGAGTGCAACTGCGGGAATATTCCGATTAGGAGCGCTCTCCAGTGTGTAATTGTACTTATTTCATACTTGGCACGCTCATAGCAGCTGTCATAGAGTAGATGGGCATGGATTCATTGATTATATTTAAGGACATATAGTTCTTGGTCAAAGGGGGCGTCGTGGTCGATAAGGCGGCGCATTTAGGTCATATTCTTGGGCATTAAATGGAAGTTATACTATATTTTCACTTTGAGTATATGTTAAATAACTTCTTTGAATCATACTTTGGTAATTCTATCGTCTATTTCACGTGATGGAATGGAAGATGTCATCGGCAATGGGTCTGGCAGGGGTAAGCTCATCGATACCTAATAGCATCACCCCACCAAATCTCAAGAGGAGGGGTACTTTTGCAAGACCCCTCGCCGAAAACACCCCTCCGTTTCATCCCGCAGCCACGAAGCATCTCAACCTTTCTTACACATTCGTGCTTCCCAATTGCAAAATAGCTATTGCAAAATAATCGCCATGTCTCTCTCCAACAAGTTATCCATCACTGACGTGACTCTCAAGGACAAGAAGGTCCTGATCAGAGTACGTTGACACCATTAATGAGGGGTGCTTATCCTCTTGAGAAAATACATCATTGACCACGGTTTTGTAAACAGGTCGACTTCAACGTCCCCCTCGACTCCAAGAAGAATGTCACCAACACACAGCGTATTGCCGGTGCCATCCCCACCATCAAGTATGCCATCGACAACGGCGCCAAGACTGTTGTCCTGATGTCCCACTTGGGCCGCCCAGACGGAAAGGTCAACGACGAGTTCTCGCTCAAGCCTGTTGTTCCTGAGCTTGAGAAGCTTCTCGGTCGCAGCGTCACCTTCGCTCCTGACTGCGTCGGACCAAAGGTTGAGGAGATTGTGAACAACGCCAAGAACGGCGAGGTTATTCTCCTGGAGAACTTGCGCTTCCACGCCGAGGAGGAGGGAAGCAGCAAGGATGCCGACGGAAAGAAGGTCAAGGCTTCGCCAGAGAGCGTTACCAAGTTCCGTGAGGATCTCACCAAGCTCGCGGATGTCTTCATCAGTAAGTATTACGCTGATTTCTACCACCTACTTCGCTTGCGAATGGCGGTAAGGTTCTAACATATGATTAGACGACGCTTTCGGAACTGCCCACCGCGCCCACAGCTCCATGGTCGGTGTCAACACCCCACAGAAGGCCTCCGGATTCCTCATGAAGAAGGAGCTCGAGTACTTCGCCAAGGCCGTTGAGAGCCCTGAGCGCCCATTCCTCGCCATCCTTGGAGGTGCCAAGGTCAGCGACAAGATCCAGCTGATCGATAACCTTCTCGGCAAGGTCGACTCTCTCATCATCTGCGGTGGCATGTCTTTCACCTTCAAGAAGACCCTTGAGGGCGTCAAGATTGGCAACAGCTTGTTCGATGAGGCTGGCAGCAAGATTGTCGGAGACCTGGTCGAGAAGGCCAAGAAGAACAACGTCAAGCTTGTCCTGCCAGTTGACTACATCACCGGTGACAAGTTCGCCCCTGATGCGACGACCGGCACCGCCACCGATGAGTCTGGTATCCCTGATGGATGGATGGGACTTGACTGTGGACCCAAGTCCATCGAGCTCATCAACCAGACCATCAACGAGGCCAAGACCGTCCTCTGGAACGGCCCACCCGGTGTCTTCGAGTTCGAGGCCTTCGCCAACGGCACCAAGAAGATCCTGGACTGCGCTGTTGCCGCCGCACAGGGCGGAAAGACCGTCATTATCGGAGGTGGTGACACCGCGACCGTGGCGGCCAAGTACGGTGTTGAGGACAAGCTGAGCCACGTCTCTACCGGTGGCGGTGCCAGCTTGGAGCTGTTGGAGGGCAAGGAGCTCCCCGGTGTCTCTGCTCTGTCGAGTAAGTAGATTTAGATAAGTGCGGGCACGTATAGCAATTTAGAGCAGCTCTGATGTTGCTAGATCTATCTCTAAAATCGAACTTCCGTCTGTAAGCTTGGAATGTGATAGCAAAATATAGCATCTGTTGTACATATGTTCGAAGTCACAAATGGTATGATAGTCTCCTGCCAAATTGTGTGAGGCGTTTGTTATTATTTTGCGCAAACAGCTGCCTTCTATGCTATGCATTGCATTGGTGATTGGCCTCCCTGACTCCGAATATAATGTGTCTCCCTTTAGCTTCCAACCCCCCCCGTTCACCTCTTTTTGCTCGCCTCCACCTTCTTTAGTTCCTCCCTGTGAGAGAAGTCGCGTTAGTATGCTGATATCATGCCCGGAGAGACGTGGTTGGGGATGCGGGGTGCATGTAGGATGCTGACATACTTCAACTGTGCAGAGAAGTCCTCGCTGGTATCATCATCGTCCCAGCTCTCTTCCCAAAGATGTGTGTTATCGCCTGGTACTTCGGTCTCTTCTTGTGTCCAATCTGTGGCGATAGAAGTTAGCTTTGGATCTTGCATGATTATGTATGCACATGGCTGGGTTCGAAATGAAGTCGCATAGAACACAAGGCTGGATAAAAGTGCCTGCACTGGCAGGCCCCTAGAAACATTGGAGAGAATATATGAGATCTGCTAGATTGCATCACCCATGGACACGTAGGACAGCCACTTGGTGGCCTAGCTCTGGCCTCGCTGGGTTGGTAGGTTTGGGCATCTTTCAGAGCCTTTATCTCGTGAGGGCCACGCCGCATTAATGAAGGCAACAGAGAGGAAGTGACGCAAAATGTCCGAGGAAGAGCATATGCTTCATACCATCTACCGGGAAGTCCTCGAACTCATCATCCTCCTCCAAGGTCACAGTCGGCTTCGAGTCTTTCGCGGGTGTCGCGGCCTCTGCCTTGTTGTTTGCTGGCGCTTTGCCCGAAGCTGGAGCTGTGGACATCGTGTCTGGTTTTATGTGTTCGTTGGAGATATTAGGAAATCAGGTTGTGTTGTAGATTGTTCTGACGGTTGATTGGAAGTCGTGGGTCCTGTCGTGATAGACCAGTAGCTGCGGCTTTGAAATGCATAGATGGAGCTAGAGCCCTCCGTACACCACGTCCACCTAACGTTTGCAGAAGCGCAAACGCCAGCGCGATAAGCAATTAGCGCCGTTTGGCAGGGTAGCTTAGCCCCAAGGCTGGACCGGATCCATCGGCGTTATCGGGTTATTTGAGCTCTGGATGATGTAAATGCAAGAAAGCCTTGAGGCAGGCAGGTTGACGCGGCCCCGGCCACATCCGCTGTAGGATCCAACATTTCATTCCTTCCTTCTCTTTCCACCGTGTAAAATTACTGTATACGCTTAATCTCTTTCGTACCCCGTCCTACTTTCTTGCCTAAACCCTCAGGGCAACTTGTGGGGCCCCGGTTTCTGTATGACCCTCATGTCAGCATTCGTCTCCTCCGTGTGAATCTGTTCAACTCTCTAGATCCAGTCCCACAACGCCGCTCGGCGACTACAACATGGTCGGTCTCGGATGGCTACGCGGAGCGGCTAAATCAGATTCTGTGACTTCGCCCAAAACTCCAGCCGACGAACTGAAACAGCTCGAGCATGCCCTGGCAGCTGTAATATGGATTATGGCGGATGATGTCGATGCGGCGGACGATGCACTACATGAAGAGACGTCCTCCTTCCACCACCTCGGCCGTGGCGTGACTCAATTTTTGCGGTCGGTCTTGGGATTTGAACAAGATGTTATGAGGGAAGCGTCCGACCGGCTTGCGGCGGCTGAAGCATCATCTTGGGCGGACCTAAAGAGGGCGCAAAGGGACCATAAATCATATCAATCGAGGCTGTATTCTCCAGGGGCAGAGTATGCATTATGCCATGCAGAATCGCAGATGATGAGCGCCGTGATTGGTGTGCTGAACGAGAGCTTGACGGAGAGCATTAAAGGGTTTTATAAGCTAAGAAAGGCCTACTTTACGCTGGATTCGATTATGCAGGAGGAGGCGGCGTTCATGCGCAAACAAAGGGGAGAGCAAATTGCTTCTTCAAACGGAGATGCGCCAAGAAGAATGTCTATGCCTGGGAGCTTCGATGAAAATGAATTTGCGGACTCGAGAAATGTTAGCCAAATGAACCTGGCCTCAAAAGGTGGCGAGTCGGTAAAGAAACAGAGCCCAGACGATAGCGATTTCGAATTTTTGGATGCCGAAGAATCGAAAGTCGGCACCGAGAGCACTGCGAATTACCTAGGCCACACGATTTCTAATGAGGACTTCGAGAGTAAAGCCAACGGTTTGGCAAGTACAAAAATGAATGAAAAAGAAGACGAATTACTGCCAGCAACTACAGCTACATCTGCAAAATCCAAAGCATCATCCCATAATGTCCCAGAAGCCGACTTTTTTGCCAATCCCATGGACCTCTTTATCCACTCTGGCACCAATTTATGCTACGGACTCGTCCTTTTGATCATTTCCATGGTCCCTCCGGCCTTTAGCAAACTCCTTTATATCATTGGCTTCCAAGGTGACCGTGGACGGGGTATAAGGCTCTTATGGCAGGCAACCAAGTTCGACAACATCAATGGTGCTGTCGCTGGGCTTGTGCTGCTGAGCTACTTCAACGCCGTCGTTGGCTTTTGCGACATTGTTCTTACGGAAGAAGATGCGACAGACGATGATGCCACAGCATTTTCGGTGGCTAAATGCAACGACCTCATTGACATCATGAAGTCACGCTACCCAACTTCCCGATTGTGGCGCCTAGAAGAGGCTAGGAAAGAGGCTACGAACCGCAATTTAAAGGGTGCAATCCAGATTCTTAACAGCAATCAAGACAGTAAGACGAAGCAAATTTTGGCATTGAATATTTTCGAAAAGAGTCTGTGTTCTATGAGTCTTCACGAGTACGAACTGTGCACAGAAAGCTTCATCGAATGTACGACATTGAACAACTGGAGTCACCCCTTATATATATTCTCTGCTGGAGCAGCACAAGTGGAGCTTTACCGGAAGCACAGGATTTCCAATCCGGAAGTTGCCAAGAAGCATAAAGACAGGGCAACTGCACTGTTAAAGAAGGCGCCGACATTAACCGGGAAGAGACGCTTCATGGCGAAGCAACTGCCATTTGATATTTACGTGGCTCGCAAAGTTCACAAATGGGAGGAGCGTGAGAAGGAATGGAAGGTGGATTTCGTGGACGCCATTGGTGTCAGCCCCCTGGAGGAGATAATCTACTTGTGGAATGGTTATAAGAGGATGCGGCCAGAAGAGCTTGAAGCCTCGCTACAGATCTTGGATTGGGATAACGCCACTTATCCAGAGAAGTTCAACTCTGATATGGATGAGATTGGACTTCAATCGTTGATGCATGGGGCTGTCTTGAGATATCTTGGGAAATTCACTGAATCGCGGAAGCTACTGACAGATAATATCGTTAGCCGCGACAAGTAAGTCCACAGTAGTCATTTAGCTGCTCGTATGCTAACCCATTCACTAGGAATGTCTTTAAGGGCCACCTATACGACGACTGGAATTGTCCCTCAGCGTATTACGAAATGGCAGTGATATCATGGATGGAAAAGGACTTGCCTGGAAGTAACAGAAAAGCCAAGCTAGAAGAGTGCGAAGAATGGCTAAACAAGGTCGCAAAATGGGAGACGTCGTATGTCTTGGACGCTCGTATTGGGATGAAGGTTACTACTGGGTTAGATACGGTCAAAAGGTGTCGTCCAAGGGTGTAAATTATTGGGATAGTGCTTGGATAGGATACATATGGGATTGGATTAGATAAAAGCATTTATTGGTTTATGAAATGCTTGTTACATATGGGACTAGTAGAATAGTAGTAAAAAGTGCTAAAACTTCGGCTTAATTTTCAATAACTAACTTCTTGAAAGTTCGAAAACAGAGCCGAGATAATTAGGGACAGTTCATTTAGGTCCGTTGACTGTAACTGTGTCGTGTGATACCCAGTTCTAGCCTCGTTGAAGTGAGGCTGCCGTACGCCAAATACGGCTAGCGCTGGTGGCAAGTACCTTGCTTGACCCTGCAGTCAATGACGGCCCGACAACTTCTAAGCAAGTCCATGTGAGCAGACACCTCCAAGCAAATATCCGAGGGCTTCCTGACAACGTCCCATAACCCAGTAATCTTCTCACTTCCCGGAATATATGGCGCCATAGCGAATCTTACATTCAAATGCGAACAACCCCCCTGGAGAACCACCAGCGTAGCTACATTTGCGCCCAGCCATGTCCCAGAGCCCCACGAGGAACATGAGTAGCTCACCCTCAGGGTCTCCGAGCCAGGAACCCTCAAACCTAGCAGAATCTGGCGTCATTGTGGATGCGCCACAAGAAACGCAGCCAGAGAGTGCTCAAGAGAACAAACCCAAACCGGATGCGCCTGGCTCCGTCAAATCGGAGAAGGCTGAACCTCGGCACTGCTGGATTTGCCTTCAAGATGAAGGCGACGACTCCCCAGAAGCCTCACAGTGGCGGTCGCCGTGTCCTTGCAACCTTCAAGCTCACGAGGAGTGTTTACTGGAGTGGATTACCGATATCCAGGCTCAACCATCTGGGGGCACGAGTCTGAGCAAGAAGGTGTTATGCCCGCAGTGCAAGGCTGAAATCAAAGTGGAGAGGCCAATCGAGCTTGTGGTCGCCCTTACAGACCTGGTTTCTGCCATCGGACAACAACTACTATTTCCCACGGGGGCTGGCATGTTGCTTGGATGTTTATATTCCGGATCTATGGTATACGGGTTCAATGCTATAGAGCTGGTTTTCGGTGGGGAGGATGGGCGTCGGATGCTATTCGCAGCAAGGGAGACTCCGTCATTAATCCGACAGATCCTTCCAAGCTCAGTCATAGACTGGTTCTTTACAATCATGAGGCTCACAGATCCATTCGTGCCTACTTCGGGTGGCACCTGGGTCTTTGGAGTTGCACCATTAATTGCTCCGGCGCTGCTCCTATCACGCACTCATATCGCAGACCGCACCTTCTCGATGCTACCCTTAATGGTAAGCGCCCTAATATCCATCGATCATCAAAAGATGTCGTGGAATCGATCTAACAAATATCAGTACCTTTTGTTCCCGCAAAACCACCATATTCCGCACTGGCCGCCGTCCCCTGGCCTCACCCTAGCCACCCTCCCATACGTACGCTCTGCCTATAACGAGCTTTACACCTCCCTTTTTGCCGACCTCGAGAATGGCTGGAATCTTGCTGTGCAGCGTAGACCGCGCGAAGGCGAGACCGCTGAGGATGTCGCCCAAGCACAACATAACCGCGCCAACGAAGGCAACAATATTTTAGACTTTGAAGTGGAGATTATCAATGTTGAAGAGGGGCAGGACCAGCAGCACCCACCTGCCGGCCCGCCCCCACCTCATGTGCATCTCAACCTAGGTGCTGCTGAAGGACAGCCGCAGAACGTTGAGATACCTCTGCACAACCAACCGCAGGCTGAGGAACCACAAGGGGCACCGCAGCCGGCTGGAGCTCCCCGAGAAGGGCGACCACCACCACCACCACCACAGGCCGCCCAGCCCGCGCAGCCTAACGGAGTCCCAGCAGCAGGTGAACCCTGGGAATTTAGGCAAAACATATCGACGGCGCAAGTCGCACGGTCTATGATCGGTGCGCTCTTCTTCCCAGCCGTCTCCTCGCTCATGGGCGACTTGATTTTGCGCACAGCGCCGTCGACCTGGGTCATGAAGCCGGTGAAGAAATTTAGCCTGCAGCAGCTGCAAGCGACGGGTTTGCTACAGGAGAAGTGGGGCAGGAGCATTGTGGGAGGCTGCTTGTTTGTGGTGCTTAAAGATGCGCTGACGCTGTACTGCAAGTGGCGCAAGGCGAAGCATCAGGGCAAGAGGAAGGTGCTGGATTACGATAGAGGTAAGAATGGGAATGGGAGGAGGCAAGCTGCGAAGTAGTGGTAGCGGCTGTAGGCATGATGACTGCATTTATGGGAGTTAGGTGGCATTGCTGGGGAGTTCATGTTGGGCCGGGTTCTAGAATAGCAGATTTATGGGCATTTGTACGCCTCAATCGTAATAATTTGGGCCCCACAAGAATTTTATAAACAATACAACAGACATCACTTGCAAAGAAGATAGGGGTGAATGCAAATAGTACAAGTCTCAAGGTCTTCACAGAATCAAAGGTATCACAATCATGAATGAAGAAGGTGAATGAGTAGCTGAAATGTGCGGATCAGCTCGCATTCATTCGTCAGCAAGTCCTAGTTCCAATATACCAGCCTCGCTAAACAGATACAACAGCCGCATCCGCAGCCAACACCAAAGGCAGCAAGTGCAGTAATAGCCGTAGCCCCTGCTTGTCTTGCAATGCACACAAAATGAGATAGAACGCAAAATCAAAGATTGCCGTACAGGTAAAGGATATCAGAACCCCGAGCCCGGCCCAGACATCCCGGACGAGAAGCGATTCGAGGGCGTCGCGTTGGCACTGGTGGCTATCGGGCTGCCTATATCGCCAGGTGCGCCGACTGGCCTATGCGAGCCAACCCCCGTGTCAGGTTCATGGCGGATCAAGACGCGGCCATCTCGCTCGTTCCGTACATCAAAGAATCCGCCGCCATTATTCGGGTTGCCTTCTGTCTCGCACAGGTCTAGCAGCTCCTTGTCTGATACAGTGTCATCGCGGGTTGTGTTGATGCGGTTGATTTGCTCGCGAACAGCATTGATGGGGAAAAAGCCATCCTGTGTGGAGCCTTCGAGTATCTTACACGCTCTACAGAGCATCAATCGTACGGCAACAGACCGAGGTTGTGACGGCCTTGCCGGTAGTCCGCTGACGTTACCAAACCCGCTTGGTGCCGAGTTGCCCCAGCCACCCATGAAGCCTGAACCAGGTAGAGATCCAGACCCAAATGGATTGGGAGGTCCACCCCAGGTGCCATAAGACCCTGGGCTTGAAAATGCTGACGGGTCCATGCTATATGGCCCGGGCTGTCCAAACCCACCCTGTCGGCTAAGGCTACCAGGTGCTGCACTGGAACGTCGAGTATTAATAGCGATTGGCTCATCCGAGTCGTCTAATAACGCACTGCTTCCAAGGTGTCCTGCTAGGTCATCGATATCGGCGTCAGATCGCTGGCCTTGCACGACGCTTCCAGGGCGACCAATCGGAGCAGGTCGCGCAATGGGTTGGCCTGCGGCGGGTGGTGCATTAGAATCTGACAATGGTTTGTCAAACGAGCCTGACTGTTGTCTGCTGTGTAGTTGGGAGGGCCCAGGTTCCTTGTGGCCACCAAATGGTTGTGATAAAGGTCCCATTCCGTTCGACATCTGTGACATGAATCCCGGCGGCGGAGCGTGTGGGCCTGGTAATCCCCTACCTTGTGGCATAGGCATACTGTTCATTCCAGGGTACATTGGCCCGGCATTGTGACCAGACATTGGGCGGAATTGGTTTCCGAATGACTGGTGTGGAAACATGGGTTCTTGATGCATTCTGCCACCAAACCCTGGACCCATTTGGGGCAAACCAGGCTGGAATCCATTCATGCCCATTGGTGGCTGCATGCCAGGAAATGGCGGAGGCCCAAACCCCGTTTGAGGTCCCTTTAGGGTAGAATGCATCGGTGCATTTGCTTGAGGGTGATGTAGGAATGGCTGGGATGGAGTCCTACTAGGTAGGGCCTGGGGACCTGGGCTGTTCTGTAATGGAGTTGAAGAATTCGGAGAAGTACTCTGGCTCCCCGAAGAACCAAACCTTGGCGTGAGAGGTATTGGCACTGCTGGTTCTCTTTGAGGTGGGTTCAGTGGACGGTTAGGCGTTGGGGCTTTAGGAATTGCAGGTGTAACAACAGGAATATGGTGATTGCTTGGCGTCTGCCATGATTGGTGTCCTCCAGGGGTAGGAATGGAGATAGGCTGCTGTTGGCGTTTACTTTGCTGCAGGGAAGCCTCTTCGCGCCTACGGCTGTCGCCCGCCTCCTTATCTGCCTTGGCCTTCAATTCAGCATCCTTCTTTTCCTTCTCTTGCTTCTCCTTCTTCTCCCGTAGCTCCTTCTCCTTAGCTTCCTTGGCATCCTTCTCCTTTTGCCTCAGCTCTTCCTTCTCCCTTTTCTCGCGCTCCTTGGTTTCTCGCGCCTTGCGTTCTTGCTCAGCCTGCCGCTCTCGCTGTTCTTGAACCCGGCGTTGTTTCTCTGCCTCCTTTCTTAAACGCTCTTCGTCCTCGGCCTTCTTCTGAGCTTCACGCTTCCTGCGTTTCTCCTCAGCTTTCAGCCGAGCCTCCTCAGCCTTCGCAGCTTCCTCGGCTAGCCGCGCAGCTTCTTCGGCAGCTTTCTCGGCATCTCGCTTTGCTTTCTCTTCAGCAAGAACCAGCTTCTTTTGCGCAGCTTTCTCCTTCTTCTTCTGAGCCTCCTTAGCTTTCTTTGCCTTCTTTTGCATAATGGCCATGTCTTCTTCATCGAGCTCCTGCAAAAGTTTTTCTTGGCGTTCGGCCGCAACCTTCTCTTTATAAGCAGTGAGTACCCGTTGCTCGAACATTCTTGCCGCAAATATTTGGAACATCCTCCGCCCTTCCTCCATACGTTGTTCTTCCGTCATGGCATCCTGGGCTGGATTAGCCGTATTCAAAGCATCATCGGTGTGAGAAGGTACCATTTCCTCTTCGTCGTACTCCCCATCCTGGCTGTCATACTCATCCTCCTCCTCCTCGTCATCATAATCTTCATCTTCCTCAGGGGCCGGTGGGTGATTGTGATGTGAGTGGTGTGTATGAGTTTGCATGCCATTCGGATGCGGGTAACCGTTCGGGGTATAATGTTCTTTAGCATCTTCCTCTCGTGCCATTCTCCGCTCAGCTAACTGTTCCATCATCTCAATGAATTTCTTGCCGTCGTTTTTCAGAAGATCATCTGCAACTGTGAGTATACCACCTAGTAGATTGATTAGCTCAATGGCGTGTAATTCACGCATACTTATATATTCACCTTGTACCGTGAGACTCTGCCCAAAGTTGAAGAAATCAGTTGCGTGGCTCCTCGCAATCTCTTCCGGAGGGTCTTCGTCACTGATATAGTCTTCTTCTTCTGCTTCATCTTCACTGTATTCCTCGTCTCCTTCTTCGTCGTCCTCTTCGTCGCCAAATTGCTCTACTATTCGGCCACGAGAAGGCTGCCGACCACTAAAAGCCGGGGGTAATCGATTTGGTGGTTGAAGGCCGCTCAAAGCACCAAAGCGTTGCGACCCAGGCATCATTGGCGGTGGTCGGTCGCCATGTTGGTTGTTCGCGTACTGTTCCAATTCCTCATAGTATGCGTCATACAGAACTTCCAGCTCTTCTTCGATAGCTATACGCTTGCGCCCGCATACCGTGCAACTACACGAGTGCTTCTGCTGCTCCTTCATCTTTTTGAGCACAGCATCTTTCTCCACTTTAACGAGGGACCTGCGTTCTTCCTCTCCGAGTGAAAGCCAAAAGACCTTGATCCTCTCACGTTCTTCTTGCGAAGATGTGTTCCAAATCTTCTCCTTTGACATGCCAATCGTCTGAGGAGGCGCGGCCGCTGGTGCAGTCGAAGATGAAGCTAGGGCGGTCTGGTCGGACTGAGCATTTTTGCCTTTTCCCTTCCTCTTCCCCGGCTTGGCAGTCATATTTGTAGGCGGCGGAGATAAACTATGTGGCGGGGACAAGCTGTGCTCATATGACCCAGAATAGCCATCTCCTTCGTCGTCGCTATAGTATACCCGGTCGCTTGTCGTATTGTCGAATGCCTGGTCCCCTTGGTATCCGGGGCTGGGCCTGGATTGAGCATCGCCTGGGTTCGTTAATCCATCTAGACCACCCGCTCGACTGGAAGCCTCTGCTGCTATTTTTGCAGCCTGTTCTGCTAGCTTTTGCCTTCGTTTTTGCTTCTTCTTATTTACCGTCGGCGCAGTAGTCTGGTCTGCGGGCGATGATTCTGCGTTTGCCTTCGCAGTGGCTTGCGCCATGTTTGGGGATGTCTCAGACGAATCGGTTGAGCTGGAGAATTTTGGTATGGTTATGAACTTGGAACCATCCTTGTTTGTATATTTCGAGGCTGTGGTTACTGCGTCTATGCTAGGCGATTGAGCAGGCTGCTGTTTTGGGTTCGCTCGCATTCCGAGTCCCCAAGGAGCTCGGAAACAACCAACTGAAGGGGGCGCTCACGTCTCTTGGCTAGCGCGTAACGATGTCAGTACCTAGATGCTCGGCCTGGATGTTTGGGAATCGCTGCCAAAGACTAAAGTAGTATTGGCTCCGTTGGACGTACCTGCGTTATGGATGAGTATGTGGCAACCCGCGACTTGCCCCTCCAAGTCAGCAAGACCAGCTTCTCCAGAGAATCGAAAGAAGTCGAGATGTGCCGCGGTGTATCTGGGAGACTATGATAAGGCGGCGAGTAAGTGTTTTAAAGAATAAGGCCAGCTTTGTCCGGCTTTTCCAGAAACGGTGGTTGTGGGGGAATGCAGGTCCTGGAGATCGTCGACTGGCATTGCTATGGATTTGAAGGTCAAAGATGGCTTTGTGCCTCAGGCATAAAGCAACGCCAAGTCACAAGTCACTAGCATCGTCTCCTTGTTGATAACGACATGGAAATTCGAGGAAGCATTGATAATAAATTACTAAACAAATATAGTTCTTCGGAGAAGGGAATAAAGCTCGTTATATCTAATTTTTAGCAGACAAAATTCCAGCGACGCATCAGGCAACGCCTGTGTTGGCGACATTGACACGTGGTAGTTTTATCACATTTGGGCTGGAATGAAAATCTCTGTGCCAACGTCTATAAAACATTATCTGGGAGCATCCAAGTGTCTATAAATCCGTGTAAATAGGTTTCAAGTTTTCTGTATTATTTAAATTGTTCTGTTCCTCGTCAATTTTTAGTATCCCGACAACGAAGTGCATATATTCCTTTTTTTTCGTTGTATGTATCAGCTTCCAGTAATATTTGAGTATTATGATCCAATGTCATCGTATCAAAGCAGCCCTTCACAGGCTGAAGAATTTCCGTGCATTCTATCCACTTTGAACTCTCAATGCGATTTTAATACATCAGAATCGACTTGGCCTGGCCGTTGTCGTTGAAGTCCCTAGCTGGCCCGTGCACACACTTTTCAGGCGGTAATTTAGTGGACGGCAAAACCCCTGGACCCAGATAAGGCGTGTAGGTGTAGGCGGTAGGAGGGAAAGCCAGGGCGTCAGATATCAGAATCTACACTAACGCAATACCCTATGACCCTATGACCATACGACCCTACCATTCCAAACTTCAAATTGAGGTTCGACTGTGATAACGCCGAAATGATTTTTTATACGACCGTCTTTTTACAAAAGTTGTACGATAATTGTCGGGAGGCTCGAATCAAAGTCCACTCAGCCACAATCAGCCTCACTGTGGAACGTGGCAGCTGTAAGGTACGTAGACGTAGGTACCTTGAGTTGAGTAGGGCGTTCAGAGTTGTGGTTCAGCCCGCTAACCACTTTCAGTAAGAATGGGGTTGGAGCGACCCGCGCGCCAACGGTGGTCAGCCCAATCCGTATCGGGGCGCCTCGTGCGATTAGAGTTACACATCTCAGCTTACTCTCCGACACAACGGACAACGGAGTAACGGTCCCGTCCCAGCAACATTATTTGAAGTTGCCATTTTTCGCAAGTATTTAGGTTCTTAATTGCGTTCAATTCCTTCTAGCCGTATATTTCCTTTTCCTTCGGTGACGCTGATCACCCCATTTCGACTGGCAACCAACATCACCCGACACTGTCGACAGGCGCTCCCTACAGGTGCACTTACACACACACCCATCCTACCAGTGCAAACCACGATCACCCTCAAGCAGCCGACAAGCAGAGCCAGCTTGTATCTATATACAGGCTTGGGAATTGAGAGAAGATAGACGGCAGCCTATTCCTCTTCAGCGGGAGAAGGTAAATTCCGGCACGATGGAAGAGCACGCACAAGCTCAGAATGTGATGCGGAGGTGAGCCCATCATCTACAATTTTATACCAAGTAGTTATCACCTGCAACATCATTGCTACTGTCGATTCCCTCCAACCCCCACCGTGGGGGCTCACGAGAAAACATCCAACTACTATTCTCGTACCAACGGTTGCTGACGGCGTCAATCTAGGAAGCTGGTTATTATAGGCGATGGCGCGTGCGGAAAGACAAGTTTATTAAGCGTCTTCACACTGGGATACTTTCCAACGGTAAGCAGAGCTGAAACCCAGTATCGCTCTTGGACAGTTACTAATGGCATCCTCTAGCATTATGTGAGCTACCCTCATCATCGATCGGCATAAACAACTACCCGGTGTATTCGAATTCATACTGATATCATATATCCAGGTCCCCACAGTGTTTGAGAACTACGTGACAGACTGCAGAGTGGATGGGAAGTCGGTACAATTAGCATTGTGGGATACTGCAGGACAGGAAGACTACGAGCGACTCCGACCTCTTGCATATTCCAAGGCCCATGTTATCCTGATAGGCTTTGCAATCGACACCCCAGATTCTCTTGATAACGTGAAGCACAAGGTAAGCAGCATATTTCCGCTATGTTTCCGCTTGGTGGCCAGAAACGGCTGACAATGCTATTAGTGGGTTGAAGAGGCAAACGAGCGATGCCCTGGTGTTCCTATTATACTGGTGGGCCTGAAGAAGGATCTTCGAGAAGACCCCGTCGCAATTGAGGAAATGCGAAAGAAATCGCAGAATTTTGTTGGGACCAGGGTGGCCACAGATGTCGCACATGAAATCGGGGCGAGGAAGTACCTGGAGTGTTCGTCTCTGACTGGCGAAGGGGTCGATGACGTGTTTGAGGCGGCCACTCGGGCGGCACTGCTTACGTTTGAGGGCAAGAAGGCGAATGGGTGCTGCGTTATCCTGTGAGGAGTGTCGTGTGCGTCGATAATGAGCAGGATGGCACCCAAGTTGGGGTTGGCACAATGCTGCACTCGCGACAAGAGATCCGGGGCAGTGCGGGCGATATTGCAGTTTTGATGAGCAAAAAATGGGCTTGGATGGGCGCCTGGTTCACGCGAGAACGCCACTTCTAATGTCGGCGTGGGATGGTGTTACAATACTTTGGCTCAACGCCTTTAATGACTTACGAGTCGATTTCACTCTTTTACTTCCTTACATAGCCAGATTTTCGGCGTTGTTCTGGAGCCACACTTGGTAGCGATGGGATGAGCAAAAATGTACATAGGATGGAAGCGAATTTTACAAGCTGTTATACATGAGCGCCCTGCTTTGGGATATGCCCTCGACTCGTCTATGTACCCCTCCTAACATATCCATCTCATTTCGTACAATATCCAGTACACTAAGTGAACCTTGTCCCTCCTAGTAATTCCATTCCACATCACCCCCTTTGACCTGTCCATGCCTTCCTCTAGCGGGTCCACGCGTGGTCCCATGGCTCCTTTCCAGGTGTATCCGTCTGCGCACGCGCATACTCAATAGGCACTCCATTCGGGCCAAAGATACCCTTCTTCTCCAAAGCAATTCTGTACAGGCGTCCGGCATTCTTGTCGCCCGGCCCTTGCAACGACCGCAGCTCCTCACAGGCATTGTGCATGCTCTTGTACATCCTAATCCAGCATTAGCAATCTTTCTCTTTCAAAATAGCGAAGGAAAGGAATGTCCCATACCTCTGTAGCTCCAGCTCCTCCTCTGACATCTTCTGCCGCCTAAACAGCATCCACGCACGATGGATCGTCCAGTGTCGCAGACTCCTCATGCGACTCAAGCGGAGGGGACGGGGCGTCTTCGAGTGCTGGAGATGGTAGCGGATCAATTGAACTCTGGGATCTGGCTTGAGGCCGCCCTTTTTGTTCTTGGGGTTCATTGAACCGCCCGAGGCGAGGTTTGCGGGCGTGGTTGAGAGGGCGCGGACAGGGAGGCTGGTGGTTGTTGAGGGGGTGGCGGTGCGGCGGACGGTCTGGAGGAGGGGAGTGAGGAGGCGGAAGAGGGGGGAGACATTGTTGGAGGCCATGATGGCGGCTGGGCGGGGTGAGGTCGGAGGTGTTGTGAGGTTGGAGATGGATTGGGGTTGATGGTTGCGATGGAGTTAAATTCGGTTGCTGATGCATGAATTATTTTGTGCAAGGAGGATACCACGTGATGACATAGTTATGCACGCCTGTGTCTATCAACACATCTGATCGATATCAAACCAAGTAATAACACAAAACAAATACAACATAACGGTACAAAATGATCAGTAACGGCGCTTTCCCTGGTACTTTGCACCATTATGTACGTCGTCAACGTGGCAATTCCCACCTTAGGCCCTCTAACAACACAATTCCCGGAGTGGTATCAGATGAGCTAACAGGAACAGGCTGGCAAACTAGTAGCTTTCGAGCTTACAGCTGCGGAGAAAGAAGAACAGCGCCAAAATATCCTGTTCTTTATCGGAGGGCTAGGTGATGGTTTACTCACCGTACCATACGCGGCACAGCTTGCCCGCCAACTCCCACCCACCTGGTCTCTAGTGCAAGTCCAACTATCCTCATCCCACATTGGCTGGGGCACCTCGTCCCTAGGAAAAGATGTCGATGAGCTATCACAATGTGTTGAATACTTCCGTAACATAGCAGGAAGGACTGGCAAGATTGTCTTCATGGGCCACTCTACCGGCTGCCAGGATGTGATGCACTACCTGGTGGGCCCGGGGAAGGAGACCCGCGCACCTATAGACGGAGGCATCTTGCAGGCGTCTGTCAGTGATAGGCAGGCTATGGAGGGGCAGCTTGACGAGGAGCAGCGTTCTAACACTAACAAGATTGCCGCGGAATGGGTTGCTGCAGGGAGGGGAGAGGATGTTCTATCATCCGCGGCTACACATGGCTTCTTTGATGCCCCAATTTGCGCGAGACGGTGGTTGAGCTTGGCCAGCCCGAATCATGATGGGGAGGATGACTATTTCAGCTCGGATTTGACTGATGAGCAGTATCAGAGATCGTTTGGGAGCCTGCCGAAGAGGAGCAAGCTCTGTATCTTGTACTCCGGGAAGGATGAGTATGTACCGGAGCACGTGGATAGGAAGGCACTGGTTGAGAAATGGATTGGGATTGTGAAAAGGGGCTCTGGTGAGATTGATGAGAAGAATTCTGCTGTCGTGGAAGGGGCAACCCATGACTTGAAAAACAACCCAGAGGAAGTCATTAATGGGGTCCTCACGAGAGTCATTGGCTTTGTATCAGACCTATAGAAATAGAAAAATCAATGAGGCCAATTGATATTATAATTAGAACGGTTGCTATGTTGTGTTATTGCGGAAGGTTGTAACGAGCATACAGACACAGCTCTGTTGTGTGCATAAAATCGTTTGGAACAGTGTCATAAATCGCGCCAATGCACGCGAACGTTATAGTCCGATTCGGTACTCCAAACCTCAACTTCCACCATCAAAGGCATCACACAATCGGATCAGAATGGCGACTCCACCAAGATCTTCCGTCGGAGAGCGGCAAGAAAGGCCTATATCTACTGGTAGAGGTACGATGACCCCCAATAGTCTATCCTGCCTACCCTTTCCCCTCAAACCCAAATCAACATCACGTGATATATGGTCATATACTCTCACTTCACAAGCTGATAATAGAAGCAGTTCAGTTGCCCCGTCGGTCGACTAGGGGCCCAGTAGATCTATCGCAGTAAGTTCTCATCTCTAACTCTCGGCACAAAGCTAATCTATCCAGGGCCCCCGTCTCAGGTCCCCTCGGGTCCTCCTCACCTACCCTCTCCAACTCCCAAACCCTCTCACCCACGCACTCCCAACGCTCACCGAACCCCTCCTCGCGCCCTACTTCCTCCCCCGCCTTCCCCGCAAAAGACTTCTCTCGCCTCCTCCGCCCCGAACT
The DNA here is from genome assembly GCA_030180035.1 of Pseudogymnoascus sp. SDFLT0511. Lineage (NCBI taxonomy): Eukaryota > Fungi > Ascomycota > Leotiomycetes > Thelebolales > Thelebolaceae > Pseudogymnoascus > Pseudogymnoascus sp. SDFLT0511. The sequence continues at coordinate 1,567,703 of JASCQD010000005.1, read as the reverse complement.
CTACCACCCTCTCCCTACGACCGACATCCCAGCGCCGCTGCGCCCCTCTTCGCCTCCCCCCCAGGACCTCCCCACCCTCCTTTCCACATCCCGCTTCCGCGCCGCCGCTGTCCTCGCCGCGCACCTCCTCACCACCGCCACAGCCCCAACTGATTACCCAACCATCTTCGCCCTCCTCTACGTCCGCCTCGCGTCCCTGACCCTCTGTAACGCCACCGCCCTCGCGGCGCAGGAGGTAAAAGCCCTCGAAGACCTCAACTCAGCGCTCTACCTCGACCCGCTCACCTCCGCACACCTCGTCCCCTGGGAACTCCGCGTCCTGGTTGTGCGTCTTCAGGGCATCGGATTCAACGACCCTCGCCGAGGAGTAGTGGGGTACTTTGAGCTCGCGCGAGATGCGCGGCGCGCGCTAGCTGTGCTACGGAAGGCCGTAGCTGAGGACCCCGAGAGCGGGGACGCGACGCTGGTAGAGCGACAGATGTGGGAGGAGCGGCTTGTTGATCTAGGGGTGCGGGTTGCGGGGGCGCTGGTGGAGATGGAGGATTTGGAGGGGGCGGCGATGCATTTGAAGACGTTGGGGGAGGGGGGGGATCGGATGGTTGGTGCAAGGAGGGCGTTGCTGTGGTTGAGGCTGGGAGATGTGGAGGCGGCGAGGGGGTGTGTGGGGGGCAGGGAGGAGGCGGATGGGGTGGTGCTTGCGTTGGGGGAGATGGCGGATGGGAAGTATGAGGATGCGGCGACGATTTGGGAGCAGCTTAAGGAGAGGGATGGGGGGAATGAGATGTACGCGCAGAATCTTGCTGTGTGCATGCTGTACTCTGGGCAGATTGATGAGGTATGTTGGCGGCTGTTTTTAGTTTCGTGGTGGAGTGATGCCGTGATGGTTATGCTAACGGCGTATAGGCAAAGGATATGCTTGAGGATCTGTTGGACAAAGGGAAGAGCTTCCATGCGCTCACTTTTAACTTGAGTACGATTTATGAACTATGCACTGATCGCTCGAGGCAGTTAAAACTGCAGCTTGTGGAGAAAGTTGCGGCTATGCCAGAGACTGACAGGGCTGGGTGGGAAAAAACCAATGCCGATTTCAAGTTGTAGACCTGTGGTCAATTGATAGCTTTTATTTGACGTCTTGGCGACTACCTTTCTTTTGCGGTGGCGTAGAAGTTATGACTACAATGAAGTCCTTTGGAATAATACTATATATTATAGAGCGGTCCACCATACCTGCGTTCGTTCCAGCAAGTTTAAAAACATGTATATAACGAATATGTAGCATCCAACCAATCAAACTATCATTAGCAACGAAAATGGCTCCGACTATAAAAGAAGAGGATGCAAAGACGAGACGCAACTAAGAGTCAGGTGTGCTTTCCATAGACAAAGGGCGTGGGCAACGACAGCGTGGAGCATCTGAGTGAGCTGCGTGCGTCTAAACCTTCCAGCCTGCCGACCCACGCTCCACCAACACTTGTCCCCACCGAGTCACACACCGTGATTCTCACCGGAACCCGAAACTCGTGATCTCACGAAGGCAGTAAATCGTCGCACTTGCCCTGGAGATAGCCTGGTCAAGGACCCACGCTTTCAGGTCTTCGAACAGTCCAGGGGGTACTGGGCCTTTGCCGTCCCTGGGAGCATCCCGGTCAAGTCCTAGCATACTGACAACAAAAAATGGGCAACCCTTGCCACTCTGGCAGGGCTATGCCGGTGGCAGGAATGCCGCGGTGACAGCAAACACCTGTGACGAGAATAACGTGCAGCAGCAAGTATTTGAACACCAAGAACAGTTAGCAAACTCGAGGAGGGAAAGTAGGCAAGCAAAGCTGATAGAAAGAGAGACCTACTTTGGCTAGGCCACAAACCCTGTCCAAGTTGTTCAATGTCCTTATTTAATTACATTGGATAGCAAGATAAGCACATCGTCCCTAATTTATACTCATGGATATGGGTTGCGGTGACTCCCGACAGGAGAGGTAGCAGGAGCGGGAGGCTGAGTAGCGAAGGTATCAGCGGCATGGCGGATGGTTATAGTAGAACAGGAGGAAAAAGAAAGAGAGATAAAGGACACATCGAAACCAAGCAAAGATTTGTATATAGATCTAGTAATCTCGTAGCTGCAGTATGTTCATCAAGTATAGCCGGGTATATGCAAGCAAACCCATACACCTCGCTGCCCCCTCTTCCATCTTATAAATGTGCATCTCTCTATAGTTACAACAATAAATCCCCATTCGCCCCCCGTAAAAAATCGCCGCCAGCAACGATCCAGCAACCCCGCATCATCATATATTACCCCTTCCCCCCATCACATCCCCACCATTAAACCCAGCCCAGCCTTGCAGCGAACCCCAGTCATTAACCCCCCTTTCACTTCAGCAAACTCTCATCCCCCTCCAAAATCCGATACGCAATCTCCAACCGCTTCCTCCACACCCTATTCTCCGCGCTCGTCCTCCTCGTCTCCTGCAACCCCACCACACACTTCCCCACACTACCCACCAGCCGCTCCACCAAAATCTGGTCGTCGCGGTGTAGCATTGATACCGGGGATGGCTGCGCCGCCCGCTCCTCGCTGCCGTTCCCATTAATCATCGTGAGCGCCATTCCGAGGAGCTCGCCTGGGTTGGATGTGGGATGAGACGGATAATTTGATCCCGAGGGCGTAGAGGTCCCGCTCGCGTTCTTGGGTCTGTTGATCAGAGGGAACGAGCGCGTGGCGCTAGAGGACGAGGAGGCGAAAGAGGAGATCGAGGGGCGGTGCGTGGCGGCTGGTTGGATGACACCAGCCCTTATAACTGAGCCGCGGCGAGACCCTTGTTCCTGGTCCGCCGCCTCGTCATTAGGCGTAGTAGGCAAAGCCTTTGACGTATCCCCTCCCGCAATTTGCTGCGACCACCTCACATCCTGGACCGCAAAATCGAAGTACTGGTTTTGCAGTTCTGCCTCCGAGTGTCTCGATTTTGCCGTCGCAAATGTGGCCATCGTGCTCACGGTATCAATGCTCTTGTGCCTTTTATGCCCGACGACGGCGGGCTTGAGATCGTCTTTGTAAGTCCCAGTGGCCGTGGGGGGATCGATGCCGCGCGCGGTCGCGACGGAGTCGTCGGATCCGTAGCTGGAGGTGCTGCCGCGGCGGCCGTATTTTTGTTGGGACATGGTGCCCATGGCGCTGTGGAGAAAGAAGTGCTCGTAGTCGAAGGCGTCTTCGCGGTCTTCGTGAGAGAGGGGGACTTGGGAGGTGTCGTGGTAGAGGGAGGCAACGTCGCTGTTGGCGTCGTCGTATTCTTCCTCTCCGTCGTCGAATTCGTCCTGGTTTTCATCGTCGATGGGTTGCTCTTCATCCACCCTATCCTCAGTGTGCTTCTGAAGGCCGTTTTGCTGAAGGTCGTCTTCCTGAAGATCATTTTCCCGATTGGCATTTTCCAATTCGGCTGGCTCTTCGTAATCCTCATCCTCATTAACCTGTTCCTCTCCAAACGAGCCAACAACATTTCCATATTCCTCTTGGTGTTCCTCAGCCTCCTCAAAGTCTTGGTAAATACTCGTGGTTTCCGACTCCTGGTAATCCGCATCCGCCACATCTTCTGCCGCATCCTCAGTTACGTGATCAAGAGTATTATTAACCAGCTCCCGCTGAGCCTCTTGCTCCTTGTTTTCCCCATCCCACGGGGCGTGCATCACAACAGCGTCAGCACTCAGATGACCATCCTTGTAGTCTTTTGACGTCGTGTACCACTGTTCGGCGGCTGTGAAGGGGCTGGGAGTACGGAGGCTCTGCACGCTGCGCCTCTTCATATTATCTTCCTTCGCTCGATCCCTGAGAGTAGAAATCTTGCCTTTGAGATCCTTCATTTTGCTTGATAGGTCTCGCATCTGCATTGACGATGCCGAGCGCGTTAGGGTGCGTGGATCGATCTCGTGCCACGAATGGGGCTCGGCAGTGCTGGATCGGACGTGTCTGTCAGCCTCAAAAGGTGAGGTTGGACCACCGTCGCTCCCGGTTTCCATGATCACTATTCTAGATGCGGGATCCGAGTGTTCGTTTGACGACCGGCGGCTTTCCTGAGTAGCATATTGAGACCTATACGATTCTCGCCGTTGCGCTCCGTCCGATTGAGGTGATGATATTAGTGGCAGAGATTGCCTTGAGACGAGGGTCGGCCTTGAGATAGGGTTCGCAATGGGAGCACTATTAGGAGGCGATAGAGGAAGTGAATTCTCGCTGCCGACTCTTGCGTGGGACGGGCTGTTGGGGCCCAAGTTGGAATGATTCAGTTGTCGGTGTCTTGCGGGAGGCAAGCCCATCTGAGAGATTATGCGCGGCTCCGGAGGGGAGGGTGTTGATCTTGATAGCGGGCTGCTGCTGTGTATTGACGACATCGAGGAGGACGGGCTGATATACAGGGAGCTCCGTGCACGGCTGAGATTCCCCTCCATGTTCTAGAACAACTCGGTCAGTGCACGTTCCGAGACAAATCTGTCAGTACTCACATCAAGCCGCTTTTTGGCATTTGACAGGATCATCTCTGCCCTCTTGCTCAGTGCTGCACTGCTCAATTCCTCGTCCTCCTTCTCTTTCCTGGCATCTGCCGTCCTGCCCTCCTTTCTGTAAATAGTTTTAACCTCGGCCAGCATTGCCTGTCCGTAACTTTCGCCCACGACACTCTCCTCATCATCGCCCTGGAAGGCGCTCTCATCCACGCTCACAGTGTCATCGAAATCCTCAAACGGCTCAGGCGCCTGGGATTCAGTCGTTATAGTACTCGTGCTCTCCATGCTGGCGCTCCGCTGGTGAGTCCCCACCTTCGACTTCTTCACAGTACTTTGATATCCCATCGTCGGCGACGACTTTACCGGTGAGTCGTCTTCTTTCGCCATCCGGTTTCGTATGCGTCGCACGCCTGCCCCAGGAGTGCTCTCCGCCTCCGTTACCTCGCCGATATCAGATAACATAGTGCCGTTTCCGTAGATGATCGGTGTAATAGGCGTCATGGGCACGGCGACAAGACTGGGTTCTCCGTACGCCAGGGACTGCGCGAAGTCCATGTCCTGTGGCCGGCCTTTCCATGCAGCCGATCGCGGCGGGGACGGGGTGGAGTCGTAGTCGCCATAGGGCAGGATCATGTCCGGGTTCGTGAGGGTCGGAGAGGCGGGAAGGGAGGGGTAGGCCATTGTCGTTGTCGGTGCCCCTTGATGCATGTTGCCGTTGAGTGTGAAACACAGCCGGGAGGGAGGGAACAGTTCGATGTGAGTTGCCGTATGCGACGGCCCGCTAGGCGCGGTGTATATGGCCCGCTTCAAAGGGTGGTTCGGTGGCGCGGTGGAGGATGGCGGTCTGGGGAACCCGCGGGGATTGAAAGACCCAATTGTCCAAGACAAATTATTCACCCGCGATCGCGATGTTGATGTCGAGGGTGTCCGTAGTCGTCGTCGGAGTTGTTCGTCTAGCCCAATCGCATGGTTGTTGGTAGAGCGCGTTAAAGAGGAAAGTTGAGTATCTAGAGCCCCATATGAAGCCTGTCGGTCGGCGTGAACGCGTGATCGTGTGAAGGGGGTTGATGGCGACAGCGAGAACGACAAATGGGAGGAATTAGCGGCCGTTGAAAGGGATGGATGGCATTTTCAGTGGAGGCCGGCAATCAACTGCCTTCTCATTCGCTGACAATCCCTGTTTGAAGCCCCTTGGCGAGACTTTTAATCCCAATTTGACGGATTACCACTAAAGAACTCTCTCCACGTTTAATTTTCCCCTTCATGCACGTAGGGAATAAAGGGAAAAGTCGTAATGCGGGTCATTCGTCGCATAAACTTCGTCAGTTTGCTCTTATCAGCTGTATAATTGTATAATTATCTTAGAATAATTTCCTTTCAAGCCGACGCAATATAAATCTTCAGGCGTGATCGTGTACATTAATCTTCAGTTGCTGTGGAGTACTGCCGCACCATCGAGATTGAAATTGAGATTGAGATATTCCTTAGCTCATCTGAATAATTTCCCGACGGCACGGTTACGCGGTTATGCGGTTATGCGGTACGCGTCGAGCTTGTGAAAGGTACGTACAAGCCCCCGCGCGTCGCCCCAAAGTCCGAAGATGGACCCTGTACATTTCAGTCACCGAGGATGCTTCTAAACCCCATCGCCGCTTTAACTTTATGCAGCACAATGAACCAAGGTTCTTGGCCACGTTGAACAACAACTCTCATATTACACTCTTTTTGATAAGCCGGTATCTCAATTTTCGAACTAGACGGAGAGAACGGCCATTAGCCTCAACTGCCGCTACTGATTCCAGTTCCGCACGGCCCTTTGGGCGGCAGCGTCCGGAAAAGGCGCTCCCAAGCTTCTTCCCCACATTCCTCTTCGGCTCGCCGCTCGGCGACCGTCACTCGGCGAAGCTTTTTGGCGGCGCTTGCTCCCAAACTCCGCTTTACATCGGATTCCACCTGTCAAACCCAGTTCAGCATTCCATTCCCAAGAATCATAAATAGATACCAATAACCCATCCCTTAACTTCCCATCAATCCAAACCCAATTACAACCTCATCCATATCAATCCCTTATACCCCGACGACCTGACAACCCCGCCACAACCCCGCACCATGTCGTCCACCACCCCCACCACCACGACCTCCGCCTTCCACATCGAAGAATGCACCCCCGCCGACGTCCCCTCCCTCGTGCACGTCTACCTCTCCGCCTTCACCCCCGAACCCAACCACATCGCCTGTTTCCCCAACAGCACCTGTTCCTGGGCCTCCCAATCCGTTTGGCTGACCAACCGCTTCGGGAAGCGTCTCAACCACCCCGGCCCCGGCGAGCGCCACTTTAAAGTAATCGAGACGGCGAGTGGGCGCATGGCGAGTTTCGCGCGCTGGGAGTTTCCGCATACTCCCGCCGCGAAGGAGGTCAATGAGGCGGTTGAAGAGGGCGGGAATATGGATGCGGATTCGCTGCCTGAGGGCGCGAATGTGGCGGCGTGTTTGGAGATGTTTGGTGGGCTGGATAGGATGCAGAAGAAGTGGGTGGAGGAGGAGAATATGTATTTGATGGGGTTGTTGGCGACGGATCCGCAGTTTCAGGGGAAGGGGTGCGGGACGATGTTGTTGAGGTATGGGTTGGAGATGGCGGATCGCGAGGGAGGGAGGGCGTATATTGAGGCGACGCCGGCCGGGTTGCCGTTGTATAAGAAGTTGGGATGGGTGGTCGTTGATGAGACAGAGATTGTGAATGCGAGTAGGGAAACGCCAGAGGATGAGAGGAGGTGGATTAATTGGATTATGATTAGGGAGCCTGTGGCTAAGGCATGAGCATAAAACGATTGGGGGTTACAGGTGCCTCCGGAGAGAGCATTATTAGATTAGAGTCTCGACCTATCCTAATTATTCAAACCATCAGCATACACGCTCCTCAGGCGCTCTCCACGGCACTCCCAGCTCCGCGAATATCCTCTTCTCATCCGCCCCCTCCACCAGTTCTCCTTCATTAAGCTTCACCCTCCCAGGCCCTCTCATCACTCCTGTGTACAGCCCCCTCTGATTCAATCTCATACCTCGCTTCGAGGCCAAAAGCCGAATACTCCTATTGAAAATGTCATTCCCCGTAAAGTACAACAGCGCAGCTCCAAGCTCCGATGCCGGCGCAAGATGGAAATCAATTCGCCGCCAAATCGGCGGCTCTTTCCCGGGCAAGACACAGCAACCGTGCCACTTCGAACTGGATTCTGTTCGTCCGACAGAAAGTGGCGCCACAAGCATGCCCGAGGCCCGCAACTGCGACACGAGCTTATAGAGAAGAGGCGTTAGTTCGGAACAGGCCGAAGTACCCGACTTGGTCAGGAGGACATCGATGTCTCCACAGCTCTCCGCACCACGGCGATAACTACCTGCGATAATAGCCTCGATGCCTGTGTCAATACCCTTTGCAGTATCCGTAATGATTTTTGCCAGGGCGCTGACTTCTGCTCGAGGTATTCTAGTCTGGAAATCTTGATAATGCTCGATGCCCAGTCGCTGGTTGTCAGTCAAGCTGGCGTGGGCCAGGAGATCCTCGAGGGTGCTATAACCTTGTTGTAGCCAGGTTGATGCTTGCGCAATTCCGACGCCATAGATCCCGAGGAAGAGCTGGAGGATCATATCGTTGCGATCGAACTTGGTATTGTCTAGACGTCGAAGCTTGTCCGTGTGGACGATTTCTTCGATCTTCTCAGCAATCCGCTGTCCTATCGCTGGCAACTTGACAGCTTCCTCGGCAGTTGAGATGAGTTTGTTTTGTCTTTTAAGAGTCGTTATAGCCTTCCTATACCCTATTGGGCGCCACGTATCATCCATCCGTGTATAATAGGCGGCCATTTCCTGAAGAATGGATATAGTTCGTGCGTTCGGGTTCGAAGAACTGGCCTCCGTGGTTCCTCCTTTCATGCAGCTAAAGCCTTCTTGGTTGAAGTTGGCCTTTCGAGTCATATACTTTCGTGTTGACTTTGATGGGCCGTTGTCATCAGAGCTGTCGCTTCCGTGATAGGGCGAGCCTGTGGGGGACGGGTCCTCATCATCATCCAAGGGGAGATGTTGCACTTTGAGTGCGCCTTTGATAATCTCGTCAAGATCGTCGTCTGCTCTAGAAACCTCTTCTAAACTTTTTGGGGACTCAACAACAGGTCGTGCGCTCAGAGGTTCCGTCGTATCTTCGTCGCCAATCGTTCCATACATAGCTGCCTCCGCATGTTCCGGGCTTCTCGCCACATCATCCGCTTCTACAGCAACAGGTGTCGCAGACTGCCTCTGTTCTGCACTCTGGCTCCTTGGCGGTGTAGCTTTCGGGGGTACATAGGTCCATCTTCCCGGTTTTGGTCTCGCGGTTTTGAGTTCCAGAGACTGATGAGCGACCGGCGAAGAGATTGGCTGTGCCGGAGTCGCCGGTGCAGAATCTCTTGTCGTTGGCTCATATCCCTTCAGTAAATACTGTTCCTGAACCGGGTTCAAGATAGCCTTGAACTGTATACAGTCCAACGGGTATAGTTCATTGACGAGTATGATGTGATCTGGAATAGAAGATATTCTGAGGAACGAGGTGATATCCGCATATGAAATATGTTTGTCAGCGACGATATGTGTGACATATTCGGTCCATTCTGTAGCCCAGGTAGCGCCATACTCTCTGGCCTTGACGATCCGAGCCCTGCGCACTGGGGCAATGTCATCAGGAGGGACGTAAAAGAATACCAAGTCATTGAAGATGCGGTGCTGTTCCGGAACAAGCTTTATGCTTGGCTCTTTACGCTTTCGCTTGCCAAGTGCTGCCGAGGAAAAGGATGGGAATTGAGCGCTTCGGTTTAGGGTAGTAGGCGTTGGGGCTGATGTTTTTCTCAGATGCCGAGCGCCACCGGTTTGATTAGGCTTTGCGGAAGTAGGTGTTTCTGCGACGAAAGAGACCTCATTTGACAACGGGGTTCCAGTTCGGCCCTGTTGTAGCCGATTCTTGATTGCTGCCAATGGCGTTTCTTTGACAAGATGTACTGGAGATGGTGAATTCGGAGTTGGTGCTGATACACTCCGTTCTAGCTGAGGAGTCGCGTTTGGTTTAGGATGAATCGGGTTGTGATGTTTATGAGGAGGTAACTTGTCGTGAGGTTGAAGAGAAGTAGACCCATCTCGGCCTGATTCTATGAGGCTCTCGTCGTCTGAGTCCTCATCCAGTGAGTTCAGTGCTTTAAAATATGCGGCTTTGTCCATAGTCTTCTCTCGAGCCATATTCTCATTCAGAAGAGCGTACTTCACTGCCCAAATAATGCTGATAAGGATTCAAAACTTGCAAAGTCATATCCAAGGCGCCAGCGCTTCTATATTCAAGAATGCTTAGTTTAGGTTCCAACGTCCTCGCCAAGTAAAGGTCTTTGTCCTCCCCGATATAATCGGATGTGTCAAAGTAAGGCACGATTGAGGCTAACAAGGCTACACTTCAGCCTGACACATCTGCCTTGGCATTACGTCGAGGCAACCAGAATTATCATAGGCACAGAGCTTTACAATTATGTCCCAGAAGGGAATCTAAACTATTATTGATGAGATCAATATTACATACAGCAAAAGTGCTAATAGCTATTAAAATTCAAACCAATCATACCGTCTTCGTCGGCACGGCGGAGGTGACCTCGATGTCCTGAGTGTTGTTTCCCGCAACCGCATGGTGAGCATCCTCAACTTGAAGAAGATCAGCTCCCTTCTCGACGTGATCAGCTCCACCAAACAGGGTGTCCATCTCTTCCAGGCTGACCCTCCTTGTTTCGGGAATCATGAAGTGAACGAATACAGCCAAGACAACGTTGATCGCGAAGAAGAAGTAAAAGGTCGAGAAGCCACAGTTTTGGAGGAAAACCGGGAAGAACTGCTGGAAGATCGAGTTGGCGACATTCTGTGTTTGGGATGCCATGCCGACAGCTTGTGCGCGAACGTTCATGGAGAAAACTTCGGCGGTCCAAATCCAGGTCGTGGCTCCCCAACTAGGCTTGTAGAAGAAGATGAAAAGGAAGAGAAGGAATGTAATAGCAATGCCGACCGGCTGTTCCTTTGTCGGCTTGCTCACGCCCTTGGCCATATAATAGATCGTGTCGGTTTGTGTCCCTACAAGCGCTACAGCCAGCATACAGACAGCCATTCCGATAGCTCCCACGATGAACAAGAACTTGCGACCGAAACGGTCAACCGTCCAGGTAGCATTGAGCGTGAAAATAATTCCGAAGGTGGCGTTGAGGGCGTTGATGAGGGAAATCTGCGACTGGGACTTGAAGACACCCTTGTAAATGATGGTGCTGTAGGTGTTGAGTGTTCCTTGACCAGTAACCTGCTGTCCTGCGTTGAGAATAAATGCCAAAATGAGACGCTTGCGTACTGAGGGATCTTTCCACAGAGCAGAGTAGCTGCTGGAGATAGCTTCCTTCTCGAACTCGAGAGCCTCGCGAATCATGAGGATCTCATCTTCAACTTCTTGTGCCGTCTCGCGGACACGGAGAAGTGTCGCACGTGCATCAGCAACTCGGTCGCCGTGTTGGAGGTACCAACGTGGGGTCTCGGGGATAAACGGAAGAAGGATGATGATATAAACAGGGACCATGATCTGGAATATGACGACAATCTTCCAGTCCCACTCGCCAAGCTTCTTTACATTGAGCTGGCAGGCATAGTTGATCCAGTATGCAAGGAAAGACCCAACACTGTAGAAGAGTTGCCAGAATGACATGACCTTGCCTCTGATTTCTGGCGGGGTGAGTTCACCGATGTAAATTGGGCCGGCAGCTGCGTAACTGTTAGATATGCCCATGGAACTAGGGTGATAACGGCATACTCAACGCAATACCCTGGCCGATACCAATGATTGCCCGGCCAGCAATGAATGTCCCGATGTTGTGTCTTGGTGCAAATGTTTGGATGAATGTCGCAATAATGGTCAAAAAGCACCCAATGCCCATTCCCCATCGTCGTCCGAAGCGGTCAGCCTAGCTGTGAGTTAGATGTAGGTCAAACGAACAATAGGCATCGGCACTACTCACACAAGGGCCGCCGATAAAAAAGCCGGCAACGATCGCACCGACAGTATAAGCGGTGTTGACAGCACCAATGACATTTGCAGACTATTTCGATATTAGTACAAGCAAGAAGCTTAGATTTGGTATCAAACGTACTGGCTTGTCGAAGTAATTGACCCAGTTGGCTGAGCCTTGCACCTAGTTAAATGTAAGCATATGTACTGTGCAGCTTCTACAATAACTTACAGAGTTGTAGACCGAAGCATCATATCCGTATAACACCATGCAACTGGCAGCTACCATGGAGATATACCTGTTGACGGCGTCAGTATAGACCTGATGTAGGGGAAAGGTTCTCTTTACCAATTGTACACGCGGGTGCTATGAACGATCGCCATTGTGGCGAGTTAACGGAGGCTTCCTGTCCTACAAATGTGTACAGTGTTAGGGGAGTCCTTGGCCCGATGGTGAATAGGGAAACAAGAGAAAAATGAGCAGGTGCTTGGGAGCAGGTCCAAATATATACGATAAGCCATTGCCCGCCGCCCATCCCATAGTACAGAAAGTAGGGGTACCTAACATGCACCTACCATACGCGCTCAAAACGCAATAATCAAGTCACATTGGACAGCTGGAGAAGACTCTCCGCACCCCTCACAGACCATCTCTAACTCCATACGTCCGTTGTTCATCCGACATGTGGTTGATACTCAACAGGGATCTCCGGACTTGGGGAGCCATCATCCCGCCACTAAGGGGGAGATAAGCAAGTCGAAGACTGTAACAGATGCTTGAAAAGGCTTCAAAGTTGCAGAAAATGTGGGAGACGCGTTAGTCTCCAACCAAGCATGCCCCCAGAAGGACTCTATTCCTTGCTACCCCAGAAATTGGAGTTGATGTATCCCGTTTGTGGAGGACCGAGGGGTTATCACATAAATTCCACTAATCAGAGTTCCCCCATGGGCCGGCCGCGCTACGATATTTGAGCACGAGGTGACAAGCCTTCTGTGTCCCGTCCCCACTTGGAGAGAGATAACGTGTGGGGTCAAAGATGAACGTGTGAATCTGGCAGGAGTGCTCATTTGAAGTTCTCCTTTCGTTTAGCTATTTCGATGCGGGGGTGGGTTGGTTGTTTTGTCTGTATTGGCCAGTGTGGAGACGACTCCAAAAGGCGTTTGCCAATATCGATACAGTACATGCAACATGTAGGGTAACGCGGAACATAGTCGTCGTATACACGCAAATTATTGTACTTGGACATTACTGGACTTCAAATAAGCGCGTTATGGCTGGTGGAATTTAAAAGTGCGGAGATCTGAGGAGATCTGTGGCAGTAAGGCATCATGTATAGTCACGTGATTGAAAAGGCTTCCCGCACCATAGAATAGTGCATTGGCAGTATACCGAGTAAGTGATCTTCGGCCATGTGTAGGCGAAGAAGTTTCCTCTGCGGAAAGTTCCAGGTGGTTTGGATCAAGGCCCTTCATGGACAGCGAATCTTCGGCTAGAGATGGAGACCCAAGAGCCGATGTGTAGCCCACTGCGGATAATTTAATTTCAGGTGGTCCGGATCAAGGTTGTTCATGGGCTGAACAAATGGCAGGCATTGAAAAGTCACTCCTTGGGACCAAGGCCGCCATTCACCACCAGCCAGCGCCGTCATAACTGAGTCGGACGCCCAAAAATTTCAGCTCAGACTTGCCTTTAACCACTTCATCATTGATTGCATAGGCCCTTTGCTATTTTCGAACTCTCTGGTTACTGTTGTACAGAAACACGCGAAGAATATACGAAATAGCTGCCGGGTTGCAGTATCAATTCAGTAGTATCTGAAATGTCATCATCGCCAGGTCTTTGGTTCCCGCCAATTCTATCATGAGAGCAAAGTTGTTCCTTTACTGCGCCCCGTCTCCATCTTCGCAGTCCTTGCTCCGAATTGGATCTGTATGTCCGTCAGTATGGTGATGATGGGTCAATGAACAACAGGTCCTCTTACCGCGCGTTTCTTCTCTTGAGACACAGAGTGCATTCCCAACTTCCACGCGAGGAGACGGAGTACTTTCTTCCCAGGCTCCAGTACTGGTTCACCGGCATCCAATGCCTTATCTGAGTCACCAAAGCCACATTTATCCCACACAGGACGCGCCAGTGACCATCTCACAAGATCCTCATCGAGATATGGAAACCGGGCCTCTCGACCCCAGTTTGAGATGGCCCGATCATCTCTACCTAGATTTCGCTTTCCCAGCCTACCCACATCTAGGTCCAGCTCTTCGATCAACCCTTCAAATCCACGCCTAGAAAATGCTGTGGCATGTCGTGTATAACCTCCAAAGAGTTCATCTGCGCCCAAACCCGATAAAAGGACTCGAGCTTCTGTTGTGTAGTCAGTTGCAGGAACATTGTCGTCAATGGATGCTTTTCCAGATCCTCGAGATGCAAAATACAGTGCACCTGCTATAGATAGGTCCATTTCTGTGTTATGTGGGTATATAAGAGATATGACGTTGCTTCTGTGAGCTAAGAATTCTTCGTATGGTATATTGGCCTAGATATTATGTTAGACGAATACGGTGCAAGGCTCTAGGATACTTTACCTCCACAAAGTTCCATTTCCGTCCAGGGCAGACTTGTCTCAGCTCCTTGAGCGCACTTCGCCCAGTCATTCTATCTGGGCACGCTTCAAATGGGCTGGCCGCCTCAACAGGTGGGCAAACAACGGGTGGAGCGTCCTCTAATGGCTTTTCTTTGGCTACAACCCCATCATCAATACCAAGCTGGCCCCGTCCTTGCCGAACTTTACGCTGTAGCTTAACTTTGGGGGGTTGCTTTGAAGCCAAAACAACTCGTGGGTTCTCGAAGGCCACGTTAAGAAGGTCTATCTGCTCTTCCAAGGGCAGTATATCATGTGCCATGCGTGCAAGGACTGCGCAGTCCAAGCCGCCAGAGAAAAGAATGGCCAGTTTGACCTTGGCTGGGCCCTCATAACGCGGGGGATCAGGGATATTCAGCAGGCGTAGTCGCAATGATTGTGTCATATGCTTCTCAAGTTGCCTTACAGAGTCGGATGACAAATCTAAAGCCCACGGTATTGTGGGGACTGCTTGGTTAAGAATACCGAGAGAAAGCGACTGACATAGAAATCAGCTCTCATTGCGAAACGTTGGCTGCACAGTTATACTGTCGACTTACAGGAGTAGCACCCTGGTTGTCACTTGGCACCCATGGATATCTGTAGCAAGGAAAGTGTTCGTTTCCCACGGACGATTTCTCTAGTAAAGCTAAACTTGGGGGGCCTGATGGTCTATCAAGTGCGGCCACATAGATCCCATCCGCCTCAACTTCTTTCCAGGAACTGCTCGTTGAATCCGCAATGCTAGAAAACAGGATAGCATCGGAGATATCTTCGGAATTGTACAGCAGCGATCGTCTTCCAAGGCAGTCCCTCCCAAAATAAACGAGACGGTGAATTTTGTCATAATAAACGAATGCAAAAGGACCAGATACGGTCCTCAGAACATCGAGGACACGATTGATAGATTCATCAGCCGACCTTGAGGTAATACTGGCATCAAGGAGGCTAAGAATTGCCTCCCCATCATTACCTTCTACCACATCGTTGCCAATTTTCCAGGCCTCTCCATTCCAGCACAAGACAGAGCCGGTTTCTGGAGTCGAAAGTGGCTGGGCGGTTATCTGGCCGCCGCGCAGAGAAAGCACGGTAGATGTAAATAGCAATGAAACGGTATCACCATCTATCGCTGTTTGTGCAACGGCTCTCAGGGTATTGGATAGATCTGGGCCCCTGTTGGTGAGGTGCTGTAGTAGTTCAGGGCTTGGACTTGGAGCTTCAGTTTTTGAAATGGAAGTAAATATGCCACACATTTCTGTTGAATAGCCCAGTAGAGGCCTTTACTGTTAAGCTGAGGGACACGTTTCACTCGAACCGCGTCGTTGTCCTTAGAAAATTCATTTCGCTTCGGGTTGGTGATGAGGTCTGATGTTCGTTCCTCGCTAATTGAGACTCGTCATCTTTGTTGGGGGTTCCACACGTGGAGCTCCATCACTCCACCACTTGCGGCTCTTAAGCTTTTCAACATCTGAGAAGTGACAAGTGCACAAACGCCGGTCCCTAAACAATACGAGAATACAAGGGGATACTTGTTAAAGTGGGAGTTCATTATTCCTACCACCTCAGCCGCATTACCTTGATCATCTAACAGTTACAACGACTCCCAAGGTACCTCCGCCCCTACCCCACCACGAACAGCTCTCAGGTCCAACAATCTACTCTTGCCACGGCAGCCGGCAAATCCTGCATGTCTCCCCCGAAACAGCAAGAAGGAGAAGCTGAACCGGAACGCGATCTTAAAAACAAGCCGAAACTGGATGAGGTAGACACTGTGGTCGGGGACCGTTCGGCCACAAACGATGGCCCCGTAGGGATTGCGGGGAAGGAACTAGAAGACGCAGGCAGCACGGCAGGTCCGTCAGACACAGCCAACATTATTGAGGGTACGATGGAAGAGGCTGGCACAGCCAGTGTGTCTACTGGCGAGACGGCATTGGAGGAAAAGGCTGTGGAACCCCATGAGGCTCAACAAACCACCCTTGACACGCCAACCAGCAAAGACACGACTGTCAGCTCAGATCCTATGGAGTCATCAACGGCCAGCGTTTCCTCTAGCGAGGCAGCATTGGAGAATAAGGCTGTGGAAAACAATGAGGCTCAACAAACCACACCCGACGCGCCAACCACTGAAGATACAACTGTCGGCTCAGATCCGATGGAGTCATCAACGGCAACGCTGAGGCCTCATCCTCGTTCAAATAGCGAATCCAATATTACACAAGCTCCAACCAAAGACAATACGTTTCTCGAACCTACCCAGCACTCTCCACACTCGGCTGTTCCCCCGACATCTAACAGCGCGTCTACACCTCGGTCTGGAGCTGGGGAAAGTCCGGGCGAGAGGTCGCCGACACGGTCAGATGCAGGATTCGACGAGAAACCTTCTGCTAGCGAAGATGGGCGCGAAGGAGAATCTCGATCGGAAATACAGAGCATTATGGATCAGTTCAGTGCAGAAGGAGGGGGCCCAGGCGAAGAGGAGGTGATGTCTCCTCGATTTGAGCTCGCAGGGCCACTGCTTGGGACACAGATCCAACATCCTCCTAGGAAATCAAGCCTAGACCCCCTGAACCATGGGGTGATCAATATATCCCAGGGTTTGGAGAGCACTGATTTGGGGAAGGGCGTATCCTCTCGGCGCGAAAGCAAAGGCAGTGATGTAGGCCCAGAAGTGCCTCCCAAACCCACCACCATGTATGCAATGCCAGCCATGCGCTCGTCTGAGGGACACATCTCACAAATCGAATCGCCCGTTTCACCTCATGCTACATCGCTACACCGACCCCCGCCACCGGAACCAGAACCAGAGCCAGACCTTCCTTTTGATTTCCATAGATTTTTGGAGCAACTGAGGCACCGTACCGCTGACCCAGTTGCCAAGTTCCTGCGGTCTTTCTTGCAGGAATTTGGTAAGAAGCAGTGGATGGTGCATGAGCAAGTCAAAATTATAGGGGACTTTCTGGCATTCATTACAAATAAGATGGCTCAGTGTGAGATATGGAAGGAGGTGTCCGATGCGGAATTCGATAATGCTCGCGAGGGCATGGAAAAGCTTGTTATGAATAGACTATACACGCAAACTTTTTCGCCAGCGATTCCCCCTCCACAGCCTATACCCGGGGCGAGGCCAAGGAGAAGAAATGGAGAGCGCCCATTAGGTCCCGGAAGGAGAGGCCAGCATCAAGAAGACGTTGAACGTGATGATATCCTGGCTCAAAAAGTTAGCATCTATGGGTGGGTAAAAGAAGATCACTTAGATATACCTCCTGTTGGGGAGAGTGGGAAGCGGTTTTTGATATTGGCACAACAAGGTAAATACAACTCGAAGTCAATACAGGAGGCATTTCTAACCTACGCATAGAACTACTTAAAATCAAGACATATAGAGCACCAAGAGACAAGATCATTTGTGTTCTCAACTGCTGCAAAGTCATTTTTGGTGAGTAGATCGACAGAAGTACTCTTTCAATCAACTGACTTTCTCTAGGTCTACTGAAACACTCCAAGTCCGATTCGTCAGCAGACTCATTTATGCCTCTATTGATCTACACGGTCCTACAAGCAAATCCGGAGCATTTGGTATCTAATGTTCAATACATCCTACGTTTCCGAAACCAGGAGAAGCTTGGTGGAGAGGCAGGCTATTATCTATCCTCCTTGGTAAGCAAAACTTGATTCGTATATGCCAAATACTAACTTAATTTTGCAGCTGGGTGCCGTTCAGTTTATAGAAAATCTCGATCGTACAACACTAACAATATCCGATGAGGACTTTGAGAAGCATGTTGAGGCGGCAGTCTTTGCCATTGCTGAGAAACACCGTACGGATGAGGCTGATGCGCCACCAACACCTACCCAACAGCTGTCCGAGAAGTCTAGACAGCCTTCGTCAGAGCCAAATGCTAGGAAATCCACCGAAGGCGAATCCTCACAGCCAAGAAAATCGACATCATCTTTCGAGTCTAATAATGCTGAGGGCGGCGACGAAAAGGCGGCCATGGGTGGACTATTACGGTCCATCCAAAGGCCCCTGTCTTCCATAGGAAGGATTTTTGCCGACGACAGCTCTGGAGGTCAAAGTAGCCCTAGCAGGGTCCCTACAAGTGGAAGTACATCAAGACTATCGCCAGCGCCAAGAAATTCAGAGAGGCCCATAAGCCCACAGAGACTTGCCGAACCAACCCGTGATACTATTGACAGAAACCACCTGCGTGCTGAAAACGCGGCAGTGCGACAGGCAAGCGTCGAAGCAGCCCAGGCACAGCACTTGCAAAGAGCAGAGCACGAAAATGTTGTTGAGACACTTTCTGGCATGTTCCCAGACCTTGACAAAGAACTCATCAGCGATGTAGTAGCTCAAAAGAACGGAAGGTACGTTCCCCGTAGCCAATGCTCTTTCCGCGCATACTAATTAAGCCTAGGGTTGGCCTTGCCGTTGATGCATGCTTGGCACTCAGCTCATAGTCTCGTCAGATATATAATATTTACTCAAAGATACCCCATGGTGGCACCGGTACTGCAGCCTGAGATGATTACGGTTACAGAGCATTACCGATTTGAGCGTGCATAGCGTTGGTTTGTTTGGCATATATATACCTAGGTCTCTGATTGAAGTCTTGTTGTACCTCTCACGGTTTCATCAAAGATATATGAATGATAATTTGGAGCCGTTGTTCTTCTATTCGAGAAAGGGGCATGCCTTCATGTGTGGCTGCATCGCGTGCAATATATGATATATCCTGTCCAGTCGTTCCTGCCAGTGCTAGTTACAAGCGCTTATACCAGGAATGGAAGGAACGCTCCATGAGAGGGCCGCTCTTGCCTGCAAAATGATCTCTCGGCCCATTTAGGATCTATTGTTAAAGTTCCGAGAGCATGCCCTCCTTCACAATATTACGATAACAAAGCATTGTATGTTTAGAGAGTATTGATTCAAGAAATATTTTATAGACACCATGGCTGACAAATCGGGTGACAATTCTACAAAGCCCCCTCCCACGGGTCCGCCCCCTTCAGGTCCACCTCCCGCTGCAGGGCCCTCAAGTTCCGATCCACCTCCCACAGGTCCGCCTCCCACTTCAAAGTCATGGAGAAAAGGTCAACCTCCTACAGGCCCCCCTCTCGCTACAGGATTCTCGGGATCTGGTATACCTCCCACTCCAGAGTCATGGAGAACAGGTGAACCTCCCACAGGCCCGCCTCTCGCTACAGAATCCACAGGATTTGGTATACCTCCCACCCCAGAGTCATGGAGAACAGGTGAACCTCCCACAGGCCCGCCTCTCGCTACAGGATCCTCGGGATCTGGTATACCTCCCACTCGAGGGTCATGGAGAACAGGTAATCCTCCCACAGGCCCGTCTCTCGCTTCAGGGTCATCGAGGTCAGGCCGACCTCCCACAGGTCCGCCTTCTGCTACAGGACCCTCAAGATCAAGTTCAGATACCACGGGTCTGCCTCACACTCCAGGGTCATCGAGATCAGGCCGACCTCCTACAGGTCCGCCTCCCGCTTCAGGACCCTCGAGATCCAGATTTCAGACAGATGGTACTGAGGCTTGGTCGCAGCCTCCGCTCGGAATGGCTCGCAATAAGTACGTACACCTTGACACTGCTCAGCAGAATGTTTTATATCTTTACATTTATCTTCTAAATAATCTCCATGCAAGACTACTACGCTAGCAATCAGACCCATCCACACCAAACGCATATTATGGCATAGAGGGAGACTAATGGTCATATCCCCATAGGTTTTTGAGCTATATCTCTAGCTATCACGGCGCTTGGGCTCAGATGCCTTGTGGACAACTCGAAGTCTTGGCAAAGAGCAACTGGGCTCTGCCTCGACCCCGAGCCGTCGCGCCCGCTGTCTTCTTTGACTTAATGAAGATCCGGAAGCTGGCTGAAGAAGCCTGTGACCTTTCAGTAAGGGCCACAGCCGGGATTGCCACTTCAGCCCTCGCAAACCCGTTCACTGTCGCTAAAAGCATGAAAGGGAGCGGCGTAGCAGCGCTGGGGCTGGGATCATTTGGGCCCGGGTCTGTTGCGCAACTGAGCCCAGAACGGAAATTTCGAATGCGAGACCAAGCTACTCAGAAACTCTCGAAGGCATATCATCTTGATGAGATAGCATCCAGCGTTGTGACCATGCAAGGAGCTTCTGTACTTGAAAGAGTTGCAGAACAGGTAATTGGAACTCCTCGGGAAAATCTGGACCGTCTCGATGGAAAATATGTGCACTATTTCCACCAGAGAACAGATGACGAAGCTATGAAGAAGCCAGAGGCATTTGCACTACTCGACGAGGTCGTAAGTGGACGGAATATGTCCGCCGAGCCTTTGCGTTCAAGAGCTGTTGCTAAGATGCACCAAGAGAGATACCAGGACGCCATAGATGATTTAACCAGGGCGTTGCAGATTTGCAGGTATCAACAGAGCATGCACAATCCCGAGCCTCTGGAATCAGAGAATACTTCTGCAAGTGAGACTTCAGCATGTTTGAACAAAAAGCTGGATGAGAATGACTATCCTAGTAGCCTAGAGGCTCAGTTACTGTTCCATAGGGCTGGGGCAAATCTTGGTTTGGCCTGTCAATCTATTGAAGTGGCACTGCCTTTAAAGGATGACAAAAACTTGCCGAAAACTCAGAGTAGCCCAGTTCAGAGTAGCTCAATGGGGGGGAACAATGAGAGCGATCCTGGAGGCCCAAGCATCGGAGCGGATCCAGAAGAAATGGAACGTGAGAAACATGGGAAGCTCGTGAAAGACAACGCAAAACGAGCGCTCCGTGACTATCTCGGATTTCTGTCGCATCTCGATTTCACACCAGAACTTGACCCAAAGCATATGGAAGCGTTTGAACGCAGGGTTCATCAAGCTGCAGCTGGATTAAAGTGGCCAAGGGGGAAGGCTGCTAGCAGCAGCAACCCTTCATCGGGAATCCCACCACCAGTGACCCACAAGATATCTAGCCTCTTCTCTTCAACTCCACCAACTGGCCTCCAGTCAAATCCACAAACGGATATCTTAGTCGACCATTCTTCAGCCCCCGAAGATACATCCGGCACTTCTGCTCTCCATGAAGCAGCCCAGCAGCTTCTTGACAGTACCAACAAACACGAGTCGCTCACCTATCATCCTCTTCTCATAGAAGCATTACACTCCCTTCTTCTCTGCCACGTTCTTAATCAGACCTCTATCCCTGAGTTGCAGCGCCATGCTCACATGGCTGCACGCCTCATCCGCAGCTGCGACGGATACCCGATTTTCGAACGCCCTCGGCATGTGCCGAGCCGCGAAGATTGGCTTGAAATCTTGAGCCGGGTGGGTGAGAAATACGCTCTTGGTGCAACCTGGGACACCCTGTGCAGACCCAGGTTGTACAGGAGAGGAGGGATTCCCCCAATTTTTAACGAGCAAGGCGGGGGCATGAAAGAGACCGGAGACGAGAAGAGAGAGAGGTTGCACCAGAAGGCTGTTTTTGAAACTCTAGGTGACACGGGCATAACTGATAATGAGACTTTCAAGAAGGCCCTTGCAGCAAGGGAGAAGCGACAGGAAGAGGAGGAGAGGAGAAGTACGGAGAAATCGCAGGAACACAAGGATGGTGCATCGAAAAATAAAACCCAGGACGAGCACGGTGTGAGTTCGATTCGAGCACGCAGAATTGTAAGATGGGTCCGGGAAGCGCCCTTATCACCAACGTAGACGCGAAGAAGAGACGTAATCGAGGAAAGGGCCGCGGAAGTGCCAGGGGCCGTGGGAGTGATAGGGGTTATAGCGGAATGAGCAGTTCCATGGGGGATATGAGTATTACTGATAAGTCTGTTGGGACTCCCAACGAGGAAGCCAACTAAGCGTGCGTGCATTTGAGCGACAACATTTTTGTACAGTAGTACGGTGATATTCAAATCACACAGCGTAATCAGCGAAGCATTGGAAAATCAATCAATCGATCTCATTACCAGGATTCACAGGGAAAAGCGTGTTCATATTCCTCATCAAGTATGCCCAGACGCTATATATCACGTAGACCGCATAATCCCCGTAAAGAAGCTATCACTTTTGAAGCTTAAATATTTCCCTTCACCCCATAAACAATTGGATACATCTTGACAACTAGAACGAGAACTTTTGCCCCAGAGAGCGATAACGCCATGCCCGGATATAAAACAGAGACTCTTCGGGGATGTGGAGACCGCGACGATGAAGTTATGTAGTATTAATGGCAGATTTAGAGTACGACAAGCGGTAGGTTTACTTGTGAAGACCGCAAGTACGCTCACTCATGAGTTTCCTGCGCTTCTTGTCAAGGGCTGTCAAATTCGTTAGTATGAGTATAGTGTTATGGAGTCAATAGTATGTGCTCACCTTCATCATATACAAGGAACTCGTGTAGTCCAGCTCCTGTGGGCACCATCGGTAAGACGGGAACCTTCTTATCCGTAACAATTTCCAAGAACGCTGGTCCGTCAGACTCGATGAGCCACTTGAGGCTGTCAACAACATCGTCTGGCTTCTCGCACTTCCGTGCCTGGACACCCATAGCATCCGCCAACTTCATAAAGTTGGGGTTCTGCTGGTGGGTGTGAGCGTATCTATCCTCGTAGAAGAGATTTTGCCATTGGGTGACCATGCCCTGCTCCTCGTTGTTCAGGACGATGATCTTGACGCCAATGTTGAACTGATGGGCAGTGGACATCTCGGTCAAGGTCATGTTGAACGAGGCGTCACCGTCAATGTCAATAACAAGAGCGTCTGGGCGGGCAACCTTTGCGCCGATGGCGGCGGGAAGACCGAAACCCATCGTGCCGAGACCACCAGAGGTGATCATGGTACGTGGGTGTCTCCAGCGGAAGTGCTGGGCAGTCCACATCTGATGCTGGCCAACACCGGTGGAGATGATGGTAGTCTCCTTGCGGTGAGCGGTCAGCTTGGAAAGCTCCTCGATGACGGTCTGCGGCTTGATCATGCCGTTCTCTCCGGCCCTCTCGTACAAAGAGAGAGGGAACTTCTTCTTCCACGCATTGATCTGGCCGAACCACTCGGAGCGATCCTCCATTGTCTTGACGTTAACGAATGGGAGGAGCTTGGCAATGTTTGCTGCTGCGTCACCAACAACGGCCTCGGTGGCCTGGACAACCTTGTTGATGTTCTTTGGCATGATGTCGAAGTGGACAATTCCACCACGGCCCTCGGTAGCGGCAAGTTTTGCCTGAGGGGCGAATTTTGGAACGTTGAGGGTTACACGGTCATCGAATCTTGCTCCGAGGGCAATGATGAGATCCGACTCCTGCATCGACATGTTTGCGTATGCAGATCCGTGCATACCCAACATGTGGAGAGACTTCTCATCAAGCTCATCAAAGCCACCGAGTCCCTGGAGGGTGGTTGTCACAGGGATGGAGGCCTTGTCCGCAAGCTCCTTGAGGAGCTTTGGACCCTCTGGGAGCGCAAGAATACCCTGTCCGGCATAGATGACAGGCTTCTTCGCAATGTTGATCAAGTCTCCGACACGCTTGATGGTAGCTTGGACCTGCTTCTGGGTGATTTCAGCTGCCGCTTTGGAGGCCGCACTCGGCGACACTGGGATAGTGCTGATCATCGGGATAGCCTTTCTCAGGATCGATGCAGTAACATCCTTTGGCAAATCGACAAGGACTGGTCCAGGGCGTCCGCTAGTGGCAATTTCGAAGGCTTCCTTGATTCTCCTGGGCAGGTCTGCGACGTTTCTAACCATAACGTTCCACTTCGTGCAAGATCTCGAGATACCAATGACATCGGCCTCTTGGAAAGCATCACTTCCAATGGACGTCGTAGCGACCTGACCGCAGAATACCACCATCGGTGTACCATCTGAAAGAGCGTCTTGCATAGGCGTTATCACATTGGTGGCACCGGGGCCAGAGGTTACCAGAACAACACCTGGCTTTCCACATGCGCGGGCATAACCTTCGGCCATATGTCCAGCACCCTGCTCGTGTTTCGGTAAGATGAATTCAAAATGTTTTGAGTTGTAGATGGCATCGAATACGGGGAGAATAGCGCCGCCAGGGTAGCCAACTGTTGTCCGGAATTAGTTTAGAAGTCGGGGTGGCAGTCATTCAAGCAACTTACAAACATGCTTAACACCTTGCCTAAGCATCATTTCATGGAAGATTTCTCCTCCACTCATCCCAATGAACCTGTCATGTCTATCAGTCTTGTCAAATTTTGGAGGCACTAGTGTGACCTACGACTCATCCATCTCGGGCTGCCTCGCATTCTGGAGAGGTTGCGGCTCATTTTGCGGAGGAGTTGTGTTGAATGTTGAAGCTGGGGGTTCTCTTATTTGCCTACGAAGGTGGAAATTAGCATTGGTTGATCGCGGTGGGATTGAGGAGGGCTCACGAGGAAGCAGCCGCGGTTGTGGCTTGTGATCTGGTCGCACCCGGAGTCTTTTTTGGTGCCGCAGAGATCACTCTTGCGGCGGAAGAGGTTGAGAGAGGTTTTGATGTTCGAGTAGACGCCTTCACCAAGCTGCGGACAGCTGTCCGCGCTGGTTGTGTTCGGAGCATCGTGAGGTTATTGTTAAAGACCGTCGGCCAAAGTCGGCGACTGAAAAAAAGTAATGGAAGTCGTGTGGCGACTCTAAAGGCCCTGTAAAGATAACACCAGGTACAGCTAAAGAAGAGCTGTCCTTGTGTCCTGTTCCGCTATGGTGTTGTCTCGACAGGGCGGTGACAACGAGGTTTGGAACGCAGTGGCTTGTTATGCAAAGAGCAATTGTAGAGTCATCCATGAACATAGCCAGAACAAGAGGCGTTCGGGCCCGATCACGTGCACACGATACGTTTGTGAGAATTACAGAGATAAAATGGAGATTGGCCAATGGGAATGTGGGGATTGACGTGGAGATGTCCGACCTCGGCGGGGAATAGGCGGGGAGCGAGTCAGGTGACACTCGGTGACCATAGCTCCAATTTAAAATGTATTTTGTCCTACTTTGTCCTTGAATGTGCGACAAAAGTCTTGAGGAGTATGGAACAATATAACCTGGCCATACTATTCTTGGGCCAGCTTTCTCGGTGAGCCAATTACCACTAACTATAGCCTATTGCTACAGGCTACTTTTGTGGCCACTACACTAAATTTGCGCCCCCTATAGTATAGTAGTAGGCTATAGGTAGTAGTCCAGAGGCAGTAGGCTATAGGTGGTTGGTTTGTCTAGGGGCGCAAACTGCAAAATTAGTATAGTAGTCACTGTAGTCATATAATAAATATATTTATATGCCATCATGTCTCTATGTTTGCTTTTGTTTACTCGTGGTCGGGATATATATGGAGCCCAAAAAATAATATCTTCCCCCGAAGGTGCGGGGAGAGTGCGGAGTTTTGGCCCATATAGAGGACATACGATGCTTTAATTGGTGGTGGAACTCAGGGTCCGCATTTTGGCGGTCTCATTGCGGCATAATGGCTTCGCGTTTCTCCATACTATGAGTATGTAACCTACCTATACTACAGAGTTGGCTTGGGAGAATTTGTATCATCCAAAAGGTTTTCTTTCCATCTCCCTTTCTGTCAACTATTTCCTATCATTCGAGCCCGGAGCTGTGCTTGGCAATCGACAAGATTCTCAAGTGTTGAGTGTCAACAGTCTTATCGCCCAAACTCGTCTTATCCACCACACCTAACGAACCCCTCATTTGAGCACTCAACTTCGAAGCACTGCTTCTATTGTCGATATGGCCGGCACAGTTCCAGTCGTTGCATCCTTGGATGGCATCTACACTCAAGATGCAGTATCCGCGCAAACAAAGCGCTGGAGCCAGCTCCTCAGCACATTCGAATCCACATACAAGCACCCCGCATCCTTCGTATCCCGCTCACCTGGGCGTGTCAACATAATCGGCGAGCACATAGACTACTCCCTCTACCCAGTCTTGCCCATGGCAATTACATCAGACGCCATCTTTGCCGTCTCCTGCCCCGATGACTCCGCCTCGGCCTCGTCCAACACCTTCAAAATCCGCATATCGAATGTTGAGTCTGAGAAATTCCCCGCACACGAATTCGACATCCCATATGATAACGTCGATATCGACTCGAAGGTCCACGAGTGGACAAACTACTTCAAGTGCGGATTGAAGGGTGCCCTACAACTGCTGAAGAAAACACATGGCGAGGGATTCCGGCCGAAGAGCATGAACGTGCTGATGAATGGCTCGATTCCAGCTGGTGGCGGACTTAGCAGCAGTGCTGCATTCGTCAGCGGCAGCGCCCTGGCGGTCATGGTCGCCAATGGCGTCAAGGATGTTAGCAAAATGGATTTGACTGAGATTGCCATCGTGGCCGAGCGTGAGGTTGGTGTCAACTCTGGCGGCATGGACCAGTCTGCCTCCGTCCTCTCCCTCCGCGGCAGCGCGCTCTACGTCTCCTTTGTACCCATGCTCTCAGCTCGCCCGGTCCAGTTCCCAAGCACAAACCCGGAGCTCGCCTTCCTGATCGCCCAATCATTCGTGCAAGCAGACAAGCATGTCACCGGTCCCGTCTGCTACAACCTCCGTGTCGTCGAGTGCTCTCTCGCTGCAGCCTATCTCCACGCACTTTTAAACGAGACAAAGGAGCCTCTTCCGGCTGACTCTGGACCGCTGGGTATCAGCTTGTATGGTTTCCAGAAGGCATACTTTGCTAAGCGCAACTCCTCGGCGTCGATCAACGAGCAGCTGCCCGAGCTAGTCGAGCTAGCAAAGTCCACATTCACAAAGGAAGAGGGCTATACTCGCGAAGAAATCGCAAAGGTCATCGGCATGACCGTCCCAGAGCTCGAGAAACGATTTGAATCTACCTTCCCTGTCCGCGCCGAGACGTTCAAGCTGCGCCAGCGCGCTCTCCATGTGTTCTCTGAGGCTCTGCGTGTCTCCAAGTTCATTAAGATGCTCGAACAGCCAGCGGGAGAGCTTGAGCGCGATGCTTCTGGTTCTTCGGAGAGCTATAACCGTAAGCTCGGTGATATCATGAATGAGACGCAGGATAGCTGCAGGGACCTGTATGAATGCAGTTGCCCTGAGCTGGACGAGCTGTGTGCTATTGCGAGGAAGGCAGGAGGTTATGGAAGCAGGTTGACCGGTGCGGGATGGGGTGGGTGCAGCGTGCATCTTGTCCCAGCAGACAAGGTAGAGGCAGTTAAGGCGGCTTGGGAGAAGGAGTATTATAGCAAGAGGCAATTGACTGCGGAGCAGAAGGAGGGGGCCGTTGTTGTCAGCAGGCCGGGGAGCGGCAGTGCCGTGTTCCTGGTGAAGGAGGGGGGTCTGTAGATATTATACATACGCACATATTATCTATCTCTGTTATCTCCATCGTTCTCTTTATTTCTTTTGCATGCAGGCTTCATACTTCTGATGGGTAAGTTATATTCTTTGTGTTTGCAAATATTCGGTGGGTGCCTTGCTTTATTCCCTCGTTTGGCCTCGAGGTGCATACAACAAGACGCTTACAACATGGAACGGCAGGCGACGCTCATGCTAGATACTGCTCGGTATCACAGATTGCTACCATGGGAATAATTTTGCTGTATGTCAAACATGGATATGGTGCTGGGTGTTTAGGGAGGTTTTCTCACTTCGCTGTGTCCATTCCATGCGAGTACTCGATCGTACGGGAATAGCATGTTCTCTTTTTCTGGTCTGTTCTCGAGAACCTGTCTGAAGCTCTGGGGAATATCCTCCTGTGGTTTCTAGCCTCGTCTGGCATCGTTTGCCTCGATATATATTATGCGGTCAAACACCCTTCCTCTGGGATATCTATTTCGAGTCCAAGCCACCGATACACCAGGAGCTCTCGTGAATACCAATTGCTTTACTAAAGTAAAGATTTATAGTAAGTGACGCAGTCATATAACCTCATAAAGAGGCAGGGGATAATGTACAAACTGACGGACAATAGGAGGACCATTTGATCGCCTAAAGCCAAGCTACAATAGGGCTGTTCTCACTTTCCAAGCTTGATCATCAAAACCCTCGACTGGGAAAGAAGCTTGAGGACCCATCACTATTCTACGAGGGCAGCGGATTGTTATCAAAACAAAATCTGTGTGCAGCAGCCTCAACAGTCTCAGCCCAAGTTCTCCAAGTTTGTAATGGACGAAGCGTACACCGAGAGCCATGGCCCCGCCGGACCTCCCTGCAGCAGCCCCAACCAGAAAGCCCCCGAAGACTCAATTCAAAAGCCTTCCCGTCGAATTACGAGATATGATATGGACTCATGCTTTGCCAGGTCCGCGGGTGGTAGACGTTCGGTTCCACAGCTGGCGCAAACGCAAAGCCACGCCGACAACGTTGCCCGCGTCGAGTTTTATAAGCATATCAAAGCAACCGATCTTGCTCCGGGTGTGCTCTGAATCCCGTGCACTAGCCCTGCGGCATTATGAGCTTGCTTTTGCAAAGGCCACATTGAAGGACTCGTCACCACCCCAGATCTATGTTGACTTCTCTATCGACACCATCTGGTTTGACCATCTAGCCTACTATCCGCGTATTAACCCTTCTCGCCCTTGGTCGCCCCCATACTCTGCTACGGATCTCTCCAAAATCCGATTCCTCGCCATGCGGCATCAGATCACTCGTGCTAGTACTCGGAGGGCCATCACGGCAGAACACTTTCCGGCTCTTGAGGTCATCAACGTAGTTACGGGTAACAAAATGAGGCCTTACCCAGTTATCTTTCGGCCCAACTATCGCTATATAGACCACAACACACTTCAACGAGAATTGGATGGATTTAAGCAATCGTGGAACTCGGACAAGAAATGCCCTGCTATTCAAAGAGTCTATGCGGAGAGGAACTACTATTTGCCCTTCATGTGCGATTGATGCAGAGCAGCCCCGGGGGTTGCAATAACTCCCATCTGGACTTTTGGAGGAGATATTTATCGTACGGAGTTATCTCATTGGGCTTTCTTTCACCAATACGACGTCTAAATACTATATATGCAATGTGAAACTTCATTTGCTCCGGAACCTACCTTTTGATGCTCAAGCTTTTGAATGCGTACCTTTTGCAATATTACTCGTAAAATTCTGCAAGTGAAGCCTCCTATTTCACACGCCTCTGTTTGCTTATTTCCCTTTACTTTCATCCCGAGCACTAAATCCAGATTAAGGCTCTTCCTGACACAGTAGTTATTCCCCACGATCCATCACAGCATAGCAACACGTCCATTCGGACTTGTCGTGCCAGTTGCTTGAGTAGGTCGATGAGCAATGTCAGTTTGCTCTCTCCGTCAGAAACCCAATATGTCAAGAGAAAAACTGAAATGGAAATATAATACAGAAACCCACATACGCAGCTGAATAAAAAATGGCACAGTTACTAGTGTCGCTCAAAGTCTAAAGGGTGGCTATAGATGACAGCAGTAATTATAGCAATTGAAATATAAGTAGGGGCGTTCAGTTACTCAGGGCTACAGTTAGTAGACTACTAACTAATAAATGAAAGTAGAGATATAAGTTCTATGATAGAGTAAATGCTAAATAAGAACTGTGCCACTTATTGTTTCAACATCGTTCCACACCACATACTACTCACACCACATACTACTCACGCCACCTACTACCCGCACGACCTAATTATTAAGAGATATATCTTAAGGTTCTATAAAAAGAAGTCTAAAATGCTAATATAGGATTCTAGGTAGTCCATCTTAGGCATCAGGATCGTCGAGCAGCTATACACAAACACAAGTCCATGCTCTATTATTACGAAGATTCGCGGATTATCCCATTCACTCCTCCAGAATTCTGCAGCTCGCACAAGAAAAGAGCTAAATATCAATATGCTCAGGCGAACCTCTCCGCACACCGCAGCCCCGATAGACAAGGAACATCTAGCGGCGACCATGATTGAGCAAGAAGTAGCCAGCTTCGGTAGCCAGCGCATGCTCATGTCAGAGAGTTGCTTCGGCGAACTTCCATGGAACGCCCATGCAAGGAGAGTTGCAGCTGGACCCATTCTTCGTGGACTGTTGATCCGCGGTAGACTACAAGCTGCCGCTTTCGATGTCTTCATGCAGCTGTGCCGCCAAGGCGTATGCTCGCTCGCTTCCCTCGAACATCCAGTCGACTGGGTTCATACCTCGAGCGGCGACTGCTTCAAATGGATCCGCAGTATGCTGTGTGTTTTTGCCGGCGTCAGGCCAGATTGGTACGCGCTGCAGAGGAGCTGGGGAATACCATCTACGTGTCGCTGGCACGATTACCTTACACCTCTTGTATGGCTGGCGACTATGATTGGGAGGAGTTTCACCTCTCTTGATGTTGTCTTGGACGTCATCCGTCTCACGGACCAACTCGGGAGAGTTGATTCTGATCAACTTAAAGCGCTACTACTCAACCAGCCTGATCCAGATTGGAAGTCAGATATTAATCTCAACCGCTCTAAAGAATGGTACGGGAGCATGACTTTTGCATGCTGGCTGCCAGAAGCTGTTGATCCTAGCATCATCCAACAAGGATTCGACGATGCAGCCATCGCCCTCGGAAAAGAGTTCTACTCCCGCCTGGAAAGGGTCGAGATGTATTACGCTAAATTCTTTGATATTAGCAAAGATGTCTTCGATGCCGATGTTTAGCGAGGAGAGCGCGATATCCGCGACTGGGTCAGAGAAAGTTAAGCAAGTAGGTGGGCTTACTTGCTTGACTTTCTCTGACCAGTCTATCCAAGTAGCGGGCTTACTTGCTTGGCGACTTTCTCTGACCTGTCTATTCAAGTAGCGGGCTTACTTGCTCGACTTTTCTCTGCCCAGTCGTCCATTTTGTCGGGGTTCCATTAGCAAAATGTCTCTTATTTTTGAGGGGCCGGAGTTTTATTCATTTGGCATTTTCGGAGAGTGGAGTTTTGGACAGTAAAGGCGTTACCAATGGCCATCAGATACCCTCTTCATACAACCAACCTCCATCCGGGGCGTCTACTTGAGTTGATCATCACGAGTACCAGTGGTATGGAAGAGAACAGGGGATCAAGCCGCTTCATTACGCTTCTCGAGCTCCAACCTGAATGAGTAACCAGCGCAGCTTTAGTGGTACCCGCAAGAATAGCATCTCTGATTTTCCTTCAACATCATCTACGTATACTGCTAGTGATTGTGATTGTTTTGGATTGTAAAACATGGACCCTTCCTATTTTATCACATTAGACTATATATGCACATCCCCCCCCCCAACTCCCTCCGCCAACAACTGAGAGCTGAGTTTGATATAGCACGACACTTTCACTTTTGTACGCACACTACCGCTTTAGGACTTTCACTTTTGTACGCACACTACCGCTTTAGGTATGTAACGTGCCCGAGTACCGGTGGTATTGAGAGAAACAGAGGATCAAGCCGCTCCATTGACCTTCTCTCGCTCCACCCCAAACGAGTAACCAGCGCAGCTTCAGTAGTAGTTACCGCAACAATAGCATCTCTAATTTCCCTTCAGCATCATCTCCATATACCGCCAGTGCCTGTAATCTTTTTTCGGATCGATTGTAGAAACATAAACCCTTCCTATTTTACGACATCAAGTAATCTATATACACAACCCCCCTCCCCCCCCCCCACCCCTTCCTCCCTCCGCCAACGACCCAGAGTTAAGTCGATATAGTCGATATAGCACAACACTTGGCTTTTATTATGCACATGCACACCTCCGCGTTGGATATGTAACGTGCACCTGCACCTGCGGAGGATGCAGATGTGCTGTGTGCGGGTTGCGCGGGGTTGCACACCGCTGTTGCGGGGGGGAGGTGAGATGTGATGATGGGATGAGGAGACGGGTTGGTGGTGAGACACTGGGTGGTATGAGGGAGTGGGTGGGATGTTCTGGGTGAGTGGGTGTTTAGAGTGACTGAGCGGCTTGGTGGGTGAGTGAGTGACTAGGTGACTGAGAGCTGAGTAGGTGTTCTGAGTAACTGAGTCGGTCCTCCATGCATTCCAGCGCCCCGCGCCTACCTCGTGGGATACAGGATCCAGCGGTCCAGCGCGCTTGCTTGCAGAGCTTGGGACGAGCATGAGGGGACTGACTGGGTGGGAGGTTGGTAACAGGCAGGATATTCACATCACATCCCATCACATCACGTCAGATACACAAAAGTATTTGCAGAAGATTCAATAGATTTTCTATCAATCATCCTCTCTCATCACACACACACTACTCTCAACTTCTCGTGTGTGTGTGTGTGAACAACAACTAAGGGGGTATCTCCGATCCGAATCCGATCTGATTCCAAACAACACAACCAACAGCAACAACAACAAGTCTTTATCCCTCCCAAAATCCAAACCCCAACCCCAAACAAAAATACACGCCACGCCCCGTAGTGATTAATCCCCCCCTTTCCTTCCAACAAAATAAACAAAATATAACACCAGAGTAGTAGTAGTTTCTTCGAATCATTTCGTATCATCCAACCATTCGCATCCCCTTACACCAAAAAAATCCAACAATAAACAAGAACGTAAGCTAGCTAGATCGAAACGCCGTATTTTTTGTCGTTTTTCCAAGACAAAAAAAGGTTTAAAATGCCCTCTTTGACGCAACAAAAGTATATCCCAAAAACTCCGCCCATCGTAGGGCTTTGCCAAAACAAACAAAAACAAAAAAACAAGATTTCCGCCCGCCGCCGCCAATTTTTGGATGTCCACGCCGGGAACTGGGTGTAAAAAATTTGTTTGAAGTAAAAAAAGGAAAAAGAGAAGATCGGTCCGTTGTCGGTGGTGTGTTTTTTATATACATGATTAAAGGGTAGTATCCGTATGTCTTAATTCTCTCCGAGAAAGAAAAAAAAATTTAAGTGGCATGGTCCTCCATCCAGGGTAAATGTGTCCGGATAGTGGAATAGAGAATAAGATCCCGGGCCAGTGTGGAGATGATGGGAGTTCCTTCCTTCCCAAGGATGGGCATCCCAAGGTAAAATCCCGGAGTGACCACTGGCTTAGAACGCGCGCCGCACGGACGGCCCGCGCTGGCTTCCCTGCGGACAGAACGAGCCGAGGAGCGAAGGCGTGACACAGCGCGCAATGAGCTGGTGCACACCCCTCTGCTGCCTCGGGGGCGCGGAGCGCGGGGGAGGGGAGAGGAATCTCTGCTGGTGCGGGATTCCGTGGTCCTTGGGTGCGGTCACGGGAGGGAGAGGAGAAGGAAGCACAACCGGATCCACGGGAACGTATGATGGGGCGACGAAAGCCGCCGGGTCAGCGACCCAGGGCTCCTTGGCGGGCGAGGGAGCGAAGTCGTCAAAGGTGTGCTGGTCCTCGTCCATGACCTCGAACTGGAGGTCGAGGTCGGGGGAGGAGCCGGCTTCGCTGGGAGCCGTGGATGTGTCGGAGGCGTCGGAGATCATGGAGCCTTCCTCGGAGATGGTGGAGGCTGGGGAGAGGGCTGCGCTGTAGACGTCCAGGTCCGAGTCG
The DNA here is from genome assembly GCA_030180035.1 of Pseudogymnoascus sp. SDFLT0511. Lineage (NCBI taxonomy): Eukaryota > Fungi > Ascomycota > Leotiomycetes > Thelebolales > Thelebolaceae > Pseudogymnoascus > Pseudogymnoascus sp. SDFLT0511. The sequence goes on along the minus strand of JASCQD010000005.1, from coordinate 1,534,121 downwards.
GCGTCGACGAAGGCGTCGGCTGTGACTTGGATGGTGGGCACGGCTGCGGGGACGGCAGTGGTGGTTGCGGCGGTGGTGGTGCCAGCGGCGGGCTTGGTGAAGGCCGGGCACGTGGCGATGCGGTGGCGGAGCTCGGCCAGGGAGATGCGGCGCGAGGGGTCGATCTCAAAGACCATGTTGAGGATTTCGTTGAGCTCGTCCGAGAGCGGGAGGATGGACTTGAGGAACTGGCGGTCTGCCAGGTAGGCGCGGAAGGTGGAGTCCTTTGCGGAGGCGGACTTCCAGGGGTTGCGGCCACAGGTGAGGTTCACCAGGATGACTCCGAGGCTCCAGATATCATTTGGGGCGCAGGCATAAAAGGGCATCCCAGAAGATTGATCTTGACATTCTGCAAACGGGGGAAACCGTGGTTAGTTGACTGTTGGGGGGAAAGGAGAAGAATGAAGAACTACCCACCTGGTGACATGTAGAATGTAGATCCACACCCAAAATCCGAGGAGAAGCTGTCCGTAGTGGCCAATCCGAAGTCGGCCAGTTTGACCTGGCTACCCCCGTCGGAGACGAGGATATTCTCCGGCTTCAAGTCCCGGTGGTAGACTCCCAGGCGGTGGCAGTGGGCAACAGCATCCAGGATCTGCAGAAACACGGTCTTTGCCGCGAGGTCATTACCCACATAGCGGCCGCGCTCTGTAATGTTCAAGAAGAGATCTCCCTCTGGGCAGTACTCCATGACAACATAAGTGCAGTCGGCCACATCGAGGATCCTGAGGAGCGAGACAATGTTGGGGTGTGCCGAGACCTCGTAGTGCAGTTGCATCTCCGTCTGCTGGAAGTGTTGCTGCCGCGCATCCAGGGGGAGTCCATTGGCATTGAACTTGTTCAGGACCTTCACGGCATACTGGATTCCTGTGCGGACATCCTTGGCCAAGTGGACTACTCCATAGGCTCCTGATCCTAGGGTGCGGAGAAACTGTAACCGCTGGCTTGCGTCGAAGAACTGGGCCTGGTCGAAGGCGGACGCCGGGGGAGGAGTGGCCGGGGGTGTCGGCGGGAAGTGCTGGAAGTGCTGCTGGACCACGGGCTGCTGGGCGAAGTAGCGCAGATTGTTCGCGACGGGCGCGAGCGGCGCGTTGTATCCATAGGGCGACTGGGGCGGAGTAGGGAGAGGAGCCGCGTGGAAGGGGACGATGGGACACTTTACCGTCTGCGGAGAGCAGTCGGCGGCCTTCTGGGACGGGAAGAAATCTGAGAAACACGAAGAGTCTCCATGGGGCGCATTCTCCTGGAGGGCAGCTATTGTCGGTTGAGACCTGTTGAATCGGGTAGACATCCTGCGTGGCCTGTATTGAGGACCGACATTCTGCATGGCCTAAAGAAAAGAAAGGTCCTGTGGTAATCCAAGGGAATCAACTGGTTGTCCGGTGGAGGGGTTGTTTGTTTTTGGAAATCCTAGTTGAAGCCTTGGGTGAGAGATGAGAAACTTTGGATCCTTTAAACAGAAGAACTCTGGAGAAAGGAGAGATGGCAAAGGAGTGGTTGTAGTTGTTGGAGGAGAGCGGAAGATTGTTGATGGATGATGTTTAAAAGTATAAGTTGTCGGTCGGGTGAGAATGATGAGTATAGAGGGGAATGACGGTGGTGAGGTGAAGCGAGTAAGACCAGACTTGGGGGGGTGGAGGAGGGAGGAGAAAGGCGGTGCGGACGATAGGGAATATAGATATGGATAGGATCTGGTGGGTGGATTTGGGTGGTGGATTAGGGTGGGTAGGGGTGTTGGTAGCGGGTTGAGGGTGGAGACTATCGACGGAGGGAGGCGAGGAATAGTACGAGTGGGAGTGGGAGTGGGAGTGGCAGTGGTAGTGGTAAAGTTAGTGGCCAAGTCAGGTGACTAGCAGGGCGTCAGAGAAAGATTGGTGAGGAAGAAGGTTGATGATGGACGATGGATGGAATGGAGGGGGCAAAAAAGAGGCGTTTTGGTGTGTCGTTGGTGTGTCTGTTGGTGTTGTTCCCTTCCTTTTCCAAACCAAAGCAGTTTAGCGTCACTAAATTAGTGAGTTGGTGTGTGATGATGAGGGAGGGAGCAGGGGAGGGAGAGGGAAGAAGGAAGAGGGAAGGGCAAAAAAAGAGGAGATGATGATGATCCCAGCCAAGGAGAAGGCGACGGGTGCTGATTGGCCAGGCTGAAGCTGAGGTTGTTTTGAGTGGACGGGTTGTGTGTGTGGGAAGAGAGTGAGGCAGTGAGGCAGAAGGGAGGGGGAGGGGGATGATGCGAGCAGCCCGGCTCATACAGTACTTCCAAACACTCAGAGTCACAGTAGTATCCGCAAGTAACCCCGTTTCGTAACACTCACCCTCGTACACTGCCAAAGTAGGTGTGGTGGATGGAGAAACCAGCGCGCGGCAGGCAAGAAAAAAAAACCTGGGCACGCTCCAAAAATGCAAGCTGGGCTGGGCACAGGGAGGGAGGAGGAGGGGAGGAAGGGCGGAAGGGGTCCATGCACTGGGCGCTGATTGGGTGTGACGCACTCGTAATTGGCTGGCGCAGGGAGAAAGTGGGGAGGGGGGGAAGGGAAGGCTAAATGCAGATGATGTGGAAGGCCAAAAACAAATCGAAAAGGGGGGCGCACTAGTCGCGAACGGGGATAGACGGGTAGTTATTTGGGTTGGGGGGAGTGGTTGGTTGGGGGATGCAGGGGTTGGATTGGATTGGATTGGATTGGATCCGCCTGTGAGATTTCTTGGAGGGGTGGGAAGGGAAGATGGGAGGGAGGGAGCAAGGCGGGGGCGTGGCTGTAGAAAAAATGGGTGGATGCGTGAGGACAACGGTACGAACGGACGCATCGTTACGCATGCTGTATAGTGTCCAGTACGTACTGGACTGGACCCATGTTGAGGAGGGGATCGAACGGAACGGGTGTGGGTTGTGTCTGGGCCAGAGTGGATCCGAGTGGATTCTTGTAGATTCTTGTGGGTCGGTCAAGGGTATTGGTCATGGGTCGTGAGGAAAAAAGGAGTCGTCAAGAGAGAGGAGCAGCAGCAAGCAAGCAAGTCGCAGCCAGGCCAGACCAGGCTAGGAAAGGCAAGGCAAGGCAAGGCAAGGCTACTAACCCTAGTCGAATCCTGGACAAGTTACAAGCCACCAAAAACCAGTTCGACAAGGCTTGGACCAGGCAGCGGAGACGGCGGAGGCAGCGGAGGCAGCGGAGAGGGGCCAGCAGACTAGACAGGGGTGGGAAAGTGGCTGGCTGTGTGTGTGCACGTATGTAATGTGCATACCGGTCCAAGAAAAGATGCACGGATGGATGATCCATAACGACTCAACCGGATTATGCAACGGATGTCGCCGGGACGGTGGAGGCGATATGGGCGATGGTGGTGGAGAGCTGGATGAGTTGATGAGCTGGATGATCTGGATGAGTAACACTCTCGAGAAGAGGACAGATGGGCGGACAAGTCGGCAACGAGCGTACAAGGCCAGTCGTCAGTCAGTCTGAGCCACAACCTGTACGAGTGCACCGAGTACGAGTTACGCAGCGGTTGTCCACGGGTGCGAGCGACCCAGTACCATCTCGAATCCTCTCCTCTCCTCCCACCCTTCGCCCCCTTCGCTCCTCATCCATCCTCAATCGTCTTTTCTCATGTCATCCTCGTCGCCCTCCTCCTCCCTTGTCCTCCCCATCCCTCCATCCCCTCCCGCCACCAACTGTCCCATGCTCATGCTATGCTCATGCTCCCTCTAAAAGTGGGTCTGCAGGCAGATTAACCACAGACAGTCACAGACAATCGCAGCCAGTCACAGACAGTCAGAGCCAGTTATGTTTGGAGTGACAGAGGTGTTCGGAGTCTTTGGATCGTCAGGATCGTCAGGATCGTTGGGATTGTTAGGAGTGAGGCGGTCGTGCATCCTGCAATGCAGGGTACCAATAACAAGACACACTCACACACACAAAATGAGTGGATCACCCAACCCCTCCACAGCTTCTGATTGGCCGCCTCGCCCTCTGCACCAACCAGCATGCCCCAAACTGAATACAAGGCTGCCGACAGGAAACTCGCGAGGCGGACGGCGGGGAGGACGCTGATTCGATTGCTGCGAGGAAGGGGGGATGGTGATCAGTCAACTTCTGCCACTTCAACCACCTTCGAACACCTCTCACACTGCTGGTACCAGCAAATTACAGGACTCCCACAGGCACACAAACCACAGCCAGACAAGGCAGGCACACTTCATGACTGGCTGCCTCCCGCTCTGCCTGCCTGCCAACCGTGATTACGTGCATCCATCCCCCAACGGACAGTAAAAAATACCACCGCAGCGCGCTACCCGTACCGTCGATGCTGCACGAGCTTCCCCTCTCGCCCAAGCGTCACGGGTGCACAGACCAATGACATCCTCTGTCATCTCTGTCGCTGTGTCCACCGGCCGCGCAATTGGGTGGCGAGGGGCGAGGTGAGGTGAGCTTGTGTGGGGATGAGAGATGGGAGTCAGTCAGCATCATTTCGGTCGGTCGGCCGCTTGGTCTGCTGTCTCTGCACTCCGACTGCATAACTGTGGTTGTGCTGGACAGTGCTGTGGAGTCGACTGACTCCGACTCCCGTTTACCGTGTCAACACGCACGCACGCATGCATCATCGCGCCTGGTCTGAGACAGAACATACATCTCCTCCCTCGACCGCTTCACCCGCCGCCCCTCCACCCCACACGCTCCACACCCAGCCCGGCACTTCACAGCGTAAGACATCCCCATTTCATCAGCCAGCGTAAGACATCCAAACCCATCCCCATCCCCACCCTAGCGCCCCAAAACACACAGTACCTCGCCTGGCGCCCGCACCCAGCCTGTCCTGTCCGTCCCCTTTCCTAGTCCGTACAGCAGCGCAGTAAGACGGTTCGTTCCAGGGCCTTGCTGATGCATCTGAGACCTGATAGTGGGGCTCGATCAGCGTTTCCAGAACCAATCTGCCCAGCAGCCTCGTGGCGCCGCGGTCCCCTCGGCGCGGCAGACGTCGCGGCGAGGAGGCGCTGATTGGCCCCCTGCGCTGCGCCGTGTGTGCTGACGGCAGCGAGGATCTGTGTTGAGCTCCTTGATTGGCCGGGGAGGGGAGGGGGATGGTTGCGGCCTTTGGTCATCATACAGGATGGACAGGATTGTAAACTGTGCCGCTGGCATGGCTGACAAGTGGCCGCCCTGCCTGGGGGAAGGGCGGTTCGCATTAGAACAGGGCATCCATCGCATCACAACGGGTTGAGAGGACGATCGATATCGTTGCGGTGAGGCCTGTTGGCCGAGCGATCGACGGGATCGGTGGTTATCCACTCTCGCCTGCTGGCTTGTTGGATCTAGCCAGCCAAACTCTGCAGTCCTGTAACTATTGTCCGTCACAGCCGCCGCTTGCCATACTTTCTTGGTTTCGTCACCACCGAAACGCCCAGCCCACCACCCCGTCCCAGCGCCCCCATCTCCCACCCTCTATCATGTCACCGGTTCCCATACCACTACCACGCCACGCCCCCAGTCCCAGCGCTGGAGCACGGGAACATTCCAACGCGAAGGCACTGGGTAGCCCACCCCGCGCGTGCCGTGCGTGCTCGCCCAGCGCTACGGCCATGGTAATGGTCTGACTATACGTAGGACACAGGCCTAGAGCAACCGTGCGCAGCCTGCTGGGCCGGCGAAAGGCGATGCCGATGGGAATGGGGCCGCGCCATCCGATCGCTATTTTTGCCACGATCCCAGTGACGGGGCGTAGCGCAGGATTCGTTGGGGGGGGACAGGAATAGGCTGGCGAGGTAGGTGCACCCCCTGGGATGAGGTGAGGTTCTGTCAGTTCTAGCATCCTTCTTCTGTCACTTCTCACATCATCCCCCTCCCCTAACTGCTTCCAACGGCCCCCTACCGTAGCGAGCCAGCGGCCCTGTAGCTTAGCTGCAAGGGAGTTGCTGCATTCTGGGTTGGTGCTGGAGGTGTGCGCACCACGCGTCCTGGAGGGATGAGATGTGATGAACCAATTCCCATTACCACCAACTGAGGGCAACCTTATTGTGTCGCACGGACGGAGGGGGTTGTGACATGTCGCTGTATTGAGGGCTTGATGTCACCGGTGGTCACGCTGTAGGACAGGAGGACGGTAAGGGGGTTGTGATGGGAGCCTTGAGGGGGAAGTTGTGAGGCTCTGGGGTTGTACGAGAGCCGTACGAGGAGGCTGGCTGGTTGGGGGGTTGCTTGGTGGGCTGTTTTTTGTTGTATGGTGCTGGCTGGGCCTTGGGGGAGTTGGTCATGTGATTTGCTAGGTGTGAGGGACGGGCAATTGTAAGTCCGGCCCTGATGGGACGACAATGATATGAATTGAGTGAATATTGTCTTGCAAATATTCGACTGGTGACATGGGATTTAATGGGCTGTGTACTGCTTTTATTGCTGGTTTGGGGAAGAGCTGGGATAGGTATATTTTCTGGTTTTGTAATATAATTGGAGACGCCGTTTTTAAATAATTAATTGTCAATAAAATGAATTATATCATAAAACTATTATATAATCTACAACTTTATTAGAAGCCAATAATTTCTCATCAGGAAGCGTCGCCTTCCCCTTCTTCGGCGCAAAGCAGCCCCATAGGATGGGATAGACGCAGAGTTAAAAAAATCATCTCTTGTGCACCAGAGATATGTGAGATGAGAATATCAAACGACCAACCTATCCAGACAGTCCGCGAAGCATCACGAGATATGGCACGGAAATAAACTATAGCAGGTAGTAGAGCGAACGACAACAGCGATGATGACAACCACAAAACAATTGCAAGTGAAAAAATACGTCTACGAAACTAGAAGAAAGATGGAGATGGATATCCCCAAGTATACCAACCACGAAGAGGGCATCTAGCACGAAAGACCCAAATATCCAAACCCCGACGAAGGTCCGTACATGCGTCTGGCATGCGTAGACGACGATCCGCCAGGTGCGCGAAAAAACCTACCATCTAGCTGCAAACGAGGTCCTCAATCTCGAAGTCGGCGCACCGCATACGCCATCGGGAAGCAGCAGAATGACCCGAGTTGGAGGACATGCCTAGGCATCGGATGTGGTATGGGGCCTGTATACGACCCGACAAATTCGACCTTCATGTGCACGGCATGTGCACGCCCACACTGTTTCCAGCGTACGGTTCTGGCGGCTGGCCATGATTGTACTCGGTTCCGAGAGGATCTCTAGATCTGACAACGGGGGGTGCAGGCGGTGGCGGGGGGGTGGCGACGATGCGGGGTGGGCGGCGCTGGAAAGGGGTAGTGATGAGGAGGGGGTAATGATGAGAAGGGGTAGCGACAAGAAGGGATAGCAATAGTATGGGGTTAATGACAGGAGTCGGAATGGTGAGAAAGGGGGGGTGACAAGAAGGGTTTGAGGAAAACAGCGAAAATGGCGGCGTCATTCGGCGGGCATCCCTGGGGAAGCATTCCATATACAAGATGGCGATGCGCCGGACACTGGGTTCCATAACTCCCTTTGGATTATCTTCAAAGGATAACCAGCGGGCGTCTTTGCGTGTTCTGTCGTTTTCCATGGCTTAACAGCACTGATGACTTCATCTGAGAATGTCTTCAATATGACTGAGAGAGAGAAATGTCTGGTGATCGTCGTACCGTTGTAGTAAGAATGGAATTGGTAGCGTTCATTGCAAGCCCATCCAGGCACCAACTGGGCCATCGTGTGACTGTTCATATGGAACTAGATGATTTGGTGCTGCGACTTGGGGGGGGAAGGAGGGAATGAAGGGAAGTGTCGCACTACCTTCGGCGCAAAGCAGCCCTATATGATGGGATAATCATACGGGGTTTACTCTCGAGATTGTTTTGATGGATTTTTAGACGTGTGTGACGACCCGACAAATTCGACCTTCATGTGCACGGCATGTGCACGCCCACACTGTTTCCAGCGTAGGGTTCTGGCGGCTGGCCATGATTGTACTCGGTTCCGAGAGGATCTCTAGATCTGACAACGGGGGGTGCAGCCTGTTGCAAAGGGGTAGCGATGATGGGAGTCGAACGGCGAAAAGAGGTAGCGACAGCAGGAGACCGGCGCAAGCTGTTTGAGGAACTGGATACCAAGACAAAGGCGACGATGCTTAGGAAGAGAATGCGAATCGATGGCGATGAGGAGGATATTCAACACCTTTCGAAGAAGAGAGTGTAACTACCTACTTTGAAGAATGGAGGCGCAACGGCGGCGGTGGCGTAGTCAGTCTGACGATGCGAAAAGGGGGGCGACAACGGGAGTTTAAACGGTGAGAAAGGGGTCTAGCGGCAACAGTAGCGAAACGGGTTGGAACAAATGCAATCGGTGACAGGGGGGAATGGACGACGAGAGTTGAACGGTGAGAAAGGGGGTATCCACGGCAGGTAAATAGCGGGAAAGAGGGCTGAGTTTGTAGATAGATGAAAGAGTCAGGATACACCGTAAGAAAGTCCTCAAAATAACCCGGCAGTTCTCATCATGAGATGGATCCCATCGGTGTTCGCGCTAATGGCGAAAGAAATGTAGGTTCAAGCAAGGAAGAAGTATATAAATGCGATTACGATAGTCAATCTGTCTTCCCATCCTTCTCCCAGCTCTTATCTTCTACCTCTAGACCCGCGTGCACATTCATCCACCATGCCTCCCACACAACCTCTTCATCACAGCATCAGCCATCTCGCCTGCTCAAGGGCACGTTACGACAGCCTCACGCTTCAGCCTCGTCATCAGGGTGCCGTCAATTCTGTCCGGCTACTATTCGTCTGCCCATGGTACCGGGAGCGCCGGACCTAAAAGGTTAATTCTTGGGCCTGGATGGAATCAGGCGAGTTTGGGCCAGCGACGGGGTGCGGATCAGGTGAGTTCGGGCGACGGTGCGCGGGCGCTAGGGGATCGTTGACGATGAGAGAGAGGTTAAAATATGGCGGCTAATGCGGCTCTTGGTCGAGAGTCAGGTTCCTTAGTCTCTACCATGGCGCGGGCGCTAAAAGAATCGTTGACGCTGGGAGAGTCATCGTGGATGGGTATTCGAATCTCGTGATATAAAGCATGATTTTTAAGTGTAGGGGTAATTGACTTTTTTTTTGACAGGGGAAATCAGGAGTTTATGGCGGAGGAATCAACTGGATGGTTGCAATCGATACAGTAGCGATTTGTTTGTCCAAATCAGCATGGTGGTTGTTGTAATTGATTTGGTAAAGTTATCTATCAGGAGTTGAGATTATCATAATCGAGTCAAATCGAGCTCGTCAAGTATCTTCCTCTTCGGCTCCGGTGGACTACCAAAAAAAGACCAGATAAAATGCATGTAATTGATTTATGTGTTTGGATAATCCAGCTTTGTGAACCGTAGTTGACTTTTTTCTTGGGTAGGGGGGGGGATTAGGAGTTGTATGATCACAGCTACGCTGGAACAATAAGTGGTACGGTTCTTGTTACTTGTGTAAAGAAGCTCATATCTCTCAGGGTCAATACTGGCAGATTAAAGGCATAGAAGCTATCTCTTCAGTTTCATTTCTTGGTGGCTAACCTACTAGCTGTAGACCTGGTAGTTGAGCGCCTTTACTTGAACTCTAATTGCTATAATCGCTGTTGCCGTCTACAGTTACTCTTTGGACTCTTGGGCGACACAAGTATTTTTGGTGAACCGCACCGCTTTTTTATTCAACCGCATAACAGTCCAGTCAATCGTTCCTGTCTAGTTTCTCCTTTTCGCCCACGGCGCTACCGGCTCCACTAGAGGCCATAAGGCATTTTATTATGCATTAGAGGGAATTGTCGTATGAATATTCTACCAAAATCTGGTTAATCTGCCCATTCCTCTTCAGATCGGTCTGTAAGTATCACATGTGTTGGAGAGTATTATTGTGGTATTACCTTCATGTGTTTTGGGCAATCTGCTCATCATCTGAAGATGGGTCTGTAAATATTACCTGTAATGTACGTGCAAGGGGCTCAGTTCATCTTATTATTCATTTATTACTGCCTTCACTGTAATCTTCGTCGTAAAGTTTACATATCGATTTACCCATTTAGTTCTCAGCGTTCCTAGCCCTCAAATCAGTTCGCTCAATCTGCTCATTCCTCTCTAGTTCAATCTGTAAATATCACCTGTATATACGCGTCTGTACGTGTAAAGGGGTAGTTCCATATTATTATTATCATTCATTCATTACATTTACTGTAATCTTCATTGTCAAGTTTATATATCGATTTACTCATTTAGTTCTCGCTGTTCCTGGATATTAGGTCAGTTTGCAGATATCACCTGTACGTACGTGTAAATGGGGTCTAATTTACCTTATTATTGTTCATTCATTACTGCCTTTACTGTAATATTCATTATTAAGACTATATCGATTTACTCATTTTTCTCATGATCCCGGGACCACAAGATTTGATTTAGATAACTCATTACGTGCAAAGAGCAGTATATTACTCTATTATTGTAATAGGATTATTGTATTTTAGTCTTTTACTCATATATTGCCGTAATGGTGTAATTGTTTTCTTGCTGATTTACTCATTTGTCACACTATCCAGGGATCTCAGCTCAGATTTTAGGCAACAGCTCTACGTGAAATTTTACATCTTACTATTTTTATCATTCACATATTGCTGTAATAGTATTATCCATGACAGTCAATTGACCGTCAATCTTCTCATCAGCTCTCACCCTCCACAGACTTCGATCAAAAATGTAGCCAATATCTGAATTTCTCTATATACAAATGATATTCTACAAACCACCTAATACGTCGGCTCTAGCGGCGGGTTCGCCTGCTGCACCGCCTGCTGCGCATACTTATCCCACCAAAGCCCGGCCCCCGGCGCACTCTCTCCATCAATCTGCGCCCCACAAGCTCCATCGGACTCGCCCGCCGGCTTAACCCAGACCAACGAGTCGACAATCTCAGTCCCGGTCTCAGTCGTAGGCCTCTCTCCATAACCAGCCTTGATATTGCACCATTCACCCCATTCCTCGCGTTGGTTCTGCAGCCCAGAGCGCCCGACATCGATGATGAAGTGGTGCGGGACGGAGGCGTTGCGGAGGTAGGGCTCGAGGGACAGCGCGTAGTTCTTCTCGTCGTAGGAGGGGGACCACTCGGTGTAGTTGGCGCGGGGGTTGGCGATGTAAGGGTTGTAGTTTGAGACATCGGTGGCAAAGCCACGGATGGTGGCGTCCTTCTTGAAGGTCTTGGCGAGCTTGAGGACCTTGGAGAACTCGGCGGCGGCTGGGGGTGTTAGTGGGGTAGCGGACGGGGGAATGGGGAAACTTACCCAAGGGGAGGTTGTCCGCCCATCCGAGCCATCCTCCGTGTGCGGCATCTATGTAGAGGGAAACATTTGGGAATTGCAACTTCGAGATGGCGTAGGCGATGCCCTCCTCGTAGATGGGGGCGGCGGCGGCACAGAACTCGATGGCCTGGTTGGTGATGACATTGCCCAAAGAATCTGGCTCAAGGACAATCGCGAACGACAAATCCGGGGCGCTCGAAACCGCCTTTGCGAACTTATCCACAAACAGCGTCTTGTACTTCTCGAGCCCACCGTCGGCGGAGGAGAACTCTCCAGCCGACTCACCGGCCGAACAGTCACGGTCAGGCAGATCGTACAGGACAAGCTGCACCATCTGCTGCTTCCGGGTACGGCGTTTCTCCTGGCGTGCCTCGGCGATGGCAGTGTCGATGCCGGAGAGGCCGGCCATGTTGCTCACCCAGACGAAAGTGCCGGTTCGCTGCACAGTGGTGACGCGGGCAGCATTGAGCGTGTCATTCTTCTTGAGGAAGGCAGCCTTGGTCTCCTCGAGCTCGTTGGCATAGTGGCTGTTTGCGTAGTAGTTCTTGCCTTTGAAGGGGTTGACATCCTTGGTAGGATGGGGATGGGCCACGACGGAGAACGGAGCTGCCGCCAACAGAGAGAGGAGAGCAACGGACGGAAGCATCTTGAGCGGGTGGTGGGAAGTATTCCCACGTATGAAAATCTCAAATGGATAGGAAGAAGCCGATGGATTGAGAATGGATCTACATTGTGGAAACTAGCTCTCTTATAGAGAAACATTGATATGGGATTGTTACATGGTATAGTATACAGCGGCGATCTGTCGCCGTGAAGCCGGCCCAGAAAGAGGAGAACCACAGCGGCTAAGAAGGCGCAATTACACAGAGGAAAGGATAAACACGGTAGCTCACCTAGCTCAGATATCGGGACTTGCGATATCTCTGAAGCCGTCGCGGAGAAGGACCTAATCGGAGATTAACCCTACCCCATGTTGATTGAGGTTATATTACAAGCTCTCGGCAAACGGAGCACCGTGCCGAGTGTGACGTTTGAAGCCGCCGATCTCTCCATAGCGTCGGGTAAACAGTCGGGCCAGGCCACGTGCAGATTACTGAGGTTCGAATGTTATCTATTTTGTTTCTAGAAGCGGAGGGCCGCCTTCTATGCAGTAAGCAATGTATTTTCCATATTAATTGCATATGTAGCCAATCAGGAGTAGGGGCCTTTTCTTGAAACGGTGAACCCTCACAACCCTCACAACATGAGCATCACGAATTGAATGATTTGAACTTCATACAGAAAGGCATTATCGTCTATTCTGTCGTGTCATACGTATTTCACCTCACTGCTCATACTAGTTTGGTGTACGAGTAGAGCCACCGTTCCTTTCGTGGTTATAGCCAACCGTACTTTCAGTGGTTAACAGACCCTGCCCATTCTTTTAGGGGCCATAAACCATCTGAGTATATAAGTTTACAGAAATGGTCCTGACCATTCCAACCGTGGCACGCAATATCGTGACATATTGATCAAACAGCTGATTGTGACTTGCTTGTCACCCTGCCGGAAGGATCGGAGATCTTTCCGTCGGAGCAGAGTACTCTATCTGGGGTTTGCCAAGACCCATGCCAAAAATATGGCATCATGGAATCCTTCCTCCAGGGTGTCCTTGACGCGTCGTAATTTCTTGATATAATATGCGGTGCATTTTCCTGTATCACACGGCTGCACCAATCGATAGTTAGCAATCTAGCAACTGCTCGAGGGCTATCCAACGTACTTGGGAGAGCCAGTGTAATGAGGGACGAGGGATATGATGCCAATAATTCATACATATCAATATCACCGTGTCTTTGGTTTCCGAATAATGACTTCCCCGCCTTTCAGCTCCCACCCCACTCCGTTCTCTTTGACGAGGGCATCCCACGTCGACCCTGTCACCTGCTCCAGGAACCTCAGTGGGACTGTGAAATAGCTCCTCCCGAGGCACTTCAAGGCGTGTAGCCTAATAGCCTCTTCGGCATATTCCATCAACTTGGCTTTGTGGCCGTCGACGCTTCTCTTGACCTGCCAAAATACGTAGTAATTGTCGTGGGCCAGCGCATCCAGTACAGCCAATATCTTTGTATCCTTCACCCCATATCGAATGCGCACCACATGCGCCTGAGCCAAGTCCTGCTGCCGACATGCAAGGTCGAGGACAAGGTAGCCGGCGAACTCTTGTAAATCGAGGCGCGACAGGGGTCGTACTGTGTGCATCCTGTGAAGAAGATGAAGAAGAGCCGGATGATAGGATTCCATGTGCTTGATCAAGATAGACAGACGAATGCAAAATATATAAGCCTGCGTTGAGAACTCATCAATGCGCTTAGAGGCCACGATACCTTCGCGAAGTTTGCGCATCGACATTGTCAATACAGACAAGTCTTTAGAGGAATCATATTCAACAGGTTTTTGGGGTACAGAAGGAAGCTGTGATAGAGCATTGGTTGACTTAGTCCCGGGTGAGGCGTATATGGACGATGCAAGCCCTTTGAGAGGTTTGGCGGGCGCCGGCAGTGTGGCCCCACCAGATTGAACTGACAACTGCGACATGCGACGGAGGAGTTCATCGCTTCGCCCTGCGTCAGAGCAAAAGCTCATGTAGCGATCCACAATCTTGGTGTAGTAGTTCTCTTGAGTCTTAAAGTTGAGCAGCCTGGTCGAAGAATCAGATGCGACCCCAAGTGCAAAGCCAACAATCCGCCTCACCTGTTATCGCCTTTTGAAGCTAGGCCAACTGCTTCTAAGGGATCAAGGGTGACTGGCTTGAGCCTACCCCATCCCCCAGAGTACGCACGACCTCCAGAATCTCCGCGGCCGGACATTAGTTAAAATGCCTGTTGTCGCCGGATATCGAAACAGGTGCTGGCGGGGTAAACAAAACGGGAATGTCGTCAAGAGAAGGCTGAGAGAGCCTTCCCTTGGCAATGACGTTTATTGGCTATCCGTTTCATCATAGAATTGTCACAGGCCAGCCTCGGTCCCACTAAATCGTAGCCTCACCAATTATGGTAGCCTCACCATCTCCTCAACGTTTTCTCAGAGAGTCAAATTCTTCCATGATTGAGTAATAAATGAGGAGAATTATTGTCTGTATTTAGAGACCGTTACAGTAACTTCACCATGACGACTCGACAGCGCAAAAAGTCGACGCCGGATAGCATCGCTCAAACCGTTATCAAAGCGGAGCGGAAGGTCAAAGATGCCTTGGTTGTGCTCTGGGATGACCTCCCTAGCTGGCAGCAAGACAACCACTATATCATCTCCGGATATCGTCCAGCATCAGAGTCTTTTACCAAATCATTCGGAAGTCTCGGCTATCTTCACAACGAGTCTGTGAATATATTCTCCCATCTGATACCCTCCATCGGGTCAGTGGTCTTGGCAATAGCTCTGTACAGAGTTGTGGTGCCTCGATATGAGTCCATCACCCAAGGCGACATTCTCGCATTTGCCTGCTTTTTCGCAGGGGCAGCGTTCTGCCTGGGGATGTCAGCGACCTATCACACCATCTCAAACCACTCTCATCTCGTGGCGAGATTTGGAAACAAGTTGGACTATGTAGGAATCGTATTCCTGATCACCGGCAGCTTCATCCCGAGTGTCTACTATGGATTTTACTGTCATCCCCATTTGCAGCGGACTTATTGGACAATGGTAAGCCCCCAGCCCAGGGAACTGCTTTTATAACTCTGA
This sequence comes from Pseudogymnoascus sp. SDFLT0511, assembly GCA_030180035.1. NCBI lineage: Eukaryota > Fungi > Ascomycota > Leotiomycetes > Thelebolales > Thelebolaceae > Pseudogymnoascus > Pseudogymnoascus sp. SDFLT0511. Next base: position 1,519,089 of record JASCQD010000005.1, on the reverse strand, counting down.
TCTTGAATACAGATATGCACTTTGGGACTTGGTTGCGCGACAGTTTCTATATTCGACCAATTCCGCACCCCGGCATGGCGCCCGTACCGAGCTGCCATGTTCGTTGCCATGGGTCTGAGTGCAGTCTTCCCCGTGCTTCACGGCATGGAAGTACATGGCGTACAAGACATGCGGGACCGAATTGGCCTTATTTGGCTTCTGACCCAGGGCGCATTATATATTCTAGGCGCGGGAATCTATGCTGTAAGCCACACCCGAGTTGCGAAGTGGAGCGCCTTTTGCTGACGATTGATAGGCACGATGGCCGGAACGAACGGCACCTGGGAAATATGATATTTGGGGAAGTTCGCATCAAATATTCCACATATTAGTAGTTTTGGCGGCAGTAACACACTTTTACGGTCTCGTCGTTGCGTTTGACTTCCATCACGGAGCAAACGCGGCAGTGTGTTGAGTTTAATCAGGGGTTTTGGATTTTATGACCCTAAAAAGTTACGAGTGCGGCTATATTTTAGTTGATGTTAACATAGAAAGTAGTTTTTGTTGTCGGCATAGAGCTTATGAATAGAAAGTACTGAGCTTATGGGTTTCCTAGCAACTAAAGGTGTGCTATAATTGGACCTTCGGTGAGCTGACAGCCGCTTTCCGAGGTTTGTACTCCGGGGTTAGCCTCGGCATGGCCCATCTGGGGTAAGCCCCGCATTCTGTCCCTCAGTCCCTCGGGTGTGCATTCATTTGTACCCACGATACCAAATGCATTTATATTCTTAAGTCGAAGCTGGTTAAACTTTTAGAGATATATTCCAAATAGTAAATCCCTATCACCTTCATACCAAACCCTTCGTACACAATGGCTTCCCGCGCGCAACAGATTGCTGGCCACTTGAACTGGCCAAAGGGCATGCTTGCTGGCCAAGTTGCTATCATCACTGGCTCTGGTCAAGGAATTGGTGCTGAGGCAGCAAGACTCTTTGCCAATGAGGGTGCTAAGGTTGTCGTCGCCGATATTGATGCTGGTAAGCTTTCTACCTTGGCTACGCCTGAGATTGAATACTAACTGCGACTTATAGCCAAGGCTGCTGATGTCGCAAAGAAGATCAACGAGTCTGGCGGCAGCGCTATTTCTGTCCCTGGTGACGTCTTAGATGAGAGCTACTTGAAGACCTTGGTGCAGAAGGCGGCAGAGTTTGGAAATGGAAAGATTCACATCATAGTCAACAACGCTGGTTTTACTTGGGACGGAGTTATCCACAAGGTAAGCCCTCTAAATCACGGGGTCAGGCAGGATCAGCCAAAGACAGACTCTAATATACACCAGATAACCGATAAACAATGGGAGACCATGCTCGCGGTCCACAACACTGCCCCCTTCAAGCTCGTCCGCGCCGCCGCTCCCTTCTTCCGCGTCAAGGACGGCGAGCCCCGCAACATCATCAACATCTCCTCCACCTCCGGAGTGCACGGAAACGCCGGACAGGCCAACTATGCTGTTGGCAAGGCAGGCATCGTCGGCCTCACCAAGGTCATTGCCAAGGAGTGGGGACCAGCGTTCGGCGTCCGCGCCAACACCATCGCGTTTGGTCACATCGCCACACGTTTGACGCAAGCGAAGGAGAAGGGTGCCTTTGTCACTACCCCTGACGGAGAGAAGATTGCCCTCGGTATCCCTGGTATGGGAAAGCCGCCTGCGGACGGATCGGTCGCATTCGCCGATATCCCATTGAGGAGACCAGGTAGCCCGTCTGAAGGAGCCAGCTCCATCCTGGCTGTGGCAAGTCCTCTTTTCTCGTATGTCAGCGGCCAGACCATTATGGTTACAGGCGGTAGGAATATGTAAAGTAAGATACGGCGATATAATCACATTTAGAAAAATCTATATTTCATGATCCTTATTTTACCGTGCCATGCATCCCAGGGAGACGCAAGATTTTGCGCCAGCGCTGCTAATGTAATTTGACCTCACCGAGCAACTATACAAAAAACAGCACAGCTTGTAACGGTTACAGTTGGCATGACATGTATTAATATAGTGAATCCCCTTCCCAAACTCCCATATACATCCCTTCAGACCTTCAACCATAAGGCAAAAACCCCCAGCGCATACTCAGCTATCTCTGACGAACCCAGCTTGCTCTCTCCGTATACACGATCCACAAAGCTGATCGGCACTTCCGCAACAGTGCAACCCATCGCCTTTGCCCTGACCATCATCTCCATCTGGAAAGTGTACCCCTTGCTCTCAGTGCTCAGAATCACCTTCTCAAGCACCCTCTTCTTATACAATCGGAAACTGCCCGTCAAATCGCTCACTCCGGGCCTGAGGACGGTATCCGCAAACAGGTTCGCCCCGCGCGAGACCATCTTCCTCTTCAAGTCCCAGCCGTACACGCCGCCATTCCCTGCGTATCTTGTGCCGGTAACAATATCGTAACCCCCGTTTGTCGAGATCGACTTCTGCTTCGCGATCATCTCGGAGATGAATTTCGGGTGGTGCGAGAAATCGGCATCCATGATGATGACGAAGTTTCCGGTTGCGAATTGCATGCCATGCACGTATGCCGTGCCTAATCCTAGCTTTCCAGCACGCGCATGGAGGTGGACGTGTGGCGCGTATACTTTGGCAAGCTGTTTGGCAACGACCTGGGTGCCGTCTGGGCTGCCATCGTCGACGATTATGAGTTCCCAATCGAGATCACTACGCAACGTTAGTTCGAGGCGAGGAGAGAGAAGCCGCACAGGGAGAAGCTTACAGCTCGGTGAAGGTGCGGTTTAGCAGCCACGTAATAATGGGAAGGTTGCGCCTCTCATTGTAGGTAGGTAGGAGGATGGAGTATTTGTCTTTCTGTGCCTTTGGCGCCATTGCGGAATCGATATGAATATCCTGTACACGGTTGCAAAATCGCGCTACGATCCTTAGCGCAGTGCTCACGTATGTGTTGTTGAATGAGTGTCAAGAGTTGGATGATCTTGTCGTGAAGCTTTGCGATGTGGTCTTTGCCAATTATTGGTATTGGCTCAGGAGGCGGCTGGCTGGGGAAGCTGCAGCCGAAGGGATTGGGTTAGCTCCCGCGCCAGGTTGCACATCTGGAAGCTAACGACTTTGGCTCAGTCAACTGTCAAATGTTAGTTTGGAACACGCCCCTTGCATAAATTATATAGTAATTTTTTCGTTTGTTTAAGAAGTATTATAGGCATAATATGGCGGCCTGTCAATTCTTAATCAAGTGGCGACTCTATTAGGGTTGGTATTTAGTGTGCTGATCCATTCTGCCTCCATATCCTCAGTGTCAAGCAACACTGAGAGATAACGCACGCCAAAGTAATATATATCCATTCTTTCAAGGGGCTAAGCTCTAGGTCAGCCATATCCACCCGACCCGCGTGAAGTTTCTCTCTATGTAACTATCGAACAATAAACACAATAAAACCTTGCCATCCCTATAAAGAACAATATATGCTAACGCCACCTATGCAACGCCTGCTGCTACCCAAGGAAAGGAAATATACAGGTGCAATGACAACGGGAAAGTCACAGAATCCCGCTAAATGACAAACAAAATACAAAATATAAAGCCTGCCAGCTATCACAAATCTCCCTCAACCAATTGTTCGCTGGCTACCGTGAGAAGCTTGGCTGCCTTTCCAACAGCCTTTTCGGCAGCTGTCCAATCGCCCGCCTCAATAGCGTCGCGGATGGCAGGGAAGTATGATTCGTCGTACCCAGACCAGGCTTGAGGAGCAAACAGGACGTGTTTAAATTGCTCGCGGCCGGGAACCTAAACAGCGGACGTTAGATAGGTTCTAAACAGGAAAGATTAGATTGGGCATAACTTACTCCACCTCCAGCCTCCAAGTCCAGAAGGAGAGTCTCGAAATTTGAAGCGCGGTTGTTGTAGTTGTGTCGAATGAGGCCTACATCCATTTGCTCATAGCCTCCGTTGTTGTTGACAAAATTCTGCCAATACGTCTCCCAAGACTTGAACCGGTCTGCATCCCCCTTGAATTTAAGGGCGGCGGCACGAAGCGGCTCGATGTCCCACTTAGGCTTCCCAGCTTGGTTCGCTCCCTTGGATCCGGCCCATTGATTGAGATCCTCAACATACTTCCCAATAGCAGTGGCATAGGAAGGCATGCTCAATGGCAGGATTGGATTATCCGCAATTTCGAGAATAAGTAAACTCCAGACTTGGCATAGCATATGATGGTAGTGGAAACCGGGGTCGCCAAACTTATCCATCCACTCAAAATTGTCGTGTACAGAGTGGTATGGGAACCGGTCGCCGGTGAATCCAAAGTCAATAGATGATATACCGGCGATGTCTTGAAATGCTACATAATCGCTGCCAGCGCCGAGGCCCTTTAGTTTGCTGTTCGACTCCTGCCAGAGCTGAAGTAAATTGGTGTCGTTTCGCACAGGGTTCTTAATTCGTTCTAGGACAACAAGGAGAACCTCTTCGAGTGCAGGGGATGCAGAGGCCTGGAAATCCTGTCCGCTGACTGCTACATCGACGTTCAGATAAGCAACTCCATCCGCCCGTAGCTTGTCGATGTTGTTCTCGACGTATTCGGTAGAGCCAATGAGGTTGTACTCCTCTCCATCCCAGCTGGCAAATTCAATGGTTCGCAGAGGCCGCCATCCGTGGCGTTTAAGATCGCCAAAAACTCGAACCAATTCAATAAGGATGGCTGTTCCAGATCCCGGATCAGCGGCACCAAACGCCCATGCATCGCGATGATTGCCAATGATAACTGACTTCTCGCCCTGCTCAAGTCCTTCAATTCTCCCAATGACGTTCCAGATTGGCTGTTGCTCAACCTCATCCTGTTCATTCTTGAGGTGAACAATTGGCGATTTCAAATCTCCAGTCCACCATTCGACATCTGGAACGCCGCCCTTCCACTCTGGAGGTACAGCTTGTCCATGGCCCTTCAAAGATTGCAGAAGGATTTGGGCATCTCGCCAAGCAAGGGGAATGCTGGGAATCTTGTTCAGGCCTGGGTTGTTTTCTACCGGCAAACGCTTTGCACCCTTCACACTTGCCCAGCCAGGTGTCAGAACATCTCCGATTACCCAACTCATCAAACTGACCGAACCTCTCTGGACACCGTCGGCTGGCATATACCTCCCATCGGGCCAGGCCTTCCCTTTGACGAACCCATCTTCGGCAGGGTCGCTATAAATGATGCATCCCGCGAAACCCGCCTGTTCCGCAGCCTTAACCTTTAGAGACCTGTCGCCTTGAGTCCCGTAATATTTCACTAATGCAATCGCACCCTTTGTGTCGATCCCGCTATCCTTCAGTCGCTTGAAATCCTCTCGTGACCCAAAATTCGCGTATATTAACGGACCTTTTACGTCTCCTGACTTTGAATGACCATGGAAAGCTAGGGCTTGCTGTCTCTTTTCTTCTGGGTACACGGGATCTTCTTCGAGTTTGGCCTTCCACTTCACTGAGCCATCCGCGTTCAGAATCTCCACTGCACGGCCACCAACCTTTGGGTAGTTTAGATATACATCATATCTGTCTCTTACTACATTTTCTAGCCCGGCATTGAGGAACTGCTGCTGAATCCAGTTGCTTAGCGCAAAGTCACCTTCCGTTCCAGCAAGATGGTCGTAAGCTGTGAGGTGTTGAAGGTTGTCCCTGATGTTGTTCGAATCGATCTGCTCCTGTAACCACTCCCTCACACGCGTTGCCTGGAACATGCTGCCGCTCATGCGGCGCGATGCATTCGAGAAAAAGTCGCTCATAAAGAGTAGGTAGGCCAGCCCTACTACGACAAGGAGCGCAAACATCCGGGCCAGTAGTATGAAGATCGATGCGTCCAGTTCCGGTAACTTGAACTTCCACTTTGGCAGCCGTATCTTGAACGGAAAGTGTAATGACTGAGAGATACTGGATATGCGCTTTCCCCAGCGTGATTGTTCTGCTGGTGGTTCCTCTATCTCCATCTCGTCCATTTCTCGCCGCATCTCTGCATCCTCCTCCGCCATCGAGTCTCTCCCCTCATCAGACCCAAGGAATTCGAGAGAGTCCAAGCTCTCTCGCCGAGACTCATCATCCTCTGTGGGAGGTGGGCGGTAACCTATGCGCCTTGTTGGTACAGGCAGTCGAGCTTCGTCGCCCAGAAGCCCCTGACGCTCTTCATTATTGCTCGGTTCATCGGGCCGCGACGTTGCAGGTGTGGGAGATCGAGAGGATGTCGCTTCGTCATATGTCGGTATAGGGAGGTTCTCGTATTTGTATGGTTTCTCGTCGGGCATGGTGCCTCGAGGGGGGGCGCATGCGGCTCCCTCTGCCGATATTCCAGTTGTCGATGTAGATGCTTAGGTTGGTATGTCTAGGAAAGGGTATCCATCACATGTAAACCCATTAGATATTGACGCTTCAATGGGACCTTGATGCTGGTGTCTGACAACGTTATGGTATGAACATTGTAGGTCCCTGCGACTGAGGCTATCTGAACGACGGTCCACGCACGCACGCACTACTGTACGCTCGGCAGTGGCTTGGTAAAACACCGATATGACAACCCCCCTACAATACATAAAACACCAAGGTATCGCTCGTCGTATTTTCAAGAAAACAAGCAACTGTGCCCAGTTCTGGGGAAAATATGTCTTAAATATAGACGTGACTTGACTATAATAATCAAGATATTAAGATATTGTACAATGCAAGATCCCATAAAACGACAGCTAATGATGAAAAGTTATGCAACAAGAATCGTCATCACGTGCTTGATACATAAAATGAATTGGCAATCAGCCGCAGAGGGTTGGTGGTTATCCTTACATTTTGTACCACCAAAGGGAAAGTCCGGCAAGTTTAGTACGATAAGTACGGCTATGGTCCTCTGGCTTCAATCCCCCGCGATCTGAACACTATTTATTTCGAATCATCGCACTCTCATTTGAACTTTGACATCAAGATGGATTACGTCGATAATAGAGTGGCTAAAGGTATACATACCTACGCATCCGCAAAGCTGGCCACCTACTAATTGTTCTTCAGAGGCCGCCAGGTCGTTACCAGAGGCTGAAGTGTTGGTTGGCACCTCTCAGATCCCCAGGCTCTAGCTAACTCCTACAAAGGACAACGTTCTTCACGCCAATCAATGCGATCCTGCTGTCACTCTTTGTCCTTATTGTCTACTATCAATTACGTCCCAAAGCACAAACCGCTCTTCCGAAGCAGCCTCCCGCCGTCGTCTTCCAAACCTTCACCCCGCGCACTCTACTTCCAAACAACGGCACAAACGGCGCACCAGTATATCTTGCGGTACGCGGCCATGTTTTTGATGTTACTTCTGGTCGCCAGTTCTACGGCCCAGGTGGACCGTACGAGAACTTTGCTGGACGAGATGCCAGCCGAGGACTGGCCCATGGCAGTTTCGACGAGGATATGTTGACAAGTGATCTGGACGGACCGTTGGATACGTTGAGCGATCTCAATGATGAGCAGAAGGAAGCACTGAGGGGATGGGAGGAGAGGTTCAACGAGAAATATCTAGTTGTGGGAAAACTCGTTGCTGCGGACGAGCAAGGCAAGGAGGAATAAAATGGACCAGAGAATCAGGAACAACGACAGGAATATCGTGTGCTTTTTCAACGACATCGTCAAGCGATAGCGCAGGTAAAAGTTCAAAATATGACATGCATCCCCGTAGCGAGAAAACAATTGTTCGTGACTGTATATATATGACCAGAGAAACGCCCTTGCTCCATGCTGCGCTCATCGACCGTCTGCTCGTAGCATGGCTTTAATTTATCCAGGCAACCATCTAAATCTTTCACTTCTTTCCGCTCTTCTTGATTCCTTGCGAGCCGGTGTTAAGGGGTCCCTTGCTTCCCTTAGCCTTCGCGGCGAGTTCAGCCTTGGCCTTCGCATCTGCAAATAATTAGCATATGAGCGTCCAAGAGCGTGGATGCAACTTGCCGGCACGTTGCTTCTCGGCGAAAGCCTTGTCCTCGTCATCCATCTCGGGCTTCGGCGCCTTCTTCGGTGCCTTGAGGGGCTTTGCCTTTCCACCTGTAGATAGTTAGACCTGCACCCGACGTTATTTGTACCATAACATACCTGCTCTGTCTGCGCCACCCATATTGAAGATTATACTTGAGTAAGTATTAGTTTGGGTAGATGAGTTGAGTTTGTACGTTGAAAAGCCGGAGTGTAGATGCAGATAAGGTTTGCTTCAGATAAACTGGAGGAGGGGCAATCTGGAGACGGCGTTTTCCAACGCGCATTGCCGAATGTCACTAGCGCCACTAGCGCCATCAGCCAGGCAAGCCTTGTTGTTTCCAGACTCGAAATCTTGGATGTGACCTCGACTAATACTTGGAACAACGCATCAAATACGTGCAAACAAAGGCTTCAGAGGAAGGCGCGAATTCCAAGTAACTTGGACAATGCGCTGAAAAGGAGAACGTGAAGATATATACCCGGTTGGGCTCTTTCTCTCACAGAGATTCACCTTCTGATCCTTTACTAACACGCTCTGGCATCCAAGGGAGTGGGTTATATCGGACCCAGCAAATTCAAGATGGCTTCATCTAGCTCGGACGAGGGGGAGATAAGAGATGCAGGATTAGACAAGGCAACTACGTCGCCGCAGATGAAAGACACTTCCGTTGACCGTCAACACAGAATACGATCTAGATACTCGCCTTCTCCGTCTCTGTCAATCGAAGATAGCGTTGTTTCCGCCATGCGGCGCTCAGCAGAGAGGCGTCTATCACCAAGGGGTTCAAAGCGAAACCGAGATGACGACCACTACTCCCGCAGTCATAGAGACTCGAGACGATTCAAGGGTCAATACGAAGACCGTCCGACCCAACGCCGTGGCTATGAAGATCTGGATAGGGAAAGCGCTGCACCAACTGGACTTCGATACGATGATGGAGACCGGAACCACGACAGGCGCTCGCGTACTCGGACTCGCAGCCGTTCTCCATATCGAGCCTCTCGCGATACCGAAACCCGAGGCAATTATAATACGAAACCACAGCGAGACAGCTACAGTGGCGGCAATAGGAGCAATTTGCCTGACAGGCCAAGGATGAATGGATATAGAGATCATCAACGCCAGGGTTCAAGAGACCAGTCAGTGAGCAAAAGGGCCCATGGCCCGATGCCAACTGACCCTTCAAATGGAGAGGCTAAATTTGTTCAAGGATACTCACAGAAGCGTGGTGATAGCCATAGGAGCGAGCGTGACATTGAAAAGTTAGTTTGCGAAGCATCCTTCGGCCCTTTAAATAAGTAGCTAACCGTTCGATAGATCCCACCCTCCTGAGGAAGAACCGCCATCTGACACAGAGCCTCTTGATGAAGCAACATTGATTGAACAGCGACGCAAACGCCGCGAAGCGATCAAAGCAAAGTATAAGGGGTCAGCTACGCCTTTAATGGTGCAGGCTTTACAGATAGGAGACCGAGCAACGCCAGAAACTCGGAGCCAAAGTGAACAGGACGGCGAGGAAACACAACAACATACAAGGAATGGTAAGGCAATAACACCCTTTAGAAAGTTACATTCTAACAGCCAAAATGTAGCTTCTCCAGAAGCTGCCACTCCTTCAACACCGAAGGAAATCCAGGATCCAAGCGCATTCGCAGCTTTGAATGACCAAGAACTAGCCAATAATGCCGGGCAAGGAGCTAACCCAGACGATGGCCCTTCAGCAGCTGACTACGATCCAACGATGGATATGAAGGAGGACAGATTCCGTGACGATAATCGCCTCACTGGAGACGTTCCGTCGTCTGCGTACGACGAGACGAAACCTACCACTGAACAAGAGGTTTTACTTCCAGCACCCGTACAAGAGGTCGAAGAAAAGCCCAAAAAATCAAAGGACGACTTTGACATGTTTGCGGACGACGACGACGATGATATGTTTGCCGAAGAACCGGAGACGGCTGCTGGGACCACACGTAAAACTGGAGACTCAGCCGTCGCTGTACCAATACCGGAAGCAAAGGTTTTGAATGTCGGGATGCTGGACAATTGGGATGACGCTGAAGGATATTACAAGGTGATATTGGGTGAGCTTCTTGACGGGAAATATCATGTCCAGGCCAATCTTGGAAAGGGTATGTTTTCTGGTGTTGTGAGAGCTACCGATATCACAACGAAGAGACTGGTCGCAATCAAGATGATCCGCGCAAACGAAACGATGAGAAAGGCAGGAATGAAGGAGATTGAAATCCTTCAGAAGTTGATGGGCGCAGATGTTGACGACAAAAAGCATATGATTCGACTGGAACGCCACTTCGAGCACAAGGGCCACCTCTGCATGGTTTTTGAGCATCTCAGTATCAACCTACGTGAGGTATTGAAGAAGTTTGGCCGGGATGTGGGAATCAATATCCGTGCTGTGCGCGTCTACGCCCAGCAGATGTTTCTTGGACTAACACTCATGCGCAAATGCAATATCCTTCACGCTGATCTGAAACCAGACAACATCCTGGTCAATGAGAATAGGAGCATGCTCAAGATTTGCGATTTGGGATCTGCCTCGGATGCCTCCGACAACGAAATCACACCTTACCTTGTTTCACGATTCTACCGAGCTCCTGAGATCATTCTAGGGATGCCATACGACTTCGCCATCGATATATGGTCTGTTGGCTGCACATTGTATGAGCTATATACCGGCAAAATCCTCTTTGTAGGCCGATCTAACAACCAGATGCTGCGCTCCATCATGGAGTGCCGCGGAAAGTTCACGACAAAGATGCTAAAGAAAGCACAATTTGCTCACATGCATTTCGATGAGCAGACAAACTTTCTGAGCGTGGAACAGGATAGGTTAAGTGGAAGAGACACTGTCAAGACACTTGCCCTCGCAAAGCCCACTAGGGATCTGAGGACGAGACTTGCGTCAGGAGCCAAGGGGTTACCGGATGATGAGATGAAGGAGTTGAACCTATTTATCGACTTACTGGATAAATGCCTCGCGCTGAATCCTGAGAAGAGATGCACACCAGCAGAGGCGTTGAAGCACCCTTTCCTCAATAGACCTGTTGGTAGATAGACGAGAACTGGTTCGAAGAGAGTCATGGCGCAGTCGGAGCTAATTATAGGCTGGTAATTATGAGACCGTAAAAGAGAAACAAATATATGGGATGCTCTGCATATAGATAATATGATATTAATGTCTGTTAAACTGTTATATCTTGTGCTGGCGAATGTCTAAGAACAAATGTGAGATCGTTTCAGTCCATGTTCAGAACGAGGCTGCTGTCATTTTCTGTGTTGTTGTAGCCTCGTCTAGTGCGGGCCAGTTCTAAGCCAAAAACAGTTACGTTCTAGATTGATCGCAAGGGGTAGTCCAGACAGATCGACGAAAGGTGGGGTTCTGGGTCAAGATAACACTTCAAGCCATTCAAAGCACTACAGGCGCAAGTTGTAATAATGCGCCGAGCAATTGTTCAGTGCCTCTCAGAATCACAAAGCGTGCTAATCACTGTCGATGGAGAGATTATTCACAGCGCTTGTCGTATATGAACATATCTAATCGTGAAACGAACCATGGTGGCTTACCCCTGACAACCCACAACAGCCATCGCCAAAACGGCACAGTCTGTTTCAAGTACACCACGTTCCTCCCCTAGACAAGGGGTTTCCAGTCCTTCGACCGTTGTGCGGATCATTTCCAAAGAAGATTACAGGTGCTAACTCGCTGAGAGGAGGGGTTAAGGTCTGAAGGCCTTCATTTCGTCTGAGAGTGGCAGGCGCAACGGCAAGGCGACAAACCCAACTGGATGAGGTGTCGTTGCCTGTTACTCTACTCCATGCATTCTTTGTCGCCTGCTGCGCCCTCGAATACTACCTACCCTCTGATCCCGAACTGACTTCCTTATCCCATTGCTTAGAGACTGTCGCTATCACTTGGCTGATCGAATGCCATCGACCTCTATCACATTGTCGCAAACCACAATGTGGAAACGAATGCAACAGGGCAAGTCGGTGAAGCACCAGAACCAACCTATCTCGCCGGGTGGGAATGGAGGCATCCCGGAAAGCCCTCTAGATTCTACGCTCTCGCCCCAGGATGGCAACTACGGTTACTCGCAACCGGGGCAATCGCGAGGCCTGCCAGCTCTGCCAAAGTAAGTCAACTCTGGCCATGACCTCCACATACCAGTGCTAACAACCTCACAGTGAATCTCTAGAGCAACCACAAGCGCGGCAAGGAGGCAAATACCGGCCAGCGTCATCCGTATACTCCCAACACTCCCCTCGATATCCGCCCCCCGCGACATTCCAAGAACAAGTCTCGAGCTATGAGGAGCAAGTAGAGATATCCCCGCCCAGCTCACCGGATATCCCTCGAAGTGAAATGGCCCCTCAATCCTATAATACGCGCCCAAGTGAAGTCCCACCAGCGCCACCAGGGCACACGACTAGGCCACCGAGACAAGAAAGCAGCATCCCCGTTGCGCGACGAGAGAAACGGCGGAACCAGGCACAGGCGACCACAGCGGGCCATCTTGCGCGGAGAGAGGAGCAAGCGGCGGCGGCTATGAGAAAGACAAGTGGGACACGATGGGATGATTACTCGGGGGAGCCCAACGACAGAGGACGGCCTCCGTCCGTACAACCGGGACAGTTCACGCCAGTTGTTACGAACCTAGAAGATGCATATAATGCAGCGCAGACGCCTCCCAAAGTCCAGACATCGTTTAGCGATCGTGTCCGGAAGTTGAAGGATGGGAATAAACTAGGTGGCAGCAAGCCAGAGTGGAAGGGGTCTAGTGGGAGGATGGCGATTGTCGCGGCACCTGAAGATAACCCATCCGCGCCGCCCTTGCAAATACCTAGAAAGAGCAGCAAACGTGTGCCCTCCAACCCCTCGCTCGTTGGTTCGAGGGTTACCTCCCCCTCTAATGAGACTCCCGTTGTATCACCAACCGCGCACGGTGGCCCGCCCTACTTCAACTCGGCCCTGAACACAACCTCTGAAGTTCCAGAACCACTGCCACACGACGACCAACCCTCACCCATAAACTCCCTCCCATCGCAACGAGTGCATGCCCGCCGACCCATCGCGGCTCCATCAGCTACGCGCGAACAACCTACCCTACCACCATCCGTCTCCACCATTGAGCGCAACTTCCACGAGGCCTTCAAAGACGTGTCGATCAGCACCCCTCAACACGCAGGCCGGCCCCAAGACGTCTCCCGCTTCAGCGTCACCACCTACGCCCCCTCAACCACTACCTCGTCCCCCCGCCCCAGCACCGACTCCGCGCCTCCCCTCCCCCAGCCCACCGAGCCCTACAAATTCACCAGCTCCGTCCCCGCCCATTCACCTATGCTCAACCGGCGCCGTCCCGTGGGCGCGCCCTCCTACACATTCGACCGCACCACCGCCGAGCTCCGCCACCCCCCTTCGGGCGACCCAAAGTTCATCAGCATGTCTCACCGTGCATCGCTCTCCAAAGCGCTGCCCAAGTCCCCCGAGGAGGGGAAGGCGATCGACAAGGTCGCCGCGCTGCAGGCGCAGCTCGAAGACCTCGCACGGCAGCGGAATAACATCGATGCGTCGATCCGGCGGATGACGGAGCTGATGCCGGGGGAGATGACGGGGTTGGGGCCCGGGATGAGCAGCGAGGCGCGCAGGGCGGAGATGGTGAGGAGGGAGGAGGAGAAGAAGAAGGTGGAGGTGCTGAGGGGGGATTTGGCGGGGATCAGGAGGGAGGAACATGATGTGGGGTTGAAGCTGCATCGGGCGCTCAAGAAGGCGGATGAGAGGGCGGTTTATGAGCCGAGTGGGCTGTGGGTGAGGAGGGTCACGGGGTGAGGTGGTGATTTGATTGACTGATCTGGTTTTCTTATTTTTAGGGCAGTGCAGTGAAGTGCTGGTTGCCCTCCTTTTCTGTTTTGGGCCAGTGCTACTTACTGTGACTGACTCGACTGATGGGGGCCTGGTCATTTATCAGACGTGTTCAATATGCTGTATAACAGGCACACACTGTACGATATGCATGCAGCACGGATTTGAAACAAGGCTATACGATGCGGGGGTTTTTTTTGGACCGACAAGGGAAGGGAGTGGTGGAAGGGCGTTGGTCTAGCGCAAGATACCTGCAAGTTTTTTATTTATTTGCGTTCGTTTTGTAATCAAAGTTATGGATCTTTTATCTTGAAGCTGAACAAAGAAAGGAAGGAAAAGCCCATTAATGAAACATCCCCCCATTTTGGGGGCATGCATATGCATGCCTGCACACACACACATGCGACTGTTTCCGTTTCCTGTCTCTCGGGCATTTTTATTGTCTGAGACCTTTTTTGTACTACTGTATACTCGCGTGTTGGGGGGATTTTGTGTTTCACACCTGTCACATAACCGCCCGTAACCGCAATGGGGAGGGGACTACTGCAGTGTCTGTTAAATGCGGATTTTTTGGGGGGTTGGTGGCGGCGGTTTTATTGGCTCGCACGTGATTGGGAGCGATGGTTTGATACTTACAGTATCCGATATAGCGCCATGGGCGGGAGGTTTTATTTGCGGCTAGGGATGTTTTGATGCGTGTACAGCTGAGATTTGATGGGATGATTGGAGGATTAGTCTCTGGGTATTTTGGATTAGTTTCTGGGTATTATGGGTATGCTGCTGGTATATAGGAAGGTGCTTTGTTTGTCGTGGTCTGAAGGCAGGGATGAGGGGTGGTAATTAGTAATTTGAAGGGGAATGGACTGGTCTAAAGGAAAATTAATGTTAATATTATCACCGAAGTTGTAGTAGTGGTGTGATGTGGTGTGTAAGTTGCGAGGATTATTCTTATTTGTCTGCGTCTAGAGCCATGTATAGTATAGTTATAGCATGTATATTATGTATAGTATGTATATTAGAGTAGGTGGAGTACCGTATAGTACCGTCGTGCAAGTCGTTTCCGTACATGGTACAAAATACACTTTTTCCAATATTGCGAAGCGAAGCAGGCTCTTCAGGGTGACGAAAAATGAAACTGAGGTCAGCCCAGTAACTGAGACACCCACTATATATTTTTATACGAGCTATACTCCGTACAGATACTGGCACGATAGGCTGTCTGACACAGACTGCCTAATCCAGTAGACGATCACCCCTAGATTCGACTTGATTCGATCTTTTGATTCTCTCGGTTTTCCCGGATTGTTGGTAGAATGTTGGTAACGAAAGTAATCCTTGTTATGTTAGCACTACTACTACTGTATTTCACGTAATTGGGCGCAGGGCAGAGATGGGGTTTTTTGATTAATCACATTTTTTCTTCTTCTTCGTCTTCTTTTTCCCATTTTACCCATTTTACGCTAGTTTTCGCTATTTTTGCTATTCTCGCATTTTCCCGATTTTTAATATTGGAGATACTGTGTCAAAGCAAGTAAGTATAGTACGGAATAATACTAAAACTACTCAATATAGTACACTACATACTTCATACTACATAATACTCTTACCACTATACCTCCTCGACACTATTATACATAATACTCTTACCACTATACCTTCTCGACGCTACTTGACACTATTCTACACTACTCTACACTACAAATATAGTACTATTTAGTATTATATGGTACATCCATCCACATGCACATGTACACTCCCTGTACTCTACTATCCGCTACTATATCCCTTGTACTCCAAGTATCCTTAAGTCACTATATCACCCTAACTTCAGTACTATCAGCAACTAATTATAAGTCTCAATCGGGGTCTGATTTGTTAGATTTGTTACGTCGCTCATACTAAATTTGACGCTTACTGATCGATAGTGTGCTATTTAGAACAATTAATAAAGTTGACACGGCCAATCAACTGTCCCTCTTCTTTCTTTCCCTTTCCTTCCCAGCTTACACCTTCAATGCGCGCGGCTTGGTCTTGGTTATAGCGTTGGCGTTGTAGCAAAACGTCGTTTTTGCCTCTAGGCTTTTTTTCTTTTAATACAACTAACTCTGCCAACCCATATCTGTCTGGATGATCCACCCATGAACTCTTAAAAAGGTTGGGCTTGTCCATAATCCATAATATACTACTACTACCCCCCTCCCCCGTTGCCACTGCCTTCTGCTTTCCAAACCATAACCATCTGTGTTGGCGCGTGAACTCTTTGTTCCCTCTTTTTTAACTAAAAATCAACCGTTCTTCTTCGTGTCAAAGGGTGGTGGTTCCTTATTCTTCAAAGGGTCTGTCGTACGTTATCACCACGACGCGAGATCCCTTACTTCACCTATCGCACCACAACCATCAGCGGGCTATCAGAGCAAGGGTCTGATGTGCACCCTGTAACACCCTCAAAAATGCAACAGCCCATGGATCTCGATCCTGAAGCGCCGCCGCCAACTCACCACAGCGACAAAGGCGACAAAGGTGACAAAAAGCCCACCACTTTACACGCCAAAACAAACGATGCGCCAACCTCATCTGGCCACCCATCACCAGCACCATCAAGTCCCTCGAGTCACCACAATGAGCTCTATGATCGCGAGCTCTCTAACTTCAACGCCGTACTCGCCTCGATCTCACCTGCAGCAGCCCGCGCCGGCGTGCGCCAAAACTGGCGAAAATGCCTCCTGGGTTCATCCAGCGATGAGTCTTTCTTCATTCGTAGTCTCATGGGACGAACCTCGGATCACGTGATGACCAAGATCTTGGAGGATGAGCAGGACAAAATCTTAGAGGTGGCAAGTGAGCACTACAAGGATTTCCTTGACCAGGCCATGGCGATTAGGTTGGAGAGTATTAGCGCGAAGGATTTGGTGGCGGTGTTGGCCAAGGCGAGGCGGTTGGGGTATGACGAGATGGACTTGGTTGAGGCGGATGAGATGGTCATGCCAGTAGAGAGGGCGGAGGCGAATGAGCCGACCGACACGGAGGAGGAAGCAGAGGAGAGATTGCAGGTTGAAGTGCCTGAAGTGTTAGAGGTGGAGGGCGGGGCGCCGAAGGATAGCTGGGCAAAGGAGAGGTTGATGGAGTTCAGGATGAAGGAACAGCATGACGCGCATCAGGGGTCACAGACGGTGTTTAGCCAGACTGAGGGACATACCAAGCGCAAGAGTAAACGCAAGGTGTGCCCAGCTTGCGGAGCGACATTCCTCCAATCCGCTGGATTGAAGTATCATATGGATCGTAAGGTCTGTGAGAGACAAAGGCCGACCGCTCCATTGAAGTTCTGGTGTGATCTCTGCTCAAAGGGGTTTACAACATCTGGCGGTCTCACTTATGTATGTATTGCCTCAACTATGCGTCGTGACTTACTAACAGCTTTAGCACCGATTGAACAATGTTTGTAAGGGCTATGAAGCCTCGGCGACAACGTCTCCAAACGCCCAACTTCAAGCCGAGCAAGCATCGAAATATGCTGAGCCTCCAAGAAACCTGACTCCCGACGTTCGCAAGCCAGAACCATATCCTGGGGCCCTGAACGTCCGCACCTATTCACCTCCTCAGCCTGCGCAAATACCAGCAGCGCGCTTCTCAGAATTTAACGCCACCCCCAAGCCACTACCCATGCATCCATCACCACAACAATACCAGCCGCAGCAATCCACACCGACTTCAGGCTCCAAAGCATCCGTCGCCCTCACTCCCGAGCAGTTCGCAGAGATGAACGCAAAACTCGAGAAGGAAGAGCGCCGATTCGAATCCGTCCTCGCCAAAGTCTCCCCCGCCCTCTCCCCCTCGGACCGCCACGCCGAGATCAAGCGCCTCAAAGCCGGCAGCTCGACTCGCAAATCCATTATCCGCCGCGAATACGGCGTGCAAGTGCGTCGCTCCAAAGTCGCCACCGCCAACGCAATCCGCACAGCCAGCGGCGGCGTCGACATCTCCATGGTCGATACACCGCCCAGCACGAACGGATTCGCGGCGATAAACCGCATAGCTTCTTTCCGCGCAGAGCCGAGCCCAAGCGAGCCGGACTCGAAGAGGCGGCGCATGGGCGAGGTCGTCGAGGTTAGCAGAGGGAGGAATCCGTCAATGTACGACCCGCTCCGCGATGACTCGGAGCGCAGTCGCAGTGTGGAGTATCCCCGTCCTGGATTTAACAACGGTGAGCAGCGACTCCCGCATCCGGATCAGGTTCTGAAATCCGATAATCGCCCGACGACGGCGGAGAGGCAAAATGGTATCATACCGCGCTCTAGGCCGCCGATGCCTCTGCATGCTGAGAGGCCACCACCTCACGGTACGCCGCATCATGACCCCTATCGGCAGTCTAGTTACCAGCAGCAACAGACCCCGACAGGGGGGTTCACAAGCGTTAATACCGACCAGAGCGGCTCTGCTCCGCGCGACAGACATGATGGTCACGGCGCACCACGCGCAAGAATGGAACCTTACGCCGCGCCTCCCTTCTACGTCGACCAAGACCGTCGCCAGCACGCCCCACCGCCCTACAACCCCGAGGGCACATTCGGGGTGCTGAAGTCGAAAAAAGTACCCGTCCGTGACGCGCAAATACAGTGGGAGAACCAGCAGGCTGGTGGTGGACACTATGGCGGGCAGTTGGGAGTGAATGGGGTGGAGAAGAGAACGAGTACTACTACTACTACGACGAGAACTGGAGACCTTATTGAGATCCTCTCCGACTCCTCGTCTTACTCGCACACCCCGCCTCAGGAGAAACTAGCTGCGCAAGCGGCTCAGAAACCTACACCCGCGCCCTCATCGGCAGCATCATCTATCCCCCCTGAGGCGCGTCAGAGCGCTGGAGGAGGTGGACGTGCGACTGCATTTCCGGCGCACAGCCCGCCACGCCCTCGGTCGGCTGGAGAGAAAACGGTAGAGAGTCGTGGAGCGCTAGAGGCAGAGAGTGATAGCGACGATGGGAGTGACACTAGTATACCCGCGCGTCGGACGCCGGTGAAGAATGCCGCGTATAGGCCGCACGATACGCTGTCTGTGCATCCGAGGAGGCCGCTGCCGGGGGGGAGGGAGGGGAAGTATGGGAGGGATGAGAAGGAGAATAGGGGATTTGACTGATTTGGGGGGCTAGTTTTATGGGGGGTTTTAGGCGGCGTACTGGGGCAGGGTGTTTTCGGTTTTAGGGGGGTCGGTTTGCGTCGGAAGCGTGGGAGGGATGGCAACAAGGGTAATATACACCAGGGCTTTCGTGGATTTTTCGGCTGGGTTTGTGTGTATACTAGGAAGGGATAATATGATCCTGCGATGGATTTTTACCAAAGTAAAAAAGCATAAAATCACATTATATTTGTCATTTACCCCGCCGAGGCGCTCTAGACCAGGCGGCTTACTGTTCTTCAACATGACTCAAACCACGTGATAACGCGTACACTTATGGCGTCTTTGACCTACCCGTAAAAACGAAGGTACCTTTTTAGAAGGGTACATATAAAAGGAGGTACCTGCTTTCATTTTTTATAAGCAGCACATTTCCCAATGGGTGTCTAGCTATTCCTTTCTTATCTGAGGCACATATTTCGAAAGGAACCCGTTATAGGGAAGGTACCCCTAGTGTTGCTCACTACGGGCTCTGAGAAGCAGGCATCATGGTCCCTATTCACAGGAACCCTTCCGTTCTAAGGCACCTTCGTCGAAAGGCAGCCGCTATATGGGAGACACCACTGGATTGTGCCACTGCAGCAGGCCTCCGCAGGTTCAGCGTCGAGACAAAGAAGCTAGAGAGCTTCAACGAGAGAGTCATCCCAAACCCAGTCAATGGGCACGTCTACGGCGCCATCGTCGTCGGCGGCGGCCCAGCCGGCCTAGCCACAGTCGGGACCCTCCTCGATGAAGATGTCAAACCCATACTCTGGATAGACTCTAAATTCCAAGGCGGCCGGCTCAATGCGCAATATAGAGAGGTCCCAAGGTGAATCACATGACCCCCCTCCCTCTCTCCTACAAGTCCATACTAACTCCATCCCAGCAACACCAAAGTCTCCCTCTTCATCGCCTTCGCGCGCGCCACCGCCGCATTTCGCAAAATCGCAGACCAAGACCCCACGCCCCCCGCCTACGCGGCGCTCCAGGCCATGGACCAAGACACGGGGTGCGACCTCGCTGCCGCGGGCGACATGTGTGTAGAGCTCACCGCGGGTTTAGGGCGGGACGCAGATGTGGTGATGCAGTATGGGCGTGTGGAAGAAGGGGCGCTGAGTGAGGAGGGCGTGTGGAGCGTTACTACGCGGCCGGGTCGCGCTGCGGAGGGAAAGGAGACGACTATCGCCTCGACGCGTCTTCTTGTCCTTGCTACCGGCGCGCGTCCGCTCCCGCCGCGGCTGCCGGAGACGTATGGCCATCTCGCTCCCCTGCACCTCGATACCGCACTCAGTCCGACGGCTCTGGCGAAAGCGCTGCCGAAGGATAGGGATGTGAAAATCGCGCTGGTTGGCGCCTCGCACTCCGCTATCCTGGTGCTGCGGAATCTGTACGAGCTGGCGCGGAGCTCGCACCCGGGGGTGAGGGTGAAGTGGTTCAGTCGGCATCCGCTGCGCTATGCGGTGGACAAGGGGGATTGGATACTGCGGGATAATACGGGGTTGAAGGGGGAGACGGCTGTTTGGGCGAGGGAGAATCTTGAGGAGGGGGTTTGGGAAAAGAGTGAGGTGAGGGGGTATGTGGAGAAGATTTTTACGAGGCCGGGTGAGGAGGAGAGGAGAGCGTATGAGAGGGAGCTGGGGGGGAAGGATGTGGATATGATTTGTGAGGCGATTGGGTTTGAGAAGTCGGATTTGCCGAGGTTGGTGAGGGTGGATGGAGGGAAGGCCAGGGAGGATGAAATTGGGAGGATTGAGGCGGATGGGACGACGGGGGGGTTGAGGGATGACTTTGGAGAGATTAGGGGATTGAAGGGTGTTGGTATTGCGTGGCCTGAACGGGTCACGGATAAGGAGGGGAATGTAGAGAGTGCGGTTGGGTTGTGGAAGTTTATGAGGTACTTGAAGAGAGTTGTGCCGGAGTGGGCGAGGGAATGTAAATAGGGGGAGAGAAGGTAGGCTTGGGTTGTAACATTTATAGGGGGTTCCAATCTAGACTTTAGATATGTGCGGAAGTGGGGAGAAGTGCTTCGAAGCAATTCAAGGCACTTACTTTAACAAGTAAATTAATTAATCAATGAAAGATATTGATTTGAAGACGAGTTACACTGGTAATTCATAACAAATGGGAGACGTTCGTTTATCACTCGTACCATGATACCCTGCGTGTGATCACGGGGTATGACTTCACCATCAACGTCACTACTGAGGTTAAAAACGAAGAAGAATCGCACGATGGTTATAAATGTCTTTCTCTATTAGATATTAAAGAAACTATACCTTAAATCCCATATCTCGGCTTCGACCTCACCACAAAGCAACAACAATGCCCAGCCTCCTCACCATCCCGCGCCCCACTACCCGCCTCGCCTTATCGCGGGCCATATCCCGCCCCCTTTCCACACGCCCTTTCTCCAGCTCTACCCCAGCAGTAGCCCAGCGTGCCAAGACGCTCCTTGAAGACAGGGACCAAGGCCTCGGCTTCATCCGGTCGAACCCCCGTGCTCCCAAGCCGCGCAAGCTCGGCCTTACGGAGATGCGGGGCCCGTACTACTCCGCGTATGGGACGCGGCACTTGGAGGATGTGATGGAGACGATGGGGACACATGTCGATGGGTTGAAGTTTGCGGGGGGTTCGTTTTCGCTGATGCCCGAGGGGAGGGTGAGGGAGATGATTGAGGTGGCGCATCGGAATGGGGTTTATGTGTCTACGGTGAGTTGTGTGATTTAATATGGACGTAGTGAGAGTGCTAACGATGGGGAGGGGGGGTTTATAGAGCATATCCTGACGCATGCTGATGTGCATAGCGTGGTGGATAAGTATCTTCGGAAGTGCAAGGACCTTGGGTGAGTAACCCCCCATCATCGACTGTAAACTCGTCTTATTCGGATCAGCTTCGACGTTGTAGAGCTGTCCAGCGGCTTCCTCTCATTCCCACCAGATGACTGGCTCCGCCTCGTAGAGAAGGTGCAGAGTCACGGCCTCAAGCCCAAGCCCGAACTCGGCATCCAGTTCGGCGCAGGCGGGGACACTGAGGCCTCCGCTCTGGAAAAGACGGACACGAGCGATCCTTCTAAGTTGGTGGAGATGGGGAGGAAGTTCATTGCGGCAGGCGTGGAGGTGATGATGATTGAATCCGAGGGTATTACGGAAAATGTGCGGACGTGGCGAACGGATGTGATCCAGAAGATCCTGAGGGATCTGCCAATGGAGAACGTGATGTTCGAGGCTGCGGAGCCGAAGGTGTTTAATTGGTATGTGAGGGAGTTTGGGGTCGACGTTAATTTGTTTGTGGATCATAGCCAGGTTGTTCAGTTGGCATGTTTGAGGAGTGGGATTTGGGGGATGGCGGATACGTTTGGGAAGGTCGTGAGTTTTAGGGATGGTAACTGAAACTTGATAGGAAGGAGACAGATTGGCACTTAGCTTTCTACACATCAATTAATAAAAGCAGGTGCATCTTGTAATATAACAAATCCCTGTTATGTAAATCAAATGTTCTCATAACATCAACCGTAAGTGTGTATACGGGAGAGTGTTCCCACAGGTTTTTAGCTAGGTTTATGTATATACCCGGGGGGGTATGCCCCTGAGATGAAATTTACTAAGTGCAAAATCATTAAATCATAAAACATCATCGTCCTCCACCACGTTAAGGCCGCCGCCTTTTATATGCCATCACACTCGAAGAACAACCACATGCGACTATAGACAAAAGAATTATGCATCCCCTCCGCTATGCTATGCACAAGCTTGCAATCTAATTGCCCCTTACTCTCAATCATGTCAATATGCACATCGTGTAATCTATAGCCCTTACCGTCCCAAGGCTGGTGATCTTAGTGTCGATTGCGGATGAGCAGGGTAAGCTGTTCGAGCTGAGTCTCATTTAAGCCGCTCATATTTGGGAGGCCGCAGTTGCACCCATCTATAGTGCAGTAATCCGATGCTTCCACTGGAGCCGGCGACGGTGGCTCTGGTCGCTTGGGTAGATTACAATCGCACCCGTCGATGTCGCAGTACTGGATCTCATCATCTGTTTCCTTAGTTTCCGCTACAGGCGACGACACCTTTGGTCGCTTGGGTAGGCTACACTCGCACCCATCCACGTCGCAGTACTGGATCTCATCTTCTGTTTCCTCAGGTTCAGGCGACGGCGCCTTTGGTCGCTTGGGTAGGCTACACTCACACCCATCCACGTCGCAGTACTGGGTTTCTTCCTCTGTTTCTTTGGGTTCCGCTACAGGAGTTTGCTGCCTTGGTCGCTTGGGGAGGCTGCATTCGCACCCATCCACGTCGCAGTACTCAGTTTCCTCCTCAACGGCGGTGCTGCTATTATCCAAGACCCGTGGCTTCACCAGCGTGTGGCCTCTAACGCAGATATGGCCTGTCTTGCGGCAGGGTACGCAGATATAAAAGTCCCCCTCGCCACAGCTGGTGCAGCAGAAAAAGAGACTGCCCTCATAGAAGTTCTGGCCGCAAAAGTCGCACCAACCTAAGGAGTCTTCCTCGTTCCTTTCTCCCTCCTCTTCCTTCTCACACTCCAGCTCTCGAGAGACCATGTCGTGACCCCCTGGACACGACGTGCCGTTGCCGCTACAGTCCGGGCAGATGTTGTAATTGCCATTGCTACAGATGTAGCAGTGCTGGTGCTCCAGGGTCTTAGGGAACTCGTCGTAGCAGTTGTCGCATATTAGGTTGTAGTCGTCGTAATCCCCCAACATGTCCCCCGTATCCTCGGGAGTGTTTTGGTCGGCGCTGGCACTTGGAGCGGGCTCCCCTACGTACGACTCCTCCGCCTCACTTTCGGCTACCTGCGCCGCCCGCGCCGCCGCCGCGAACTGGTCTGAGGCGCTCACCAGCGCCTCCTTAATGATGCGCAGAACGTTGGGATAGACACCGCCCTGGCCACGCCGCAGCCGCGCAATCTCCTTGTGATCGCCGTCGACCTTCATGCGCGTCTTCTCGGGCTCGACGTTGAGCAGCGCCGACGATCGCTCTACCATCACCAGCGCCTCGCCGCGCCGCTCCCAGTGACCGTCCGGCCCTTCGGATACCGTGCTGGTAGGCCGAGACTCGTAGTACGTGTGGATTGTCATGTCCTTGGCCACGTGCCGAAACCGCTCTGAGAGACCTGTCAGCGTTGGCGATTCGCGCTTTAGTTCGCTGACCAGCGTCTGGGTTGGGCGGCCCTTGACAAGTGTCTCCAGTGCTGTCACTTCCAGCCCGTTGTGCGGGGCTCCGAAGAAGATGAGGGTGCGCACTGGGAGGCGTGCGCGGATGGCGGGCTCTAGATCGGTGATGGCCTAAGGGGGTTAGCATGGGAGTTTGGTATAAAGAAGTCATTATTACCTGTTTGATAATAAGGGCGCCGAGACTATGGCCCTACTTGGTAGTTAGTCTAGGCTATTCATAAGTAGTTCGTAGTCTTTAGAATAGCAGGTAATACCAACAATTAGGATAAGGGGCCTATCCCTGCACTAATGAGAATGTTAGTGGCGGTTATAGTTATAGCGAAAGATGAAAGGGGGAGTAGAGGAAAAGCCGTACAGATGGGTGCTGCCTGAGGTCCATTAGGCTCTGCGTAAAGCTGTTCCCATAGTCAGAGATGATGCTCTTGGCCGTGTTGGCGCCGTGCAGCTGCGACTCGTAGCCGTAGATGAGAATCCGAGCCCGGTTCTGGATATCGCGCGGCAGGTAGTCCCGCAGCCACATCTTCTGATAGCTATGAGCCCAAGACCCAAACGCGTGGCCTGCGAGGCCCGTGACTGCAATAATGCTACAGCCTTATGTTAGTGAAGCTGCCCTGGCTCAAACTATATTTTTTATTCCCGCTCACCCCCTCTTCTCCACCTCGTTTTTTCTTGTCCTATTGGCACTTACTCTGCGTATACATCTTGGCCTGGGTTGTTGAGCGGCGTGAAGCCGATAAAGTCCTTGTCAATGTCGAAGTCGATATACTCCTCCGCTCTTGGCTCGCGCGGCTCGCGCGGCGAGAACAATATTGTCGCCGTAAGCGTGCCGTCCCCATCATAGTTGGTTACGTCCGGCACGAGCGACTTAATCTCAATACACTTCTTGTCGTCGGTGTGGAAACATGCCATAAGCCGCTCCTCCGTGAAGTCGCCTGGGATGCTCTGGATCCGCCATGTCAGGGGCCGACCCGGCACCATGGTTGTCGCTTCAAGGTATTTATGTACAGTATGGCAACGAGGGGATGTATGGAGGAATTGGGGGGAGGGACAGAGCGATAACAGACTCTAATATACTTAAACATACATAGGTCCATGTGCGGCATTCTAATATGCAAATGCAATCCTTGGAGGAATTGGCCTATAAGGAAACAGTCTAAATAGTTATTAATGGAGCGGATCACGACAAGGCTGGGGAGCTGAAAAGTATTCTACTTCGTGGTTGGTAGGAGATATGCACCAAGCGCTTAGGGCGGCTTGTGCTGAGCATCTACGTTACAACGGGCACATTGAGGATGCATCTTCTTGGGGCATCAAACTTAAGACGCCGACGATCACCCGCAGTCAACCGGTGAAGAAGGGACCATGAGATTGCTAAAGATCAGTGGATTAGTAGCTAGGTGGGCGAGCACTATTGGATACCCATCATTGAGAAAGGTTTTTACGTTCTTTTTGCTTCGGTATTATATTTTTAGTTGCGACCGTTCCTTCGTCTATGCATGAACCTTGCACCACCCTTGCTTATTTCGGGAACCATTCCCCTCAAACTTTCAAACACACCCCGCCTTCTCTTTCCCCTTCCTCGCCTCCTTCTTCTCCAACCTCCAACCCTCAAACCACCCCTTCCTCCTCTTTTCCCCTCCTCGCCTCCCTCTTCTCCACCATCTTCCCAAACCCCCTCGCCAACCCCACCCTCCCCACCTCCACCCACCTCTCCCTCACAAACCCCTCCACCCCATCCAAATCCCATCCTCCACCCTCCGCCCTAGCCCCTTTCGGCAGCATAACCCCATACGACTGATCCCCCTCAATAACAATCCTCCTCAATCCCCTCACCGCCGCCCCCCTAGTCCCCAGCGGAAGTCCCAATGCCTCAACATCCTGCGGCACA
Organism: Pseudogymnoascus sp. SDFLT0511; assembly: GCA_030180035.1. Lineage (NCBI taxonomy): Eukaryota > Fungi > Ascomycota > Leotiomycetes > Thelebolales > Thelebolaceae > Pseudogymnoascus > Pseudogymnoascus sp. SDFLT0511. Next base: position 1,493,009 of record JASCQD010000005.1, on the reverse strand, counting down.
CCTTCGCGGATCAGTTTACCCACCTCCTCAAGCTGCCTCTCCACTTCAAACGCCCTCACTTTCTCCTCATACAGTTCCCTGGTAGGCGGCCACGCCGCAAACGCTTCCTCCCTAATCTCATCACGAGAAGGTACAGCGCGGTCATACCTTCCCTCCTCCCTCACGCGCGGCAGAAACTCTTCCTTCCATCGCACAAATAGCGGACGTCTGGAATTCCTCCTATTCCGATGCTTCACCTTCCCCTCCTCCTCCTCCCCCTCCATAGCCCTTGGCCTCGTAGTAAAAAGCCGACTGCTCGCCACATACTCAAACATCCCCTCCACCGTCTCGAACCGCTTCCAGTACATGTCCCGCTCCAGACCGAGGAAATCGAGGATCGCGGGCGGTGTGGAGGTGAGGGGGATGGTGGAGCCGCGGCGGCGGTGGAGTTCGATAGAGGGGATGCGGAGGGAGAGGGAGGTGGGGGTGAGGATTAGACCAGAGGCACGGAGGGAGGGGCCGAGGAGGGTGAAGAGCCCGGAATGGGCGTGGGTGAGGGCTTGGTAGTGGAATGTTGTGGGGGTGGGGAGGGTGAGGAGGTCGAGTTGGATGAAGCGGTTCTGCTCATCCTCGCGGGACGCGGGGTCGGCGGGGTCAGCTGGAGTCAGCTCGGAGGAGGGCCACGGGATGGCATAATTGGCTTCTGGGTTTTCGGCGCGGGGAAGAACGCAGGCGGCAGCGTTGAGGGCGGCGCCGAGCTCGGAGATTGGCGCTGGTGGGTTTGGGAGCGGGCCGTGGACGAGGATGTCGATGTCTCCAAAGGTCTCCTTCTCTGGAGCTTCGAGGGGGGTGCACACATGCGTGTAGTAGGCTGAGAGGATGGCGTGGCAGCGGTCGCGGATGGGGAAGTAGACTGAGGGGGGCATGCGCGGGGTGGACAGGGTGGTGAAGACGTTACCGCCCATTGGGGCTGAAGCTTGTTGGGCCGCTGCTTGTTTGCTATAAGAATTGGCTGGGATTATGGCTGGACCGTTGAGAAGCACCCCTTGCAGCTTAGTCTCTAGATGGGAGATTGGTGACAGGAGACGTTACGCGCCCAGGTCAGGTTTGTGTTGTAATAGCTGGAGCTCAGCCTCTGAGCTCACCAATCGAAGGAGAAGACGAAATGAAATGCTAATATTGACTCCACCTTCAGATGCATCACCGACGCCGAATTGAGGTATATCCGTGCCGAAGGATATGAGCATATGGATACCCTGGTGATGTTGGACCCGTGTTGGGCCCTGATGGCACTGTTGGACCCCGTTGGACCCCGCCGATGGTGTTGTTGGAGCTTATTGTGGCGCACTGTGTATGACAACCGTGGTGGGTAAATATGAAGATCCCCTGGAGCTCAGCCACACTTCTGTCACTCAGCCTTGTTGAGCGTTGACCAGCTCTGCCCCGCCAAGCCCCGGATAAAATATGGTGGGGGTTGCCTGAAAGAGAGGACTAAAATGACGTTTAGAGAAGTTATACTAGTGTAAACTATTGGAATATGCCCCTTCTGTGCCTATTGTGAGCTTGCTATGTGCCTATTATAGTAATTCACTGCAAGCGCATTGCGATTTACACTGCTAGGAATGCTTTAGGATCAATTAGGATTTCCCAGGGATTCAGTAGGATTTCACTGCGATTTCATTCGACCCCATTCGATTTCACTGGGTCGCCAAGTCTCGGGCTGAAGGCTGTGCATGGTAGTATTGTGGCTTACACCAGACGATTAGACCGATTAGACCCAGCACTGACGAGTTCCGAGCTCCCCTCCTTTCAGCCCCGCTATCCGGGATATGTTGGAACACATACAAATAATCCTCTCCTGCATCTATCATCAACCACCTCCCTTCCATCCGCGCGCCATCATCACTGCATCTTAAGCATCAACCTCCATCGTTCCTGAAGACCTCTCCCCTCGGTCTTCCACATACAGTAACTCAAAATGGCATACCAGCAACCCTACGGCGGCGGTGCCCCACCTCCAAACCAATACGGCGCGCCGCCGCCAGGCCAGCAGCCTCCATATGGCCAGCAGCCACCATACGGACAACAGCCTCAGTACGGCGCTCCTCCTCCAGGAGGACAGCCGCCGTATGGCCAGCAGCCTCCATACGGGCAGCAGCCTCCCTACGGCCAAGCTCCACCAGGAGGTCAGCCACCATACGGAGCTCCTCCCGCAGGCCAACAGCCACCATACGGTCAGCAGCCTCCCTACGGACAGGCCCCTCCAGCCGGCCAACAGCCGCCATATGGCCAGCAGCCACCCTATGGCCAGCAGCCCGCCTACGGACAGCAGCCCGCCTACGGTGCCCCCCCTCAACAACCATACGGTGCGCCTCCCCCAGGCCAACAACCCCCTTACGGACAGCAGCCCGCCTACGGCGCCCCCCCTCAACAACCGTACGGCGCCCCCGCCGCCCCCTACGGCCAGCCCGCCTACGGCCAACAATCCTACGGCCCCCCCGACCCGCCCAGCACCGGCTACGTGACGCCCGCGCCGCACATCCAATGGGACGGCACCTCTGACGCGCGCGCGCTGCGCAAAGCCATGAAAGGCTTCGGCACGGACGAGAAGACGCTCATCCACGTGCTCGTCTCCAAAGACGCGCTGCAAGTCGACGTCCTGCGCGCCGCGTACAAGAAGGAGCACGGCCGCGACCTGATCGCCGATATCGCCAGCGAGACCGGCGGGAACCTCGAGGAGGTGCTGCTGGCGATGGTGAGGGGGCCGTTGGCGCAGGACTGCCATGTGCTGCGTACTGGGATGGCGGGGCCGGGGACGGATGAGGAGGCGCTTAATGATGTGTTGTTGGGGAGGAGCAATGCGGATATGGCGGCTATCAAGGCGTGCTATACTAAGACGTATCGGCGCAACTTGGAGGCGGACCTCAAGTCGGAGCTGAGCATGAAGACGGAGAGGCTGTTCCTGATGGTTGTAGCGGGGACGCGGGCGGAGAGTAGTGCCCCGGTGGTGCCGCAGCAGGTGGAGCAGGATGTGCTGGAGATCTACAAGGCGACGGAGGGGAAGACGGGGACGGATGAGCTGCTCGTGTGTCAGATTCTGAGCAGCCGGAACGACGCGCAGATCGGTGCTATCGCGCAGCTGTACGAGCAGAAGTACCGGAGGAGTCTGGAGGCCGTTATCAAGGCGGTGAGTAACCCCCTAATCTTCTACTGTGCTATTTTTTTTTCATATCTTTGGAACGCGCACTGACAACCCAATAGGAATTCTCGGGCCACATGGAGCGCGCCCTTCTCCACCAACTCCGCACCGGCACCGACCGCGCAGGGCGCGACGCGTCCCTCCTTGAAGACTCCATGGCCGGCATGGGCACCAAAGAGCGGCTGCTGCTCAACCGCGCCGTGCGCGCGCACTGGGATAAGACGCATCTGCAGCGCGTCAAGGCGGCGTATCGCGCAAAATTCCACAAGGATCTCGGCGCGTCGATCAGGAACGAGACGAGTGGAGACTTTGAGGCGGCGTTGTTGGGGGTTATCGGGGAGTAGAGTTGACAAGGGCGGTGTGATGGGTGAAAGGGGTTTGAAGGGAGCGGGGGGGTTACTGCGGGTAATGCGTGTTTAATGCGTTGATATTAGTTACTGCGGTTGCTTTGGATGAAACAACATGAAATATGACCCCTGGATGAGGGGTATGTGTATCGATTTGATGATAGTTATGGATTGTTATATGTATACGCCGCCCTTGCGGCTATAAATCAGTGTCCACACTTCACCAGCATTATCTAATGTGCAGCTACCTTCGGCCCTTATTCAGAAGCCGACCTCGACCCTTCCACAGCCCCAGAACCGGCTACTCTCCTCCTCTCATTCTCCTTCTCCGCCGCTCCCATATCCGCCAAGCCATACCACACAATGAACGCCAGTCCCAGCAGCGCAGACACGATACTAAACGTCATAGCCACTATACCCTTCGCCGTGAACCTGCCACACGTCAGTCCAGTCCCACACCCCTTCTACCCTACCATAAACTCAACAAAAAAAAAAGACACATACCCATCAGGCAACCTCCCAGGTGGTTTATTCTCCCCCCTTAAATCCAGTAAATCCTCCTCATTCCCCGCCGCATTCCCCCTCACCCCCATCCCCGCCGCCTTACAAGCATCAAAGTGGCCGTCAGGTATACTAATCGACTTCTGTATCTCCAACGGCGCCTCCACAATCGTCGCAATCAGCCCGGAGTCAACATGCCACTCAATATGGCAATGGAACAGCCACACCCCCGGATTATCCGCGCGGAACCGCAACACCATGTTCCCATTCGGGCGCACCATCAGCGTATCCCTCCGCATCGGGGTAGCGGGGAATGCGGTGTCGCGTGTAGCGTCGAAGGGCCCGGCGTCTTCGGCGCTGCGCCAGATGGCTTGGAAGGCGTGGCCGTGGAGGTGGAAGGGGTGTTTGCCGGGGTCATTGTTGTTGATTATTAGGTCGATTGTTTGGTGGTGGGTGAGGACGAAGGGGTGCGTGTATTGGCCGTAGATGGTGGGGTTGGTGGCCGTAGAGCCGCTGGTGAGGGCGGTGTAGAGGGTGGGGATTTTGGGGTGGGCGTAGGTTATGTTGTTGAAGAACGCGCTGGGAGGGGTTAGATGGGGGACTGAAAAGGGGGACTGAGAAGAGGGGACTGAGAAGTTGGGGAGGGGAATGTTACTAGTTCGCTCCGTCGTTGAGATTGTCCATCATTACGTCGAGGGTGATGGTCTGGTCTGCTTCCCCAAGAAGTGGTTCTTTGTCTTGTGGAACAAGGAGGAAGTCGTCAATGTCTGTGAATTCATCGATGAGCTTTGCCTCTGGGAGAGGCTTATTCTTGTCATAGACAAGCCAGCCTGTGACGTTGTAGTTCAGGGTATCAGGGAATGAGTCGAATAGGTCCTTGGTCTGTCAGGACATGAATAACTCAAATGGGGAGGGCTACGCACCGTATCCATACTTCCGACAAAGGCATAATTGGCATTAGTCTCGTTCTTGGCCGTCAATAGGAAGCTGCACCTCTGAGCAGCGGTTAAATATATCATATCGGCTTCATATGGGTCGGTGTATATGCCATCCACCTCAATAATCCTCATCGTATGTCCCTCAAACCAGACTCTCTGCCCCGCAAAAGCGCCAATATTCACCATACGGAAGAGGTAAGTCTTCCCCGGCTCAATTTTGACCTCCAGGTCTTGCGTGTCATTGAACAACGCCGAGTCAGGCACCGGCTCAGCGCCTGTGGGGTTGGCCTTGTTCAAGAATTTCGGGATCAGGTCCGTCATCTGGTCATGGTACCAGTCGGAGACTGAGAGGACGAATTCTTCGTCATACATGTCCTTGAAGGGAGACTTGGGATCGGAGATTATGAGGGGGGCACGAATCCCGTCGGGGTATTGGCCGCGGAAGTGAGAGTGGTACCAATAGGTGCCCGGCTGGTCAACCTGTGTAATATTTAGTAACGAGGAACATGATAACTGGAGATGCCATACTGTAAAATTGTATTTAAAGGTACTCCCAGGCACAATGCCGCATTGCGTGACTCCAATAGCGCCATCCATCTCTGTGGTCCCGTTCTGAAACAGGCCATGGAAATGGAGGGAGGTGGTCGCGTTCCCCAAGCCATTCTCGACGTTTACGATGACGGTATCGCCAACGTCTGCCTCGATGATTGGGAGCGGCCATGCATTGTTAATTCCGATTGTTGCGCGCTCGAATTGGCCGTCGGGATTCGCTCTTACCCAGGTGATGTTGAAGTCGTAGGTCACGACTTTGGCGTCGGCAAGGAGCGATAATATGGCAAGGGAGAGGGAGAGGATGTATAAGTAGGGGTGGGAGGGAGCCATTGCGAGGAGTATTCTCGACAATTAAAGAGAGTATTGTCACAGTGGCATGAGTGATGGGAGGAGGATACGGATATTGGGGGAGAGAGAGTGAGGGAGATGGAGCTCAAGTAGAGTATAGAAAAGATGGTTGCTTCAGGGTAATTGATTGAAAGAGAGAGAGAGAGAGAGAGATTTGGGGAGCAAAACTTTGATCTGATAAGCGGAAAAGACAGGGTGGAGATACGGGGACGACATGCAGGAGCTGGGGCACGGCTAAACGTAAGGGGAATGGATTTGGTATGAGAGGGAGGACGTGTGCCGCGGGATGAAAATTGAAGGTTATCAGATGGCGCAGGGAGCAGACGGCAAGTGATAGCGAGACCAGAGAAAGCGCATATGCATGGATGGCATGTGCATGGATGTGGATGTGGATGTGGATTCTCTCGTATACGTATAGTAGTGTCTCGGGGATTGTGAGGGGAGAGAGAGGAGAGGGGGACGATGAGCCTGGTCTACATAAACCTGATGTACCTGGTTGATGTCGATGTAGCTGACATCTTTGTAGCTCTTTTCGAGCTCTCCCATCGTCATTCCATCCCCTCTCCGATAATCTCCTGGTGATTCCAGCGATCCCAGCGATCCCAGTGCGCGATTACTGGCAACTTCCGGCCGTCCACGAGTAGAGCGGGGAGGAGTGGAGCATCCAGAATCAATAGAAACCAACAACACCATTTTCGACCACTGGTCTTGGCCATCCTTAGCCATGCTTGTTACCGATTGTAAGCTTTTTCGGCAGGAGCATCCACTGTCAAAGTGGGGCATAATTGAGCCAAGTGGAGTTGAACTGGCTTATCAGATTCTGCCAAAGCATGTGTGGACGGGAGATATTAACCAATTAGTGGACACGGGCTGTGGAGACCACCCGTGCACAGTGACAGATCTGATAAATAACAATCTGCTCCACTGCTCCAGGACACCAAACTGCGCCAGACTGCACCAAACGGCGACAAACCACCCCGCGATCCCGCCCCAACAATTCCCGTAACCCTCCTCTTGAAGGGGTCCCAACGAGTCAGAATACGGGACTCGGCATGCCATCTCCGGCTTCTTCCTTCCCTCCAGTCGTTTCTTTCCCTCTTCAGCCGTTTCAGCCATTCAGCCTTTCACTCTCTCCTCTCCTGTGAGTTGTTACGTTTTTCCACTCCTGCTGGCCACACAGCATATATCAAAATACCGCAAAATTTCGTAATGCCAATTTAGTAATCACACGACCACCCTGGCAAAAAGAAAGTTAACCAGCCCGTCTTTACGAGAACCTTCAACTCACACCCTTCCTTCCTGCCAATCAGCCGATTGGTCTCCCACCCCTCAGCTTTTTCCCAGTTATCTGATCCGCTTCCCACCCACCCACTACACCCCCGTCTTCCCTTCACCTTCTTTGGCTTATCAGATCATCCAAGGACTGTCTCAGACCCTGAGGCACCCCTGTACTATTTCGACACCTTCACCTGTCCCACTCGCTTCCTTTTGCTCTTGTATAAACCCCCCCCCCCCCCTTTTTTCCCGTTGACCTCTCTCCTGCCTCCCTCAAGCCTCCCAACCCCTCCATCCCTTCCCTTCTTTCTCGCAACCCTCACCCCCCACCTCCCCCAACAATGGCACCCAACGTCTTCGCCGTCCCCGTCTTCTTCATCGTCTTCCGCGAAACCCTCGAGACCGCAATAATCATCTCCGTCCTCCTCGCCTTCCTCAAGCAAACCCTCGCCCATCCCGCCAGCGACCCCACCAATAGCCCAGCCATCTACAAAACCCTCGTCAAACAAGTCTGGCTCGGCTCCCTCGCCGGCCTCCTCCTCTGCCTCATCATCGGCGGCGGCCTCATCGGCGCCTTCTACGGCCTCTCCCGCAACGCCTGGTCCTCCACAGAGTACTACTGGGAAGGCTCCTTCGGCCTCCTCGCCGCTATAATCATCACCGCCCTCGGCGCCGCACTGCTGCGTGTCTCAAAGCTCCAGGATAAATGGCGTGTTAAGCTCGCGAAGGCGTTGGAGGAGAAGCCGGAGGCTGGTGGGGGGAAGAGGAATAGGTTTCAGAGGTGGTGCGAGAAGTACGCCATGTTTCTGGTGCCGTTTGTGACGGTGCTGAGGGAGGGGATTGAGGCGATTGTTTTTATTGCTGGGGTCAGCTTTTCGAGTCCGGCCGCGAGTGTGCCGTTGCCTGTTGTGATGGGGTTGTTGGCTGGGGCGGCAGTGGGGTATATTATTTACAAGTAAGTCTTCACACTGATCTGCCTACCCCTGTTGCGTTTTGAGAGGGGACAAGGGAAAGGGACTGACATGAACAGGGGTGGTGCAACGGCTCGCCTACAGTACTTCCTCATCATCTCAACGTGTTTCCTTTACCTCGTCGCTGCGGGTCTCTTCTCGCGCGCCGTCTGGTACTTTGAGGCGCAGAAGTGGAATAACGCCGTTGGAGGGGATGCGGCAGAGACGGGGGCTGGGCCAGGTTCTTACGATATCGATAAGTCGGTGTGGCACGTAAATGTGAGTCTCTTCCACTCCCTTCCCCCTATTTCTTCTCTTCCTTCCCCTTCTATCTCGCCATGCACAGGTGCTGGACACTAACACCACCCCAGTTCGGCAACCCAGAACTCAACGGCGGCGGCGGCTGGGGAATCTTCAACGCCGTCTTCGGGTGGCAGAACTCGGCCACGTATGGGAGCGTGATTAGCTATAACGTTTACTGGATCTTTGTCATGGGGATGTTTGCGAGTATGCGGTTTCAGGAGGTGAGGGGGAGGTGGCCTTGGGGGCGGAAGGTGAAGGCGGGGGAGAGGGAGGAGGATGTGGAGCGGAGTAGTGCGAGGGAGAGTGGGGGGGAGCGGAGTGTGGGGGATGAGAAGGGGGCGGGGGTTGGGGAGTTGAGGACTGTGGGGGTGGTGGGGGAGTAGATGGGGGATCTTGGCGGGCGTATTGTGGTGGTGGTGTGGTTGGGTAGATGTATAAATCTAAGGAGAGGCGTCACGATTTAGGATGGATAGTGAATCGATGCAAATAGAACCTTTACACCCAACTTCCACGCCTCCTGCTCGCCCGCCAAGACTATGTCCACGGGCAATGCCAGCCAGGTCATTTCTGACCCAGAAAACCAGACTGCCATTGAGCAGTTACTCCTCTCTCAAATGCAGACTACAGCAGCCCCTAATAACCAAAAGTCTTCGTTTCCATTACAGTCACTGTAATCACAAGTGTTCGTTTAGATTACAATCTCTGTTTCCGATGCATGAATCCATCTTACAGGAAGCTAGAGGTTATGTCCTCTGATGTTATACGCCAGAGAAGTAAGGTGGATGCCGAACAAGATTACCAAGTGCACATGAAAAAGATCGCATACGAGGAAACGAGCCAGACTGTGGACGTCGTAAATTGAGAAGAAAAAATAAAAATCAAGTCTGATGAGAAGACCTATCTGTTTTCTTCTTGCTGTCGCGGAGACGTAGAAATCCGCGACAGCAAGAAGGGAATGGTGGCGAGAAATCACTGCGGTGAGAAGTGAAGGACGACAGTGAGAAGTCAGTAACAGCAACAGCACCAGGGCAAATATAGAAGTGCCAGCTAATGGTACGGTACGCCTTACGAGGGAGTAGGGCAATGTTATCTTCGGGCTTCTCTTTGAGTTGTAGATCCTTCTCTGCAGAGCCACATAGCATAAGAATAGAGCCTGATTGCTTTAAGGGGCTAGGTTGTGAACTGGAGCTTCTCCGCCCGTTAGGATCTCTAGAATACATCTCCTTGTGTTAGCTGTAAAAGGAAGAAGCATGGGGGTTTATATTAGTTTCCCATCGCTCATACAGTACGGACGAGATAATTTCATCTCAGTGCGGAAAGTCCGTCCCCTATTCAACATGCCCGGTCAAAAAAAAGGCATCCCAACCATCTGACAGAACCCTGCTTTCCCGGACCTCTTATGTTCTTCTCTCTACTCTAAATCGTGTATAAATTGAAGAGCCTATAAGTACAGCCACAGAAGGAACGGTCCGCACGACGATCCCAACCCCCCCCCCCCCCCCCCCCCCCCTATGGCTGAAACCCGAGCTCGGCGCGTTCATGACTCTGTCCTTAACACACAGGTAGTGCAGCTAGCTGGAGAAGATGATTTCAAACCCCCCAGCGTGTTTCTACACTGTGTGTGCCATTCGTTCAGTTGTGAATGAAGACGAGTTTGAAGTTTGCCAAGTCGTTGTGGACAGAGGATCCTCGGTGAGCGTCATAGCGGGGCTTAGGGGCACGATTCAGCGACGCCGTGTCAAGGGAGAGCCGATGCAAGTCGGTGGGAAGGAGGAGGCCATTGGATTCTAGATCCCGCAGTATAACATCATAACTGTGAAGCTGCAGATGGGCACGAACGAGACCAGGCATTATGCTCGAAGACTTTGGCCAGACGACGATGGTCTGGTCATACTCGCGGGGGGGGGCGGTAGGAGGGAGGGATGGGATGGTGACAATACGTGACAGCGAGGAGGGGGATCGCGGTGGTGAGAATTAGGCGTGGTGAGAAGTAAATAAAAAAACGGACAACAACATAAACAAGGATATATTTCTACAAACTCCAATAAATACTAAATATCTCTCCCTACCCACTAAGCAGTCTGCTTCTTCTTCCTCCCCCTCAACGCCTTCACCCCCTCCTTCACGCCCTCCCTCCCCTGCTCCGCCGCATCATCCAACATCCCCCCCGCCCTCTCCTTAACCTGATGCTTATCCGCCTCATCCATCACATCCTCCATAACATCCCCCCCCACACTCGTCCCATGCAACCAATCCATGAACCCCCACGGCGCGAAATTCCCCCGGCCGCGGCTCTGCATATGCCTATCCTGGCGGCGCGCGATGCCGCCCAGCATGATGCCCGGGAGCGTGGCGTAGCCGGAGGCGACGAGGGTTTCTTCGATGGTTGTGAGAGCGAGGAGGAGGAGGTGCGTGAGGATGTGGGGGCGGAAGAGGAGGGTGGGGAGGTAGGTGGGGAGGAAGTGGAGGAGCAGGTAGGGGAGGGGGTGGTCGTAGTAGGCGGTGAAGGAGTAGGGGGCTGTGATGGAGTGGTTCCATTTCTTGTGGAGGTTGGAGAAGGTGTTGGGGCGGGTGGGGCGGTGGAGGAAGCGGTGGATGTAGTATTGGAGGATCTGTGGGAGTGTTAGTGGTGTATGATAAGGGATTTGGCGGGGGGGGGGGAGGGGGGGGGCGTACTTCTCGTGTAACGAGGCCACGGAGGACGTCCTTTGCTATCGACCATGGCATTGGGAGTGTGGTGGTAATCTTCATGGCACTGCGTATGTGGAATAACTCAGTGAAGAGAAGTTCGACGAGCACCTGTATTCCCGTAGACAGAAGTATGTTGAACAAGCTGACCCCAATAACCTGCCACCACGGCGGCGTTCCCTTGCTCTTTTTCGCGCCTTGGACGCCGCCGGTCCGGGTTGGTAGCGCCGAGGCGCCCTGAATCTTCAGGCCCACTGCCAAACTCGGGATGATGGTGTCGAAGAGGAGGAAGAAGGCTGCGGGGAGTATGAAGAAGAGGGCGCGCACGGCGAGGGTGCCGATAACCTCGACGCGGAGCTGCGATTGCGTGAGGACGAGAGTTGACCAGGTCATGTAGAAGAAGAGAAGGTTGAGAGAGGTCGAGTAGGTGCCGAGCGTGGGCAGGAGCAGGTAGCCCACCACTGGAAGTGAGAGTAATGCGCCCATGGTGCAGGAGGGCCTTGAAGCAGATAATACGTTGGTTTGATGAGCTGCGATAGTATATGCGACGATGATATATGCACACAAGGAAAGATGAGAAATCTCACTCACATGGTCCTTATATATACATCGGCATTGTTATATATAATTGTATGGTGGACCCTCAATGGGTTGATAAAGAGACAAAGACATAGTCTATGACGACATCATTACAAGACTTGCTTTGAGCTTACATTCTTGCGCCGGCCAATCAGGGCGAGCCTGAGAATTGGTCTGTGCTATCAACGAAAGCGGTCAGTCAGGGGAGGACAGGGAGATGGCAGAATCCCATTTCCGCTAAAACAGGTCTCACCGCCTTGCAGCACTCCTCTCAAACAAGCCGCAGTCGCGGTACTCACCACAGCCCAATCCAGCCTAGTGCTGCATCCTTGGGGACGCAAGGACCCTGGTCGTGCACGTGCCTCTCCACATCGATCCAGCTTCCCCGTGATGACAGTAATAAGAGATTCTTCGTCAGGGGCAAGCTCCGACTGCTCCTTGCGGTCAATTACAGTGCACTGCCTACTGTAATTTGTCTGTCTCTTCAACCCTAACTCACCCTCCACCTTCCTTCTTATATCTTAACTCTTTGTCGCATTCCCTGTATCAATAATCGTCCATCCTGTCCCTGACGTCCCTTACCTCCTGATTATCTTTTACCGTTCTCAATTCGGTCGCGGAACTCGCTGAATGACAGGTCGCGTGAAAGCGGGATAAACTCCTATTCATCTCCGAGACATTTACGGCGTAAGTCTCCCCATTGTCCACTTTCAGCCCTCCCCCTCTCGTCTTGTCATCCCACAAAATCGTCTCCTGAAGTCAAAACTGACCAAACTATCCAAACAGTACGGGCTGTCGCGCGCTGTGGTCGCCTTGTTACCCGATCGAAATTTAACGCATAATGCGCTCGGGCGTTTAGAACTCTCTTTTGACCGACTTCGCACCTGCGCCCTTATTTGGCCTGGCACGGTACACAGGGTTCTAACGAGTACGCGACACTGCAGACTGCAGATGCAGTGAACCGACCAACTGAGATTACAGCGGGAGCAAAGGGATACAGTTGACGCCAAACGAACCACCCAGCACCACCAACTAGCCAATATGGCACCTCCCTCCACCCCCCCGCCCATCCCGGAGCGCACAAGGTACGAAGGAAAGTACGAAGGCCGAAGAGGATCTCTACCTCCTCCGTCGTTAAAGCTTCGCGCGGCAGACGGGAACCGAGTGCATGTCCACCCTGCCTCTCCCGAAGTCATCTCGAGCCTTATTACGTCGCTGTCGATCATCTCCTCACCCGCAAACCGACTATTCGAACTCCCAGGCGTGGCGCACTCTCTGCCTAACTCGCCGTATGCCACACAAACCACCTTCGACCCTATCGATCGCTTGCTCCAGAATGAGTCGAGCCAGGGCGGCAGTTTTGGCATCGACTATGGCGCGTACAACCAGTCCTCTCATAACTACGCAATGAATGAGCTTCCTCTTGATGAAATGTCAGCGGCCGCTCCAGTTATCCGAACCGCTAAGCCACCGTCCGGATACTCATCATTGACGGCTCCCAAATCGCCGAAACCCGATGGGACACCGATCAAGAACTTACTGAGAAACTCAAGGCCAACATCGAGAGAGTCTAGTGGGGATGATGCGCTGAGCATTGGAAGTGTATCGATAGAGCCAGGTTCGGTGACACGGGACCTGAGGAGGAGGCGCTCCTCGGATAGCTGGGATAAGAAGCAAGGGAGACATAACAAGGGATTGCTCTATATGAGCTCTAAAGAACGGATGCGCGAGTCCGAGCGAAAGCGCTCGTCATCCAGCACCACAAGAGGATCTGGGGTAGAACGTCTTCCAAAACAAGAGTTTGATACGAAATCATTCATGTCGGAGGCACCAATAACGGAAGAGCCGGTTGTTGAACAACCGGAATATCTTTGGGACGACTCCGCCGCACCGAGTCCGTCGATTGGGCCAGATAGCTCTATGAATGGGGCCGGCAATGGCGGGATCGGATCGGGGCGGTATATCCCCACGCGGGATTCGTCGTTGAGGAACAAGAAGCGCGCACCGCATAGCGGCAGAAGTTCGAGGCAACCGGCCCCAGAGCTTGCGGATGATACAATCAAGGAGGTCGACGAACACTCAAGTCCACTTATAGACAAGGGTGCCGAAAAGTTTGCTCAGTCGCAATCCAGCTTGGCGGTACAGAAGCCCAGAGAGCAATCGGCAGTCCCGTCGCCAACCCCACAGAAACCAAGAACAGGCGGCGAACCAGACAGGAACCTGTATGCCGATCAGGCGAATGGCCAGTCAATCAAAGATGACGGGGCACCATCGCCGAATGTTACCCAGCGTACATCTCGCGATAAGTCCGAGCAAACGCAGAGTAAAGTAAAGAAATCCAGTGGAAGGCAAACGCCGGATCCTTTTGAGAGGCTTGCAGGGAGGCGAGACTCGAAACGGGACTCTGGCAAGGCGAAACGTTCATCGGGTTACCAGAGCGGTGCAGAGGGCGACAATGAGCAGAATCACAGGATATCATCAACGCCATCAAAGAAGGATATACAGGCGGCTGAGGGCAAGGTCAATCGCACGAGCACAGATGCTCGGCCAACAAGTGCGGATTCTATCGATGATGCAGTCGATGCATATTTGTGCTCTCCGCGGTTATCACACAAGATTAAGCATCCGCAAACGGGACGAGTCATTTCGTTCTCTGAAGTTGGAGACCCTGAGGGATTCGCTGTGTTTTGCTGCGTCGGAATGGGATTGACAAGATATATTACTGCCTTCTACGATGAGCTTGCTCTCACGTTGAAGTTGCGCCTGATTACTCCTGATAGACCCGGTGTTGGTGATAGTGAGCCTTATACGGACGGAACTGCCACACCACTTAGCTGGCCTGGTAAGCTCCTTGTTTCATCCTCACTCTTGCTATTCTAACAATTCTGTAGACGATGTATACTCCATCTGCCAGACTCTTAAAATCACCAAATTCTCCATTCTGGCTCACTCCGCAGGCGCCATCTACGCCCTCGCTACTGCCCTTCGCATGCCACAGCACATCCGGGGCCGCATCCACCTCCTCGCGCCCTGGATTCCTCCGTCCCAGCTTAACGTTTTCGGCGGGCAACAAGTCATGCCACCCGCCAACTCCATCCCAACTTCACAGCGCATTCTCCGTGCCCTCCCCACGCCTATCCTCAAAGCTGCAAACTCTTCATTCATGTCCGCGACAAGCAGCTCCATCACCTCAAGCCTACCAAAGCAGAAGCGTAACAAACGCAAGTCCACCACTGCCAAAGACGCGCCTACGATTATTAGGCCCAATGTCGTCGCTGTTGGTCCCGCTGATAAAGAAAACGTTGGTCCTCACTCAGATAAATATGGACCCGTGAAATCGGGACAGGCGCCGCCTCTTCCTCGCGCTGCCAATAATCCGCCAGACCTAAGCAGCGAGGCTGCTATTTTGGCGGCCGCCGCTATGTCGGCGTCGAGCAAGGAGAGGCAGACTACGTATGACACGCGCTTGACGCATGCCATTTGGGATCTGGCAACTTCGGGGGCCAATCCCGCGGTGGACTTGCTGGTGTGTTTGGAGAGGAGGCATACGATCGGCTTCCGTTATGTGGATATCACGCGCGCCGTGGTGATTCACCACGGCAGCAAGGACACGCGCGTTCCGGTTGAGAACGTGAAGTGGCTCGGGAAGATGATGAGGAGGTGCGAGGTGAGGATACTTGAGGGAGAAGGCCATGGGCTCATGGCTAGTGCCCAGGTTATGGGAGGGGTGCTTATGGAGATCGCGGGGGAGTGGGATGATTGGATGAAGGTTGTTGAACGGAAGGGTGGGAATAAGGGAGAGGAGGCTGGGCGAAGGCTGAGAGAGAGTCGGAGCGTCAGTGCCTTCCGGTAGAGGATTATTAAGGGGACATCCGTTTTGGATACGATGGATGATGGTAGGTCAGATTGATGGTTATCTCCTGGCCCGGTCAGGGAGTTGCTCTTGGAGTTTGCTATTACTGGATACTTGGAATGGTTAATGTATGATACAATGGGGAGGGATGTAGGTTTGTCACAAGCCAAGCAGAGGATATAAGTCAGCTATAGTCATATAATGATATTTACACGTTACAAAAAGATGTTGTCTTGCAGTTGGTGTCTTTGAATGTTTCATTGGTGAGATTGTATGGTAGCTGTGGGTACAATATATGGGTCAGAGCTGCCAACGGACCTTCGACTTGTGAGGCGTCGGGTGGGGTGTTTTCAGGAACCTTTTCCAAAAAAATCTGGCAAGGCTTATTTCACCGTCGATCGCAGAACTTTGTGCTTCAAATATGTTTACCGTCGTAATATCAAATAAACGTGATGTACACGGTGCAAGTGCACATATCTATCAAACAAATTCTTCTTCACAACGCGACATCAAGTCGCGTCTGCAATGAAAAAAAGATAGGCCTGTCAGACATCCATCACCACCCACCCAATCCACGCGCCCGAAGGCAGACCGCGAGACCGGGACAAGATCATCACCACTCTCTATACAGCACCTCTTGCGAGGCACCGCCACGCTTGCGCGCAGTGCGAGAGTATAAGGTATCACTCTTGGGCCGTGAGGAGATAAGTCATCAACCAGGTTGGAATCTGTGGCTTTCGTGAGAAACACAGTATGGGGATGTTTACTAAAGAAAATGATTCCATCTGAGATGCTGTTAGCTGGTGTTCAAACGGATTGCAAAGCAAAGCTTGCTCGACACTGCCAGTTGTTGTGCTGGAGTGTTGTTGGGAGTAATGGGGGTAAACTCACGAAGTAAAATCGACATGAAAAGAAAAGGAAGTGTTTCTGAGGAAGTCGGAGACTTTATACAACTCTCGCAGCCGCTAGCGCGGGACTAGCGTGGAAAAATTGTTGGTGGGTCACGATCAGGTGATCGCGAAGCGCGACTTGACAGAAACCATAATTATGCTAGTCCTAATTAGGATTCTTCACAGAAGCTCAAAGCTTCAAGCATAACGACAAGAATTGCCTACGGAAACCATTATAATGTTTCAATTCGATGGCGGCAAGAAGGAGAGGGAGACATGCTTTGTAACTCATGGGGCAATGGGTCACTTGGACCCGGCGCAGCCGCCTGTGAAGAGGAAGCCCTACTCGGCGATTTTGGCTGTGCCATTCGTCCATAAGGTCTAGCCAACATCTGATTTAAGATAGAATGATACTAACACGAGTATAGGCTGAGCTGATCATGCCGCAAGAGCTATATAAGAGTATCCAGTGGGATATGGATAGTAAATTTTCAGTGCCTACCTATTCACGTGTCATCCTGTCGCTCGCCGAGTTGGTGTCTGGGGATTTCTTTACGGAGTATGTCAAGAAAGGCAATGTCATCATGCTCTCTGAAGGAAAGCATGGGGTCAATGATGTATACTCGTTACGAGACGGTGTTCTGACCTTGGCGCTGGAGAAGGAGAGTTACGAGAGGGCAGGCTTGGCTGGAGAGCCGGATGGTGCGAAGGGGAAGAGAGGTGCTCGGGCAAGATGGCTCGTGGAGATTAACCTGCGCCAACCTTCGATGCTACATGGGAAGAAAGGTTTTGATAGGATAGTCTACGCATTCAAGAACGTGTTGAACACACCCGTCACATGGCTGTTTTGCAATTTGGAAGGCGAAGGTCTGTTACTTTTGTCTATGAACTTAACCATGTGGCTAACATATAAACAGCTCCATCTCCCGACCCTTTGGCCAAATATATTCCCGACAAGATCAGCTGCGGCCCAAGTGTAACGAGTAGCGTAAGAGTTATAATGCCGAACATAAGACCGCCAACTAGCTTGGGAGGCGACGAAGGAGACGACTTTGGCGAGTTCGCAACTGATTTATATGAATGGCTGTCTCTCATCTCTTTGGACAGCGAACGGGTATATGTGAACGACGATACCGACCCTTTTCTATCACGATACACATCGCCTCCATCTGATACGCCTGAAGGGGAGGCTCTTCCCTTGATAAAAGTCACCTGGAAAGGCTTCATGTCGTCATCTTGGGCACACAAAACTTTTGTGTCGGCCATGCTTGCAGCAACGACAAAGTCCTGGTTCTCCTTTTCAGTGTCTGGATTTCCGGACAGTTTGCCAGCCACTTCCAGAGATTGTACCATATCGAAGATACCAGGGCCCTCATCAGAATTTATGCTCTGGGAGGTTGAGCAAAACTGAACACATCTCTTCAATCCGTACGTTGGCGTACGTCCCTGTCCGGGTTCACTTGGCCCCTAAATGCCTCGGTGACGAGCGCTCTTAATTCTGCTTGGCCAGCTTCGCCTTGGAAATCTTCTCTTGCGGCTAATTCTTCAATCTTCCTCCTAAATTCTTGGTCGACCTCATTATCACCGATATCTTCCGGTGCCATGGTGCCCATATCAATCGAGATTCCTTCGGGGAGCGGAGGAACCCGTCCTATCACTGGCTCTGAAGATGAACTGGCGCTGGTGCCATTCGCTTGTGTAGAGATATCTCCTCCCGACAGCGGTGCGAGATACGCAGCAACTTCAGGAAAGTCATCATCCGCCTGAATCGTTTGAGCAGCCGTCTTTCCTTCGTCGCCGGTGATCTTGGGATCGGCGCCAAGCTCTTCGACCAGGGCCCGCGCAGCCTCCACAGTCTCGGCAACAAATAATGCCGTCTCATTATCCTCGTCTCTGATATTGACATCGACTTTGAACTCGTTGACCAGTGTGCGTAAGAGGTCTAGATGGTTGTAGGACACCGCGGCGTGGATCAGGGAGTACCCATGGTCGTCTTGGGATGATGCAAGGCTGGGATTGGCGCGTAGCAGCGGGAGGAGCTCCGGCGAATTATCAGCGGCCAGAAGGAATGGGTTAGACATTATGAATAGTTTAATGACAATGTCGTGCTGCTTTTATTAAGTGGGTTTTGTTGATGTTGGTGTTGGACGGTGACTGTTGCGGCCAACAAAATTTACCCCGCCAACAAGGCTGACAAGGCTCACTAGCGCAGGTCGCCTAAATCGCCATGACAGGCACTGCGAACAACAGTGATCAGGCCCAGGGAATGTTATTTTGTGATTCATACCGCTTTTAATATCGCAAAGGGCGTGGTAATCCTTGTGGATACTGAAAGACTCTCATATTCGTCTTCTTTCATGTTATATCAAACCCCACGCATTTTTGTATCCTAAATTCCATCTTTAAGAATTTAATATTCCCCCCACTTCATTTATTGCGGCTACAAATTAGCAACAAAGCTACCTCTACACGCCTTAGTCACTCTGTGACAAAATGACAGACTCAGAGACTGTGCCCTACGTTGCCCAGGATACGCAGGAAATTGGAGCATTTCTCAAGGATCTAGAGTCGCATGCAAAAAAGTGGGTTGGAGCGTCACGTTCAAAGAAGACGTTCAGCTGCAAGAAGAACGCCTTCGACGTGCAGAACTCCCCTGACAAGCTAGTTGTCGATTCCTGGCGCTTTCAAGAATGGGATTACAAGCGTGATGATCTCCCAACATACGCAAGAGGATTGTTCACATATCACACCAAGGATAATCGCCCAGAGATTGCTATTCGCGGCTATGACAAGTTCTTCAATACGGATGAAATAGATGCGACAAGATGGAGGAATATTGAGCAATACACTAAGGGCCCGTACGAGTTGAGTCTCAAAGAAAATGGATGCATCATCTTCATTAGCGGTCTGTCTGATGACTCGTTGCTGGTCTGCAGCAAGCATTCTACTGGGCCACGTGAAGATGCGAATCTTAGCCATGCCATGGCAGGCGAGAGGTGGGTCGACAGGCAGCTCAAGGCCGTAGGAAAGACGAGGCAAGACCTTTCCCGGGAGCTGCGGAAGAGAAACGCCACTGCAGTTGCGGAATTGTGTGATGATGATTTCGAAGAACACATCCTTGCATATCGCGGAGATTCCGCTGGATTGTACCTGCACGGAATCAATATCAACATCCCGGAATTTACCACTTACTCTGGGCCGCAAGTCCAACAATTTGCTGCCGATTGGGGATTCAAGCGTACGGACTTTCTCGTCTTGGACGATATTACTACAGTCCGCACATTCCTCGAATCCGTGGCAGAGACAGGTTCGTACAATGGACGAGACGTGGAAGGATTTGTTATTCGATGCAAGTCGAAATTTAGATCCAAAGAATACCAGGATTGGTTCTTCAAGTATAAATTTGAGGAGCCCTACTTGATGTTCAGACAGTGGAGAGAATGCACTAAGATGATGATCAACGGCAAACCACCTCTTTTCAAGAAGCATGTCAAAATAACCGAGGAGTATCTGCTATTTGCAAGAAAGAAGTTGGCTGAAAATCCAAAATTGGCAAGAGAGTATAATGGTAACCACGGCATCATTGAGCTAAGAGACGATTTTCTGAAAGAAAAGAACCTGAAGGGTTCGGACCTCCTTCGCTTGGAATACTCAAATGAGGGCGAGGCACCACAACATGCTACGAAGAATATCATCCTTGTACCCGTTGCAACTATCGGCTGCGGAAAGACAACGATTTCTATTGCATTGCAACATCTTTTCGGCTGGGGGCATGTGCAGAATGACAACATCCAAGGAAAAGGCAGGCCTCCGAGGTTTACCAAGGAGGTTATGAGACAGCTTGAAGAAAAGCCGGTTGTGATCGCCGACAGAAATAACGCACAAAAGCATGAGAGGAGGCAAATCATTGGCGATGTGCACCACCAATACATGTCTTCGGCACGGTTGGTGGCATTAAATTTCGTCCATGATAGAGACTCGATTGAGAAAATACAGCAGGTCACCCAGGACCGCGTTCTTGCAAGAGGAGACAACCATCAAACAATTCAAGCCGCAACCGACAAGAACAAAGTGATGGGAATCATGCAGGGTTTCATCAACCGTTTTGAGCCACTCCGCGCGGACCAGGATCCTGATCATGGCTTTGATTCTGTAATCGATTTAGATCCAACCTCGGACTCGCGTCAAAACTTGGAGACCGTGATCGCCCGGTTGAGCGACATATACCCGAAGTTATTCACCGATATGCCAACAAGCGATGATCTGGACGATGCTATTGCTTTTGCATTGAACGAGTATAGGCCTGACTTGAAGCATGATGTTTCCGGACGTGGGCCAAAGGTAAAGCCAAGCCAGGTACGTTTCGTTCATAGGTATATTAAGCCGGAGCTAATAGGTTCCAAGCAGCCGAAGCAGCAGAAGCCCAATATTCCCGCTGCGCCCAAAAAGAAGGACCTTGAATATATTTCTGTCGATATACCAACAAATCAGATCCTGGATACTCTGGAGAAGACCTTTTTGGCCCAGGATACGAAAGCGGCATTCTTCAGACAGCTCCAAGAGACTCACCGAGTGCAACCAAAGTTCCACGTCACATTGATCCACCGCGCCTCATCGAAGCAGTACCCCGAGATATGGGATAGATATAAGTCTCTATTTGAAGTACACGGAGATGAAGAAAAGCCGTTGGGAGATTGCCAGGTTCAACTAGAGCGTGTTGTATGGAGCGACAGGATCATGGCCATTGTTGTCCGACTGGTCTCTGAAGGTTGGGGATGTGTCAATCCGGTTCCGCATATCACAGTGGGAACAAGGGCAGATGATGTCAAACCAAAGGAGAGCAATGACCTCTTACAGCAGTGGCTCCAGGCGGGAAGTGGGGAGGAGACTGGGATTTCTGAGTCGGTTATACAAGGAGTAACGGTTGATGGCACGGTGCGTGCGGTTCTGCAGAAGCATTGATTCTGGTTTTGGTGGAACTGTACGGTGATTACTGGGACGGTATTACAGTTGCTACCTAATGAGCAAGATAGATTGAGCTATTATGGCGGCCAAATGTTGCTTTATGACAGTAACCATTAGTTATGCTCATGTATAGCTATTATACCAAACTCATGAAAACGAGCTTCCAAGGCATGAAAATATACTTTAACTGCTTATGCTCCGAAATTCTGCCTAGCCAACCCCCTGAGCATCGCCATTGTCTTATCTTCCTTCTCCCTGTATTCCTGTAGTCGCTCATCTCTCTCCGCCGCCCTCGCCATAAGCATCTCCTCTCTCCTCAGCTCCCTATCATTCTTCTTCCTCTCAAACTCCTGCTTCTTGGCCTTAAACTCGCCCAAGCTATCCCCACCGCCCATTAACTCGCTCTCGGGCACTTCCGCCGCCCCAGGAGACTTATCTCTGAAGGACTTCATCGTCTCATTCACTTCGCGCTTCTTCTCGAGCTGCCTCTCTCGCGTTCCAGCTTCGGCACGAGGCACTAGTTCATCAAGCGCCTCCTTTTGCCCCTTACGATCAAGTTTGCGTGCATATTTGATATCCTCACGCTGCTCTTTTCGCCGGATATATGCTTCTTCAGACTCGTTTTCTCGCCTCAGTTCTATATCTTGCATATTGGGGATGCTAGGTCCCACCCGACCCCTCCCTTGCCGTCCTTCTTGGCCAGGGAGAGCAGGGCCGACAGAGTCATCGCTGCTGCTTTCTGGATCTTCCCGTCTGGTTGGTTCGTCTCTCTCATACTGTTTTTGGGGAGCACCGCGAGATTGTTGCTCGTAGTCACGTGATTCCGGTTCAAGTTCTGACGCCGCTGCCACAGCCTTTTGGTAGGTTGATGGGTCATACCAGCCTTCTGATAGCTCACAGCGGTTCCTAAACGTGTCAGTTACTGGGGATATTTGAACATAGGTGGGCTCTTGTAATTACCACTTGCCAATGAAGCTCTTCCACCGACCACGTGCTTCAGTTTCGTCGAGATCGTCTAGTACTTTGCCCTTTTGGATATCAAGATAGAGGGCGAACATAGGTTTGAAGGCTTTATAATCATGTTTGGTGAGCTGTCGCGAATTATACGGAAGCTCTACTGGAGCAGCGGCCGTTCTCTCTCGGCGGTGGTGGTGTTTATGGTGGCGAGATCTTGGTGATCTCTCCCGATGCCTATGGCGATCTGATCGGTCTGGAGAGACGGATCTGGGTTCCCTCCTTCTTTCCGTGTTCCTTTCTCCTCGGTCTGCCATAATAGGAGATAACTAGAAGGTTTGTTCGAGTTCTAGAAGTGGTTATGGTTATCTTTGCCAAATCGCGAACTCCAAATCAATTCCACAGGACGTTAAAACTGACCAATCATGTTCCAAATTAGCCCTTAACTGTAAATACACTAACCCGATTGGGAGGATATGCAACGGATCGAAGCTCCAAAGGCCCTGTTACTTCACTATAGGCCAAGAATTGATATCAATTTGATTTGATTTATGGAAAGCGGTCATATTTAATTGTAAATCTATGAAGGCTATTTAAGCGCGCAGTTTCGAAACCCGAAATCATCCCCGAACAATCCGAAAATTCACAGCCACGTATAGTTCGTCAGCTATCCAAGTTTACTTCACGTCAACAAGGTGCCCAGTTCTCACTCCTTCTGTCGTTGAAGCCACTGGTTGACTGCCTGTAGTCTGCGTGCCGTTTCCTTCCTTCCTCTCTTTGCCCCTTGGAGTTGCATCATTCTGTCCTTGTTCTTTTGCCAACTCCGATTCTCTCTCAATATTCCGCTTCACATCTTTGTCACCAAGAACTTTCTGGATGAGACGTGCTTCAATTTCACGAACACCAGCGCGCGGCACTTTTTGGTGCCTTCCCCTCCTCATATGAGATTGGTTCGCAAGTGCTTGCCTCAAGATCACAATTTCTCGGCTTAGAACATCCAGCTCTGATTGTGGCTTATTATGACGAGCCACTTTTTGAAGGTTATTTACACCCTTGGAATTTCCTCCTCGGTTCAGGATCCCACGCAATACTATGTCTTGCCATTCCTCTGTCGTCTCGGGCATCTGATGGAGGCGATGGCAATTTGCCTCAAACTTGCAATGGCCCCTGATCCAGTTGTGGCATAGCTGATGTTGAGCGTCCAATAGCGTTGATGGCCGTGACTGGACCTGTGGGGTGGCTGCTTTTGATGGATTGCCAGTGGTGGTGTTCAAAGCAACCAGCTCCGGTGCAGGACATCTGCCCATGGAATCCCCTGACTCTCTGGATATCTCAGGATCACGGCCGTTATTGGGAGACTCTTTTTGAGGGCCAAGCTGCTCTGGAAGAACGGAGGCCCTTGAAAATGTACGTTAGAAATTGTATCTATGTTGAAGAATAACTCTGTCACTCACTTGGGTTGTTTCATCCGATAGTATCCCGTCCATGGACCTTTTTGCCCCAAGAAAACCATTCTTGAATTGTCTACAGAACTCAATGATTTCGGCAACCCATAGAACTCCAGAGGCAGCTCGTCGGCAGGGACAAGGGGAACTAATTCTCCGGTATCACGCTTGATATAATGCTCAGGTTGCAACCGGGTCCTTCTCCTTGGAAGGTCATGGTGCCTTGGAGTAAACCGTCCCGCCGACGAAGCAATTTGCTGTGCAGGCATAGTGCCTGTCTGTTGATTTTTTACTGGCTCTGTAACAATGGAGTTGTGATGGGCAGCATAAAATGGCCATACAGATCAGGATTAGAGGTATAGGAAGTAGACCTGTCAGATCGACGACGGAGATGATAGTGGTAAGGACCACAATGTGTACTTGTACTCAGTATATGAGCACATACGATGCCTGCCAAGTGCTTAAACGTGCGGTAAAGCACGCCAAACAAAAACATACTCCGGTTGTTTCGTTTGCTAGTGGAGTTGGACAAGCACTGCAGGGCCATAACTGCAAGCAGCCGTGCCAACAGCGGAAATCACAAGTGCTCCTGAAGTCTGCCATCGAAGTTTTTCAAGATCGATAGTTGAGCTGGTTAGGCCGATGGTGACCCAAAAGCTTTGAGTATTTCATCTGAGTTCTAACCTCACTTTTGCTTCCATTCCGTCCACAGAATTCCCCACCTGTCTTGTGCTATCCTCGAGCTCCACTTCCCTCCTCATCCATTTGCCTTTTGCGGCCCGGCTCTCTGCATCCGCGGTAACCGAATCATCCCCTTCCTCTAAGTCCTCGCTGTCATACTCTTCATCTTCGTATCCAGCAACAGGGTCCCACTCGCCAGTTTCCCATATCAAACACAAGCTTAGGGGCCTGAGATCAAACAACTTTCCCACAATGCCCTTGATGCGATACATATCGAATCCTCTGGGAATCTCCTGTACCTTGCTGATTTCCGAAGTTTGACCTGGGAGAGTGCTTGCAGGGAGGTAAAACGTGAACTTGATGAGACGTGCTTCAAGTAGATCGGGATTAATGGCCTTATCGGTTCGCCGCACAACAGGGGCTTCGTAGATCTTGCAAAGCTCAGAAAACCTCCTATGTTTTCTAGTAACAGTACTCTCTTCACTCTCCGGTACGGCTGCCATTTCTTTCCCAATACGTGAGAGATAAAACATCTCAGCATTTGTTCTCTCAGCAGGTGTAACGGTGCTAAAATTTAGCGACTTGAGATTCGCCAGACGACCCAGTGTAAGCATGTATCCTTCGTCGGCGCTTGTCATCACATCTCCTGGATTGGCCACTGCCTCATAGACTGGGTTGTGAGACATTCGCAGGGCTGTCAGGCCGGGGAAAACATCTGGCAAGCTGTCGACAAACTCCCAGTTAGAGATTTTATTGTATGACAAGTCAACATAGCTTAACTGGTCTGAAAACACGGGTTTCTCTCCTTGGCGGCCAGTACCAACAGTGCCGATTTTGTTGCCTTTTAGGTGGAGAGACTTGAGAGAAGCTAATCTAGTAAGTGGCAGTAGATCTGAAAGGCTCGAAAAGTCGTTATATTCTAATGTAAGAGATGTGAGTGTCATTGGCAATAACGACGATGGGCCGTTCAGTGATAGCGTTAATAAATCGTTTGAGCTGGCCTCGATGGACGTGATGTCCTTAAATTGGCGAGATAGGAGACACATATCTTCCCATGACAGGATCATTTCATTGAGACTGAGGTCTGTCACACCTGCAAAGGCGTTCTGGGATTCTCCACCTTCAAACTCTTGGGGTAAAATAATCAAACGATTTCCGCTGCTTCTGTTAGCATTGGACTTGTATTCTCAGGGCGGAACTTACTTGAGTCTGAGACTCTTGAGGTAGTCCAGTTGTGCACATATTTGTATGATCTCCCCACAACTCTGGAATAGGTTTCTGCTAAGATCAAGCTCCGTTATTACGGGGCATGTATCCCTGATCCCTTTTCCTTCCGTTTCGGCCTTGACAATGCGCATTCCGTCCACGAGCACAATCTTCAATTCATCTAGCTGGGCCATCTGCTTCCTGATTTTATCAAAGCCAACTTCGTAGACTACCTTACCAGATATCTCAATTTCCTTCTTCTTGATTAGTTCGTTTTGCTCATCCCGTCTTTCTATATGTTCCGAGGCATACTTTCGGTGCACTGCCTCGACGAAACTCTCCACAGCATCTGGAGCTCGAGTAGGGCGCACAAAGGAGCCAGCATTTGTTGACCCGCGTCTTGCTAAAACCTGTCAACATCAACATGCCACTGCATGCATAAAGAAGGTATCTTACTATCAAAATACTTTACTCCCTTGTGCTCTCCATCATGTTTACCCCGTGATGGGTAATCCCACTCAACACCAAGCCAATCATTTTTCGTGCCAGCTACCGGCCCAATATATCTCACTGTGCAAGGCACAGAGTCATAAGACAGCCGCTGGCCGATATAGAAATTTGATGTCATTTCATCGTTGTCCTCGCCATCTGTGAACTTCTGGAGCGGCTGTGGTCAACTAATCTCGTAGCCTTGTCGCGAGGCTTCCATATATCGTAGCCGAGAATAAATATTTCTTGGCGCGGCTCGCGCTGTCGTCAAGCCTCGTCGAACATACGACTAACGCTTGACGTATTCAAGTCAATCCACCAACACCTGCTTAACCACCCTCGAATCTCTCACACATCTGCAGCCAGTCACATCTGATCTCACTGCGCATCCTCCACGATGGATTACCAGAACCGCGCTGGCTCCAAGTTCGGCGGCGGTGGTGTCGCCTCCACATCCGCCACCAACGCCGACCGTCGCGAGCGCCTTCGCAAGCTCGCCCTCGAAACCATCGATCTCGACAAAGACCCATACTTCTTCAAGAACCACGTTGGCTCCTTCGAATGTCGCCTATGTCTCACTGTGCACCAGAACGATGGGTCGTACCTCGCTCACACCCAAGGGCGGAAGCATCAAACCAACCTCGCCAGACGTGCGGCAAGAGAGCAGAAGGAAGGGCGCGTTGGCACAGATCCGGTTACGGGGTTGCCGATAGGCATGGTTGGGGCGCAGGTGTCGGTGCGGAGAAACGTGGTCAAGATTGGCAGGCCGGGATACAAGATCACCAAGACGAGGGACCCGGTGACGCGCCAGCAGGGATTGCTCTTCCAGCTTCAATACCCAGAGATTACGCCAGATATGACGCCGAAGGTCCGCTTCATGAGTGCGTTTGAGCAGAAAATTGAGGATCCCCCGGACAAGAACTTTCAATACATGTTGGTCGCGGCTGAGCCATACCAGACGTGCGGATTTAAACTGCAGGCCAGAGAGGTGGATAGGACGAACGATCGGTTTTGGACGTGGTGGGATAGTGACTTGAAGGAGTTTTGGGTGCAGGTCATGTTCAAGACGGAGAGAGAGGAGAGATACAGTGGTGTGCCTGGACTTGCGCCAAGGAGATAATGGTTATTTGAACGGATGGGGGAAGGATTGGGAAGGCGTCAAAGGCGTTCGTCACCATATTACGATTATTGTATAGATATCAAAGCGCATTCACCAAATATTAAATGTTAAATCCACAGGCACATTGCAAAGGATGCAGACAGAATCTAATAAGTCTCTCATAAGTCTCTCATTTCGCTATGCAGATATTCGGAGCAAAACATTGTAGTATGCCATAAAAATGTCTGTAACAGTGCCATCGCGAATCCCCTAAACCTCTAGAGAAACAGAGAATTTCATTTCAGGACCTTTCTTATAACTGAACCAAAGGGTGTATCATAGAGTCGTGTCAACACGCTGGATATCTGGAAAATGCGTATCAGGGCTGACAGTAAATACTTTCCTTCATCATCAATGCAAAACGGGACACCAGATAATGGACATCTGAAAAACATATATCAGATATCGAGCGCTCAAGGTAATCATCACGCAGATATTTGTTCCGTACGTCGTCAACTCCGCCTTCCCTCACAGATTTCTTGGGATTATCTGGAGTTGAAGGTATCGAAGCGTTTGTAGGTGTATCCCAAGAAGGGGATATCCATCTCGGGCACCTCATCTCTAACCTGGCCAGCAGCCTGTGCGGCCTTGAGATGAGTAGCGGTATCGGTCTGGTCAATCTCATCGATAGGGAAGTAGGTGGTATCGATGTTGGACGTCAACCTGGGTTCGAATGGTGCACGAATGCGGCGAAGGCTGTCGAAGTCGACGCCGCGGAAGAAGGGGTGAGCCTTGATTTCATCCGCTGAGACCCTGCCAAGGCGGTTCTCAGAGTTACAAATAAGGCTAGGTTGTGTTAGTGTGTTGTTTGCGGGATGGTATATAGAAACTTACCTTCGAATGAGGTTCTCCGCCTCGGCTCCAAGCTGGATATCGTCGGGGAAGTGAAGGGTTGTGCGCCAGTTGACAATCTTTCGGTAGGTGTCAGGTGCCTCTTCGGCGCAGAACGGTGGCCATCCGATTTGGCATTCAAACATAATGGTTCCCAGACTCCACCAGTCACAGTCGTAAGAGTAACCATGCCCACTGAAAATTTCAGGAGCAATATAATCGGGTGTACCGACGGTGGAGTATGCCATAACACGTCTAGATCTTCGCCAGTCGTTAATGACAGCTCTGTTGCTGACCGTCAGATTGATCTGGTCGAGATTAACAGAGTTGCGGTCACGAGGCTTTGGCGCAGGTTGACGCTGCAAAAGCTGTTGGTAGTAGGAGTTGTCATGGAGGCGATGGAAGCCAGTAGACAAGCCGAAATCGGTGAGCTTAACATGTCCGCCCCGATCAAGTAGGATGTTATCAGGCTTGATGTCACTAGTAAAAGTTAGATTCAGCAATTCCTAAATAACCTTCCCCACGTGGAAACGTCTCTGACTTACCGATGGATGAAACCAAGCTTGTGGACAGCTTCGATTGCCAGAACAATCTCAGCAATGTAGAAGCGCGTGATGTCTTCCGAAAAGATTTCATACTTAATAAGCATGGTCATCAAATCTCCACCGGGCAAAAACTCCATCAACATGTAAAGGAAGTTGGAGTCTTGGAAAGTTGTGAACAGCTTCACCACCCAGGGACTGTCGGATTCAGCCAGAATATCACGCTCCGCGCGAACGTGGGCCAACTGGTCCTTCTTGAACATCTCAGTCTTCACAAGAGACTTCATAGCGTAGACGCGGCCATCTTGCTTCTTTTGGACCAGCTTAACTTCTCCAAAGGCACCCTTTCCAATAATCTTCAGTGTCTTGTAGTTGTCGGGCTTGTCCCTTGTCCTCAAAAATCGTAGATATTTCCCCTCCTGTCTGCCGGTGTTTGCCCAGGTTTGCTCTCTTCTAGCCTGTGACATATTCGGGTCCTTCAGGCGCTGCTCCATTTCGCTTTGCCTATACGTTATCCAAATTAGCATCCAGTGCTAACAATGGCAATCCCTTGATATCTTACCTCAAGTTGCGGTCGCGAGCACGCTTGACGCTATCTTTGAAGAAGTCAGATGCAAGCTGAGCACATCTCTTCTGGTTGTTGTGGGTGAGAGGGCCGTATTTATCGGGATTCCGCTCTGGAGCAGGCTCAAACTCGGGTTGCTGGGGGACTACTGGAGCGGAAGCAGCGGAATAGTAGTTCTGCTGCATGCCACTCGAGCCAGCCGTTCGAGGTCGCTGGGCTCCAGCTGCTTGTCTCGCGTATTGATTTCCTCGAGCAGCACCGCCTAGGTTCTGGTGGGAGAACTGGTGGACAAGGCCATTGGTAGTCGAGTCGGCGTTTCCAGGCGCACCGCGGGACTGGTATGTAGGCTGCGCATATCCCTGCTGGCTAGGTTGGTACTGGTTGCTCTGTTGATTGTTCGCAGGATAAGGGTTGTTCATGAAATATCCTTGGGCAGGTGTATAGCCATTTTGCTGCTGCTGCTGTTGCTGTTGCTGCTGGGGTTGGTTTTGCCCCTGGTGGTTCTGGTTTTGGGCTTGAAAGACGGGCTGTGGGAACGTCGACGGTGTTGTCGGGTACGATCGATCGGTGGGCGAGAATCGGTCATTGTTGTTAAAGTTTAGGAATAATCGATTGCCATTGCCATTGTTCGCGTTGTTGCCATTGGCACCGCCGTCGTTCTCCATGATGTCGATGTCGTGTATGTCCGGTAGCTACGCCAGAAAGAGGGGTTGTTGGTCGGACCGAAGATGTCCACAAGGCTCACAAGTCGGAGAGGGCTACCCACAGGGAGTGGTTTGCGCTGGAGCACTATGATAACTTGTGACGGTTTGTAAGTTTGACCATCTACAGAACAAGGTGGAGTGAACTTTGAAAGTTGTTAAGGAAGGTTGACAATGATTGAGGGAAGCCGCTGTTTACCCTTGTCGCCAGTGCACTGTTTGCCTTGCATGCATGTACAGGACACAAATGTACTCCACCAACGTAAGCGCTCTGATGTTAGTGGTGCCCAATATTCACCGCTTTAAAACATTACACGAAAACAATTGGTGCTTGTTTATCATGAGACGCCCCTCAGCACACATTTGAAGAGCAGCTTTGGGAACTGTTTGTGAGACCGATTTAAGACATTTACGAAGGGTACTTTGCGTAGCAAACCCTTGGTGTTTCTGTGCTACGTACATAAAACACTCGCTCTATACTCGACTACTCCAGTATCAGTAGTGGAACATCCCAGGTGGATTTTAGCCAGAGAGCTAGGTACATCACTTATTTAGCCAGGAAAGCGGCGAATTGTAAAAATTATTCTTGTCAAAAGTATCATTAACCCTCACTTGCCCTCACACTCCATGGTTCTTGGCTTTAAATAAGTACGCTATGTGTCCGTGACGGAGGGCTACCAGAGCGGTCTGGAAGCTTGACGGACTCAGTAGCGCCGGGAAATTTATAAGCCATTATCGACGGTAACAGCCCAAGTTATAATATTTAGGTCTTTGTGGCAGCTTCAATTTCTGTGTAAAAGTCTAAGAAAAGGGCAAAGCTTTGTTGCGTCATTGGACTATTAACGCGGGGTTTTAAATTATTAGACGCTTCATACTATCATGGGGCACGTTAGCAATATTTCTAATATTTCTAATGAATATATTTGTCCATTGACGGTGAAAACGAGTTCCCTCTTTCTTAAACCATCTGTCTATCTGTCCCAGTTCCACCTTTCTTGGCCTAATCGGCTACCATCCTGTGGTCTTCCCAACCCGACACCTCCATATACACCAATCCCATTTACCAAAAGATCCAGGGATATATACCTCTCGATCCCCCAACGCTAAATGCTCTCAATGCCCTCAACAATCAACACGGGCCCCATATATGTTCGGTGAAAAAGTAGTCATAATCCTCCTGTCTTGATGCAACGTTGACATCTTGGTCAACACTTATCCATATCCTTAAATGCGCGAGGCTAGGCGCAGAGCCGTTCATTTTTTGGCCGGTGCCTTTGCAGGTGGTGCTGCTGGTTTCTTTTGTCCTGGTTTCCGAACTGCGAAGCCGATATACCAGCTGCCTACGCCCAGTATAATCAGGCCAACTAGAACGACAATCAAAGTTGTCACGACTTCCGGCTGTGTCTGGACAACTTTCTGAGCGCTTGGTGTCAGCGCCGGAAGAAGGAATTCGTATGCCATATTTAAAGTGGCAACTGTGGCGTATAGTTTCAGCTGATCCTGGAATGCACAGTGGGCACTCAATTTTCCGAAAAGAGGAATGTATAATTCAGAGATGGAGAGGTCAGGCGCCGGCGCTGCTAAAAAAAATCCTAACGTGTAGTCGTAATATGAAATATATATATTTTTTGTTCTTGATGTGGCTCTTGACGTGATAGGAAGTGGCGGTGATGGCGGCATTCTGAACACCTTCATTGAGCGGTCCAGTAGTAATATATGACTTTGAAAACCAAAGAAATTCAAACGCAAAACATTTGGTGAAGTGGAGCATAGGATGAGGCTCTCAGACCTACAGTGTATCAGATGGCTGGAGTGGCCTGATCTTTGAAGCACCACGCCGCGCAAAGGTCCAGCCACACTTTATGAGTGGACAAAAGGTGAAATGCGACATTGACATCGCACTAACCAAAGTCATGCTGTTTCAGTAAAGATGTGCCCTTTGGTCCATATCTGATGGCAGTTATAGCCTCCACATGGCGATTGCGAGGAGTATATTGTTGTTCAAACTCAAGACTTGGCGTATTACGTCTAGCCTTGCAATGGACTCCAGGGTCCGCCAAACCTAAACTCGCCAGGTTAAAACACCATATTCTGTATCTCCAACTCGGTCCGTTTCTTCACTTTATGAGACAAAATAGTGCATCTTGGCAACTCATCCGTCCATATCTGCGGATATATACTCTTCACACAAAAGCTGTTGGGTTTGTCCAAACCGGCACGTGATCCCCATGTCCTATCTCTGAATTGACGGGAGTTGCCGGCAGCGTCCCCTGTGACCAGTCTAACCAATTATAGGCTAATGAATTTTGGTAAGGGTGTCGCGACCGAACTTTTGATAATGGGCATCAGAAAGAAATCTCCAGTCGTTGAGAGGCGGCATAACGCGACTTGCCCTTACCACGCTTCAAGTTCCGACTCGTTGACGATACGAGGAATTGACAGTCCAAGGCTTCTGGATATTGTATACTATATAATCGGAGATTACAGTCACGCCCAGTTCCCACCATGGCGGACTCGAAGCCAGTTGAACCGGAGGTACTATCCCAGACGCCCTACCTTCACATAACCGGTGGCTAACATGTTGCTAGGCTTCAGCCTCAGCGCCAAAGGCGGAGGTCCCCAAGTCAGCTGCGAAAAATGCGAAGCCAGTCCGCCCACCGAACCCGGTATGGAAAATGATGGGACTGCCGAATATGCGGCTCAGGTTACCATCTCGGAACTGGTCGATATTTCTCTCAGTAACCGGTACTATCACTGGGCTTATAATATACGATAAGAGAGAGCAGAGGAGGGTACAAAAGAAATGGAGCAAGCTTGTCGAGCACCTGGCCAAGGAACCACTAGACCCGAAATCAATGCCGAGGAAACTCACAGTCTTCCTCGAAGCTCCTCCGACGGACGGGCTACGGATTGCTCAAGACCACTTCAAGGACTACGTGAAGCCAGTTCTAATCTCTTCAGGTCTTGACTGGGAGTTTATTCAGGGGCGCAAGGAGGGCGACGTCCGTGCCGAATTGGCAGAGAAGATCCGAAAGGAGCGCCAGCTTAGCACGCACGAGATTGAAGAGGACGACCCAGTCCTCGCTGCCCGCCTTACTAATGGCACAAAGTTATATGAGGGGCCGGGGGGAGACCTAGTAATTGGACGTAATACTTGGAAAGAATACGTACGAGGGATCCATGAAGGGTGGCTTGGTCCGGTCGTAGAGCCAGCCAAGCCAGAAGTGCCCGTAGAGGCAACTGAGGCAGTGGAGGCAGTTGCCGAACCTGAGGTGGTCGAGACTCTACCCGGCATCACTGTCCACAGCTCCACCGACGACGTCCCCCCTGCACCCATCAATCCCGAACTCAAGCCCGACGGCAAGCCACCCAAGCCCCCGCAGCCAAAGCCATGGATCTCCACCGCAGCCTACTCCGCCGCCACTCCCGCGCCCTCTCTCCCCCACGAGCTCGACCCATCCGCCCCAATTGCATTCCCGCACATCCTCGGATTCTTCAACACCCCAACCCGCATGTACCGCTTCTTCACGCGCCGCCGCCTCGCCGATCAAATCGGCCGCGATGTCGCAGCCGTCATCCTCGCCAACACGCGGCCATACCATACTACATCTAGCGCGGGAGGCGATTCCTTTGCACCCTCTGCGGACGGTACCGATGGCGTGGTGAACGACGAGAGCGACAAGTCGGAGCAGGTCACGACTCTGAAGGACGAGGAGCAGGAGTGGCACAAGTCCATCCACAAGCCGCTCGAGGACTTGACGAAGGAGCGCACGTGGCTCGATGAGATGGTGCTTGACCCTCGAATTGCGGGGAGGATGAGAAGGGCGGAGTTGAGCGCGGAGGATGAGGCGCGCGCTGAGCGGATTGTGAAGGAAATCACGGAGGAGGAGATTGAGGGACGAATTAAGGGGGCGCTGAGGAAAGGGTGGAGGGCTGGGAAGGAGGCGCTGTTTGGGGAGAAGGCGAAGAGGCCGGGAGAGGGCCTTGTTGAGGATGAGAGCATGGAGGACAGATGATGAGGTTGCTCGAAGGCCATAATGGGATGGAAGATGTAAGAAAAATTTGTATGATATGGCATTTATCTCTGGGATGGGATTGCCCGGTTTTGCATATTATCTGTCACACCAGATGTATTATAGATTATAGACGACGAGGAGCGCAACTTATTTGGGTTATGTATGTACAAATATGAGCACGCACCGTATAATCTCCTCTGTAACTCGAACCATTTGACTCGGTGTTGAAATTGTAGCTACGTGTACTGTAGCTAGCTAGCTTTATATCAGACATCTCCAATTTATTCTATTGAGTCTCCATATTTTTAACCCTGTAAGCAAAGCTGCCTCTTTCGATTTTATGCTCTTACACCTACATGCACAACCTCCCCAAAGATCTGTTGATAAATGGTCACAGAGCGGCCGATCGGCGTTCATCACGCATGCGCTGATTATGATATTTCGCCAAACTTATGCACTGGGTAGCTTCTTTGCCTCCTCCTTGATGGCCTCAAGAACCTCGGCTGGTAGGGACGCAGACTTCGCCTCTAGCCCTTGGTTGAAGCGGGAGATTTGCTCTTTGACTGTTGAGTTGCTCGAGTCGATGGCTGATGCAGCCACAAGGCATTTCAAGGCGAGAAGGTACTTTCCTGTTCTTTGTTAGTTTACATAATGCCAAGGGTCTTATGGATACCTACCTCTTCTGAAATAAACCTCGAAACCAAGAAGTTGTCCCTCGAGCAGCTTTGGTGCAAATTCCAGCATTGGGCCCAAGAACTTCATAGCATCGGTCAATGGCTCCTTGGTCTCAGCGAGCTTGATACCATTCGGGTCTTCGTCCACCTTCTTTGCCGCGGCGGCATCTACCGGAACAGCCTTGTTTGGCTCTGCCTTCTTTGCTGCCGCATCTCTCTCTGCTTGTTGCGCAGCCTTGCGCGCCTTCTTCGCCGCCTTCTTCCTCTCCAAGGCAGCTTCATCGTCGCCTGCAGAATTTGCCCCATTGGCCTGAGGTTTATCATGCAGCTTCAGGTACTCCTTGATGGCACCGATTGCTGCCCTTGTGTAGAAAGGGTGGTCCCGTAACCTGTCCTCCCATCTGATCATTTGGACGTATGCCCTAATTTGGCCTTTGCGAAGAGAGAAGCTGTGGAAATCGAACTGATCCTCTTGCCAAACATCAAATATATTGTGAACAGTAGTGAAGCGCTTGAGAGCAAGGCCGACATCGCCTTGTCTGGCATGCGATTGCCCATCCTCCGTTAGGTACCACATACATTGCATGTCATGCAGATCAGCAAGTGGTCCTCCCACGGCATCAAGGCGCGTAAACATGCCCAGGGTCTTTAAAGCGGCTTCGTTTTCGTCGTTTCGCAACTGGTACTTTGCTGCCTTAGTGTTGATATACCGATCCCTCTCGTCCAAGGTTCGTGCAATCTCCATCGTTTCCGATGCAGTCTTTGTATCGCCCTTGTGCTTGAATACCCTGGCTTTAGTCATATGGAAGTCGACACTCTTTGGCTCCAACTCAATTGCCTTATCTATATATACTAACGCTTGGTCAAGGTCACGGCTGAGATGATAGTTGTAATGCTGGGCGAGGTAATAGTAGGCGGATGAGTCCCCTTTTGAAGTGTCTCCACTTCTCTTTGGTTCCGCATTGACCTGTCCCTTCTTGCTGTTAATATACTCGTTAACAACTTCCAGAAGAGTTTGCTGCTTGGACCTATTCGAGTAAAGATGCTTCAAGTTAGCAAATGTCGACGGCACACCCTTATCCAGCATTCTGTGAACATAGGAGTCTGCGGCTACCCGGAATTCGTCGCCTGCACCAGTCAGTTATGCAGTACTTTATGTTTCGGAGCTTCAAATACCGACCATCTAAGAAATCTAAAGGTAACCTTCTGGCAGAGTCACTTCGTGGGTACTTCTCCGCATACTCATCGTAGATTGCCTTGAGTTCTTTGTGGTTACCTGGCTCAATATTTAATGCCGCAGCCAGTCCATCATAGTATTTTTTGCACTCCGAGTTACGATCGATCAGGGCACGGAAAGCGGTCGCCGCCTCTTCGTTTCGGCCAAGCTTCGATAGATACTCCGCGCGAAGCTCTAGAACTGCCAGACGGTCAAGGTTGTGCTTTCCAGCAGTCTCCAAGTGCTCCAACGCCCTCTGGTAGTCCCCTTGCTCGGCAATAAGAGAGTTCTTGTACATGACCGCCTCCGAATTCTCAAAGTCGATTTTCGACGGAGGGCTCTTCAGGGTCTCTTCGTATGTGGTCAATACCCCTTCGGCCTCGGAAAGGCTTCCTGCCAGGTGGTGCGCAATTGCCAGTGCCGTCCAGTTTTGTCGTAGATGAGACCGAGCTTGCAGCATTGCCCTCCTGCTGGTAATATAGCCTTGGTAGTCACGCATTTGTATTTGGAGCAGGGCTAGGTCCCTCTGGATCTGCTGCGATTCTGGGTCCAGCTTCAGGGCAAATTTGTATGCCTTAATGGCCTCTTCGAAGTTCTTGTTGGATCGATAGAGGAGACCGTAAACGTGCCAGCAGACATGCGACTTCATGTCAGCCTGGAGAGCAAGCTTGGCCAGCGCGAAAGCTTCATCGGATTTGCCAATTGAGTTCAGGATCAATGCCTTCATCGCCATGGTATCTCCATGCTTCGGGTTCTTCTTTAGGATCTGCTCGGCCGCTTTGAGACCTGGTGTAATCTGTCAGCGCACCAGTCATCCGTTGTCGTCGAGGAGATGCGCACCTTTCTTGTACTGCTTATCCTCATAATTGCGGACTATAGTTCGAAAGAGAGAAGACTCCTTTGAACTTAATGGTTGTGGCATCTTATAGGTATGCTATTTGTGGCTTAAGAGCGGAAGGGCACACGGTGGAAGAAGGCTGTCGGTATCGGAGCGCGTGAGTGCAGAGACCTGAGGCCAGCAAAACCCACCCCACGTACTACTCGAGGCTACGGAAACTCTAATTCCAGTTCCGCCGCACAAAATAGCTTAAAGGGCTTGATTCGCAAATTATACGGCAGCCTTGGTAGGGAAGGTGAAGCTGAATTTATATATTACTGATGGCGGAGACGTAGCTAAAATACAAATGGGATCATTTCGTCTGAAAATAAATTTGTGGTTCGGTAATACAATATATAAGACCCATGATAGTGCGGCCCTCAACCATGCCAGCCGAGACAAGGCTCAGAAGCTACAATTTTGAATGTTGTCGATGCATGCCATCCCTAGACGGGGATAATGGAAAAGGGTATCAATCTGGGGGCTACAGTGCTTATCGGAGAACTCAGCGACGAAGGTAGTTTCTGAGGCGCAAAAGAGCATGGCCTCAAACCTTACGCCTCTTCTATTGATCACAATTTTGATAGCTACCTACGAAATAAATATATCTTCTTCACAGCCCTGGGCAAGCCAGAAATGTAATGAAAATGTGAGGTCGCGTCATCTGGAGGCAGTGTAATACCAGAGACACTGTGTCGAGGAACATGAGTAAACTCAGCGGTCCCAAGACTCATTTCAAAAATAGATTTAATCATTGATTTGTCCAATAGGACAATTTCAGAGATTAAACTGAAAAGAACAGATACTACACTTGATCTAAGCCAATAGGCAAAGAGAGCTAAAGAGAAAAGAAGAAAAGGTCAAAAGAGCGGGAGGAGGGCGAGTATATATAGGCGACGAAAAATTTCGAAATCACGCTAGTGCAAATCGAATTATGTCCAAATGCGGCTTAGCTGGAGGTTCTGAACTGGAGCTAGCAATTGTTTGTCGTGTTTGCACCTTCCCAATTCAGTTAGGCCCACCGTCCATGTTTGCACTGTTTGCACTCTCTCCGGCGAGTTCCCACCATGCAAAGCCCCACCTACAGACAAGGCTGAAGATGACCCCGCGATGACCGCGTTGGACTGAATGACGGTCATTATCCATGGCCACGCATAAATGACAGGACAATATATATAACTCTCGACTACGCCCCACCTCCTCGACCATGGCGCAGGCTGACACCTTTGAGTTCCCAGCCTTCTACTCGTTCCCTCCGTTCTTTTCGCCCCAGCCGTCCACCACCACCGAGCATGCGCGCCGCACCAAATGGACCAGCCTCATCCTCGCCTACTGTCGGCAGAAGAAGCTCTGGAAGCTGACGTTGGTGGATGCCATCGACACAGATCTGTTCTGGAATAAGACGATCGATAAGAGGGTCAGCCTCGCGGATGCCAAGGAGATTGTGGACACAATGAGGAAAGAGGGTCGGGCGGAGTGGCTGGGTGGGAAGAAGGATAGCGAGAGCAAGGAGGTGGCGTGGATTTATTGGAGGACGCCGGAAGAATGGGCAGGGTTGATATATAACTGGGTAGAAATCCTCTACAGCTCATCGTTTCTCTTGGAAGCACATAATAAATGACAATAACTGACAACGCTACACAGGTCGACGAGACGGGACAGAAAAATGTCGTTCTTACACTGTATGAACTCACAGAGAGCGAGTCGACGGTATCACAGGAGTTCCATGGCATGGATCCAGACTTGTTGCAGCGGGCGATGAGTGTTCTTGTAAAGAGGGGGAAGGCGCAGGTATTTGGGCAAGAAGACGAACAGGGAGTTAAATTCTTCTAGACTTGGGACATAATAACACGGAATTATAATTGAAAGAAACCAATCTTGTGGTTCTCTCAGAGCACTTGCAAGTTGGGATGATGAGAAGGCATCCTGTGGGATAAATATCCTGGATCAATTCATTCCGACGTCAATTATTCCAGCAATCCGGACAACCACGCTCTGTTCCATAAAACCGAACGCCAAGCTCTTCACTCTAAATACTACGTTATCTATATAGGTATACTATAGACCGACATAAGCCAGACCGGCGGTTCCCCGTGACGCACACTATTTCTGTGTGACCGCCTGGCTACCCAAAGCTCCTTCGATGTTGGCGAGCATGGCTTTGGCTCTGTCAAGACCTCGTGGGGTTCCCTGAGGAAACTTGTATCGGCCGTCGACATCGCCATCGGGACCGAACAGCTCCCCGCCAGGGCAGCCATTGTATAGTGTTAGTTGTTCATAGTAGACCCGTGCTGGGCACAGCTGTACGAACGACATCGAGTCGATGTCCTCGAAAGGATCTCCTAGTAAGCAAACAGTCACCCGGGTCCAACCTAAATATGGTCCTCCTCCGTTATAAGGTATCGTAGCGGGTTCCTTGGCATCTTTAGCTACAACCCACGGCTTTGGGGGTTGTTTCGAAAGCAGTACTTCACCTAATTCAAAAGCTATATAACTTATTACACTTGGATCTATTTGATTGTTGATTCTAATAATTTTCTAACCTAGTTCTGACTAATTAAGGTCCAATCTATACCATAACATATCAGCCTACAGCGCCATCACTGACATAATTTAAAGTTCTGGGTATAAATGGCTTACTTCTTTATAAAGTTAAGTCGGGGACAAATTTAACCCAGCATTGATGCTCTTTAACCTCCGAAAAATACTCGTCGGAAAATACCTCGTACCTCGCTGTAACCCCAGGTGAACTCTCCTGAAACTCAGGCGCTATTTCCGTTTCGTACTTCCTATATATGCTGGCAAGCAATGTTGTCATCTCTGCCATTGCAAGACTACCTTCTCTTAGTAATATTTCGACAATTAGAAGATACAATAACTCACTGCATCCCAATACACATCCTGCCACCACTTGAAAACGCCCAAAACCATTTCTTCATGTTCATAACTTCATCTGGCGGACCCAACCATCTATCAGGATTGAAGCGCATCGGGTCATTGAACACCTCTGGGTTTCGATGGAGGCAGTATGGACTAATACTGACCACCGCTCCCCTAGGTATCGTGTAGCCATCAATAAGTTCCTCCTTTTCAGACCACCGTGGCTCCGTACCAGGAAGTGGCGCATATAATCGAAGGGTCTCCTTAATCACGGCGTCAAGGTATATCAGCTTGTCCGCAGCGATGGGTTTGACAACGCCGTCAGCGATACTATCTTCGCTGATGGATAATATTTCAGCGCGGAGCTTTTTCTGAA
This sequence comes from Pseudogymnoascus sp. SDFLT0511, assembly GCA_030180035.1. Classification (NCBI taxonomy): domain Eukaryota; kingdom Fungi; phylum Ascomycota; class Leotiomycetes; order Thelebolales; family Thelebolaceae; genus Pseudogymnoascus; species Pseudogymnoascus sp. SDFLT0511. Next base: position 1,453,030 of record JASCQD010000005.1, on the reverse strand, counting down.
AGCTGTGATTTTTCGTCTGTGATAGTGCGAAGATGGCGAACATGGTGGTATCACTGGTTGTATCGATGCCAGCCAATAAATGATCGGCACATTCACTCGCCACATCAAGGGAGTCCAGCGAGGTTCCTTGCACATTGTTTCTGCGGCTAGACCACAGTCGGTTCATAATGGACTCCTCTGGGTGTTCTGTAACTTTGCCATCATTGTCGTTGAGGTGCTGTACTGCTCCAAGTGCATGGGCACGAATCCCTGTATATGTTGCTGGTTTGCGCATAGGAAGTAAGTCAAGAGACGTGATGAGGGAGTCCAAGATACCAGTTTGAGAGTAAAGCCACTGTGTAAAGGTAGGAAAATGAATTGTAAACCAGGATAATTTTCTCCGGGCGGGATCAAGAATGTCGTTCAACAGGTTCCGGTCCTTTAATGATCCTTCCAAAGATTCAGTTGCAATCGGTGATTTACCATACACGAATTTGGAAATGGTATCCATTGAAAAGTAGTGTAAGGCTGCGAAAATTTCCATCGCGTACCCATTGCTTGTGCTTGCTTCGCTTTCAACCAGTTTGAGAAAGAGTCTTGTTTTATCTTCCACCATTGAGGCAGTTCCCGAGGACAGTACAGATGTCTTGGAGTAGGGATGGTTTAGAATCCTCTTTCGTTCTATTGAATTTTTAGCGGATATTTTTTTATTGAAAAGTAAATGGCATAGAGCTGAGACTTGCCTCGATGGTCTTTCGATGAGGCAAAGCTAATCATAACCTGACGACCATATACGTCAAACATGCTATAGAATGTATCACGCTGGAAACCATTTCCTGCCCCATATATCTTTCGCAACGCCGAAAGGCTCCTGAACGACACTTCTGTTGGCCCAAGTCGCACCGCATCACCGTATTTGGTGTGCAATCGCTGGATGCATTTAGTGCGTGTGCCACGGTAGTCTTCGTATGCTAGACACCACTTGGTGAGGGCGAAGAGTTTAGGACCAGGAATGCTTTTGAGAGGAGATGCAATAAGGTTGCTGTAAATTTCATAAAGTATAAGTAGAGTCGCAAAGACGGACCCTGCTGCAATAACCTTCAATAAGGACGATTCTAGTAGCATCTTAAATGTAAACACGATGAGTATGAGATTTGAGCGTTCTGGAAAGTCCGAACAAAACAAATCGTACCGGAAGGTTTTATAGCATACTCTTCCGAAACGAAAGGCACGACAGGCTCGAAACAAATGTCACTAACATTATTACTATCAATGTTTCCTTACTACCAGCCAGACTTTCGTAGTCTCTGTAACCTTATCGTCCCTGCTCTCCAACCGGTCGCACTGGCCAGATAGCGAACTAGGCAATCGTCAGCGAGTGGCCCCCAGATAACAAACTAATAATTAGGCAATCGTCCGCGAGAGGAGCCACTTGTTGACGATTGCCAGCCCCCTGATAAGGTACACAACTTCAGTTTACCACTCTATATCACCACCTTAAATACCGCCTTTAACATTAATCTATATCTTGATATCATAACACTAGATTACGCAATGTGTTTATATGTTTTGTTTGACGCTTTTTTATAGTATAGTATACTGAACAGGTAAACCCTGCAAAATGATTGGTGCTGAATTGGCAAAATTTAGGATTAGCCGCCGTAAACAATTTAAAGATGTACCGTATGGTGATGTAAGAACCAAACAATATTGATAATTATGAACTTGTATATCGATCTATACAACTATACAATCCTAAAAAACGTTTGAAATAAACATTGAAAATAAATCGCGCTAAATATTTAACTGAGGTGCCTGCTTAACTCTACATCGGGATAGTCTTTAGGAAAAATGCTTCAACCTTGCCAACTGGTTTTTCTACAAACATCATCTCGTAGGCATCAATTTCGTTCTTGGACTCGCCAAGTCCCAAATCTGCCTCAGACGGTTTGACATATTTTGTCTTTTTCAACAGTTTCCATCCCAAAAACATAGCTGCATAGAGAGCTAGCATCCCGTAGTCCAATAAGAAGTATTTCAAGCTCCAATTATTAGGCATATCGATGAAGAGGTCAAAGCCTAGGAGAAGCGTTACAAGTGCCGTAGCGAAAACGGCGATGTAAGAGGCGTATGGCTGGAATTTGCCTTTGTAGGGAAGGGTATTGCGATCGATGCCTTGGGCTTTTAGAGCGCGGTAGAAGTGAATATAGGTTAAGCTGACAGAGAAGTGGTTGATGAGTTGGTTGGCGGTGATGAGGATAATGAGACTATTGTTATAAATCAGCGGAGTCTTATTTGTGAAGGTAGTGGGAAAGGTACTAGTTCATGACTTCGGCTGAAGTGTCTCTGATTTGGAGCAAACCAAGGAGACAAAATGATAATGCAGCTATGAACGCCCAGATGCTGTTCAAGGTTAGTTTCCCCTGCTGTTCATACCGAGCAACCCAACTTACGGAATACCATTTTTCATGCAATAAGAAAAAAACTGAGGCGCCTTTCCATCTGCGGCCATGCCGTGTATTGTTCTCGTCGCCGCAAAAAGCAGTGCATTCCCTGCACTAACCAGCGACAACATAAACCCCACATTAGCCACGCTCCCAAGTCCCGCAATACCTAGATTGCCCATTGAGATAACATATGGCGATGCACCACCAGTCGCTATTCCCTGCTCGTGGAAACGGGCAAGTGTGGCATCGGTGTAAGGAATAACTATGGAGACGCAAAGAGCGCCGCCGATGAAGAAGAGGAAAACGCGGATTATAAAGGTGCCATAGGCGCGTTTGAGGACTTTGCGGGGGTTTGCTGTTTCGGCAGCAACCATGCCTAGGTATTCTGGTCTGTCTTGGATTTAGAACAAATGTGGCTATGTGGAAACAAAATATAACATACCCACAGACCGTGAATCCGGCCTGTACTATAGCCGCGACAATACCGCAGAGTCGCCCACTTGACCCCTCCACAAGATACTCAACCCAGGGCCCCGGGTTATTCCAATAGCGGAAGCCGTATGCATCTTTTTGTGGGTTTCCGCCCACCATTGTCACAAAAGTATAAACAGTGAGTCCTAGGGCAAGGGCGACTTTAAAAATTCCGATATAAAATTCGGCCATACCAAACCAACGAACGGAGACGACGTTGGTAAGACTGGAGACTATTAACACCAATATTAAAAACAGAGAGAATCATGAGATACGAACGTATATAGAACCATCATAATAACCACAACAGCAGCTCCAGGCACCTAGAAAAAACGTTAATGACAGTTTATAATATATCTATTTGGCATGGGCAATAACTTACCACATCCGTCCAATACCCAATCATTAAGCTTAAAGCTACAATTTCGAACGGCACGAGCAATGCCCTGTTCTTATCAGCAAGTCTCTCTGGCGCTGTAGGTGGTAACACATACATATTCAAGAAATAATTCCATCCCATCGCAAACCCAAAAGCATCATCTACCCATTTCGATGCGAATGTGATAGTCGCGCTGGGTACGGGCATATAACAGACCATTTCAGCTAGGTGGGGTAAATACTTGTTCCATATTTAAAGGGGAAGGAAGGGTAAACTACCATAACACTCGTTCACAGCCAGCATGCAGACTCCCCAGATGAAGAACCCGATGAATAACCCAGCCGGGCCGGCTTTTGGAAGGACATTGCCGATAGAGACAAAAATAGCTAGGACTCTGTTAGTAGCTGCTGATCATCATGTATGGTATATATTGGACGGCCGGATAGAGGACTTGGTGAGCAGATAATAAAACATACAAGTCCCAATTGCAGCAGAGAGCGCGAAGAGTTGTACTTCTTTGACACCAAGTTTTCTATGAAGATGCTGCGAGCCAGACGGAACCAAACATGAATCTCCTTTTTCAGTGATGGAATCACTATCGCTTTTGGATAATTTGATCTCTGGGGGACCCCTTTCGCTAACGAGTGAGGCAGACATGATGGAAGTAAAGATGTGAGGCTTCTAGGGAATGATTTAGCAGAATAGCTGCAACGATATTCTAAAGAAACAATCGGTATTTAATGATCCTCCTATCCATACTTTGTCTGTCACCTATCACTCCTATCTAGTCGTGGTATCTGATGATATCACTTTCCAATCATAATAGCCGTATGATAATTGGTAAACCCAACTGATGGAAACCGTCAGCGAGACTGTTCCGAGCTAACAAGCCACAGCTATCGCGTCCCCACATCTTAGCAATAGTGCTAGGATATAGGGCCTAGGATTGCGATAGCTGAGGTTTGTTAGCTCGGAATAGTCTCGCTGACGGTTTCCATCAGTTGTGATTGTGTATCGTTATCGAAGATAACGGCTCGATCACTCACGCACCGCTGGCGGTTTCCCCGCGATTCCCCGCGATCCCATTCATGTAGTCTCAATATCGCTAATGGTTGCTTTTCCACTTCAACTGAAAACAATAACGATTCCATCTATCTAAGTTATCATATCTTTCACACACTTACCTAGAAATTACAGAGAAGGAAACTTTATCGTTATCCACCACTCATCACTCGTCTACCATTCCGCTTCAAGACGGCTCTCCAACCCGGCACTTCTCTCTCTCCTCCATCCCTCAAATCCCACACTTCCTGCACAACACCCCAAAGAACCCCAATACTTCCAATATTATATCTCTGCACACCTATCCACCAAACCCTCCATAGCGGCCTCTGTTCCGGTTTAGCTTCACATGCTGCAATAAAGCCTGGCCATACGATAGGTGCCATAGAGTTCCACCCCTTGCGGGCACTGTGGGAGCACTTTAAGGCTTCAGCGGCGAGAAGGTTGGAGATGCACGTTTTATTGTAGGATTGGAGAAGCGAGAGGGAGCAAGGGCGAATGAGGGTGTGGAAGTAAACTGCGACTGAGGCATGGAAAGCGAGGACGTGGCAAGTTACTAGAGATAGTGTTTCGTAGTCCGATTTTGATACGGACATGAGAGGTTCTTGCGCGATAGACCAGGCCGTAATTGCTTCCTCAAGTGAGCTGCACGCCTCCTGGAGTGGGAGAGGGACAGGGAGTCTGTGCAAATGGCAGAAGGCGAGGTGTTGAGAAAGGAGGATGGTCAGATACAGGTAGCCTGCCACCTTAGAAGTGGTTCCATAGGTAAATTCGAGACTGTTAGTACCAGGCGGGAAGGGCGATGATTTAAGAAGGGTGTCGATGGTGGTAGCATCAGATTTCGTCCATGGCTTCGGCGTAATATAAGGATCGGTAGACTGGGCCAGAATCCCCATAAATGAACAGTTGACCATTAACTGCTCGTGCTGCGGCGACCAAGTACTGCTCGTCATCATGGAAGACCTCAATTTTTGGCAGCCTTCGATATGGATCCAAAACTCAGTCATGCCGCCTTCCATCAACTTTCAACGGGTTAACAAATGGTTCGATATCGTAGCGGACGGGAAGCCACTTACATCGATTGAGGCCATAGAAAGCATAGCCGACATAGTCGTACATTTATCCTTCGCGATATATCCAGAAGTAAGCGCCTTCTGTAGGCTTTTTATTGCTTTTGCGCGATGTAGTCGCCCAAGCTTCTCATATTTTTCTCTATTGTCAGTTTTCCGTCTGTATAGATGAAACGCAGATACTGAAAGTAATGCATGGAATAGAGCCGTTCTACTCGACGACATGGAGTCAGATACACCGACTGTTATACCAGATGGGCTGGCAATTGCCTGCGGAAAGTATATAGACTTGTAAGGGTTTTGTGAGTGCCTAGCTGGTTGGAGGAGATCTGCAACGACGCTGATGTAGTTATCCATCAACTCCGCAATGTCATTGTCAACATTGAAAAATATACTAAACCGACTCCTTAATATTTCCGAGCTAAGATGACTGATCTTGCGAGGGTTGATACGCTCTTCCTTGTCGGCAGGCAATAACGAGTCATCGTTGGCAACTATTGTCCCGTCGTCTAGTTCGTAGATCCTTCCGTCTGGCAATGAAGCATCAACATAACACCCTGCTGGGTCTGGTATGCAATGGGGAGTGAGTAGCCCAGCAACATCCACCCACAGCACAGAGCTAGGGCTGTTATATCCCGTAGTCGTCGTCATATCGCAATTGATCCAAAAGGCAGAAAAGGGTCCGACTTCTCCAACTCCCGTCTCCTCGATTTTTCCATCGAGCTCTGTTAGCAATTGGTCGATCTCTGTCGGAACACATATAACTGGCAACCTTGGATCGTAAATTAACATCGCTCTCCTCTTCACCGCGCAAGGCCTTTCTTCGCTATGGGCCATCCAGTACAAATCAACGCTATAGCCCTCGCATGTCTCGCCACATCGATTGCAACAAGGGCGGTTGTTGTCGCATTTTACTTTGCGGCGGCGACAAGTCCAACACCTTCCGTATCTATCAACAATGCAACTCAATCAAAAATTAACGATAGATGTCATACCCGGCGAATGTTTTAGTCTTCGTTACCTTCGTCCCCTTTCGTGATGTTGACATGATTAAAAAATAGGGCTCATCGACATTACGTGATGTATAATCTTCTCAAGTTTGAGGAGGCCCATAAATTAGAGGACCCTCTGAACAATTGAGAGCTCTCTGAGAAGAACCATGAAAACACCGGCGGCTTTGCAATTATTAACCAGAGGGACATTGTGTCCGGGGCCTATATAGTCTGTACTAGCCTGTTACGATAGTCCAACTAACAATATACCATGTGGCTCGCTGAGATGTGCCGTAACGAGAATGTTCAGAGTAACCAATTCACGTTACAGATAGTATGGTACGTACTTACGAGTCGTAAGTCGAAGATAGCAACTCTCAGCGAGCAGCTCAGCTCGCTGAGGGTTGCCATCTTCGACCTACGAGATAGCGATAGCTTTATCGCTATCTCCTAGTGCTAGTGAATACTTTAGTTGTGCTGCTTCGGAAGGAACAGATAACTAGATTAAGTTAACACAGGAATCACGAGTATTGTTCTGTTACGTTTCGGCCCGCCGCGAAAGGTACGGAATCTAGAGACAAATCTTTCGGATGCGATTTTTTAATATTTAATAACCCATCCTCTTCTTTTTCCCTGATGCATATACATTATCACTTGTTTGTGAGATCTTTTCAATATGAAATTGTTACAACCTTCGACCTCGCTTGCGTTGCTTGCGCTCACTCAGCACGTCTCATCGCTTAATGTCGGCCCTGGCTACAAGCACCCCATTGAAGGTACGTTACGTCGACGCTACTTCACATTTAAGCTGAGAACGTAGTCGTTAACAAAAAGTTAGATCTCGACAAGGACCTTCCCTTCTCCCAGCCCGTGACTTTTGCACACCTCGAATGGCAGCGATGTCTGGCTCCCTCCCACGACACGGTACATAAACCCCTATTAATTATTTCTCGGGCAAGTTCTAACTTCGACCTAGCCCCTGGACATCGCCATTCTCGGCTTCCCCTATGATACCAGCACCTCCTATCGTCCCGGTGCCCGTTTTGGCCCCCGTGGCATCCGTGCAGGCTCCTCGCGAGAGAAGAAAGGTCGCAGTTATAATAAAGTCTGGGAAATTGATCCCTTCGAGGAGGGGCTTAGCATTGTCGATTGTGGTGATATCCCGATTACACCTTTCGATGCTGCACATGCGTTTAAGCAGATGGAGCAGGGCTACAGACAAGTCTTGTTTCATAACACCAATGTGACAAAGGGGTGGAAGCATCCAAGAATTATTAGCCTGGGAGGGGACCACTCAATTGTCCTGCCAATTCTGAGATCGTTGAAGACAGTGTACGGCCCCATTTCTGTCATCCATCTCGACTCCCATCTTGATACCTGGGACCCGTATGAGGGTTATACGGGAATTGCGTCCGAGCAGTCCGCCATCACTCACGGGACATTTTTCTGGCATGCGGCTAGGGAAGGTTGTATTAACAAGGGTGCGAGTGTCCACGGTGGACTCAGGACAAAGCTGTTCGGCCCGAAGGATTACGAGATAGATGAGAAGATCGTTGGGTTCCACCGTATTGAGGCACACGAGATTGATATCATTGGGGTGCAAGGTATAATCAAGAGAACAATAGATGTGGTGGGAAATAACCCAGTCTATCTCTCAATCGATATCGATGGTACAGTCTCCCACATATTTCCGGCCTTCGAAGGCAATTTTATTGACTTGTGCACAGTGCTTGACCCTAGCATCGCGCCCGCTACAGGAACTCCCGAATCCGGAGGCTGGACCACCCGTGAACTAAAGCAATATATCAAGGGCCTGGAGAACTTGAACTTTGTTGGCGCTGATGTCGTCGAAGTTAGTCCACCATATGATTCTGTAGCTGAGACGACGTCAGTGGCAGCTGCCGATTTGATCATTGACATTTTGGCGGCGATGGCGAAGAATAAGAAGGGGTTGCCAACTCTAGATAGGGAGGTTAAGGAGGTGGAGACAAAGGATGAGCTCTAATGTAGAAACGGGACAAACAATAATTAAGGCAAAACGGGAATGTGCGTGCAAGTCTAAGCTGTTGCAAATGGCGGCCGAGGAAGTAACTTACTTAGGAATCTTACTATACTAGCTTTTGCCTATTTGTCTCTCTTCCCCATTAACATTATTTGCCAAGTAGGCGTCATTCCATTTCACCTCCTGCCTCATAGCTGCGTCAAGTAGCCATTCGACATTTACAATCCTCGGCTCGTGCCCATTGTCCTGGGCCATCTGTGCAAATTTTGGCCACAGCGCCTTCTCTTTAATTGACGTCCCTGTCAGCAGATATACAGCCTCTTCTTCACCTTCCTCCCTCATCCTCAAAGTTTCGGCCTTCGCTCTAAATATGGCGAACTCGCCTCCGTTGAATTCCACGATGGTCTTATATGTACCAGAGCCATTTGGTATAGCTTCCGTGCAGTATACCGCAATGCCCCGAAGCAAATGGCCCAAGTTGGATTTGGCACGGTTGACGGCATCGGCAAGTTTGACCTTGAAATGCTTTTCCTTCGCTTTGTCCTTCAATACGAATGACTCCGGAGTGGGCAGGCTTGTCGAAGTAAGGCACGAGTCAATGAAGTCAGTCGACAGGATGCCGACGCCAGAAGCCAATGCGCAGAGAAATTTATGCGTGCGAACCATGCCTGGCGCAGCCAGATAGTTGCAAGTGCTGGGGTCCTGGACGATGAGAATTCCAAGTTCGCGCAGCTTTTTCTACGGGAAAGGTTAATCTAGCCGCTCAAGGGGGCATATGTGGGGTACTCGCCTTATCGGAATCCTCCTTTGCTGGCGTCTGTTCCCACCTTTTGTAGCTAGTGACCAGAAGCCTGATGCTGATAGGAGTCGAACCAGTCTTTGGTTTCTTGCTTACCCGACCCTCTTCCTCAGATTCCGCATCGCTCTCCTCTTCAACTTCACTAGAGGCCTTTCGGGTGCCTCTTTCCCTATCGACCTGGTCTGCAGCTCGTTTCCCGCCCCAGACACCGCTGCTGGCACGCTTTTTCTCCTTTTCGTAAAGTGCAATGTCGGCAGCCTGGTCCTGAAGCTTGGATAACGCGCGGTCCTTTGCCCCACGGCTACTTGCAGATGATGGCGTCTCGTTTTCTTTGCCTATCCTAGCCAGTCGGCTACTATGTGGTGTCGATAGGAGATGTACTGTTCGCTTCGGGACAGGAGTTGCTTTTGATCGGGGAAGAACGGGTAGGATTTGCTCATCCGCCATTGATACATCAGCCAAAGCGGCACTTATTGGTTCAGTAGAAGGCTGAACAGCTGCATTGCGGTCCTTGGTCTTCATGACTGGCCTATCCTTCCTTGATGATTTGGGAGTGGCAACGTCGTCAGGATAATAGATTCGCTCCAACGTCGCGCGATCGAAAGGCACCTGGCCAATTACTTCACCAAGGTTTGTGCGCCGGGGAAAATGGGTATATTTCGGATTTGTCAAAGGCTGTGCTTTGCATTTGACATAGCTTTCCTCAATCCATAAATGGTTGACCATCGAAATTCCCCACTCGAGTGCAGCTTCGCACTTCTCGCTGTTATTTCGCGCCGTAATAAGATGGGTATTATCCTGCTTCATGCTTTTCGTAAACTCGGCTCCGGCAGCCTTAACGAGGCTTTCCAGATAAATTCGAGTGTCGCCGCCATAGTTGGAAAGGGTTATTCGCATTCCTTCAAACCCTTCAAGCGGCATTCGGGGAACTGGGTAGTGCAGAAGTCGTCTCAAAGGCGAGGTCCACTCATTGTATGTCATGAGATAATATAGCCAGGAAAGATTTCCAACATCTTTTCCGTTTCGTGAAGCTGTGATATAGTCATCACCATCGCGATAGTTGCTGATATATATGTCGGCTTTGTGAACGCTAGTAGTTATCGCGCCGTCGCCGTTGGTAATGAGGTCCTCAAGAATGCCTCGATGACGGCTACGGAGTTTCACATCTTCTGAAAACATGACCTTCTTGTCGCGAAAAACGCCTAACTTGCGAGACCCTGATGGAGAATCTGCCCCTACGGGGATGTAATCAGGGATTGGGGTTGTGGCTCCTGTCACGCTATTTGTGACTGGGACCAGAATCTGCGCCTCAGATCCTATCCGCAGAATCTCAGGATCAGGGAGCAAATATGGCTTTTCGTCGATTCTATGCCCGAGCTTGATGCAGTCCTCAAACCAGTGGGGCAGAACAATCTTGCATTTTAATTGTTTGTCCTTCGCATTCTGGCATTTGGGATGGTCTTCTGTCAATGCCACGATATGAGTGACTTGCCTTGTGAGACTGCTGGATTCTTGGCCTCCCATGGCGATGACGGCACCAATAATGGCATCGTGGTCGCCTTCTGGAATATCGGCGCAAGTGAGGTTAACGCCAGAGAAGAACAACTTTGGATCTGGCGTATATGGTCGGAAGGGAGCTTGTTTGTTCTTTTTGAGAGACGCTGCAATCCAACTTGGCGTGATAACAGGAAGCAAGTGTTCGCATGCGATGTGATATTGGGGGAAGTCAGAAGTCGACGAGATTATATGTGTGACTTCAGCAATTGCAACAGCACCATAGTAATCGAGTTCGTGTATTTCTGCTCCATTCTCTTCGAGTATAGCTCCAAACTATACTACATGTCAGAGGGGTTCAACATGACTGGTGAAGTTCTTACCTCACGCGCCCTCTCAATTGTTAGCTCCCTACTTAACACAATAGAGACATGACAGTCGTCAAACAATAGCGGTGGCGCTTCATTAGCCATGTCAGGCTGCTGTTATGTCATTAAATGCTGTTGTTTTGGGTGGGTATAATATTCATGAATTGAGACGTTTCTAACTGAGGTCCAATAATTACAGGCGAACGCGTTCTTGGACGCGGTCGAAAACACGCTAGGTTTATCTACACGTGATGCGGGGCGATAAGGACTAATCTGGGGCAAGATACGGTGGGTGCACGACGTGTCTAGCCGGAAGCCGAGGCTTGCTGTTGTGAGACGACCAGAAGATCCAATGAGAGGCCTACTACTCAATCATTATTTATATAATACATTTTCGAGTACAGTAATACGAAAGCGTAAGCACGACATCTTTGTGGTTTGCGTGGTCCTGTTTATTACGTTTGATTACTATTTCAGAAGTCTTTGTAATAAATACATATATATATCATCGCCACCATGTCGACGGCTAACTTCAATGTCAAAGAACACGTAGTAGAGGCCCAGCATATTCGGGAGTATGCAAGAGCAACGTCGTTTTCGGAGGAGGAGGTTCTAAAGCTTGCCGTCAAGCAGTATACGCCTTTGGACAATCCAAATCCGCAGCCAGGAGATGTTACAATTATCGGAGCACATGCCAATGGGTTTCCCAAGGCAAGTACATGTTCTTAGACTTCAACTATCCGTGCCCGTTGCTAACACTATATCAGGAGCTCTACGAAGCCCTGTGGGATGAACTCTATTTACGATCAAAGGCCAATGGTTTTCGCATCCGCAGCATTTGGATCGCTGATGCCGCTCACCAAAACCAAAGCTCGGTCCTAAATGAAGAGAAGTTGGGGAACGATCGTGAGTTATCCTAATATATCTTGAATTCTAGCTAACCACCAGCCAAGCATCATGGATGGACCATCCCCGCGATCTTCTTCACATGATCAACCACTTCCGCAAGGAGATGCCACTTCCGTTGTTTGGGGTTGGCCATTCATTTGGAGGCGCAAACCTTGCCTGTCTGGCTCTAATACATCCTCGCCTTTTTACCTCACTCACCCTCCTAGATCCCGTCATTGTTAGGCAATCTCGGAACTCCGGTGGCGGGGGGGCACCTATTGCCTCAACATTCCGTCGCGACCTTTGGCCCTCCCGCGAAGCAGCCGCAGCAGGCTTCCGTAAAAGCCCATTCTACCAATCCTGGGACCCTCGGGTCTTAGAGGCATGGAACAAGCACGGCTTACGGGAAACGCCTACTCTACTCTATCCGAACGAAAAGGGCTCCGTGACATTGGCCACTACCAAGCACAATGAAGTCCAAACCTTCATACGATCACTTTTCTCCGATCCTAGCAATGGGCCCCTAGCCCCCGTTACCCACCTCTCCCATCCCGATGTTGATCCATCCATACCCGCCGGTGATAAATTTTATAGCCCAGCACCACCTATTATTCTTGCGCATCTCCAGAGCTTACGCCCAAGCGTACTGTACATATTCGGTGGCACCAGCTTTATGGCTTCGCCACCCCTTAATGCCGAAAAGATGCATGTCACCGGCACCGGTACCGGAGGATCGGGAGGGGCAGCAAAGGGGCGCGTCAAGGAAGTCGTTTTAGAAGGAGTCGGACACCTGATTGCGATGGAGGCACCAGTGCAAACTGCAGAGAATACAGCGAAGTGGATTGGCCAGGAGATGCAGCTCTGGAGGCAGGAGGCAGAGAAATTCGCTGGATGGGCAAAGATGGATATCGTGAAGAAGCAAGTCCTGAGTGAGAAATGGCAGAGCGAACTCGGTGGGGATCCAAGAAAGAGGAAGGTTAGTGATAGCCCGGCCAAGTTATAAGGTGGACTATATGGATCGGAATATATATATACAAAACCATTATAATTCTAAGTCGTACATAGTTTCATCAAAATTTTAAATATTCACAAAAACCGCCATGATTTCAAAACATCGTATACAATTTCAAATATATATATATATATTACTAGTTTTTATTCCTCATCTGGTGGAATCCAAATTAGGATACCCTCCTTGTCACCCTTCATCCCATCTCCAGGAGCGACTTTCAGTACCTTCTGAAAGTATCGATCAGTCACCACCAGTTGGGGTCTGACCCACTCTCCTCTCACATTCGGCAGCAAGTTGAATTTAATACCACGCCGAGACAATGGCAATAGCTGGATAGTACTCTGCTTTGAACCCGAAAATGCAAACTTATCGTTTGGTTCCATCACCACACTGAAAGTAAGGAAGTGCATTGAAGGATTCTCAATCATGTATTCCATATTGAGGACCATTGGTTGGATGGTGTTTTCGCTGTATGACAACTTTGTGAGGACGCGGGGCTCGCTACTGGCGACTAGCAGCCTTGGAATTGGCAGCGTTGATGTGTTGGATGGTGATTCAGGCACGTCACGTCGCCATTGTATTAATAGGGACAGGTCCAACGATGCTGACCGGCGGTCATCCAGGCTCAGCTTTTGAGTCAAAACGTCGAAGTGAGACTCAGCGAGTGCTTCGGGAAGGATGGGTAGCCCCAAGGATGTGTTTGGGAGTGGGTGGATTTCCGAACAGGCGACGCCACCGTTTAGAGAGAGGATGGCGAGGCTAACATCCTCTACTATTAAAGCTTCGCTTGCAAAAGAACAGTATCTGGCGGTGAGATTCCACTTCTGTGGCAGACCGAGCGCGGCGACTTGCTCTGTCGAAGATGCTTTTCCCTCGCTAGGATCAAAGAAACTTGGCCACGACCTGGAGTCGAGGCGAGGCGAGAAATCATAGTTTGCTTCGAATGGACTGCCAATATTGAGACGTACGGCTGCAGTTCTGGTGATTGGAGTCTCCAAGTCGGAAGCTAGGTTATATTTCAACTGGAGAGTTATCTCGTAAGTTGATTGGATTAGTATTGGGCCTAGAACCACGATAGCTGATATTGTGTCAGAGCTTGAGATTGACCCAAGTTTGGCGCTTGGTATTGTTTCATCATCTGGGGTATATTCTATGTCTGATTGAGGTGCTGTGGGTATTATGATCTTGAAGGGAAGCTGAGGAGCTCCTGCGCCATCATTGGCAATGGTGACCTCCAAACTGGCAAGTGATTCTTCATCTTCGCCATTGAAAATATCGACGTTCAGGTCGATAGGCTCGTTTGTGTAATACTGATCCTTCAGCGCCTGGAATTTAATTTCCATCTTGGGCGGCTTGGGGAGAATGATAATAGAATGTGGATCAGCGCGCACAACCCGCTTGCGAGCTGGCTTTTGGCTCCACCATACATCGCGAGTAGAGATGTGGTCGAACTCTGTGATGCATTCGAGGTCAAAAAGGGGTGCAGCGAGCGCAAACGTCGCCGAAATAGCTTTGGCCTTTCCTGGTTCTCTCAGAGGACAACTCAACTCAAAGACACGTGTTTGTCCAGGGAGGAATATCAAATTCTCATCTCCGACGAGAGTGCTGGACCGCAGGCCACGTTCCTTTGCAACAGACATAGCCGTTTCTTCAGAGTTGCTATGTTCTTCACGAAGCGCGACCTTGGTGAACGATGTATTGTCCGGGCGGACTTCAACGTCTTGAGCCTCAGTGCTATGACGAATCGTGACGGGCTTGAGAGACCCTTCAAACTTGATCTTTATTTCCGCCATAGTGACCGGTGACGAACCCTTTGAAGCGAAGGACGTGACGCTCAATTGTGATGTGCATGGTTCCCCAACCTTTCCTTCGGCCTGTTCAAAGACAAAGGTCGCACATAGGAACGAATGTATATCCCGCCCCTGAAGCACAACTGCTGGCTTTCCCTTCACTGTGTCCACGTCGTCAAGGGACTTGGTAATGTCGAGAGTCTGGCGTGGGTTCCGTGAGAAAGCTGGAACGAGTTAGTGTCTCGTCCTGATATATGTAGCCCAATTATAAACCTACTTGAACTCATAAGCTCCCAGTCCACAGCAACAACTGTCCCACCATCCCCAGCCTTAACCGCAACCTCACGCAGGATAGTCCCCACCTCTTCAGTCAAGTCCCACCAGCCCTCCCTCCTCCAGGACATGGTATGCCATAGTGGTCGTAGGATACGTAGCGCGTCGTCCCAAGCTTCCTGTTTTATGAGCTCTTGTGCGAGCTGCAGCTTCACAGCTTGCGCCGAGCGTATGCTTTTCCCAGACTCGTACTCTGAAATAGCTCCTCTCAGCGACGCCATGTACAAATCCATGGAAGGAGCCTCCGACTGCGACTGGGATTCTGACATCTGCGGCTCGGGATATGTGTCAACCCCGAGACGCTCCCAAAGCGCCCATGAGTGATTATTTCTTTCGG
This sequence comes from Pseudogymnoascus sp. SDFLT0511, assembly GCA_030180035.1. Classification (NCBI taxonomy): domain Eukaryota; kingdom Fungi; phylum Ascomycota; class Leotiomycetes; order Thelebolales; family Thelebolaceae; genus Pseudogymnoascus; species Pseudogymnoascus sp. SDFLT0511. The sequence continues at coordinate 1,437,607 of JASCQD010000005.1, read as the reverse complement.
TATATCTAGAATCTAGGCGCTTGTGAGCTTGGATGCCGAAACTGTGCAATTAATTCCAAAGAGGTTATCTCTTGGCCATTGGGGTTGTAATCGCCTAAATTGGCTAGCGTCGTGCGGGCAGTGACGGTGCGGTCAAATACCGCCGCTATCCAAAGGTTGTTCCTGAGAGGCCGCCCTGCTGTTTTGCGCCATTCATGTCACAATACTCACAACATATCCTGAGGGGCTGTCACTCATCTATGTAATCGAATAGCTGCTGTGATCTACACTGCAACAACTATCGCGCGAAATTCACCTACAGTCGGGCGCTGCACACCAACAAAGGTAGCCAGAGAGGCTGTCTATTGACACTGGGATCAGTCGTCTTTCCTGCGACAACGTTCGCTGCTCCATACCCAACCTCTCGCCCTGAGGCTCTTACACTGAAAGCGACCGAAGTGTTTTACCTACTGTGGCGTAATACGCGCAATTGCAACCCTCTATAAGAAGGAACGACCGGGTTCCAATACGGCGCAACCATGCCGACGGTTCAAGAGATGATGATTGCTAGGCTTGTGGGGGATATGAAGCAAGCCGTCAAGCGCAAAGCTGATGGTAAGAATTATAGATCCGGCATCCAAAAGCTTTCAATGTAACTGACTTTTGTTTCTTCTCAGAATCGGACTCGGAACATTCAATAGACCAAACCACAAACAGGGGGAACAAGCTGAAGAAGAGGGCCAGATACGTCCGCGAAGGCAGGTTGGCTATGCCGAATGGCCCAGAAGCTTACAAAAAGGTAATGAGGAGTTTCTAGACGACAAAGTTATTGCATGCTGATGTGACTCTGCCAGACGATCACCTACAACGAGCACTTCGAAAGAACAATCATTAGTGAACGACCGATGCTTTACGATGAGGATGGCTACGAAATTGACAGTGAAGACGATGAAGACGGCGAGGCTTTAGCCGCTGCCAATGAATTCTATCCATATAATGATGTTAGAATGGAAGGTCAGAAGAAACCCTACCCAACGCTGTCGGCGTACGGTTCTAACCTTGTGGTGTAGAGTTGCTTGCGCCATTGACATCAGTTACCGACCTGCCAAATCATCCAACATTATCGAGGCCGTTCACATCGAAAACTCTCACGGAACTTACTCTGAACGCGCGATCAATGATGCAGAAGGAAAAGGCCACACTATGGAAAATGAAACGCCTCCTGACAAGGCTGAGTGGGGATCATTTATGGGTTCCTACAGCTCTACTCGAGACGCCGAACGACATCACCTTTTTTGGGGATGGCAGAAACGAATACCGGGAACACCTTCTCGAAAAAAATCGATCGGAAGATAGTCGTAGCGAGGATACAGCTATGAATGGAACTGCACTGGCGCAAGTAGACGCAGCTACGCCCGAACAGGTTGTTGACAATGCAGCGACCGAAAACGAAGTTGCAATGGTCGATGTTCCATCCCAGAATGGTTTGGGCCAAGAAACGAAAGTCTTAGCATCTGTTGGGCCTGCCGCGACGGAGGGCGTGGCCACTGAAACCAACGGAGACTCCAAGGCAACGGAGCCAGATGCAGGCGAGAAAGCCTCCGCGTCCCACGAATATGAAAACGAAAAAAACGCCAACGGGACAGACAAAATGGACGGAGTCGTTATCGATGGTGAACCAAAAGCAGCGGTCACTGAAGACACCGAGGATCCCAACGAGGACAAAACCAACCAATTCGAAGACCCCGACACCACCCTTCCTGACCCTGATGTGCCGGCGGACGATGAAAGCGAAGAGAAGGATGAAGGTGATGCTCCTGAGCCAAGGCGCATGCGCACCCGGGCCCAAGCACAAGCAGCTTCCGATGACAACGTGAGGTCACGCACACGATCACTGTCAACCTCCTCCAACGACTCCTTCATACACCCATTTTTCTTAGCACCCCCATCTGCGATTCCAGACCGAGACATTGGGCTCCCGACGCAGGAAGCAGATGAGACAAGGCGGCTGCTGCAGCTGTTTGTACAGAAACAGGAGGAGGTCTGCAGAGGAAGCGAGAGGCTCTACGCGGGTCTTCTTAAGGCGGATCGACTGCGCTCTGATGTGATGAAGTGGGCCAAGGCCGAGGCACACACTGGCGAGAATGGGATGAGTGATGGCGAAGATTGGTACGATATGGAGGAGTGGAATTTGGATGAGGAGCTGAAGAAGGGGCAGGACGAAGACGACGAGGACGCGGCTACGACTGCGAAGAAAACGAGGACTAGGCGGCAATAGTTGCATCTATTTGACAGGCGTACAGGACGGCAGGCAGGTAACGAAAGCTGGGGTATTAGGCGTACAAATGGTCTTGGTTTTCACATATTTACTTTTATGATAGACATTACGAGCTCACTACACTTTCTGTACAATAGGGAATATTATTGTAACATTATACTCCTTATGTGAGTACTTTAAAAACGACTTTTGCTCCATCCAGCGCCTTCCATACACGTAGTTGATATATGTGCAGTCCTGTCAAACGCTCGCTAATGTTGTTGAACTCCGCTGTATACGCCACCTGCCAGCAGGTACAAACCCCAGTCTCGTATTGACTTTGCTATCTACCGTCGACACCCTTTCTATGATGTCCCCCATTTACAATCTATCCCATCCCCACTCAAGCCCCTCCAAGGCCCTCTATCACCACCCTTCGCATTTAGTTCTTCTTTCCCCGCTTGGCCTTTGCGCGCTCCTTCTCACGCTTCTCGTAGATGCCAGCCGTGAACGGGTCCTCGAAGCGAAGCGCAACAAGGTAGACCACAAGCACCTCGATGGTCAAGAGCACACCGGCCGGCTTTCCGTACCAGAGTGCCGTTCCGAGGAAGCTCAGGGTAGAGCCGTAGTACATCGGCGCATCGGTAACGTTGAAGGGGAAGCTGGTGACGCGGGCGTCCATCAGGATACCGAAGTAGTCGCCGAGATAGGTGCCGGTGAGGCCGAGGGCCCACATGCTCGAGATAACGAGAACATTTCCGGCGAGGAAGAGCCCGACGGCGATGTACTTGACAAGAGCTGTCTGGAGATCTGGGTGTCCTGGCTGGCTACGGAGGGCTTGCTCGTAGAGGTAGTCGCGGAAGATGCCGAGGGAGAAGATGGATGCAGCGAGGAGGTAGCAGCCTAGGCGTGCGTTTCCGCCCGCGAGCTTCGTGAGGACCTTGTTGTGGTATTCTGGGAGTTGTTAGAGAGGGATTTGCAGGCTGAGTGTGGTGCGGTGGGTAAGGGCGGACGGACCTTGGCGGGCAACCGTGCTGCGCGGGGTTAGCATTTGGATATAAGTACAAGAGTAGTACAGGTTTCACTTACTTCCAGTATATGGGGTTGAATGCAATAGCAGCTGCGGCGACTGTCGTGGTGTCAGTGGCATTTTTTTTTTAAACTGACACTGGTATGTGACCAGAGAGCCAAATATTCATGTAAACGTACCAGCAAGGCTCTTCTGGTCGAAGTCGACGAAGTCGCTGACGATTTTGAGGAATTCGGCCATGTTGATGTGGATAAGTAACAGGGAGCTATAGTTGACGAGTTGCAGATGACGAGGAATGGTGGAAGACGTGACGGCGGCAGAAGGCGGCCCCCGGTTCCTGGACAAGCTCCCAAGCGAGCTCTATTTGGTGGATACAAATGACGTTAATGAAGCGAGGCCAATGAACCATAATATGCCACCCGAAAGTCGGCGAATGAGCCGTCCATAGCTGGGAATTTATAACAGTAACTCAGGCTGACAAAAATTGACTCTCTAACTCCAATGCTAAGTAGCCAGCCCATTGAAAGCCTCCCTGAGCGACCGAAAGGCTTAATTTTACTTATCGTAGCTATAAACGGTGATTGTTGTGCACGGTTGTTGACCGGATGAACGTCGGCGGCATAAATATGACCAGTCTCAATTCATATAGTCAAGGCAATGATAGTCAAGGCAACGCATGTTATTGTGATGTTAATTCATTGTAAGCCTCTTCTATTCCATCGAAGACTATACGCGTTTTCGCCCCCCCGATCCATTTATGAGCACTGTCAGGCCAAGCCTGAAGATAGATGAAGGCCGAAAACATGCAAACGTCCCACCCCCCCATTTCGATACACAAACAAGAGTAGAAGGCAGTCCCTGGCAATGCCGCTATTAAATTGCGAGGCAGTAGGCCCAGGAAGCGGGTATGAAGATAAGGGTAGAGCAGACCAATAGCAAAAGCAATATTGCCCAAACGCCTAGCACGCCTCAAGCATGTACATGACGCCAGACAGATGAGTGAAGGAAATAAGTGGTGCACCGAGCTAAGCCAGTGCGAAAAGCAAACACCATTGCATTGCAGAATATTGGAACCAGCAGGATTACTCTGGCCCCTTCCGAGTAGTCGTTTTTTCCGTCTACCGTTCGTAATTTTTTGTTTCGTGATCCATCCAAAGAGTTCATTTCAGTTGTAGCGAAAACTCAGTTTGAATATGCCAAGCATTGTTTATATTATCGCGTTTATTGAGAAACGGAATCCAAAGGTTGAGAGATTTCGATGCCGAGCTCTTCGGCATGCTTCTTGGACCATTGGCGGGAGTGGATTGATGCTAAGTCAGAGTTAGTAAAATATCAGTGGTGTTTGGGTGGAGTATAGACTTACCCTTCATGAACTTCTTGCTGGCATACTTCTTGAAGAAAGCCTCGTGTGTGACTGGGCGAGCTAGATAGTCGACCATAAGAATAAAGATTGGCTCGATTTGCTCTTCCGAGTATCCAGCATAGTGTGCGATGGTGGCATCCCAAGGGCCCTTGTTGAGGATCTTGCGAGCCAAGTACATGGACGAAGCGGCGATCTCGCTAGGAAGATAGCCCATGAAGCGGTGATCAAGGAGACTGATCTCCATGAGGTACTTGCCCAAGGTGCGGGTCTCGATATCATAGTTGTCGGCCTTTGAGATACGTCTGAGGAAGTTCATTGGGTTGGGGTAGCTCAGATCATAGTTGAGGGCCGACAGAACATAGCGCTCGGCGCTGAGGATTTCGGCTTCCGTGAATCCATCGTCGGCGACGTGGCGGAAGTTCTGAACGTGAGGTGAGAGAACCTCCTCATACTTGGAAGCGATGAACATGGCCGTGACTCCAACGAGTTGGAGGCGATCGAGCTGGACCACCTTGGCGGACAAGAAACGATCGAGGATGTTGACGGCAAGGAAGAGAGTTTCCGGCAGAAGGTGGAACCGAGTGTGAACTTCAATAAGCCAGTCGACGAGGATGCCACGCATCTTCCACTCCAAATCCTCTTGGTGCTTCATGTAGACTGGGTTGGGCATGGTTGCAACCTCGAGCTCCTTTAGGTAGTCGAAAATCTCGTGGACGTATTCAGCAACCATCAACGGGTCGTCGATATCCTCGGCATCAAGGTCAAGAACCTGATCTTCGACCTCGGGCTCTTTAATAGCCTCAACTGCAACCTTCTCCACCTTGTTTTCACTCATAACCTCGGCGGGAGCGACTCGCTTTTCAACACTGGTGTGGACCTTTTTCCTGGCAGGCTCTTCATCTTCTGTGACGGACTCTTTGACCGAGAGTGAGCTTGTGCTGGAGGTTGTTTGCCTCTTCTTCGTAACACCACCGCCAAGAACTCCAGATCCGCTGGCCGTCCTCTTTAATTCAACCGCGGACTTCTTGTTGTTATCCTTCGATCCCAGTGCTGGTCTGGTTGAGTTGGCTCGGGACACCTTTTGGATGCCAGTCGGTTGAGCAGCCTTGGACACAAGGCCACTCTTTCCCAATGGCTTCTTTCCCTCGGCAGCTCCGTCACCCTTTGTAACATTGCTGACGTCTCCTAGTGCAGCACGCTTGCGTTGGAGAGGCTGGTTGATTTGAAGGCCTGACTTCTTGGATTGAAGAGGCTTCTGAGCAGCACTGGATAGGTCATCCCCGCTAAGAGCAGCCGCCTTGGCTCTGGTCAGTCTTGTTGTTCCGACATTCTCATCGTTCTCGTTGGTTGCCACTCGGGTCCTGAGTGCTCGGGCCTGTTGGGATTATGTTAGAGCCTGTGAGATGGGCGGAATTTGCATTTGACAACAAAGGCTGAACTACTCACTGGAGGCATATTTGAGGATATACAACAGTATAATGATTGTTTCGAATGTTATATGAAGCTGTAATTATATTAGCAACGCGTATATAACGCTAAGGCGTGGTGGCCGAAGTGGGAGTAACATTGGAGACAAAGACGCCGTAAATAACGCGTCTTGTTTGTCAAAACAACTCGAGGAGAATGGGATGCCTTACAGTATTGAAGGAGTCTGTGTGTGCATAAACTGTCGAGAATTGTAAGAGTGTTGGGGATAGGAGCGTGGTCGATGTTGACGCTGTGTAGAACGACTTGGTAAGAGGCTGCCACGTCTCGGGGACACCGCTACTGAGCGTTAGGATAACTCAGTGCGTCAAAATAGAGTGATCTCGATCATGGACGCGGAGGACAACAAGAATTGGGTGAAATAGAAGTCGTGAAGGTAGGAGTAGAAGGTTTGTTGTTGACGTCGAAGGAGGAATGCAGGAAGAAAGACTACGAAGTACTGACCTGTAGGTGGAGCTTTGCGTCTCCGTGCTTGTTTGTAAGTCTTAGCGCGCGAGTTTCAACGCCAAGAGGACGTGGGAGGCGACGCGATTCGTGACGACGAGTCGAGGAGTATTTGGCGAAAATATATCTGGTGTATAATTTCGAGTAGAGTAGAGACTATAGTGAAACTTATAATAAAGAAGTTTTCATGGCCGCGTTGGAAGTATTTTTGGGATTTATCACGAGTCGGTTTCGTGGATTTTTCGTGTAGGAAGCTGTTGCGGGGGAGTTACCTGAGTACTTTCGCTTCAGTAGTTTCAAGCCGCGAACGATAAACATAGCAACCGCAGGGCAACCACTAGCACCACAATTCCTAACGCGCCTGATTGGCTGGCTCAATCAGCCAATGAGAACCCGTGTGTCTCAATGGAGTTTCGAGCTAAGAATTTCATCACGACAGCCACGGATTGACCCTGGAAGCGACGACCAGGTGTAACTTTTCCTAGAACCACCATTATCCAAGCAGTACTTCCAGACCGGCTGGGACGGATTGCTTAAGATGCTGCAGCCCAGGGTACTGCTGCGGGCGCAGAAGCCGCTATGTCGCACCCTCACCCTCCGCCCTCGAACGTATGCCACGGCCGTCGAAGAACCCATCCCGTCTGAATCTCAGCAGACCTTCACATCAACCTCGTTCTCCTCAGGCTTTGCGCCCCCGCCTGTCGTTGTTGACGCAAATGCCAGCTTCGCCATGCGCACGTATACACCCAGGACTCCCGGTGTCCGTCATTTGAAGCGAGCCATCAACGACCACTTGTGGAAGGGCCGACCGTTTCTCCCATTGACTTTTGCTAAGAAGGGACATGGCAAGGGCGGCAGGAATAACTCTGGACGTGTGACGATTAGGCATCGTGGTGGTGGACACAAGACGAGAATCCGCACAGTGGACTTCGAAAGAATGATACCCGGACCTCATATGGTGGAGCGTATCGAGCACGACCCTGGACGGACAGCGCATATTGCGTTGCTGAACGAGGAGGCGACTGGCAAGAAGAGCTATATCGTTGCTCCCGAGGGAATGAGAGCAGGAGATATCGTGCAGAGCTACCGAGCTGGTATCCCGAAGGACTTGCTTGATAGTATGGGAGGAGTGGTCGATCCCGGTATGTTGGCAGCGAAGACCGCATGGAGAGGGAACTGTCTGCCATTGCACATGATTCCTATGGGAAGCATTGTCTACAACGTCGGCTCCGCCAAGGGCCGTGGAGCAGTCTTCTGCAGAAGTGCAGGCACATATGCCGTAGTCATCAGCAAAGATGATGCTACGACCAAGGGCGGCGAGAAGCATGTCACGGTCAAGCTACAGAGTGGCGAGGTCCGCAAAGTCAGCAGGGAAGCATGCGCAACGATCGGTGTTGCCAGCAACCCCCATTACCAGCACGAGCAGCTCGGAAAGGCTGGCCGAAAGCGCTGGCTCAATATCAGACCTACAGTCCGTGGTCTTGCCATGAACGCCTGTAAGTTACCCATTTACGGGTCTCAAAACTCATCTCTAACGATTATATAGGCGACCATCCTCACGGAGGTGGTAGAGGTAAATCGAAGGGTAACGTCGATCCCGTCAGCCCATGGGGAATGCCGGTAAGTTCTATCAGACAGCCATTCCGCAATGAAAATATCTAACCCCATATCCAGGCGAAAGGAGGATACAAGACGCGCCATGTCCGCAACGTCAACAAGTGGGTTGTCACACCCCGCGTGCGTAACGGCGGCAAGCGTAGAGCCAAGTAGAGAGACACTACCTTGGGGATACATAGCAGAAGCGTTTTGTTTGAATGGCGACCACGTGTAAGACGGATGGGCGGAGCAGGAAAGCACTGTACTTGTACTACTATAGGCATATATGCGCCGGGAAGAGGCACAACTTCGAGATACTTGCTAGTTCTCGGCGTGTCCGTATCTCGGTGAGCATATTGGTGTTTGTCCTCTCCCTGTAGTATAGAATGGCTCGTTTGGAGGAGCTAGCTGAATCTAGGCGCGGGATCTCCAGAACGGGGACTCAGTCGAATCTCTTGTATAGATAGTAGCAGGGAATACACACATGTTATATTATATTGCGTACCATCTGCAAGCTGACTATCTTGGTCTTTGGCGCTTTTTTTCCTGCCTGATATGCATGCTGGGAATCTCGGGGCTCGGGAAGGTTGTCTGCATGGCTTACGGGAAGGGGTTGCTGGGATGGGGGACCTTCGTTTACCAAGGAACGTGTAATCGCCCTGCGGGCTGGAACCGAGCTGTTGGTATTTGCTCCGCGGAAGCAAGGCTGTTGTTAGTTGTGCCCTCCTCTTCTTCCAACCCAGCAGGGACCACCCATCCCAGGTCATCCCTCGTTATGTTGAAGGTGTTGATCTTGGCTTGAATGGTGCTCGTGTGGCGCAAAAATCTATGGGATGTGTGACAATACAATCGGCCAGAAGTTGGAAATACTTGCTGGAGCCTATTGTCGCCTTGAGTTTTTATAGGATCTATCAATAAAATAGAGTATGTCGATTACCTGGGGCTTTGTTTATCACCTTATGGCTAGTTACTCAGATATCAAGCCTCAATTCTTAGCCACACACAGTCTCCTACTTTAGGGCCGCACGAGCACAGAAAAATATAAACGTCATAGTTGAGTCTGTGCTATAGCTCAATTGGGTCTCTTAGTATACATTTACCATAGGCCGCCATAGCTGACCGTGGCCATCGAAGGGACAAAGATACTCCAGTTGTATCCGCAAGAAAACGCCGTTCATAACCCAGTTTCATAACAATAACGACGAATCTCTCGCTGTTTATCACCCCTCTTCCTATTCCCTCTCTTTCAATCTACCCTCGGGCAAGCGACTGCATAGTTACCGCTCTTACAAACAGTCGCAGAACCGTAACTGCAGCAGGATCCGGTGGGACTGCATTCGAAGATATCGCGTGTATAAAACCCTCCTTTCCCAGACTCAGTGACTTCCTCGCACAACCCGCAGTACGCGCCCTGCGGCGTGTTCTTAGCGCACTTGCAGCCGTTTTTTTCACAGGCGCGTTTCTCTAAGCCAGCGACGTTTGCAGTGACGCCGCCACGGCTCATGTGGTCATTGTCGCGCTTGATCTTGCCCTGGACATTGAGAGCTAGGTGAAAGGTCAGCGGTGTGGTGCTTAAGGCAGGCGCAGAGAGGGGGATGTACGGGCGTCGTCGACTGCAGCGGAGACGCCAGCGAGGAGGGGCGCAAGGAAGAGAGCGATCCTGATGAGCTGCATGGTGACTGAATCGATGAGAGCCAAGAGGCTATCTTAAGGAGGGAGTTCAGCCACCCTCGGAAGATTTGTTTGCGTTGAAGCGACCAGTAAAGCAGTTGCGACAGAGAAGATGGAGAGAAACCCTCCTCGCGGGGACCATCTCCCTTTTCTCCACCTGACAGCAATCCTGCCCGTTTCGCCCATCACAGAAGACAGCGATCGCCGACTGCCAAGGAAAGGCTATGCGCTACCTGCGCCATTCGGAAAGGGGTCTCAGACCCCGCCCCCAATTTGCGTCTCTCATTGGATGGTGAGCGAATAAGGAATCATTTCTCACTGACGGTTAGATCGTCAGATCGAGAAGCGGCACGGGAATAACGCACTGCACCAATCGTCGATACTTTGAGACGAGACGACTCCGAAGCTGTGTCGCTCAGCGGGCAGCCGGTGAGGTGGAGTTAAGCTCGGCAGTTTTAGCAGGTGAGGGCGACAGGTATGTCGGGTGTGAGGTTTATATTGCTTACCTTGGCCAGCTGGGATGGGAGATGGCAAGGACGTGCCTTGAGAAGTAAAAAAAGGTGGCGAAGCTCTGCTAGTCGCTAATGGGAGAGCTGTGGCTGATGCGGGGCTGGGAGAATCGTGGGGAGAGTATAACGGATATATGGCGTCACTTAGTCGAGCTAAATTTAAAACCGTAACAGCCTTCTAATAAAAAATACAGGCCGGCCCCAATCGAACTCCACTCAAAAAATGAGACAAAAAGAAGGATGCTGAAAGCCTGCTGAAGAGGCTGCTTTTGTTGCTATTTTGTAACGCTCTTTTCAGGTACCAGCCACTATAGTACGGTCCGCGCCGCAAGGATGCCCCGCCCCGTTGCTAGTGCGGCGGTGCACGAATCCTACTCTCATACATATCTCAGCCTTTCCTAGAATATCAATGTAAGAAAACCCGCTCGAAGATTCTGACCATGGGGATTCGATGAATCCTATCCATAATGTCATTGGTTTGGAACGCCCATTTATAACTGGATACTCACTTTAACACCCCCAAAAAGTCGCCACTAGAAAGGCCTTGCTCAACGCCTAATAGCTACTATTGCGATCTGGGATCGCAAGGAAGGGGATGTTCTACCAAGCTGCTTTCAAAACATATATTTAAAAAAACTATAGCTGTCTATGTCTCTTTGCCCACACTGACCTGCTCTACTGCTCTCTCTGCCTCATCTATATTACCTAACTTCTCTAGCTCATCAAACTTCTCCACAACCTGCAACGTGGCATAGTAGGCAAATGGCAGCGCAATAAACCAGAATGCAAAGTTGATACTTGCCGTGGCTATCAACGCCGTCGGCACTGCCTGCACTCCAAACCCCACTGCGACCGCTGCCGTCTCAATCCCCCGCAACAGAGAGCTGTACCGGATCTGGTCGCCGGGAGAGTCCGACAAATTGCTAATGCACCAGTAGATGTAATTTTCCACCATACCCATACTGATTCGCTCAAACATATACAGCCCGAAGCCGCGTCCGAAGGAGCTCTGGTCTCCCCAGTCCAGCGTCGGCTTGGTGTGGCGATACTCGTTCTGGATGTACACGGCCCAAATCCACGTCGTGCTATTGAGCAGCGCGATCAGAACGAATGCCGTGATGGCGCGCGTTTGCCGCCGTTTTGCCCACGGTAGGTCCACGATGGAGCCGCTCACCCAGGTGGCTATCGTCCCCACGACGGCTGAGAGAAAGCTCGCGAGAGCGCGCGAGCGAACCGTGAAGTATGTCGCGAGGTATGTGCCAGGGTACGCCTGGATCCAGCCATAGTACCAGAACAGCGGGAATAGGAGCAAGATGGGCTTGCTGCGGAGAAGGCGCCACATCTCCTTCGCTTCAACCCGCCATGCTGTCCCCCGACGCGCTTCGATGCGAGTCCCGTCGTCACGTTGCACCTTCTCTGGGTTCGACAGTAGCAGGCCAAAGAAAAACCCGAGGCATTGAATGGCGATGAAGCCGAGGTAGGTCTCATATCCCACCTTGCCGCGCTGGTTTGTCTTATGGTTGATAGCGAGGGAGATGGCGCCCCCTATGATATTCCCAAAATTCCGGAACGTGAACCACGTTGCGATGTACCGCCCGCGCTTCCCCTGCTCCGGGTACCCCGTTGCAATGGCGCCCTCCACGCTCCAGAAGAACCCCGCACTGATTCCGCATGTCACGGCACCCAGATATACGAACCACGTCGAGCCGAACCGGTTGTTGACGTATAGCCCTGCGGCGTAAAGGGGGTAACCGAGAGAGCCGATTGCAAGCGTCCAGCGGAACCCGATGATGTTCGTGATCCACGGCCCGGCGAAGCAGGTCACCGTCATAAAAGCGTAAAGTAACGCGTTGGCCGAATTCACGAGGTCAGGGCTTTGTGAGCCGCCCACGCCGAGGCCGTTCATTGCGCTCCATATTCCAGGGGCGCTGAATGCGCAGATACCCACGACGAGGATCTGGAAGAGGGTACTGCGGAAGAACGGAGGTTTCTGACGGACTGGCGGTGGGATGGAACCCGTCGCAGTTGTGGGGGAGCTCGAAAAGAGCTCCCCCTTCTTGACACTAGACGACGTTGACATGCTGCGTCGATGACTAGGGCACAGGAGGTGGGCTGGGGATTGTATGAGGATATTGGTACAACACACTACACTTTAAACGGCTCAATAAATCCATCGTGGCACTATGCCTGTTCTTATGTATGTCTTGGACAGTTCGTGACGATCTGTGGACCTGTGCTCTGTAGATCTGTGAGACGTCCATCCGATGAGCACGCAATATGAGACATCATAAACGTGACAGCCACGCTACCGATAAGTCCTTCTGGGCCTTGTACGGTAACATCGGCCACGTTCCTTTGGCAGTGAGACGGCAACGCTTAGTATAGTGATTCCCTGCTCTAGGCAAATGAGAAGCTACTTTTTGTTTTCGTATGTTGGGTAGTTGTGGAGTTGACTGATAACAGCTGCAAGGTTAAAATCGCGTGCGAGACCGAGGACCACATGTTTGGGCCGAGACCAATTAGCTACTCTAGACGCCAGTCTACACTGGGCAGTATATCTTGAAGAAGACTAGATTGCCATTTTAGTTCTATCAGCGCCGTATTAATTGTAGTACTTAAAGCTAGAGAATTCCATACATCGCACTATACATGTCGTGCTACTATAAACTGCCGTTATGTCGCGACTCCGTGCATTGAGAACCCTGGCAATAATTTAGTACTGTATTGCTTCTAAAGCCACTACCGGGGATTTGAAGGCGTACATTTCGTAATTTTAGCACGGATGAGAGAATACCGGGAACTTGGATCCCATGGGTTTACTGTGTGCATGCATTATGATAACGGGGATAAAAGACAGGGCGATATCCCCCCTCTTCGCGGCGGGGTAAGCCGAAGATTCAAGTCCACAATACCTATAAACTATATCGCTTTCTCTTAATAAAACTGCAATATTTAATTCATCATGGCGACGACTGTAGAGCAGCTTGGGATCAGCTCTCTCAAGCTTGACGGCGCTCCCTCGCCGTCGCTTGTATTTGAGCCGTTTGACCTACCGGCAACTAACCAGCGCGTACTCGGCGCCCCTTACCCCGCCAACACTGTCACCCCGTTAGCTCTAAAACCATCCGTCCACGACAATACTGACGTCGACCTCGACACAGTCGTGGAGACTATAAAGTCTCTCCAGGCACAGGATGGAATTCTCTCCAAGAAGCTTGCCCTCCATGGGACTCTGCTCTTTCGGGGCCTCCCGATCCGTAGCGCGGCAGACTTTAGCAAGTTCGCCCACGCCTTTGGTTACAAGCCGCACGAGATCATCGGAATTGTTGTAGATAGGCAATTACTTGCACCAAATGTAGCACCTGCCAACGAGGCACCTAAAGAGGTCCTAATCTACAACCACAACGAGTCACCGCAGGTCCCGCACGCACCAGAGTACATTTTCTTCTACAGTCACCGAGCACCCGCAAAAGGCGGAGAGACACCCATCTCCTCATCGCTCGAGCTCTTCTACCGTGCGCAGCAAGAGATCCCCGAGTTCATCGCCGAGCTCGCCGAGAAAGGCATCCTCAGCAGGGTCACTTACAAAGAGGGCAAGCAGTACGAGGGCGGTTCAACGCTGCAACAAGCATTCGGGAAAGAGATCAAGGACGGCGACGATGAGGCTACGCGGCGCACCAAGGTCGAGGCCCAGATCGCGCGGTATGGCCGAGGCAAGTTCACGACGTGGGAATGGACAGACGACGGCCTGGTGCTGACGCACCGGCTCCCTGGGATCCGCACACAGCGTGGCACGAACTTACCAACGCTGTTCACGGGGTTGGCGTCGTACTACCGCAACTTACAGGTGAACAGCGGGGCGCGGCGGAACGTCACACAACAGCTGTTTGGCGACGGGTCGCCCATTCCGGACAAGTTCCTCGCGCGCCTGGCGGAGATTACGGATGAGATCCGGGTGCTGCATAAGTGGCAGCAGGGAGATGTGCTTGTCTATGATAATGTCGTTTCGCAGCATGGGAGGCAGCCGTGGGAGGGTGAGCAGTCCGATCGGGTGGTGCTTGCGAGCTTGTTTGATGGAGATGATGTTCCTGGCGCGTATGGCTTTGGCGAGTGGGCGCAGGTTGTTCAGGCGCTTGATTTATAGTCTATAGTTAACTTAGGTATTTTAGTGTTGCTGGACGAATTTAATGTTTTTATGTGGTAATCGAAGCCAAGTTGTATTCGCGTGGATCTAAGAAGTGATCCATGGAGCCCTGCATTCGGATATGATATGATGTTGGGGAACCAGCCGCCCTGTTTTCAAGTTCTCAGCTGGCAATGCAACACTTTGATTTTGTATTACCATTCTTGATGCCCGTCAACAAGCCTAACTCTCAACTTTCTAGGCACAGGCCCACCGCCCACGCGCCAGGTACTAGCAAAATGTCTACGGAGCGCACCTGCCCCAAACTCTTCATCCATATGTCTGGTGCGCCAGGTTCTGGGAAGAGTACAATAGCAAGACTACTCGGCCAATCCATCAGTGGAGTAGTCATCGACCACGACGTTCTCCGATCCACTCTTCTTGAATCCGATCTTCAGTTCGGCCTGGCAGTGAAGCATGCCTATCAACTCCAATTGGCGCTAGCCCAAGACATCATAAGCAAGGCCTTAGCGTTATATTGACAGCACCTGCAACTTTCAGGTCGTTCTCGATCAAGGAAGTGAACTCGCTAAACAACAAGGCTACCACTATTGGTATGTTGAGTGTTAGGTCCGAAATGTTGATCTATTGGACAGGCGGCTGCGCTCACGAGACTCGATGACTAGCCAGCGAACTGGTGTCGACTGCCCTCCCGTTGCTGCTGCAAATGGTACTGGTGAAAGTGAAGACCACCGCGCGATCTTCAAGAGATGGATTGAGAATCCGTGCCGCCCAGAGGACAATAACACTGCCATTGTAGACGCAACGGAAAACCCAGAGATGCTTCGAGATCATATCCTAAAAAGGATTGCCAGCTAGCTGAGGGTTGCAGGCCCACGGTAGTAAGAATGACATGTGGCTTAACCTAATACTTTAAACAACGCTTACTTGATGCAGCATCCGTGCCGTCATGAAGTTGACGAAAGAACGGGTGGCTTTCAGCCGTTATGTAAGGTCAGACTAAACCAGGCCTGGTCTTCTGGGACAACTACGTTGTCTGAAGAGGCTGAGGGATTTAGATCTTGGGTGTAGTGATATTAAGCAGGCAGTTTGGGAAACAAAGGAATCTCTCATATCTATCCAGGCAGACCAGCTATATTTCAGTGCAATAGTGATAAAGAAGAGAAAATGTTGGACAATTTACAGTAGATGGGCTGTAGCATTCTATTCTTTATTATTGCTGTTGTCGTCAGTAGCTGACGGGCAGAAATTGACGTGTTGTGGCCAGAAGACCCCTAATCTATAAACAGACGGCCTGTTTGAGAATGACATAACCCATCTAAAACTTTAGGAACTTCGGCTATGTAGCTAAATTGAATTGACCAACCACCATATTCAAGACGGGACCAAAGAACTTTCACAGGCCGTGCCAAGGCCAGGCCCGACACGGCTCTAGACCACCGAGATTCTTGAGATCTAGAGCCGTATCGGCCCCTTTGCGGCCCTCAATGTCAGGTAGGCTAGGTGGACTGTGATACTCAAGACGAGGCCACTCAAGTCAAGACCAGTCAAGTGAGGCCATTCAAGACGACGCCTCTATGACGTCCCATCGCTCAAAGGGATTACCGGAGTTTGGTACATGGTACCTGCGAATTGCCTCATAGCTATAGCTTCCGAGCGACTCCAAGATGAGAATGGTGTTACCACGGACGAAAGCTGCCACGAATTGACAAGTCAGCTCCAGCTCACTCTAATCGTCGATGCGCGAATAGTCATTAGCCACAGCTCGCCATAATCTGGGATGACGTTGGCTTAATGGAACTTGAAGGGGGGGAAACCCCCCTGGGCGTGTGTATAAAGGGCCTGGCAGCGCATCAGTGGTCGTTTTATTCTCCAAAGTACCCCTAGCAGCACTGCACGACCCTGTCGCTATCACGATGAACTTTTTATCCTCCCGACGCTCGAGCGGCGGCAACGCCAATGTTTCCTCTACGAGAAGAAAGAACAAAGACCAGCTGGGCATGCTCGGTCTGGCCGACAGCACGCGCAACAACACCGTCGCCACGATCGGCGAGTTCGTCGGCACCTTCCTCTTCCTATTCTGGTCCTTCGTCGGTGCCCAGATCGCAAACACGCCCAAGCCTAGAGATGGAGCTCCGCCGAATACATCGAACCTGCTCTTTGCGGCGCTGTGTTTTGGCTTCTCCTTGACGGTAAATGTGTGGGCGTTTTATCGGATTACGGGTGGGCTGTTTAATCCTTCGGTATGAGCTGCCTTCCCCTATAACCACTTGCGGCGCTGAGCTGATGTTGAAAAGGTGACGCTTGCTTTGTTCCTTGTTGGTGGTCTACCGGCCATGCGCGCCCTCTTAGTCTTTGTTGCTCAGATACTTGGGGGGATCTGTGCTGCGGCGGTGGTGTCTTGCCTCTTCCCGGGGCCTCTCAATGTTGAAACAGGGCTGGGTGGAGGAGCGTCGATAGCCCAGGGGCTGTTCATCGAAATGTTCCTGACGGCGCAGCTGGTGTTTGTGATCATCATGCTCGCAGTGGTAAAACATAAGTCGACATTCCTAGCTCCCGTTGGGATCGGACTCGCGTTCTTCCTGACGGAACTCTGTGGTTTGTACCGGCCCAATTGTGTCAATGTGACAGCTGTCTAACGTGTGAGAATAGGCATCTACTTCACCGGAGGGTCCCTCAACTTCGCCCGCTCCCTCGGCCCAGCAGTCGTGAACCGCCACTTCCCAGGCTATTTCTGGATCTACTTTGTCGGGCCCCTTCTCGGCTCTCTCCTCGCAGTGGGCTTCTACAAACTGCTGAACGGGATGCGCTACCAGACGTGCAACCCCGGCCAGGACCTCGACGGCGAAGATTACACGCCGCAGGAGAGCGGTACTCTCAGTGGCGGCTCGGGGAGCGGAAGTCCCCCGCTTAAGCACGCACGAAATGTCTCTGGGGTCACCGCGGTGGATCATGACGAAGCAATTGGCGGCCAACCAACGCCGGTACAGAATGACCGCTATGCTAATACGCAGTTGCACCAGGACGGAATTTCGCCCCTCGGAAGCAACACTTATGCGACCAATGTGACCAATGCGACCCCAGCATACAACAGCAACGCAGCTGTGCAGCCCGGGTACGCGGCTAGAGAGTATGTGTAACGGTAGGCTTTGGAAGCGAGCCTGTTGAAGGCACCTGAGAGATGGCGAGAGAGAGCGGAGAGAGAGTGTCGTGGGTGTTGTGGGTGGGACGTTATATTCGAGTGACAGCTATTAGGTTGTCTTATTTTCCATGCTGTATATTCCCGCCATAGCATGATTGAGTAGAAACCAATTGAATCCAAATCTTGTGTATGACACGGCGAACAGGATACCCTATTATTTCGAGCCAGTAATATCGTGCCTGCCAAACACCCATTATTATTCCAGTCCGCCTTCCCTCCGCCTCTCCAGTTGTCTCTCCCAAGCCGGCATCGCCCATTTCACCATGTATTCCGACGTCATGAGCTGCTCCGCCGTCAATCTCTCGGCGGGTTCAAAAGCCATCATACCCCTCAGTAACTCTTCCAAAGCCTGCATCTCACCGCCTTTCATATCCCATTGGCATGACTCGGGCGCCTCTCCACGTCCCATGTCCCACATGCGCTGGTGCAGAGGACGAAATACAGGCGTGTAGATCCTCTTCATGTCGCGGACCCAGGAGCAATCGGGTTCGAAGAATTCCTTACGATTCTCCCATGCGTCCCACCAGCAAGTGGGTGGCGGACCAAGCGTGCTAACCATTTCGGCCATTATATCATCTCTATCCCAACCGAATGTTTCGAAGAGAGCTCGCTCACCAAGTACATCATATAGATTGACGGCGAGTGTCCATATGTCTGCAGCCTGCGTGATGTGTTCGTTAAAGAAATCTTCGGGAGGAAGGTAGAGAGCAGGTGTATGAAGCTCGGGGGAGGGCTCGGTTGCAACCACGAACGAGGTTCCATAGTCGGATATTCTAACGATTGGTTCCACGAGCTTGTCTGCGGGCATCTTAATGCGCATCGGGTAGACAGCATAGGGCGGTGCGCGAGGTTCAACTGCCGCGCCATCAAACCTCGTTACGGGAACCTTGTCAAGGCGGTAACGATTATAGAGCTCCCCAGGGCTGAGACTATCTAAACTTGGACCGCATAGAAGAAAGTTTCTTATATGTAGATCTAGATAGCATGAGAACCATTGGACATGTAACTGAAAGCACTGGGTTAACGAAGTGAGTTTACGTACCACCATGACACACTCCATGGGAGTGCAGGTAGGAAACCCCCATAATCAGTTGGGCGGCGATGGATCTTGCAGTCTCAATAGGAAACATAAAGTTCACCGAGTCTTCTTTAGAGATTGCAATACTACTGCTCGCCGGTTCTTGTACTAGGCAATTGTGATGCCCGTTAGGACCATCGAACGAAAAACAGTCCAGTAGTTGTGGAATGAACCGCTGGCCTGGGTGCATCGAGTCGGCGCTGCGGAGCATCCGGAGAGTAGTGGCTTCAGCGCTTTTTGAAGATTCACTCGCAACTAGAATCTTCATTGATACATAGCGTTGCAGGTGTTTGTCACGGGCTAGCCAAACTGTTGAATAACCACCAAAACCGAGCTTGTGCACAACCTCGTACCGGCCATTGTGGAATTGATCTCCGATGACGGTGGGATGATAGCCGCCAAGTATGTAATCTTCAAAGTCCTCTAGATCCACTTCTGGGATATAGATATCCTCGTATAATGGAGAAGCATTGCTAGAGATGGAGTAGGAACGACGATGGGGGAATTGTTTCTGGTTAGGAGTCGTGCAGGAAAGCGAATGTGGTGGGTGACAGAGTTTGTGACGGATCTTTCCAGGAACGATATTGCAAGGATGATCTTAATCTACTGCAAGCTACCACCGGTATAGAGTAAATGGAATGCTGCCAGCAAGCGAGTCTCATAGCTAAATTATAACAGATTCGGAGGGGTTGGAATGATAATGGAGTACATTCTTGTACTCCAGATACCAATACCCCTATCTAGTGCACGGACTAGTCATGGGTCACAGCCTTGTTAGGTGGAGCGTCAACAGGTGTTTTCAGGTTATTGACAAAGCCATCGTTAAAGGCTAGAACCAGGATAGGGATGCGAGTTAGTATATTATTTTCAGAAGGGACAAACTATTTTGAACTCCATTTTCCCGCTGTGTCTCTCATGCTTCATATTAACATTTCAGTATAACCCGTGAAAGTCTGTTTCACCTCAACGGCAATGCCTGAAATTCTTAGCCTTATAAACAACTTGTTGGTAAGGGTCTTGCTTTAGGGCGGTGGCGATGGGAGGAAATCTGGCTTATAATGGTCAGAAACAAGTATACCTTTCATAGTGTTTATAGGTCCACTGTTAGTATATGATCCCATCTCGTGCGATCTAAAAGTCTGAAGAAGCAATTTAAACTGATAGCATTTCTCTTTCATTCTATTTCCAAGTAAATAATGTAACAACTATAGCCTTCAGTAACTGAAAGCCTCTATTTAAATTACAGTTGCAATCATTCCTGTAATGTACACTCCTTCAGATATTTGGACGGGATAAGTATCCCAGCTACTTTCAGAAACGGCCACGAGTACCTTTTAAACCGTCGGACATCGGAGCGGAAGTGTATTCCGGTACCCGTCTACCTCTGTTTGGTTGCGGAAGTTTGGAAAAAGGGGGATACGAGAGGCAGCGTCTGCAGTGGCGACGGGCAACGGCTCCAGTGGAGCGCGCGGGAAGCTTGACCTTGGTGTGGTGTGGAGGACATGGACGTGGGCGGGGATGGCGACGATTAGGCGAGAGTGGATGGGGATGGGTAGGAAGTGCAAGAGGGGTAAACGGAATAAATGATTCTAAAGGCTGTGCTGGACACGGGAAAACGAGGGGGTTTCCCCTCAGGAAAGGAAAGTGTGTGTCACACTGCTGTTGTATGTTGAGTCAAGGAATGTACCTTGCGTTATCATAACTTGGAAACACCCCTTCCCGCCCATTAACACATAAATAGCCTATTTTGCAGACTCGCATCCCACTTGGTTTCCTACTACCTTAAATGTTAGAAATCAGCATCTTAAATTTGTCCAAGCTCGCCCCCTTAATTAGCCTACAGGCCAAAGACTGCCAGAGTGTTTTTTTGTGGAAAATATGCACTTTGCGATTTAAAGGGGTAGGATACGAGGAGTACCACCGACCTACTGACGTCGTGTTTCCATGGAAGGCCTGTTGAGCTGCTTGTGACCGGCACTGGATGCCGCATGGCAGCACCGTGCCTGTGTTGCAATGTGGAACATCACGCTCCAACATGGACCGACTCGTTTCACGACGATGCAGTGCAAATCGTATACGAGGTCTCAGACTCACTGTTGGACAAGACTGTGCATCCCGTTGGTGCCCGGATCGTGCGATGAGTGGTGCTTGGTTTGATGTTTTCCCCTGTCTCCTTGCGAGTCTGCCTTACCTAATATTAGCTTGCATGGAAAAGGGGCGATCCATGAAGCGATGGGAAACAGCTCACGCGTGAACACGTGATCTCGCACTTAATGGGACATGAACTTTCAGACCATTTGGACGGTACCAACTGAGTCAAAAAAAGAGTCTATGATGGTTGGATCACAGAGAGTAATCTTCATGTGTGAAGGCAACGGCATACCATCAAAGGTGATATGCCGAGGTCTTCGGTGAGTCAAACGGTATGGGCCTAACGTTATGGCTGAGCAGAGCTGAAGTTCTGGACGCGATAGATAGCCAGTGACAACCGCAGTTTAGACAAGGAAACGTGGACTATACCAGGATGCCGTCTGCAAATGCCCATGTGCAGACATTTGTAATGGGCATGATTGATTGAAACGGAAACGGATAGGCACAGCGGGGAAAGGGTAAAGAGGTCCATCTGGCGGTCAACTGGGGGGAAAACACCAGCACATCGTCCCTTAGGAAGCACCTCAACCGCAGTCAGCCTCGCGAACTGTGGACAACATCATGGGGTAACCAATGGCATCCATTGTCCCCTCTGTCCCACTGTACCGGACACCAATCTGAGCTGCGTGGGCCCGAGTAAGCATATCCAAGGATCGTCATCAGGTCGGTGCCTTCGCAACCCATTCGCGAACGAGTCGCATGCCCGTTTGAGGGCGAGGAAGCCCTGCGTCCGCGGCGCCGCCATGCAATTCTGGGTGTTCGGGTCGCGGAATGCTGCGGTGTTTGGGTAGGACCTGGTTGGGGTTGCATGTCAGCGGCGGCGGAATGCTCTACCGACTCGCTTGGCGCCGTGTTTGACAGGAGGGAGGAAGGGATGATGGTGTATGGGTGTTGGAGGCTTTGGGAACAAGACACGCGAGGTTTGCTGGGATGTGCAGGCTGATGCATCGACCGTGCCTTGAGAGTGCAGACGAAATTGATTGATGGGTTTTGATGGGTGTGGTTGGACGACGATGTATCGCAGGTTGCCGTTGCGTCGTTGCAACGTCTCACCCTCCATTTCCACTCTTCCGCGGTTTTGTACTGTACACAGAACCGGCTGTTCAGTAACCACGGCTCGGGCGAGACATTTGGCGTCGAGGTGGGCCTGTTCTCGAAGGACCCGTTGTGCTTTCTCCCTTCCGTTTGCAACGGCGGCGGCAGGCGATACGTCTAATCTCTTAGGGGCGCGCGGGAGCGTACGGACGTAAACTGTTCCGTGCATGGATTATATAGACTATGGATTAATCATCGACGCTTGGCCCTCGTCGTACTCCAGATTCGTCAGACCGCACCAGGCATGCATAGGTGTACGCAAGTACAGTACACGGCGAACACGCACTCCAGTTCTCCATCTTGCCAGTGATTCTGGCGAGCTGCCTCTTCTTCGCTCGACGCTGAGGCGTCCTGCGCCAACAACCGCGTCTATAGATATCCTAATGCTCGTTGATGTACGTGAAGGGCGCGCGCGGAAGGGGAAGCGATCGCCGTTGAGCTTGAATCTGCGCCCGCGCGCGTGGCTGTGTGAGGGCTTGCCTGAAGCATGAAGCATGAGCTGTGGGCGTAGCATGTATGAGAACTCTAAAGTGACTTCTTTCCAGTGAGCAGTCAGCGCCGGTGACACTTTCCTTCCCCCAAACTCAATTTCGACCACAGCGAGTTTACTTAACTGGATTGCGATGGGCCCCTCCCCCACGTAGAAACCACGCCACTGTATCTAGTGTGCTGGTTGGTGTCCTGGAGGTCCCCTGTGTCCCCTAATATCCCCTACCCCAGCCAATTGATTTGGGTTTGTTTGAACGAGACGCCTTGTGTGAAAGGGGCGGAGCCTAATACCCTACCGTGGCTCCGCTCAAGCAGTCGCCCTTGGCTCCATCCCCATCCCTGGCTTCCAGTCACAATGGAGAAGTTATAGTACAACTGCAGGAAAATGTAGAGTACTTTAGCAATGAAAAGAGGTGAGGTAAGGCCTGACCAGATGTACTCTTTTATGACTTTTGTATGTTTTTTGTATGCCTTTTGTATGGCTAATGCTGGTCGGAAGTACCTCGCTTCTACCAAAGGACGTTAAGACAGGTGGGCTTCGGTTGGCGTCTCTATTTTGAGTATCGCGTGAAGATCAGCTCAACACATTACTGTCTTGACTTCGGCCCTACGAAGCCTATACTTTATACTTTATACAGGCCTTCATGCCGCCCTCCTTCGAGACCTCCATCCACCGAGACTTATCACCACCGTAAGGTAACCACGCTGGTTACACTCTCCACCGCTCGTTTCCCGTTCCACGACACTCTCGAAACCGCTGTGCGCCCTTCAGTGTGGTCGCTCATACATCACCCTCACTACCTATAATCTCCGACGGACTTGGGGGCTTGTCTAAGGAAGTCAGAATCCACGAACGCATAAAACCCTCGCCGGCGAACATATTGCGGACACGGGCTGCCTTCATTTATATACTCGCGTTCGCAGATGCACTGTCCCAAGGTCGCCGGCCCACTACACACCGAATCCCACTCCTAGACAATCTCCGACCGGGATACGCCCCCCACCACAGCAATCGAACACCGTCCTCCTCAACACGTACCATAGCCAACGCCATCCTCGACAATGTCGTCGTCAAACACTTCTCCCGACACCTACTCCAACCCAACCTTCGACTCTGTCAATGCTCCCACGGCCGGACAGGCGTCGCACAAGCGGCGCAGAAGCACCGACGATCCAACCTCTCCCAAGGGCGACAACACAGGCAGTGGCACGCCCTCCCTGAAGAGGATAGCATGTGTGATATGCAGGAAGAGAAAGCTAAAGTGCGACGGCAGCAAGCCTAGCTGCTCGACCTGCAAGCGCCTCCACCACGATTGCGCCTACGACGAGGTCAGGCGCAAGAGTGGCCCAAAACGTGGATATGTGAAGGCCCTCGAGGAGAGACTGAGTATGCCACAACCCACCGCTACATACCCTACCCATCTAACTTCCCCCTTTAGAGCAAGTCGAGGAGTTGCTTAAGACGCGCGACCCCTCAGCGGCGAAGAGCCCCGACCTAGCACGCCCAAACTTCACCGCCGCAAACACCCATACGAGCACGCGCGCCATGCTTGCGACAGCGAACGCGGATTTCGGCGTCAACAACCCAGATATTGCTGTTGTCAATGACCGTGACCACGAGCGCTGGTATCAACCCGGCGACTCGCCACAGCCGGGCATGGAGGAACTCGCTTTTGATCCGAACTTGAATATGGGGGGGATGACAATGGACCCTACGTTTACGTGGGAGATGATTGGATTGGGTCTCGATGAGCCACTACCACCGCAGGACACGATTGATGAGTTGCACCAGATATATTTTGAAAAGATACACCCCTCCGTGCCGATGATACATAAGTATCGTTATTTGGCGGCGATGAACCTGTCAGTCTACCCTCCTTTCTATTCACGCCGAATTTCATCATTTGTGTGATTCCGTTGTTTAGTATGAAAGCTTACGCCTCACAGTGCTCCAAACCAACGGCCACCAGTTTGCCTGCGTTACGCGATGTGGACATTAGCGTGTTCGGTCACAGACAAATACTTGGACCTGAAAGACCACTTCTACCAGAGATCTCGCAAATACGTTGAGCAGGACTACCTAAAGGGACACGGCGAGCATCTGATATCCGTTGGCCACGCGCAGACCCATATCCTGCTAAGCACATATGAGTTCAAGATGATGTATTTCCCAAGGGCATGGATGAGCACTGGCTCTGGCATTAGGTTATGTCAGATGATGGGCTTGCATAGATTGGACGGAGCTGGTTTGGACGTCAAGCAATGCCTTCCGCCGGCACGGGACTGGACGGAGCGGGAAGAGCGACGCAGGACCTTCTGGATGGCATTTGCTGAGGACCGATACGCTAGTATTGGCACTGGGTGGCCGATGTCCATCGATGAGAGGGACGTTCTCACCAATCTCCCCGCATCAGAAGAAGCCTTTGAGAAGAGTAAGCCGGAGCAGACTACTACTCTTTCTGACGCATTCAACCCCAACGGTGCAGAAAAACTTTCCGCATTCGGCAGCATCGCCTTGATGGCGGCTCTCTTCGGGCGCAACCTCGTGCACCTTCACCGCCCCGACGCCAATGAGCTCGATTCCGACCTCAACGGCGAGTTCTGGAAGCGACATAGACAGCTGGACAATATATTACTGAACACGTCGTTGTCTTTACCTTCGCACCTCAAAGTATCGAACGGAAACAATAGCCCGAATATTCATAACCCGAATATCGTGTACGCGAATATGAACATCCACACCTCGACTATCTGTCTGCATCAGGCAGCTGTATATAAAGCAGATAAGAATCACCTCCCGGCGTCGGTAAGCAAGGAGAGTAAGATGCGCTGCATTAATGCTGCGAACGAGATTGCGGCCATCATGCGCATGATCTCTCACCTAGACCTCTCAGCTGTACGCTCCCTCGTCCCCACTTGAAACGATAGTCCGAGTACTAACCTGCATAGATGAACCCCTTTATCTCCTTCTGTCTCTACGTTGCCGCGCGTGTATTCGTGCAGTACCTTAAGAGCCGGCCGGAGGACAACACGACTGGCGATGCGCTGCGCTTCCTACTGGCTGCCATGAACGCAATGAAAGGCAAGAACCCGCTCACCGAGTCCTTCCTCGTTCAGCTCGATGTCGACCTAGAGAGTCTCGGACTACGAGATCCAAAGTACAAGGCCCTTATCAACGGACACTTAAATGTAACCCTCCCCAATTCTCACTACATTCCAGCTCGAATACTAACACGTTTCAGAACCCCCAAGCACAGATCTTCAGGGACCACCACGGTAACGGTACCGACCCATGCAACTTCATGAAAATCGTCGACAACGACCCCACCGTGCAACCCTCGTCACCAACCACCACCTCCGCCCCTGCGCCCGCCACCTCCGCTCCCCCAGTAACCTCTGACCGAGTACCCCCGCCCTTCAGTGGCTACACCGACAGCACGATGCCCTGGGTCCCCGCCGAGCGCGGCTTCCCCAGCCGTCCCGGCGCAGGCACCAATTTAGGCAGCATGCCCGGCATTGTCGTCCTACCCAACGCCAACGACACCACCTACGGCGTACAACGCCACTTCACATCCGACATGGACATGGAGCTCTCCTCCGGCGACGCCGCCGTCTCCGACCGCCCCACACCCTCCTCCACTGCCCCCTCCGACGGCCACCGCCCCGGCAACCTCGCCCCAGGGAAGAACTCAGGCCACAGCTCCTTCGAGACCTCGCCTGTCGCAAGCCACAACGTTGGGATCCCCGAGCAGCACCACATATACCAGCAGCATCAGCAAGGCGGCGAGGGGGGATACATGCCTGCGCTGCAGAACCCGGGCGCGATGGCCGGATTTGGGATGGGCGGGTCGCCCGGCCGGGGCGCCGAGTTCGCAGGCGCGCAGTGGGAGATGGCGTCGGCGTTGACGCCGATCGGGGAAGGCATGTTGAGAGAGCTCATGAGTATTGGGCCGATGGATATTGGAACGTGGGAAGGGCAGGCTCCTTAGGTTCAAGTCGAGCCTGGAGCGAGAATGGAGAGGGGAGGGTATATATAATTCACTTAACGGCTTTTATGACGGAGTGTGGGACAGGAGTGGGCGTTTTTTGCTGGCGCAGGGTCGCGTCTCACAACTGAGGCGCCCGAAATATTTTTCTATTCGATATCAAAGCCTGGGCTCATGGCAGCACCACAAAAAGGGCGGAGTGGCTGGGGTTGATTACATGCGACGGAGCGGGCAGGGATTTGCTATTTTAATCTGGATGCACTGTTGGCTGGGATAACATGGAAGGGGATAACATGAACGGGGGGGATTTTCTATGTAAATTTTCTGTGTTCCTTGTTTTGCTTTCTAGCTTGCTGTTCTCCAGCACGAGGGTGCCGCCCGATGAATCGGGTCAGGGATACATGTATGTATGGAAACTAGGCACACACACACACGCCGCTTCTAAAGAAATACTAAATGTGAAATTCATCACTACACGTCGTCTTGTGTCGCTAAGTTGTTGGGAGTTGTTGTGGGTGTTGGGAGTATGAGATATTGAGAAATAGTATCCTAATAACTTTCGAATCCAAGAACAAGCATAGATAGGTAGGTGGTTATATTAGTCTCAAGTTCAGGACTTATAAATCCAGTGCTTAATCGTTTACCTCTAGCTCCTCGATGTCAGGATCTTTGACATATTCAGGGCCTCTGTTAATGTCAATAGAATATAGCGTAGTGCATTTCCGCTCTCTGAAGATGAAAATGGAAGTCCTTCGAAAGCGCCATAACCCCTTCGTATACTCCTTGCTGGGTGATACTGGGGTCAATATTATCTGGCAGCCAACACGCGAATGTTCCACTCCCACCCAATACGTAGTGCTGTTGGCATTGATATCCGTCTTCCAAGCCGGGTTTGGTGGGTGGTCTTCCTCCAGTCTCTTTAGATCGGCATCCTTAACGGGTCCAAACCGGCCTGTGCTGCGGATGATGTTGAAGACGGCATCGAGAGAGGTGAAGCTCCTGGCAACCACGGTTTCAAACCACAAGTAAGGCGCATCGTAGTCGAACCAGTGACATCCATTCGGCATACCCCATTCCGCCTGCACCACCTGCGTATCTACGTAGTAGCATCTAAAAACGAGTAGCATGCGGCGAATCCATCCGCGGGGGTTGTCGCCACCAGACAGAGTGCCCCAGTTCACGGGGTGTTCAAGGGCACTCAGAGAGCACACGCCTTGAAGACATAGCTCCATGAAGGTATCAAAGACGGCAGCCTGTAATCTTCCACGGATCACCATTCCGAGAAGGATTACCCCCACATGACGGAACCTCATATAATCAGTCCGTGCAAGTTCACCGAAGTGAGCTTCGGAGTAGAATACGTCCCAACCATGACGGTTCATGTCCTCCTGCTCTTCCTTGATCATGGGCTCCGAAAAGTCTTCTTTAGCCTCTATAGGTGCGCCGACTAGATGACAGCGTATCAGCATGCATAGGTTAATAACCTACATTAAAAAAAAAGTTTGAGATATGGATTTTGAGGATTCTCACCTGGCGGTGGGCGACCTACAACGAGGGCGCCAGCGCCTGTGGATGCCATGATTCTAGATCGAGAAGTTGCAAGGATTAATGTGGGTTTAGGTGTCACACATGCGCATGGGTGCTCCTGTTGGTCATGCTAGCGTAGAAACTCTAAATTTTCACCTGACGAATATAGCTGCTTTCTTTCTACAAGTAGAGGAAGGGGACTCTTGGGAATTAAATACTAGGTTCGTCATGTGAGTCATAGCATCATCCGATGTAGACAAACTTGCAATCTCACGACTTTAGGGTATCAAATATCGCCCTTGGGAATGACTGGAGTCTAGTTCACCTCGACTAGGATTTTGGACTCTGGCGTCATAACCGCTGAGCTCTGGATCTAAAGCACCGGGGGACTGAAAATGGAGCTGGATCATTTTATTATAATATAATAGAAGCTATCATCTTTAGGGGTCTTTACTGGATTTTTAAGGGGCTACGTTTTTAAGAGGGTCTCTTGTAAGACTTATAACTTACAATGATTATGATCCTCCATTTTCCAAACAGTTACTGTCAACGCCCAAACAATAAATGAAATTTGTAGACTGTTAGTTGCTTCTCAATTACTGCTATGCACAGTTCCTTTCCCAGACTCTAGACGGTACAAGTAGGATATACTTTTGCTATCAACAGGCGCCTTCAACAGGTCTTGTTTTGTGGTGATCGCTCTGGGACTTATAATTTTCCCAACTACTCCTTGCTCCAAGCCGTGGCTCCCAACTAACGCCAGACAATACACTTATTGTGCGTGATACTCATACATCCATATCCATACCTCAGGCGCCCCCTCCTTCTTCTCCCTCCTGCGCCTTCGCCTTACTCTTCTTGAACCCTTCCTTCCCCTCACTCAAATATGCTTCCACAGTCTGACCCGCAAAGCTCCTCCCATTCATAACACGAACGCATTCCGCTGCGGCAGCCTCGTCCCTAAACCTCACGCTCGCCACGCCCGCCTCTTCAAGATCGAACAAGACAACATTCGTCACCTCACCAAGCTTCGCACACTCCTCACGGATATCTTCCTTGATATCCAGAATCGCAGCCGGGTCCTCCTCCAACTCCTTCAGAGTGAACATGTGCTTCAGCACCACGAGCTTCTGTGGTTTCGGACCAGCCTCATACAGCACAGCTGGATCATCGTCATCCCAGTCCGCAAGCCTTGCATCCAGCTTTTGCGTCTTCTTAATAATCTTCGCCTTATCGCGCGCACTCGTCTTCGCCCTCTCTCTCGCCGCCTCCTTATCAGCCGTGCTGGCACTGCCGGCCCCCTCCTCCGCCTTAGTCTTCTTATAACTGCTATCTGCCGCCATCACGCGCATCTTGCCGCTGCCGCCCAGATCCGAGTACCGGAAATCTGTATCGTCCAGCAGCGTAATGGCCATGTTCACACTGGGCGCCTTGAAGAACACGATCAGCGCATCGCCCTTGAACGCCCCGCTCTCATCTGAGTATAGTTTGATTCGAGGGCGACCGCTGTCGATCTCCTCGGCGATCACGCCGCACTTGCGCGAGAAGACTTCGGCGACCTCGTCTATAGTTACGTCGCGCGGGAGGCCAGTTACGTACACCGCGGTGTTGGGTCGTGGGGGTAGGGGAGCCTTCGCTTTTTTGGGTGCTTTTACTACGCGCCCACCAATGTCCTGTGTTGGTTAGCAAATGGCGCTCCATGGACCGGCTGAGGACAAAGGGCAAGAGGATAGAGAGCACCACTCACCTCTTCTCCATTGACATACTCCTTCTTCCTCTTCCTCCTCATATCCTCCACTGTCTCCTCCTCATCCACCCCCTGAACCTTATAAGCCGCCTGCTGCTGCTGCGCTAGCTCATCATCGAGGACGGGGATCCATCTCCTCAGCGCGTCGTCGAATTCGTACTCGGAGCCGTCATCGGCGACCAGGAGGAACTTTTGGTCGAGCTTGGAATACGAGATGCGATCGTCGGCATCAAAGGCTTGGGGGTCAATGGGAAAGGACGAGAGCCCGTGCTTTATCGGTGATTGGCCATCCATGGTGAGGACTTGATCGAGCGGATAATGAGCGTGGGGTTTGTTTACAACTAGAGATGAGATATCTTGGAAAGTGAGGGTAAGGCTGCCTGCTGGTTACACCGCCTTGGCAGAACACATGTCCCGTAGCCTCGTCCGCATGATAACGAGGGGATATTTGGTTAGAATTAGCACTTGGATAGCACGATGTGTAGTAGAATCTTCAGCTGCGCTATATACTAGTAGAAAATTATGCAAGTATAACCATTTAATAATAAGTTCCCCAAACTCCTGTCATTATGGCTTGGATAATCACATCCTTTGAACCTTGAGCCGACCCCATGCTATACCCCAACGCCGACGCTAAGTCTCAACGAGACTACTTAAGACCAAATATTACTATGTACGAGATCCCCTGAAGAGTACGTCTACTATCTCGTCCAAGAAAGTGAACATGAGATGAGAACTGCAGTCATATTAGCAAGCGCACCATCGGGTTCTGTTCATATTTCACTCACTTCAACCGGGGATTATTCAGCGTAGCAAATATCCTCCTGCTTGCAGCCTGTGCATTGACACGGCCAACGACATTCCCGACCAAATCTGGAATGAGCGTTGCAAGCATCAGGCTTGCCTCTGTCCTCGTCTTAGCCTTTTGTGCCGCTGTCCGTTGCACCATCTCACGTTTCTTCCCTCCAGGCCACATGGTATCTTTGAGTAGCGTGATATACCTCATGATTGAATCCTCCAGGATTAAAGTCTTGACATTTTCTCTGACTTTCCGCTCAATCGTTCCGCCAAGTAACTGGTGCAAAACCACAACGACGGCTCGACCTCGGAGCCAGTTATTCCCGCGGTTGAGCTCGAAAACCTCCAAGAATATGTCGCATATAGGTTTGACGAATGGCTCTAGCTCGCGGTTCTCGAAAGCATTTAGCTCTGCTTCGGCCTCGGCTGCCGTCATTGGGTCCTCGCTGACAAGGGGTGGCATGGTGGTCAGTTGGTTGGTTGCTGCAGATATAAGATTCTGGCCTGCCGTTGACAACTGGTCGAGAACTGGAATATTTCCCAGAATATCTTCCATCCCGTCTGTGACCGAGTTATAGAAGCGAGTCATCATATCCTGCTTGTCCTCTAGGTTACTAGGCGCCTCCGTACCGGGAGCAATGGCGCTCTGTGATAGGAAAGAGCGAAGATCTCGGCTGCGGCAGACGTCTGGTAGGAGCAGAAGCTCTCGTAGGTATTTCTCCAGAGCAAGGCGGCGTTTGTGTAGAAAGTCGCTCTGTAGTTTCATAACCATCCTCCTTCGGGGAAAGTCGAGGTGGCGGACAGAAGGATACTTTTCGCGAAGTTTCTGGTGCAGTTCGAGAAATTCGCTGTATCGGCGAGTGACTGCCCAAGACGCAGCAACCATCTGCTCACCAGCTTTTCGTTGTACTTCGACGACATATATGGCAAATTCTCGCCCATCTTCATCCTTTCCGACCATTATAGATTTAATCCTGATCGTGGAGCGACCATACAAGCTGTTATCACTCTCCTGCACAACATATTGCTGTCTTTGAAGCTCTTTCCGCCTGATCTCGCGTTGCAAGCTGGCTTTAGACTTCCGCAAAATCCGTAACTCTGCAGTATTATTGGTGAGCTCAGCCTTTCTCGTAAGAGACTCCACAACTGCATTTTGTGTAATTAGACGCTCGATATCGGTAGTCAGGACTGTTATAGCCTCCGCAAGGCCCAAGTCACCTGGCGCCGCCTCGTGAATCTGATCATTGACATCTTCTTTATCCTCATCTGGATCATCATGTTCGTCAGATAGGAATTTCTCCTCGTCGCCAAACAGGTCATCGTCTGTGAAGACTCCAATACGCGAGGATGTGTTTACAAGTCCAAGAGACGCAATATTCGGCCTGCCACCTTCTTTCTGCGACGAGTCAGTGGAGAGAACATCAATTGAGTTCCGTGGCGATCCTTCCGCCTTGCCAAACAACAGGCTTGTAGCAGGAGAATCCCCATTGTCGAATAATGACCCTCGTAAGTCGTCAACATTGGGGGCATCTTCCATAATGTCATTGAGCGCTGCTTCCATTGCCTTGACAATTTGATTATCTGGCGCGGCCGGTCCATCATTATGGTCTCCATCCTGGTCTAGGCTCTGTATAGAACCAGCAAGAGCCTCACTATCCGCATCATCGTCATCGAAAAGCGGCGAATCGCCTTCTCCATCAAGCGAGCGGCGAGAGTTTGAGAGGTCCGTAACGTTACGATGCTGCATACTCGGTAGATCGGCAGACGACTGAGACGCGCGATGCAATGCAATCTTCCTTTGTGGCTGCCGCAGAGAGACTCTGGATACCGCCTTGGGCTTTGGGGGAAGGGACTGCGCCGTTTCATTTCTAGGCGGCAAAGATGGTCTGTCTTGGTCGTCGAATGGATTGTGTGACAGTGATGCCCTTGTGTTTTTCGAAGCCTCCTGTGAGGTTAGATACTTATAAAAGAGGTCTGATTTCTTGAATCCATCAAAGTATTTGCCCTTCATCTTTTCCAGGGCACTTGTCTGCGCGAGTAATATAGTTCTACGCGCAGCATAGTATTGTTCTTGAGAAGCACCTTTCCCGGCCTTCAAGAATGTTCGTACAGATTGCTTTGATGATTCTGATATGTTCAGTTCGGGCTTGGATAAATACGCTTCATGGATTTGCGCAAGATCCAACCGGTCTGCATCAGTCCATGGTGGCAAGTTTGGAGGCACCTCATCGTCCTCAGTTGGGTCTTCTTCGAGAGGGTTCCGGAAGCCATCTACAACGATCCAGAATTGCACAAGAGGCATAACCTTCTGCCTATCCATGTACTCCATAAAATACGATAGTGCCGATGAATCATGCAAAATATCCACAAGCGACGCATTGTTAAGGTCTGAGTTTGGCCCATTATTTGAGGAAAAAACAGGGGTATTATTTCCGTTCGCGCTCCAGTTTCCTGATGCCAGGTGGTTCACTCTTTGGTCCAATATCTTCTTGGCTATTTCCAGCCGGCGGAGATAGACAGAATCAACGGCCTCAAGTTGAGAATCCCGTTTCAACTGACTCGATACTTCACTCCGAAAGCGTCTAGCATCTGACAGATTATTCACCTTCCGAGCGGCACGAATGAACTTCTCGAATTTCCGCTCGTTGTCATTCGGCGACAACCGCGGGAAGGGCAGCGAACGCTTATCCTTCGGAGCCGGCGATGCATGCTGATCAAGAGCAGCACGCAGCTTCCGCACCGTCGACCGATCTTGGAGCATTGACCGACCATAATTCTCCATAACTTGATTCCACGTGTCGGGATCAGAGGCTAGCTGCATCACAGGGAACAGGACAGCGCAGCTCACCAGCTCCTCGATGAGAACTGTCACTACTTTGCTCGATATCAGGCTATCTGGCACAACTTTTGGGATGATTTCCTTCGCCAGCGTCCGCAGATGTTCCTGCTGCACAAGCCGTGTATCTGAGTATGCCAGCGATGCTGCTGGATGTAGCTTGCCATCTCTGTATTTTGCGGCGATCGCAAGGTCCAACTCTTCTGATTCTGTGACGTTCCGATTGAGATGCTTTCCTCGAACGACCCGCTCCGCATCGTAGAAATCCTTGAAGTGGGCCGTGAGTATCGGCACGAATCGCTCAATCACCACCTCAACCAGGTCTGTTGATAACAGCCTGTCCCTGATATCGACGAGCGCATCCCTTATTCCCTTATCGACCTCGTCGGTGAAGCTCGGATTGCGACTTATGTTCGAGTACCAAGATTTGACGAAGTCCCGTACTATATATTCGAGTAGCTCGTCGAGAGAGGCGGATATGAGGAAGGAGTCTGGGTATAATGGTCGTGGACTATATGGTTGTCGACTTGGGAGCTTCGCAAGTCCCTCCCGCCATGCTTCTGCGCCTAGGAAATCTGGCCCTCGAGGGCGGGCAATTTTGCTTCTTGGGCCATTGCTAGAACCCCTCGTTGTCGTCAGGACAATCGCTGCGAGTCCAAGGACGGCCACCAGGATACCAGCCACGAAAGCCCACGCTGTCCAGCGCAAGGACGGTATCAGACTGGTGACCCCTCCCCAGGCGAAGAAAATAGCGACCCCTGCTAGGATCACATCTCTTCTGCTCAGGGCCATAGTCTATGTGGACTATTCGTCGGTTTGTTCGTCATCATATGGGGTAGCAACAGGAGCTCTCGTTATCTGATAGGCATGTGCTACGACAGGTGCGGTCCGCTGGTCGCGTAATTATATTGCCGCGCGGAATCAAGGTGAGACATAATATCACCCAAACATATTTTATGGGTTTAATTATCCACGCAAACATACCAACACTAGAAGATGATATTGACTTAACAGCCATAAAAATGAACTATGCTTTGAATTTATGAGTTAAGCTGCCTCAGCGGCCGCCTCCATCTCCGAAGGCCACGGCGGGTCCTCCGTCCGGCGATAGCAAGCAACGAACTTCATGCCCTTGTTACGCTCCACCTTCTTCCCCTCCTCCGTCTCGGTTTTCATAATATGAACACACTTATCCGCCTCCTGTTCCTCATCTGTCAGCCTCTCAAACGACGGATGCGCATCAAAGTGCTGCACCATCCATTTGTGCAGGTCCTCCACATCGGTGATAGTGTAGATAATCCCCCCTGGTCGCACAGCATAAGCGTACTCTGAATTTAACGAGAGTGACACAATCCGCGCCTTGTGTTTCCTGGTCTTGAAATGCGGGTCTGGGAAACAGAGGAAGATTTTCGAGAGCTGTCCCTTCTTGAAGAAGTTGGGGAGGAACTTCATCGTGTTGGCTCGGAGACAGGATGCGTTTTGATAGGCGTTGCTATCTGGGTGCTGCGCCCGCAATGCCTTGATGCGCTCATGTACGTATTCTGTTACTTGTGTTCGGATTTCCAAGCCTGTAGTCGTTAGTATGGCAATCCAGCGTAAATGAATTGGAAGGTAATACCTAATATCAACTGGTCTGGAAAGTGAGGAGCCAGCGCCACCGTTAAACCACCAAAGCCGCAACCAATATCGGCAATCTCTACATCCTTTGTCAATGGCCTTGGATTGTCGCTTGCTTCCGTACCGGCCATTGTCTCGTTATCCTCATCTTTTGCTGGTGGCGGCGCAACATATGCGGGGTAGTAGGACGACCAGTCCATTGCGGCTGGGCTAACTGGGCTGCACAAAATTAGAT
This sequence comes from Pseudogymnoascus sp. SDFLT0511, assembly GCA_030180035.1. Classification (NCBI taxonomy): domain Eukaryota; kingdom Fungi; phylum Ascomycota; class Leotiomycetes; order Thelebolales; family Thelebolaceae; genus Pseudogymnoascus; species Pseudogymnoascus sp. SDFLT0511. The sequence goes on along the minus strand of JASCQD010000005.1, from coordinate 1,402,368 downwards.
ACAAGCTTAATATAAGCATATCAGAATACTCACTATGTTAATTGATGGTCTGAGAACGGATTGGCATGCGCCCTCTGCCTGTAGAATTTCTTCTTGGGCAGCTCCGTGCCGCCCTCATCTCGCTGAGCGGCGCGGTACTCCTCCCTCTTCTGCTTCTTCCCAGCTGCGCCTGCCATGATCCCTGATGTAGAATATGGATCGCCTGGTACAAATGAGTTATGTTGTTGGTAGAGAGGGTAATGGCGCAAAGATAGTGAGACCTGGTGGCTTGCGACTCCAAAGATTATTCACGTTATCGGCCATCTCTATCTTAGCGCCTTTTGCTGACACGCATGACGACGGGTATGGACCCCTGTACCCGTCAAGGTCGTGCTGTACACTTTAACTTTCACTCCGCGCCAGGCAAGAGCTGATCAGCGCGAGGTGATAGATCTGCTTCTTGTCCGTTCCCATCCACCGACCAGATTTTGCCAGTTCTCATCCGCCGATTAGGTGCGCGCCAAGCTCTCATATCTTGTGGAAGAGTCCCATTTGCTCAGACGACAATAGTCGTGTGTAGCCTTCGAATCTGACCAACCGTGAACATTGAGGGGAAACCACGATCGCTCGTGCGCACATATCGCAAGCTCGCGACGATGTCGTGGTCATCCATTCTCCCCAGCAACCTTGAGTATATAGAGATCTGGATCACTCGATTATTTGTAAGTCAGATTTATGGAATATCTACTTGGCCGGCAGCTGACATTATCTCAGCTTATTCTTGGCGGCTTAGTGCTGGGACCATGGCTCCTCCTGGTAGTCTACGACTTCTTCGTTTACATCTTCCGAATAGTCGCATATGAAGTTCCTTTTATCGGCGGAAGAGCACGGAACCGCCCCAGGCCACGGGCACCGAGCCTGAGTGAGCGACCGAGCGGACAACCTCGGGAGTTCAGGATGTCGGTACCGGTCATATCTATACCACCAGAAGCAGGGCAACAAGACGAGCAAGGCGGAGCAGAGAGCATGCAAAGACTCCAGGAAGGTCAAAACCGTCGGAGGAGGCCTCAAAACCCTCCAATAGATGAATAACTGTCTACTTTGCTTTTATCATAATCATAGCTGGGCAACGACCTTTAGTAGATCTCCCACAACACCCATGGCGGTTACCTCGCCTCCCGCGCCACTGCCCTGGACAATAAGAGGGCTGGCACTATATCTCTTCGTGTGGAAGCTTATGATGTTATCACTTCCCTTTAGCGCCGCAATCGGATGCGACTTGTCGAACATTTCTAGCCCGACCTTGACCTCGCCCTTAGCCACATCGATACTACCCACGAATCTGACGACCTTTCCTTGCACTTGGGCAGCCAGCTTTACCTCTTCCATCTGCGAGTCGAACTCGGGGAGTCTCTGCATGAACTCGTCCCCGCTCTTGCAGCTCTCGAGCTCCTTAGGGATCAAGCTCTGCACCGGGAAGGAGGTGGGAGACTCAATCTTCAGCCCGACAAGTCTCGCCAGGATGGTCAGCTTCCTCGCAACATCCAGGCCGTTCAAGTCATCTCTTGGATCTGGCTCAGTGTACCCAAGCTCCTTGGCCTTCTTGACCTCAGCAGCCCACTTGCCGCCCTCGCCCTCCGTCGGCGCAAACGAGTTAAACAGGAACGACATGGTTCCACTGAAGACGCCCTCAATCTTTGTAACCTCATCTCCCGTCTCCACCAAATCCTTCACAGTAGAGATAACCGGCAGCCCCGCACCAACGGAACTCTCGTGGTAAACCTTGGCCCCCGACTTAGCCGCCGCCCCAAAGATAGCCTCCCACAACGAATACGACCCGGAGAACGCCTTCTTATTCGGCGTCACCACGCTAATCCCCTGCGACAGGAACGCCGGGTACTGCTCCGCCACATCCTGCGCACTGGTATTATCAATCACCACCGCCTTCCCCGGCGCCGCAGCGAGGTACTCAATCAGCTTCGCACTCGAGAGGACGTCCTGTTTCGAGGCTGCCACGGTTTCGGGGCTCGTGTCGAGGGACAGCGGGGCGTAGTCGGCGCTGTAGATGTTGGTCGTGCTGCGGGACATGAAGACGACGGCGAGGGAGGGGTTGCGCGGGTTCTTGGCCAGACGCTCGGTGACGAACTTGAGCTGCGAGAGGAAGCATTTTCCTACCCCGCCCACGCCTGTAACTATCAGCGTTTTGCTCGAGATATTGGGACGCGGAGGGGGGGGGGGTGTAGATTACATACCGATGATACCAATGAAAACAGTCTTTTGAGCGGCCATTTTGACGTGAATTGTATTTTCCTTAATTGTTGTTCTTTTAAAAAAGCTTGGAAGGAGAGCGATTGCGTGAATCGGAGGTTCGACGACCGGGCAACATTACACACTGCCAATAGTGGGGGTTTCCTTGACTGGTGGGGGGGGGGTTGTCACCGCTAAACTGTTCTGGGCGCCCGTTCTGCCACCGCCGTGGACATGCATGGAGAGCGTAATCGAATCCGCAAGGTGAACACTGGAATAAAACAGTTTGCGCGCGACGACGACGACGCGGTTTCCAACCCACCATCCCATTCTCGCGGGTGCGCTCTCTAGCCATCAAACATACACATCACCACCTCCTCTCATCAACACCCACAATCCCGCACTCCCATCTCAGCGCCACCACTCGTCCCCATACACTCCCGAGCTTCTCACACTTCCCCCCCACGACCACACCACCCCCCGCCCCAAAGAAGCAAAAACAAACCATGTCCTCCCACCTCTCCAAAACAGACACGCACCTCTACCGCCCCTCCGCCCCTCCCCCCCCCAAACGCCCCAAAATCAGCCCCGCAACAAACACACCCACGCCCTCCTCCCTCGCCTTCACATCAACCCTCTCATCCCTGCTCTCGCGCCCGCCCTCCCCGCCAGGTCCGCGCGCATCGCGCGCGCACGCGAAGAAGAAAGATGATATCTTCACCGCGCACCGGCGGCGCCGGACTGCCAAATCGTCTTCGAGGGGGAAAGAGGGGGGGGAACAGGATATCGGCGGAGTGGATGAAGAGACGCTCTTGCGCTCGCGGCGGCGGATGGAGGAGAAAGCTAAGAAATATAGGGCTATGAAACGGGGCGATATTGATGTGGAGGAGGGCGGGGAGGGGGTGGGGGGGTTGGTGGAGTGGGATCGGAAGTGGACTGAAGCTGGCGAGAAGGGGGCTGATGATGATGAGGACTCGGAGATTGAGGAGGGCGGGGGGACGTTTGCGGATCTCGAGAAGGTGGAGTTTGAGGATGAATATGGGCGCTTGAGGGAAGGCACCAAGGCTGAGCGAGACCGCATGCACCGGCGTCTCCGGAACCAACTCCGCGGCGCCGAGGAACTCGACCGCATGTCCGCGCGCCCCGCGCAGCCGGAATCACTCATCCACGGCGCCACAGTGCAGAGCGCGGCGTTCAACCCCGACACCGAGATAGAGGCGCAGATGGAGGAGCTGGCGCGGAAGCGGGATCGGAGTCCGACGCCGCCGGAGAGTGTGCATTATGATGCTGGGAAGGAGGTGAGGAGTAGGGGGGTGGGGTTTTATCGGTTTTCGAGGGAGGGGAGGGGGGGGGAGATGGAGGGGTTGGAGGGGTTGAGGAGGGAGACTTTGGGGAGGAGGGGGGAGGATGGGGGGGGTGGGGGTGGGGAGGAGGGGGATGGGGAATTGGAAAGGGGGGGGTTGGTGGCGAGGATGAGGGCGAGGAGGGAGGCGGAGGTGTTTTTAGAGGGGTTGGAGGGGGGTGGTGGTGGGGAGGGAGAAGGGGGGGGAGACGGGGAGGGGAAGTAGATGGCTGTAATAAATGGACGAGTACTAAGATTCGCAAGACCAGTAGTAAAAAGGGCATATCACAAACAGGCAGACAGTCAAAAGACCCCAAGTCGTGAGTGAGAAGAAGAGAGAGAGGTAAATATCCCTAACCCGCGTTGTAATTATTATAATCTCTAAGTTCGTAGCTTTATGGACCACCCACCCACCCTCTCTACCACCAACCCACCACCCCCTCGCTGGCACGAGGCACACTTCGAGCTATCTACAAGTCCCGAATCCCGCCCACTCCACCCCATCCATCCATCAAGCATAATTCCTCATTACATCCATCAGCGTAAAAAACCCATTTCAGATCTATCATATCCATCGCATGCATGCCAATCTTTTCTTGCCATCCAAAAAAAAAGAGCTTGTAAAATGCTTGCTGTCTGTGCACGCAACCCTCCAACACCCAGCTACCTCACCTAATAAGGAGGGTAGCACGGGAGCGAGAAAAGGATCGCTCAAGCTTTGACAGCGTACTTGCGGCGGAACAGCTCGTCCACCTCCTCGAGGTAGTACGTGCCAGCCGCGACCGTCTCCGCGGACCCAGCAGGGGTGTAGCCCTTCTGCAGATGGGCCTTCTTCCTCAGCTCGCAGAGCTCATCGTAGACCTCCGGCTTGACCGTCCTCCTAGCCGCGAGACGCGTCTTGAGGTCCACAGCCTGCGCGAGCCCGTCGGTGGGGCCGACGACCTTGAGACTGAGCAGGCTGCTGGCGAGGCCGGAGCCGTACGAGAAGACGCCGATGCGCTTCCCCTGCAGGTCGGCGGAGGCGACGTTGGAGAGGAGGGAGACGAGGCCGCCCCAGACGGAGCCGCAGTACATGTTGCCGCACATGGTGGGGACTTCGTTGGAGGGCTGGACGCGGGCGGCGAAGCGGGCCTTGGTGAGGGCCATGAAGGTCTTCTCGACGGTCTTGTCGGTGACGGAGGTCTTGTAGTCGAGGTCCTTGATGGTGGCGGGGACGTCGGCGAAGACGGCGGCGGTGGGGTTGGTGAGGTAGTCGTTGTAGAGCAGGCGGGCGTACGACTTTGCCACGAGCTTGCACGTCGGGGCGTGGAAGGTCATGTAGTCGAAGCGGTCCAGGGGGGTGTTGGACGCGTCCTCCTCCTTGGCGACGCCGTTACCGTTGGCGTGGCCGTTGGCGAGCTTCTTGAGCGTGGCCTCGCGCTCGTTGTAGGCCTTGTAGCACGCGTCCACGGCCTCGGTGTAGCAGGAGATGGAGAAGTGGCCGTCGACAATGGGGTACTCGGAGGTGAGGTCCGGCTTGTAGAAGTCGTACGCGTGCTGCATGTACGAGCCGCGGAGGCCGGGCTCGACGACCACGGGGGCGTTGGGGCCGATGAGCATGGCGACGGCGCCGGCGCCACCGGTGGGGCGGGCGTTGCCCTTGGCGTACAGCGCGATGTCACCGGCGACGACGATGGCGTCGCGGCCGTCCCAGCCGGAGGACTCGATCCAGTTGACCGAGTTGAGGAAGGCGTTGGTGCCGCCGTAGCAGGCGTTGATGGTGTCCACGCCCTCGATGTTGGAGTTGCTGCCGAAGAGCTGCATGAGCACCGACTTTACGGACTTGGACTTGTCGAGGAGGGTCTCGGTGCCGACTTCGAGGCGGCCGATGGAGTTGGGGTCGATCTTGTATTTCGAGAGCAGGTTCGCGGTCACGGTCAGGGCGAAGGAGTAGATGTCTAGATGGGGTCGTTAGTGGTGGGTGCTTTGTGAGGGGCGGGGAGGGGTCGGTGTGTCTCACCTTCTCTGTCGTCGCAGAAGCTCATCTTTGTCTGGCCGAGGCCGATGGTGTATTTGCCTGTGCTAACGCCATCGAACTTCTCGAGCTCGGCTTGGTCGACGCACTGGAGGCGAGGTGTTAGCAGGTGAATAGATGCATTCGGGGGCGAGATCCGGGCTCGTGTGCAGCTTCAGACATACCTGGCTGGGGAAGTAGATCTCAATGGCCTTGATGCCGATGTTCTGGGGGCGTTCCGACATGATGCGGTGAGAAAGGTGGGATGTGGGATGTGGGATGTGAGATGGGTTTGAGAGCTATTTGAGAGGGGTTTGGAGGATCGTAAAGTGGCAGAAGATGAAGTCTGAGCTCTGAAATGGTCAGTCCAACGATGCTTCCGTTTTGTTTGGAGAAATTGGACTGTTGGAGGCGGTAAAGGGGGAGGAAGGAGGGAGGATGGAGCTAAGGGCGGGGGGGGGTAACAAAGCGCGTAGGGTACCGGTGCAGGACGGTCCTGTCTCGGAGCATGAATTTTTTAAAAAAAGTGGTAATAAGGGGACTCACCTGCAGCAACACTAAGAGGATGAATATATTAAGTGGTAAGTAATTAATGAGTAAGATTCACTGATTTAATTTTCAAGAGAGGGAAAAGTGAATTGATATATAATATTTTGGATTTGTATGAGAGGGATTTTACGGGGGTTAATTATCTTGGGTATTTTGAACCCAGCGGGTTGCCTCCTGTCTTGTTCTTTTTTTCACAGTTCAACAATGGTTCAGTGCGTGAGTTTAGGGGTGGGGGGGTACGTACCAGGCAGCTATTCGCTTAAAATGAATTGTGGGAACCAAAATTGTGGGATCGGATCATTTTTAGTGTGTCAGTGCTTCGATAGAGTCGCGGCTGTGTGGCTTTGCTAGAGGGCTAGACCGGATTGGGGCTGAGTAGGCGTGCGTGGTTGTGGTGGTAGTTCAGGGCGGTGGAAGGGCGGTGGGGTGACAAAAAGTGGGGAATGGGAGCACGACCGAGATCACGATTCGCTGGTGGTGGTGGGGGAGGAGGGGAGGGGTGGGATGAGTGAAAGGAGAAAGGGGTGGATGTAGAGAGTAGTGGGAGAGTAGTGGGAGAGTAGGGAAAGTGAGGTGTGTAGGGAAGAGAGTGAAGAGTGAGTAGATGGGTAATCTAGAATGAGGTTATGCTGTTGGTATTTATTGTATGGATAGTATTGTTAGTGGTGGTAGTATTGTTAAAATACTAGATACTAAAGAGAAAAGGCCTGGAAGGGGAGCTTGATGGACACGTGCAAGAGACAACGGGGAAACGGGGAAACGGAAGACAGGAGGGGTCCAACTGTACTGTAAGTGGTAGAAACGGAGGGAGGGGTGTGTGTAGAAGGAGAAACAAAGGAGAGGAGGGGTGATAGGTGATGGGTGTGAGTGATGGGTGATGGGCGGTGGGCGGTGATGGTGAGTGATGGGTCGGTGATGGGATGGGCAGAGGAGTGCATGTAACGGATAAAGGGGGAAGTTGTCCGAGCGGGGGGTGTGCATATAGATCTCCAGGTAGAGCTCAGAGGGGGGTGTGCGTATAGCTCTCAAGGTAGACGCTCAGAAGTGGGGTGTGCGTATAGCTCTCAAGGTAGACGCTCAAAGGGTTGAAGGACGAGGGGGTATGTGCACATAGCTCTCCAGGCAGACGTTTAGAGGCTTCGAAGGAAGACCGGGGGCGGAGAAGACTCTCGGAGAAGCAATGAGGAAGAAGGAAGATAGACAGGTGAGCTGAGACACACGTGACATAGCGTACTCATATACGGAGTGGCGCATAGCATAGCCATAGAAGTAGTTCAGTAGTGGAATGTTTCAGACGGCTAATCCCGTCAACAGCACACCCAGTACTTACAAGAAACAAGAAACAAGAGACTGAGTGAGTTACAAGAAATGCACCACATACAGTGCAGTATAGTACCCTAGAATAACTCACTCAGCTAGAGAAACTCAGCCAGAGAAACTCAGCCCAGAGTAAGTCCGAGTAAATAACCCAGCTACCAGACCGTGTCTACTACCTGCTACTACACTACTATACAGAGTAATGCGGCCATATAACACGACTTCTCCAGCCATACAGTATATATTCTGTATAGTATAGTAGTATAGTAACCATTAATGCCTCTACTCCCATCTACCTCTCCCTCCCTCCCTCCCTCCCTCCCTTTCTCCCTCCCTCCCTCCCTCCCTCCCACCTCTATACCCGTTGCCCTGCCCTTGCCCTTAGCCGGCCCATGGTCGCAAATGCAGCTATCTCATGGTGTGCCTGTCGCCCGTGTCGTTGCCCCTGTTCCTGTTTCAACAAGACCATGTTGAGAGAGAGTGAGTGTGTGTCTTGACTCCTGGTGCTGGTGCTGGCGCCGTTGACAGCCCACCGCCGTTAGATCACCACTAACACCTGAAAAAGAAGATCCTGCCTGTCAACTTGGCTTGTACTGGGTAGCCACTAGCCACGTACCCTGCAGTAGAATGCTTGGTGGCGGGGTACCTCATGGACCACTAGTCGGTACTTTTCTGTGGCCGTTAGTGCGCAGAACCTCACCCACACCACTCTCACCAGAACCAGTACCACACCCAATCGCCTCTACCAACCGCTGAACCACCACCCAAACACACCCACAACCACCCCCCCATCCTTCCCATCATCCTCTCCGTCCCTCCCATCCCTCCCATCCCTCCCCTCCCTCCCCCGTCCCTCCTGCCATGCCGGTACTTCCATTTACACTACAACTTGGCCCTCTAACCGCTGTACCTACCCATACAATACCACACCCAACACCATATAACAAACACACCACCCCGTACCTTGCTCTGCCGTCAACCAGGCCCTCCCCCCCCCTCCCTCCCCCTTCCCAGCCAACCACCACTAAATCACCGCCCAACACAGGCACAATCACTGCACACTATCCCGCTTTCCAACCACTCACATTGCCCTCGGGCCCCGATCCCAAAACATCCACCTCGCAACAACCTCCGTCCAACTGGACTCAAGGACTGACTGTACACAATACTGTATCAACTACCAACTACCAACTACGGAGTATATCCAACTATATCCACCGACTCATTATTCCCTCCACCACAATATCCATATCCTCGAGCCAACTAGTGTCAGACCACGAACAACGCGCCACGACTATTTTCAGCGCTTATTCTCTCGCCCTGCCGCTGCGCATTGCCTCACTTCCCACGACCAGTCCATGAGCGAAACCTGGGCTTGAAGGGAACCACGCCATCCCAGCGCGAGCGCCATCGGGCGTACATATCCAGCCTCGACACAACTCCACCCGCGGTCACCATCTCTCGAGGCCTTCAATATGGCTCCTCCCGACCACCAATCGAGCGAACTCGGCCGACGAAGGTCGTCCCAAAGGCACTCGGTCCGCCAATCTGTCGACGATACGATTGACGAGGGCGACGACCTCTACGGACTCGAGACCATGGGCGTGTCCGACGGCTTCCGTCCGCCTCACGTCCAGAACCACAACCGCATCTCCTCCGACTCGTCACAATTGAACACGCCTGGCTCGCGATCAGCGCCTCCGCGGCCGCCGAGTATATCGAAGCCGAGGATGGTCGACAACTTTGCCCTTCGGCACGATGGCGCCCCGGAGTCATCGTCGTCGGGGCCGACGGCTGAACGCAACGATCTTAGCCCTCTGAGCCGGTCGACAAGCATCTCGACTGATGCTCCCATAATAGTGCCCGATGGGCCATACCAAGGCCCTACGAGGCCTTCGCACCCATATCGAATGTACCCGCAGATGGGACGCCCTGCGAGGGCAGCGAGCGTCGCTACTACTTCAAGTTTCCCGGCGTCGGACCACACCTACAGTGGACCCAACGGCCCTACGCACCCCTACGGCATGTATCCTCAGAATACGGTTCCGGAATCAGAAGCAGGCGACATCGAGCCACCATCAAATATCCCAGTCGGCTTTCCAGGGCTATCCGGGAACCAATATCAAAGGCGATTAGGCCCAGATGGCGAAGAGGCCGCTGATATCATCGGCCCAGACGGCCATACGGAGCAACTCCCACCATATACGAAATACCCTGATGAAGTATTCGCGAGGAAAGTGATGACGGCATCCGCCCCAGGACCCTCAGGGTCTGGAGCAGCTGCCTCGGGCGCAGGAGGGATGGGCCTCGCAACTCGCAACCCGGAATTCTCCTCGGAAAACCTCGCCATCTCGCCCATCGAGCCGACGTCTCCACGATCCACGCTCTCTGTTCGAAGCGGCGAACCTGTGCGGAGAGGCGACGCCGCCGCAGGCGTAGAAGCGGAATCGGAGAAGCCGGCCGAGAAGAAGTGGAAGACGATGGCGAAGCAGAAGGTGTGCGGCTTTCTCCCGGTCTGGGCACTGGCTTTGGTTGTCCTGCTCATCGTCGTCATTGCCCTGCTCGTCGGTAACATTCTTGGTGTCATGGTTACGAAACGGAAAGAGGCGAACGAGGACAAGCACAACGGGCCACCTGATCTGCCGTACGTCCCCTCCAAAGAAACCCCTTTTGTCACATACTAACCCATCCCACAGTGCCTCAGGCGACTATTACACAACCGTCACAACAACCGTAGACGCTACGCCCCTCTCGTCTCTCCCCACCGGCCTGCCTACCCTCCCCACAGGCACCTTCTCCCTCTTCATGGGCAGCTTCGACGAAACCCAAGCCCTTTGCCTCGAAGACAACGCCCAGAACCCCGCGTGGTCCTGCGACATGCCGCCCGCCAGCCTGGAAGTCACCATCAACTCGCTCGGCCTCGACGCGCCCAAGACGGGGAACCACGCCTTCTCCCTCAAGCTGCCGCAGGGCGCCACAAAGGGCTTCTCGTACGGCACGCAGCCGCCCGTGTTCAGACCGAAGAATGTAATGACCCTCGTCAGCGATTACGATGACCCGCATCTGGGACCGGCGTGGTTCTTCCAGGTCAATTACGATAAAATCGTCATCCTCCCCGAGGAAGCCCTAACAGCCCCCGCCGCCCGCATCAAGCGCGGAGACGACGGCGTGGACGACGACGACTACACCACCGCCACCGCCTCTCCCAACCCCACGACCGACACCCCAACATCCACCGCCTCGGCAGCCTCCACACCCACGCCCTCCTCCAGCGCGCCCGCCACAAACAACTTCAACGGCGGCTCCGGCTCCGGCGCCAACTCCGGGCCGTGGCCGCCACCACCGGGCAGCTACCCGCGCCACAACGTCGTGGGCGCGGGCTCATCCCCGTGGTTCTGCTACTGGAACGGCACGCTCCTCGAGACCTTTGTGTACCCCAACGCGACCTCGCAAGCGAGTGAGGCGTGGGAGGCCAAGTACGGCGGCGGCGGCGCCACGACGGCCACGGGGTACGGGAAGCGGACTATTGAAGCTGCTGCCGTTGCGGCGGCGGGGGGCGGGACAGCGACGGCTGCGACGGGGACGTCGTCGTCGTCGGGAGCTGCGCAGACGGGGACAGGGACGGGGACTGCGGGCTTGTTGGCGCCGTACCCGAAGGTTGTGAAGATTGAGGAGAGGCGCATGCCGAGGGGCGATTACGATCAGCCGTACTGCATCAAGATGCGGATTTCGGGGGATGGGGGCACGGCGGTGCCGGTTAGGGGGGTGGATGGGGGGGCGGTGATTGTGGTGCTTGGGGAGAAGGTGGGGATGGGGGGGAAGGCGGAGAGGGATGGCGGGGCGGGGGCGGATGGGGAGGAGGTGTGGAAGAGGGGGACGTCGTCGGAGTGTCATTGTGGGTGGGTTGCTGAGTAGACGGTGACGGTTCGATGTGCGCTTGAAGAAAGAGCACGCTGCGATATAAAACACAGCGGGTGTGGATATGTGCCCAGAGCACACAGCGAGAGAAAACGACGACGACGACGCATCCTGTCTGTCGACAGCGTGCCATTGGTTTTGTGGGTATGACACGGCGTTACCCCTTTTTTTACCCTTCATTTTCGAATTCTTTGGAAGAAGCGGGGCGGTGGGGGGTATCGGATGCCCCCAATGAATAGGGGGTGTTCCAACGGCGCAAAATAGGGGTTGTTATTTGGTTCTTTTATGGTTTTTTGTGGGGGGGAAAGCGTTTGGTGGGTTTGGGATGGGTTGGGATGGGATAGCGGGTTTTGTTGTTATTGGAAAGGGCGGGGATAGGGGTGGGATGGGTTGGTGGGTTGGGTTTATTGGTGTTCGTTTTTGGAATTTCTTGGGGGACGGGGGGGGAGGGGTGGATGTATGTCTATGTCTATGGGTGTGATGAGATAAGGGGGGGGGATGTGATGAGATAGGGGAAGGCGGGGGGGTGAGGATAGAAAGAGGTATATAAGGTTATGCGACGTACATAATACAAATACACGTTTATCACTGCAGTTACGCCACGCTCTCGGTTTTGTAGTTTGGGAAGTCTCTGCGTGAGACTGAAGTGGGAGGTTGGTGGGGGATGGAGGGAAGTGGAGGGCTAAAAGGGGGGGGGGATTGTTGGTTGGATAAGGGATGGGAGGGTGAAGAGGGGTGTATAGCAAGACTATACTATACTACTGCCTAACTAACTAACTATCCCCCAATCCGGCCCCTTCCCCTCCCCTCCCCTCCTCCCCTCCACGTTATAATCCAATCCCCCGCTCTCCCCCCACATCACTCCCCCACCTAATGCGTCGATATCAGCCCCAAACCCAAACCCAGAACCAAAGAATAAAGCAAGCTATATCAAAACACCTAATGAAGGACTTAGCACTCCTCCCCCCCCCGAAAAAAAAAAAGAGGCAAAACATCAAGGTGGGAAATCCGTGTTAGCAGCAGGCAGCATCATATATATATTCTGCATAGTGGACTTTGTTTCCCTGCCTGTTCTGGTGGTGTCTTTTCTTTTTGTGTGTGTGTGGGGCTAAAACTGTGAAACTGGAGGAAGGTTTGCTGGTTTTTCACTTTCTCCTTCTTCTCTCTCGTCTCCGGGAGGGTTCGTTCTGTTTTTTTTTGGTCAAATTTTTGTCGGTGATGGACTGCTTTTTTCCCGGTTCTGGCTGTGAATCCGGGTTTCCTGGTTCTGTGAAATCAGGGGAAGGGTATCATGTAACCTCCTTCACGACCACTAGAACCAACTCCCAAAGCACAGAATAAAAAGGTACATCCATGAACACATAAAAGACTTAAAAGAGAGGGATCAAGTTTGAGAAGAAAAAAAAACCACAAATCCATGAACCCCCCCACCTAGAAAACTCATATACCCGCCAGAAAAAAACCGTTGGTATGAGAGTATGAGAGAAATCCCATGCATGCTAGCTAAAAAGCGCAAACAAAAATAAAACTGCTCAATCTGTTTTTTTTTATAAAAGAGGGGGGAGGGGAGGAAAAAAATCCAGGCCATAGGTGGAAAGTTTTCGTCTCTCGTCCCAGCTTAACCGTCCCAACAACCGACCAACCCATCCATCCACTAATCCCATTCGTCCATGGAGACATACGTATCATATCATAGCAGCAAAGAAAGCGACGCCCTCATCCATCCCATCACCCATCCGTCCCAGCCCCCTTCACTCCCAATCACCACCTAAACCCGAACCATCCCATCCTCCCAGTTTTCTCAGGACAGCATAATCGCTCAATACCTCCTATCATACTCCCTCGGATACCCACCCTCCCTCATCCCAAACTCCCTAACCGGCGGCCTATCATACCCACCCCCCCTCATATACGGATCCACCGGCGGCGCATACCCCCCCCTGTAAGGGTCATCGTACGGCCCCCTCCTCGGGGGCGGCGGGTAGTCATCCATCGGTCCTCTAGCCCGCGGAGGCGAGCGCCCGTAGCGTCCGCGGTCGTCGTAGTAGTCGCGGCGCGGCGAACGGTCGCGGTAGCCGCCGCCGTCGCGGCGGGGGGAGTAGCCGCGCGGGCGACGGTCGTAGTCGTCGCTGGGGTAGGGGCGGCGGGGGGGAGAGCGCGAGCGCATGCGGTGGTCGCGGGGGATGTCGGGTTGGGTCTGCGTGTGTTAGTGCGGGGGACGTGGTGGAGCAGGGGGGAAAGGGGGGCTCACATCAGCGGTGCAGGTCACGCGAGCGCCTTTGAATTCGCGGCCGTCGAGTTTTTCGACAGCGGTGCGGAGGTCGGCTGCGGTTTCGAACTCGACGAAGCTGCTGGAGGTGTTAGTTAGGGGGGTTGCGTTTGGAGAGAGTCAGGAGAAGCTCACCCCTTGCCGTCACGGTCGCGGCCGGTCTCGGAGTAGACGACGTCGAGGCTGGACTGACGCGCAAAGTCCTTCAGGTCCTATATCCCGATTCCAAGTAAGTTGATGTTCCAGGAATAAAAGTTGGCGCGCACTGTGATGGTATGGTATGGCATGGCACGGTTCAATTTAGGAGGTGCCAGGCGCCGCCGACAGGATCAGCGATGCGTGACTGCCTCCAGCTCGATCGGCGAGGTTGCGATATCCAGGTCCTGTCCCTGGTACATCTTGTCACGCGGCAGCAGGAGAAGTGCTGGCCATGAAAGAGTAGGAAACTCAAGGAAGGGTGTGGGTTGGAGGGCCAAAGGGGGAGGTGGAGGAGGTGCCAAAAGTCCAGAGCCAGCTAAGGCTATGGCCCAGTCACACCGGTCTGGTGCAGATCGGCAAGTGTATTGCCGCCTTGTAACGTCTCCACAAGGAGGCTAGATGGCCCGCATCGGAGGAGAAGATGGGATGGTTTATATGAAGCCTAGGCGTGATTTGCGCCGCGCACAGGGGCTTTTCACGCCACGAGCTGCGGTCCTCCCATCACAGAGGTCTCACGGGTTGTCCAGAGAGAGCGAGAGCAAGAGCTGAGATCCACGAATCCGGGAGCAAAGAACGAGGGGGGACAGACCTGCCAACTGGTTTCGCCGGGGAGTCCCGAAATCTGCATCCTGTGTGGGGTACGTCTGGGGCGCGGGGCCGTACGGTCGGTGGCGGCGAAGTTGTCGCGCTGGCGCGCTCCGCGGGCGAACTGGACGGTCAGGCGGTCGCCCTTGAGCTCGGAGCCGTCTGTTTGGGGGGTTAGAACTGGTGTTCGGGGTGTGTTGTGGGGAGGGAGATTGTCGGGTAGATGGTTTCGATGTTATAACGTACGGAAAGCTTGAAGAGTGTTAGTATAGCTTTCTGAAGAAGGTCGGTGGGGTAATTACCAGGAACAACGTCTCGAGCATCCATGGCATCCTCGTACTCGATGAATCCAAAGCCGTTCATGAGCTTGATCTCCTTGATCGTACCGGTGCCATGAGTGGCGAAATGGGCCTCAACGTCAGCCTTGGTGGCTATAGCAAGATCAGCATCGTTACTATCAGCGATAGCGCCAGCACGCGGGGTTGATGCTGTTCATGCGGTGGCATCATTGTCGCGGGAGATGGGAATGTTTGCTCGTACCATCGCGCGGGAGGTTGCCCAAGTAGAGCCTCGTGGAGGACACCTCCGTCATGTTGTCGAGGCTGGCGGGTGAATTCTCTCAACAAGAGCAGGTTCGAGTAGGTCGCGTCGACGCGAAACAAGGTATATGATGGAAAAGAAGATCGATACCTAAGAGAGTATAAGATCGAAAGGAAATAGATTGAATATGGGGTCCACAAAGCCTCTTGTACTTTTGTGGTGGGTGAAGAAGGTGGGAGGATGGGAAGAATGCAGGAGGATGAATTGAAAGGTCGAAGGGTAGGATGCGGAGTGGAGTGTGGAGATGAAGTCCTACTGTGAAGTACGTACCACCAGAGCGGTTCAATAGAGTGCAACGTTAATCCGGGCCAACAAAGACAAAGGGTTCACCAGTAGTATTTAGTATCAGATAAGTACTCGAATATTTATTACATTTTATTGTATTTGTATGTATAATATAGTGTAATACAGTACCACAGAGTAGCTGTAAATTAACAATCAGCCCAATGGGAAATCAACATTAAAGTCATCTTTCAGGGTACAGAGCCTGGTTCTGTTCTGCACGCTGGAACGGTCAGGGTAAAGTCCCCGTCTAGTCCCCATCAAAGTCCCCGTAATCTTCACTGTCTTGCACTGTTTTCCGTCCCAATGCGGTCCAACGGGCCGTACGCTCATCCGACCTGTCAAAAGGTACCTCCAAGTCTCATGCATTCCGCGCGCGTATTCTTGTACCTAATATACGGATCCATGGTTTCTTTATAGTACTCCGCATATTCGGGGAATTTCCAAGATAACTAAATATCGATATTTGGTCCAGACAGCCAACGACCACGCGTCCGAGACATCCCACTATCACACACTGCGGAATATTTATTTTGTTTCTTTTCAATAGTTCCTGCATCAGGAGGATTTAACCTGCGACCGAACCAGCACGGCTGAAAGAGATTGGCTGGTTTAATGAATAGGCGCCCAAGGCTCTGGCTGGCTGGCCCCGGGTAAAGGGAGCTTGCCTGTTGACATGACATTGCTTGTTGAGAGTTGAAACGAAACACCATGAAGCACATCCCGCACACACCTCCCCGATCACCGACTTCACCAGCAGGGGACACCTGTCAAGTTTCCAATCTTTCAATAATCATGCATTTACAATCATTACCCCCTACCCCGCATACATCATCATTTACAACTAACAAAGAACGCCAGCCAGCTACTTGGAATGTGCTGTCCTCCCCAAACAAGACCCTCCCATCCCGTTCCCGGGCTACCATTGAAAACTCTCCTCAACTCCTGACGAACCCCCTGGATATCATACTCCCCGTCTCCTCCCTCTCTCCTCTATCACTCAGCTCATATCAACAGTACGGGTATCATCACCTTCCTCCTCCGCTCCACCCAGCTCGTGCTCCACCTCCTCCACCACGAACCCCTCGTAGTCCTCGAGGTTCTTCTGCACGTGCACCTTGAACTTGATGATATCATTGAGCATGCGCTCAACCTCCGTGTGCAGTTCCTCCCTCAACGCATTCGCGCGGAGAGTAAGCTGTTCATACCTAAACACACCACCATTAGCATTCCCTCCAAACACCTATAGGGGCAACGTAGCACATACTCAATATTAGTATTCATCTCCCTCTGCTCCATCAGCTGCACCGACTCCGTCAACCCCCCCCTCATCTTCGCCAACTCCTTCTCCATCTTCTCAATCTGAGTATCCGACGCAATCTTCTGCGTCGTCGTCACCTCTTTCGTCTTCTCAAACTCCTCCTGCGCCGCCCGCACCCGATGCTCCAGCGCGTCAACCTCGCTGCGCTTGTCCTCGATCGCCTCCTTGATGCCGTCCAGCAGGTCGTGGTTCTTCATCATCGCCTCCACCACCGCGCTGCGCCGGTCAGAGACTTCCTTCTTGAGCGCCATGAAGGCGCCGCGCGCTTGCCCGCGCAGGTCTAGGCTGAGGATCTGGTGGGGCTGGTAGCCGCTGACGGGGTCGGCGAGGAGTCTGTCGCTTTCCGAGCCGGCGCTGTTACCCATCTGCGAGCTGGAGAACTGCGGTCCCTCGTTGACGAGAATCTGTAATTCGTAGTTCTTGCCCTTCGCATTAGGTGCTGTAGCCGGGATGAGGCCGATCTGGTAGCCCAGGCTATTGTAGTTTTCCACCAGGCGCTCGAGCTCGTCGAGTTTCCGGCTAGCTTCAAACTCCTTCTCGTTGACCTTCTTCTTTGCATCTTCCAGCCGCGATGCCGTAGCCTCGATGCCCTTCTGGAGGCGCTCGCGCTCCGAAGTCATGCGGTCGATGTCTTGCATGCTGATTCCCTGGTCGTCGACGGACTTTTGGAGGTTCATGCGCTCGTCCTCGGCGTCGTTGAGCTCCGCCATTGCCTTCTTGATCTCGTCCTGCAGGAACTGGATGCGCGTCTCGTACCTCTCACACTTTTGCGCCATCTTCTCGTCATAGCCCTCGAACTTGACTCTGTCTTCCTGGAGGATCTTGAAGTGGTTGTCCAGACTGTTGATGTCGGGCGTCG
This sequence comes from Pseudogymnoascus sp. SDFLT0511, assembly GCA_030180035.1. Taxonomy (NCBI): domain Eukaryota; kingdom Fungi; phylum Ascomycota; class Leotiomycetes; order Thelebolales; family Thelebolaceae; genus Pseudogymnoascus; species Pseudogymnoascus sp. SDFLT0511. The sequence continues at coordinate 1,384,909 of JASCQD010000005.1, read as the reverse complement.
ACTTTTCCACCTCTTCAATTTCGAGGCGGAGACGCTCGTTCTCGGCTTCGAGAATCTTCATCTCTTCTAGGTACTTGGAGTTGGCGTTCTCAAACTGGTGTGCCATGTTCTCGACGTGAGGCGCCAGGACACGCTCCTGGTCGTCGTCGTCGGCATCCTCGTCCATCTGGAGCCACTCCGAGTACGCGCCGCGCAGGAAATCGAAAATGATGCGGTCTCCGCTGACATCGACACCTGCCTCAAGACACGCATCATCGTAGTGGTTTGCAGCATACCCATCCAGCATCTGCGCCAACTGCATCATCCAATGCAGCAATCCGAGGAATGTACTCCAATTCTGCCCTCCCACCGCCGCAATCTGACTCTTCGTAATGCTCTTCTCAAACGGATACCTCAACTGCTTCAAGATCGGCGGGACCTCCTGATCGATGTTCTTCAGAAACCTGTAGCTCGGATCAATGCGATGATACAGCCACTGAAACATAAAGTTGAAATCCTTCTGCGTCGGCGACCGAATCGTGTTCTGCGAAAGCATATGCTTCATCTCCATCTCAAAATTATAATTCGCCATATAATCCAACAGCTCCTGCCCAATCTTCGTCTGGTACGCGCGATCCTTCAACGGCCTCGGGTCCCTCGGCACCCCCGCCGGCGCCGGCGCCTGCTGGAAGAAACTCTGATGCGCGCCACCCGGCCCACTGCTCGAAGCACGCGACCTATAAATGCTGCTCCTCCTCTCGTTCGCCTCCTGCGACGGCCTTGAACCCGCCGACACCCCGCCAGGCGCGAAGCTCTTGCGCCCGCCGCCACTGGCGTTCTGGAACGAAGTCCGCTTCACCGACGACAGGCCCATGTCGGCGAGGTTTGTGCCGGAGGAGGAGCGCTGGAATTGTGGCTGGTTTGGGCGCGAGGGCGCGAGCGAGGCGCGGCCCCCGGAGATGGAGCGCGAGTGGTTGGCGGTGAAGGCGCCGGGGCCGGAGATGGAGTTGGAGCGCTTCATGGCCGAGGCGGGCTGTGGGATGTTGGAGTTGTAGTTGATGCCGCCGAGGGTCTGGTTTTGCGCAAAGTCAGCGATTTTTGTTTTTGGTGAAAGGAGGGGGGGGAGCATGAGGCTGGGGGGTTTGTTTACTTACTTCTCGGGGCCGGCGCACGCTGAATAGGCCAGTGTCTTGCGACATTTGAGGGAATTCGTGGTCGCAAACCGGTTTATATAATGTTTCTGTAAGCAATAAGGCGAATAGTGCCTGTTGCGCGGTGTTCTCGCAGTTGTGGTGAAAACGATGTGGTTCTTGGGTTGTGATGCGATATCGAAGTCTTGTTGTCCGCGAGACGAGATGTCATGTAAACAAACCCCAAAATGGGGACTTCTGATTGGCTGATTTCAACAACTACGCAATAAGGCTGAATTGCATCAGAAAATTTCCAGAGGCCATAATTATGGAAATTATAATGTACTGGATTAATAAATATCTTCTAAATCGATCATTTATTGTATTGAGAGGCTCATCAGTATTCGGCACCAAGTCACGTGGTCGGTCGTCTCCATGCCTGAGCCTCGGCCCGTCAGTGACGCCAACTTCCCCAGATAACTTCGGCGATGTCCACCCTTCCACACACTTCGATCCCCTCAAATCCCATAACCACGACGTGTCGCAAAGGAGTAGCGAAGTTGTGGTGAACAAGTAGTCACTATGGTTATCAGAGAGGATATCGTCGCATCAGCTGTAAGTACACTCTTCTTCCCGTCATCATCACTCGATAGTCGCTATGTTTGCCCCTGCTAATGCTCATCCAGGTGACATGTGAGAGAATCAACCTCCATCCCCAGAGCGCAAACACTGACAGTTCTCCCAGTCCTTCAGGATCCAAGCGTTGCCGCATCCCCGGTGGAGAGCCGGATTGCGTTCCTTCAATCGAAGAACCTCACCCAAGAAGAGGTAGACGCTGCGCTCGCGCGAGCAGACGGCCAACAATCGGCGGGCCCATCATATGCAAACTATGCACCGCAACAGCAAGTAGCTAGGCAGCCACCTCCTGGATACGGAGGGGGCTACCAACAGCCATGGCAGCCACAAGCGCCGCCGGAGCTGCCGAAGAGAGACTGGAGAGACTGGTTCATCATGGCCACAGTCGTGGGTGGTGTCGGATACGGGATATACACCGTGGCTAAGGTAAATTTTCCGCGATATTCCCAAACTGTACAGGTCATTAACAGAATCAGCGCTACGTCGTCCCGCTGATCGCCCCCCCAACTCCCCCTCAACTCGAGCAAGATAAGGCCTCGATCGATGCTTCGTTCGAGCAAGCCTTCTCCCTCCTAGACCAACTCTCCAAAGACACCGAGACCCTCAAATCTGCCGAGGAGGAGCGCACCACTCGCCTCGACGCTGCCCTCGCAGATGTCGAATCCGCCATTAGCGAACTCAAGACCTCCGCCCGCCGCCGTGACGACGAGTCCCGCCGTACCACCGAGGAGGTCCGTTCCCTCAAAGACCTCATCCCTAAGGCCATTGACGGCCAGAAGGAGAGCACCGATGCCCGCCTCGTCGAGCTCAACGCTGAGCTCAAGAGTCTCAAGAAGCTAATGGGTCAGCGCATGGCCCCAGCCTCGCCCCAGCCCTCGACCTTCGGCGTCGGCCCATCCGCCCGCGCTACTACCACCCCATCCAACTCCACCCCTGCCCCGTCCGCACCGCAGTCCAATGGCACGTCTTCCCCGGCTGCGCCTGCGTCTGAGGGAGGCCCAAAACCGGCCTCGGTCAGCAACGGAAAGGGCACTGAGTCTACTGCATCGCTGGCTGGTCGCGGCTCTAGCACCCCGTACAGCGCGGGTGTGCCAACTGGCCGCGCACCCATCCCAGCGTGGCAGATGGCAGCGGCCAATAAGGCTGCTGCTGCTGCACCGGCGGCCTCTTCGAGCACGCCGCCAGCTGCGAGCGCGTCGGACGCGCAGGACGAGGCACAGGCTTAGGTGGGGTTGGTTGTAATATCACGGTTGGGAGTGGAGAGCGGGGAGGAAGAGAGGGGCTTGCATGGGACGGCGCTAGGTATAGTGTGATAGCTACATATTTGTTGTATTTTTATGATCAATAGGATGCCAAATGTTTGTTCGGCTTTAACTCAGTGGTCGGATTACAGACTGCGGCTATGTGAAATTGGCTTTTTGATATTGGGTGAAATCACATGTAATATAGTACGTGCTATAGGGTGCTTACCATGTGCCTCATGTGAGTGTTTGACTCGAAACAAAAGAGTAATAGGTCCCATGCATATGCCGTAACCAAGAGTCACGGAGCTTCTGTATGTACGGCGCTTCCAGGATGATCCGCTCCGAACCCCACAGCACGTTCTCGGCACTAAAACGCGGCGGTCGCGTGTGGCGCATCCCAACTTACCTCGGCGCAAGGCTGTGGGGCCCCATGATAACCTTTCAACCTTGGGCCGCCCAGAGTTTTGGCGGAGAGAAGCTACAATGGCGGATCCCGCCCACACACGCCGCAAGGCAGGGGACAAAAGGGCCTCGAGCCCCAGGTCCCCTCGAAGAAACAGCATCATCGACGATATCACTTCCGGAACTCAAACTGGCGGATCCTCAGCAACTCTCTCCCCTTTACTGCACGACGCGCCGCGCAATCGCCCCGCCGCCGCAATGAACTGGTCGCAGCCTCTCCCCATCATCAAGGCCCTTGCGCCCAAGGTTCCTATGATAGGCAAGACGGCCTTGATGCACTCACTCGGCCTGTCTGAGACCTCGAAATACTGGGACCTGCGCACCGCGGTCACCATAAACGTCATCCGCTCCTTCGTCTTCACACCCGAACCCACCTCTGTCGGGAAATCCCAGCACCTCTCCCTTCGCGACCCAGGCGTCAAGGGCAAAGTCTGGATCGCGAATGTCTCCCTCCCAATCACCCCGGACGACGACGATGTGCGCCAGGCCATCTTCGGCGCCATCGACCACCTCGCTGGCGCGCCCCAGGGCGACCTCTACACCGCCCCCGAGCTGGCTGAGATAACCGCAGAATGGACAGGCTACCGCGCTGGCGCGACATCCTCCACTCCACCCCTCGATGCCTCAGACGCAGACAAGTACGCCGCCATGATGAAGGAGGTCGTCTCCCCAACCACAGTCCTCTACCTTCACGGCGGCGCCTACTACCTCATGGACCCTGCCACGCACCGTCCAACAACCGCCCGTCTCGCAAAACACACCACCGGCCGCGTCCTCTCCATCCGCTACCGTCTCGCGCCCCAACACCCCTTCCCAGCCCCCCTAATCGACGCCCTCGTCGGCTACCTCTCGCTCCTATACCCCCCGCCCGGCTCCCTCCACGCCGCCGTCCCACCCGAACACATAGTCTTCTCCGGCGACTCCGCAGGCGGAAACCTCGCCACCTCCCTCCTCCTCCTTCTTCTCACTCTACAGCGCCAGTCCCGCACCGTGCTCTGGGGCGGCTTGCCCCGCTCGGTCCCGCTGCCGGCTGGGACGGCGCTGGTGAGCCCGTGGATGGATATTACGGGGTCCTCGCCTAGTTGTGCGGGTTACGCGCATTTTGATTATCTCCCTGGTCGCACCGCGTACCCGAATGGGATGGAATATGCGCCGGATGCGATATGGCCCGTCACGCCGGCGAGGACGGCGCTGCATGTTGATGATGCGCTGTTACTACATCCGCTTGTGTCGCCGTTGGCGGCCAAGGAGGAGATGTGGACAGGGGCGCCACCGGTGTGGATGGTGACGGGGTGGGAGTTGTTGAGTGATGAGGATAGGGCTGTGGCGGGACGGATGGCGAAGGCGGGAGTGAAGGTTAGGTATTTGGAATTTGAGGCTATGCCGCATTGTTTTGCGATGGTGATGGAGGGGAGTGCGGTGGCGAGGAAGTGCATTAAGGAGTGGGCGGGGTGGATGAAGAAGGTCGTTGAGGCGCCCGGGGAGTGGGATGAGAGGGGGACTGTGGTGGGGTTTAAGAAGTTGGAGGAGAAGGAGGTGGATGTTAAGGGGTTGGATGAGGGATGGGAGGTTACGATGGAGAGGATGAAGGAGAGGTTTAAGAAAAATGAGGAGAGGAAGGATGCGGTGGCGAAGCTATAGGGATACATTTGAGGGGTTTATAGCTTCGTTTTAATGACATATAGAGTTACGGATATACCACTCGCGGGGCGAGGGATGATAGATAGGAAGTGAGGGGAAATATAATAATATATCTAAAACCCGTACATACTTATATTTGCAGCGAGCACCCCGTCTCATCGCCTCGCACAAAATACACTATTTACATCCCCCCCTCCCCACCCCAAGCAAAGGGAAGCCTTACACCTCTTTCCCAAATTCCCGGCCCATTTAGTGTGATGAGAGAAGCTAGGAGGCTGTCCTTTTCTTATGGATCGGAAATTAACTGAAAACTGCTGCCTAAACTGACATGAACCTTGTGAATGCTGCATGACTTCACGAATGAGGCTTCCACAAGGCTCGATTTGCAATATGCAGGTCATGAATGAGGTCGCATTAGAAGCGGGGTACAAATTTTGTGCCACAAGGCTTACGACGAACTTAACAGAGCATATAGATGAAGTGACCACCGAGTCTGGCTTTTATCTACGCACACTTACTTTCATACAAGTCTGCCGCTCTCAGCCTGCCCAGCTTGCACAACTTTTCCGAAGGCGCAATGTTGCCGACTAAGAAAGTGAGTTTCCTACTCTAATCTTTGCAACAGAGAAGGAAACCGTTTATCTAACGAAGAACTCATATCACAGTTATACGATTGCGAGGACCAGCTTTGCGAATATGATCAGTATCTCTCTGGTCTAGACGAAGTAATTGAGCACCTTCGTAAGAAACATCAGCTATCTTTCATAAAACGACCACAGGGGCTAGGGATTTCAGACAGTCACGGACACGTTTGGTATTGCTTCCATTGCGAGGATAAGACTGGAAAAGATCACAGAAGCTTTGGATCTAGTGAAGATATGTGGCGTCATCTCAACAGCTGCCACAATTACAACGGTGAGCTCAAGAAGATCAAACTTGAGCAATGAGAAAGCTAGGAGTAGGAGAGGTCGGATTATATGTAGCAAATATTGATTTTAAATATGGATATCATTATCAAAGAGACTCCGCTAGCTCCTAAACATACAATTCCTTCAACTTCATACATAGCTAGATAACCATCTGAGGAGCAGTCATAACCTAGGGGTTCTTAAGCTGCCTCTGCCGTAGGTTCTCGGCCCACTTTCTATATTATACATCCCCACCCTCCAGTCCTCAATACTCCTTACTCTCTCCAACATCAGAAACATCAAACACCCCAACCTCCGGCATCCCCTTCCCCCTCAACACCTCCTTCAACCTCTTGGGCGGCGCACCCCCATCCTCCTCCGTCAACACCCACGTCCCCCAATGCACCCCCAATGCCTTTTTACATCCCGTATCCTTCATGATCTCCAGCGCATCCGCCGGATCCGCATGCATACTACTAAACAACCACCTCGGATCATACGCGCCGATCGGGATCAGCCCCAAATCAAACGGTCCCCTCAGACTCCCGATATCCTTAAATGCAGGACATCTCGGCAGATCTGCGTACGGCGCGCTGTAGTCGTCCACGGTGGGGGGCAGCTTGGGGACGGTACGGTATCCAGTGTCTCCACCAAACCAGACGGACTTCCCACCCGACTTAATCGCCCACGACGCCCACAGCGTGTGCGCCTGATCAAAGGGCGTACGCGCGCTGGTGTGTTGGCACGGAAGGCAGGAGATACGCGCAGTAATAGGTCCAGTCGGCGTCTGCGCCGCAGGGGCGCCAGCAGCGGCAGCAGTGACTTCCCACTCCACGCCCTCCGCAGCGGTAGGCGAGAGCGTGACATCGATTTCTTGCCACCAATCCAACTCCACAACACTCTGTATCCCCGCATCCCTAAACCACGACTCCAAGCCCAGCGGCACCGCAAATAGTGCCTTGGGATGCAGTTTGGCCAGCTCCATGACTGATGGGTACGAGAGGTGGTCGTAATGCGAGTGGCTGATCACAACGACGTCGACGACGGGTAGGTCTCCGAGGCCGCAGGGGGTGGGCGTGTACCGCTTTGGACCTGGGAAGCCGGCGGGGGAGCAGCGGTCCTCGAAGACGGGGTCGAGGAGGACGCGCAGCCCAGAGGGGAACTCGAGGTACACGCATGCGTGGCCAAGCCAGGTAGCGCGGAGAGAGGTGGATGCGGTGCGTGAGGGAAGGAAGGAGGGGGTTTGCACGGTGAGGGGGGGTACGAGACTCGGTGTGTTTGCTGAGCCGCTGAGGCGGCGCCTGGGGGAGTTAGCGAAGCTGTATATTTCCTTGGGGGAAGGAGTCGCACCATATGATGCTAGTGAGTATCTTGAATGGGGGAAGGGGCTTCCAGCTCTCCCAGGGATTTATGAAACCAGTGCCGCTCTTGTTGTGGTGGGTTTTGTTCTTTGCGTCGGTCGGCGCGTCGGAGGCTTCAATGGGGACGGAGACGGAGAGCGTGTATGCTGCGGCCGCAACGCCGGCGACGGTGCCGGAGGATACTGCTGCTGTCATTGTTGCAGGGGGTGGGCGGCGGAGGCAGAAGAGAGTCCGGAGAAGCCGACGCATGGGGGAAGGTGTTGATGAAGGTGAGAATGGGGATGAAAATTGGGGGGGGGGGGGGTTGAGGGTATATATGAGGTCAAGACGACGAGGCTACGAAAAGGCACTTGTAGGCAGATACAGGCGACGAGGCTGGCGTACGTAAGTCCGTTGGATCAGGTACCTGGGATCTTTCCTGTTGGGGAGCTGAAGGTTGGGCGCAGCGGAAATATGAGAGAAAAGAGGAGATAAGGCGTTAACCTTAAGTCCGTTCTTCCGGCCGCCACCGTGTCTGGGCGGGCGCATTGCTCCATTTCCGTCTGTTTTGTGTACAGTTCAAATTCAGTTCTCGAGTTGAAACCAAGATATGAAACTTCAATCTGATAACGGCTCTCGAGGTAATTTTATAAGCCATGAGCCATCCTTTTTAGCTTAAACTAAAGTTAAGCTTATATAGTCTCCCCTGATACGAGGTGAGTGACTAAACACCACACAATTCCGACGCTAGCCTTGCGGCAAGGCTGAGCAAGTCTGGATGGATCGTCTTGTGTTGTAACAATGACTCGTTACTCTCGCGGCACACACTCATTGACCTAAAATCCTACAATTTTTTCTTTTTCCAGGATGAGGTATATGTCCTAATTGGAATCAATAATAACTTTCTGTCGAAGCTATATAGCCTTTTATAGATACCACGCAACGCGACCCCTCCTTATCCACCTACTAATCTTAACCTCTAACATTTTGGTCCTACCGCATTACTTACTACCACGTGTAGTTGCCGTTTGGTTTGCCGCGACCTGTGATTATCAATATCGAGACCTCCGATTATCAATGTCGCGACCGTAACCTTGCTAGATATTTTACTTCGTGCTAACCGACTAAGGCAGAATTGACCCCGCCGAACACGGCACAGCCAACCCGTCTACACTCCAACTTCACTGTAGATCATTTGATATATAACCCCTCGTTTAGACATACATACCTTTCCACGCAACAGGACGCTTGACAGCCATATCACATATCATCTATAGCCATCATGGTTTCAGCCTCTTGGACTAGCTTGCTCACTTCGGACGAATTGCAGCGCTCCTCGCACATTCTGTCCGTCGTGAATGGAAGTGCGTATGTATACGGAGGAGAGCTTTTGCCTCGTCAGCCACGCGATAATCACGTCTACAGGGTAGACCCGAAGCCTAATGGTATGCTGTGCTTCATATTAGTAAATATCTATCTATAATCATACACTAACCGCGTGGTATATTAGTCGCCCAGACTATTGAAGAGACAAAGGGCACCTCCGCTTCCCCGTCTCCTCGCGTTGGAACGGACGGCGCTACTCTTGATGGCAAGATCTATATATACTCGGGCCGCGGCGGAGAAGCCATGGCTCCTGTCGAAGAGCATGGTGCAGTGTGGGTGCTAGACACCTCGAACATGGAATGGACACTCCTTTCGCCGTCAGACTCCTCGAAGCCGTTTCCACCAGCCCGAAGCTACCACTGCTCTGCAAGCAACAACAAGGACGAGATTTACATACACGCCGGTTGTCCTGAATCTGGACGCCTCGCAGATTTGTGGTCTTTCCAGCCATCAAGTCGCACATGGACTCAGCTGGCTGATGCGCCTAGCCCTCCCCGGGGCGGAACTTCCATCGCATTTCACAACGGCCTGTTGTACAGGATGAATGGATTCGACGGCAAGTCAGAGCAGGGCGGTAGCCTTGACATCTACGACCGAGTAAGCAATACTTGGTCCACGCAGAAGTACGCTGCAGACGGCGTCTCGGGGCCTGCAGCAAGAAGCGTAGCCGCGGTCCTTGTTGTCGTCGCAAATGATAAGCCTTTGCTCGTGACACTATTTGGCGAAACCGATCCTAGTTCACTGGGGCATCAGGGTGCGGGCAAGATGCTCGGAGACGTCTGGGCATATGATATTGCTTCGAATACTTGGTCTGAGGTCGATACTAAAGTAACCAACACATCCCAAAAGCCTGCTCCAAGAGGATGGTTCAATGCAGACGTGGTAGATCAGTCTGCTATTTTGGTGTCTGGAGGTTTAGGGGAGGATAACAACCGCCTGAATGATGCTTGGTTGCTTCAATTCTAAGTGTCTCATGCTTCTGAGAAGGGGTTTTGCGAGGGCCACTTAGCACTTAAAGATTGTTAGATACTTTGTCTAGTCTATGGTCGTATCACACAGGCCTATACTCTACGTCGTAGAATGCTATATGCTTTAAATATAATGGGGATTTCATCGAACTACTTTGCTTTTTACAAATTTTGATGTAACATTCGCTAATATGATGCGCTACGTATGATTCGTTAAACTTGCCAGTCTGAAAGCTCTATCGATCTAGATATCACTACTCGATACAATCCTTTGGAGTCCTTGTTCCCTCGAGCGCTGTTTCCCCTTCCGGGAACGAACCATCTCTATCCACTTCGACAGATGCACCAGATGCCCGCGACGTGAATAAACCAAGATCGTGTACAGTATGCCTGCGGCCACTATAGCGACGACGCTCAGAAGTGTTGGCCACTTGAATTGCTCTGGACGCGAGAATATGATGGTAGAGGCGAAAGAGACAAGCTCGAACATATTCTGCCAAGAAGCTTCAACGGAAGAGAAGGATCCCCGATTCGCAGCTTCGACCTCCTACATGCGAAATAGATTATTAGCTTGGGAGAATTGACACAACAGGGCAGGATATGAATTACTGACCTCCTGGATAATGATCTGTGTGCAAAGATCGAATCCTCTAAGTCCCACGCGGCTGAGGATCGTGCCACCCACGAGGCCGGATGCAGAGATGTTAGGGTGGCTAGAAAATGCCCAGAAGACCGCTGTGCCAGCTACCAAGCACACTATCTGCGAATTAACCAGCCAGAGGCCAGCGCGCACAGGACCGATTCTCCCTATCAGCCAAGGAGCGAGCCATGTAGCCAGGACCTCAAAGACAACAGACAGAGTCCTAGATATGCCCACCTGGGTAGCATTGTAGCCAGCTGAGAGCAGATAAGTGACCATCTGCCCTGCGAATGAGAGCACGGTCAAGTACGATAAAGCGCTGGCGAATGACGGTAAGAAAGCTGGATGATGAAAGTAGAGACTGAAATCAAGGACACTCTTCTGAATGACCTTGCGGACGACGTGGCTCCAGCTGTGTACAGAACGACTCCTGCGTTCTGTTCTGGTAAGTGGTTCCTCTCGCAACTTCGTTTTAGGCTGTTGCAGTTCTGGCACCTCGTAATAGACCTTGTAATCGTAGCTTTAGTATAACGATCAATGAGGAGAATATAGCCGTTGTAGGACTTACTTGGGCTATTGCAAAGTATTCTACGGCGACTGATGCCATATTCATTCCCAGATTAACTAATATTGCGACCTCTGTTGACATGCCATCTATAAGAGATATGAACAGAGGCCCAATAAGTTTACAGGTCAAATCGATTCGCCGCATTTGTGCATTGACATCTAAACTAGAGGTCAGCTATATATGAAATAATACAGCGCGTACTGACTAACCTCGTAATGCCGCTTCATCCTCTTTGCAGACAACGACAACCTGTCGAGGCAGATCAGCTGGCGTCCTTTACAACTAGAGAATGCCCTCCTACCCAGTCCCTTTCAACAGACACCATGTTCATGATGGAGCTGAGTTTTTCAATACAGGCCAGGACTGCCAGCAGCACCAACAGACATGTTTCCACGCCGCGAGCAAGCGGCAAACCCACGGCGAGGATATAGAACGCAACACACGATCCTGCTACAACGAGTCGCTGAAGCACTATCGTTGGCAAAATCACGCGCTAATTAGCGTAATGCAGCATGGCAATTAGGGATATTTTATTACCAATTGATAGCCTTACGACTTGAAGACGATTGCCCCTATCAATATATTGCCCAATGGCTGGGGAAAAGACAATTGCCGACGCTCCACGAGTCAGAGCATAGACAGACATGGGCAGCAGGGTTCCAGGAAAGATAGAGGCTAGGTATAGCGCGGCCCCAAACTCGAAGACTCGAGAATTCCATGTTGACAGGAAATGGGATATATACAGGCGGTTGGTGACTCTCGTTGGCACCTTGCTGTCTCGGCTTTCGTCTTGCGTGCTGTCATCTAGCCTACCACTTTCAGCATCTGAGGCAGAGGCAAGTAGAGGGCCGCTTTCATCGTCTAATGCCATTTTCGACTTGCTTGACGTTTGTGTGGATCCGCCTGCTCGCTCACAGTCGAAGCAAGCGGGCCGATGGTCATTTGCGTGCACGTGAGCGGGAGATGCGGATCAACGATCCAACACTGACAGGTACGTTATCCCGCTCTGCAAATACCCTCTTTTTTTTTAATGAAGCTAACTATATCTTCATTAGACACCTATTTTATCTACTTAGAGCCTTTCGGAGTAGGCCACCCGCCGCAACTGCAACTCGGTAGACGCGGGAATCCCCTAATAAGCTAATAAGCGATAAGCATTTAAATGTGCGGGGAGAGCCATTTGCATTTTCGATTCTCCAATTGTAACTATATTGCCCTTGTGAGATTATTCCCATTAGCTACTTCATTATACAAACCCACATATCACATCTTCAACAGAAACCCCTCCACCATGGGTAACGACAAGAAGATCGGTGCCTACTATGCACCTGAGGGCGGTTTGCCACCACAGACACAGATCCTCACCGACCGTGCTATGTTCACTGAAGCCTATGCGGTAATTCCAAAGGGCACATTCAGCGATATCGTAACGAGTTTCCTGCCATTCTGGGATAAGACGAGGTTGTGGGTGATTGCCCGTCCGTTATCGGGTTTCGCCGAAACATTTTCGCAATACATCATGGAAGTGCAACCCGGAGGCGGCAGCGATCGCGGTGAAACGGATGACAGCGCGCAAGGTGTGGTGTTTGTCGTCAAGGGCGAAGTGACGATTACCCTTGGAAAAGAGAAACATACGCTTTCTGAGGGCGGCTATGCTTATCTACCACCGAAGAGTGGCTGGACCCTGCGCAACACTGGTGCAACCACCGCCTCTTTCCATTGGATACGCAAGACCTACGAATCTGTGGAAGGAATCGCTCAACCTGAGCCAATCTTCCTTAACGAGAAGGATGTTCCACCCACAGTCATGCCAAACACCAACGGTGCCTGGGCCACTACACGATTTGTTGACCCGAACGATCTGCGCCACGACATGCATGTTACCATTGTCACCTTTGAGCCCGGCGGAGTCATCCCATTCGCGGAAACCCACGTTATGGAACACGGCCTTTACGTTCTGGAGGGCAAGGCTGTGTACAGGCTCAACCAGGACTGGGTGGAGGTCGAAGCTGGCGACTTCATGTGGCTGCGCGCCTTCTGCCCGCAGGCTTGCTACGCTGGTGGCCCTGGGAAATTCCGCTACCTGCTCTACAAGGACGTGAACCGCCAGATGAAGTTATCCGCACGATTGTAATGGACAAACGCTTTGTCCATTCTCGACTTATTTAACTTAACATACGGCCCGCCTAGAAAGAATGAATGGGTGCAGTGTGGACAAAAGATCCATGCTTCTCCATCATTCAAACTCCCTATCATCAGAATTCGCCATCTACAAAGCCTTACTACGTCAGTTGTAGACTCTATTGTTAATCCTTCGGCCTCGGACAGTGCGTTGTGCCAGATGCACCTATGGAGGTAACGAATCCCGGATTCTTTTATATTTTGTATATCACATATTTCACACAAGCAAGTGAGCCACATCATTTGTCACTAAAAACAAGAATAAAATAAAATAAAAATCGCAAAATCTCAGCAGTTTCAAGTCTAATAAGCTTAAAAACCATATGTGATTGTGAGGTGAAAGTGTGGGTTTGATTAATGTGAGAGTTTGATAGATTGATTGAGTAGCATATTGCTGAGTCTTTACTGTAGTATATCGACTACATCTATAATGGTATTATAAAATTACGCGCACTAAAGCATGAGATTCTCCGTCAGCCATAGATCTGTAAATCTCTAGGTTGCGACGATTTAGCTATGGCGGAGCTCTGGTTCCGCCCTGCATGTAGTATCACGGAATACAGCAAAGACCAAATCCTAGTCCTTCCCCATTTAGTCGCTCGCTCACAACATCTTCCCCGCACCTAGTACGGGCTTTGAGAATCGCCGAACCACTCTGTGTTCACGATGAAAGCGATATGCGGACCACTGTGCTGTAAGTTGAAATTATAGAGATATAAGTTTGCGTGTATGCTGGCATTGCGCAACCACTATTGTTAAATTGTCTTTGTAAACTAAAGTATCACTGGCACCCGTTATACTTGAAGGAAAACAGCTGGATAATTCTCAAATAATCGACGAAGTAGTTGCGTCAACATGGCTCTTTTTTCCTCAGAGACGCTCTCGACAGGATGGGAATTCAAGATCACTGAAGGGGCCCCGCTGGAGTCGTGGCTCCCAGTCGCCAAGGTGCCCACGACGGTTCATCTCGATCTCCTGGACAATAAGAAGTATGATCTGACTGCTTACAACGAGTATAAACTAATGCAGCGTAGAATACTTGATCCTTCCCTAGATATGAATGAGCTGCAGACGCATTGGGTTGGCGAAAAGTCATGGACATACCGATGCAAGTTTACCGCAAGCTCGAAGGTAGAGGGAACTAGAACTCTTCTGGTATTTGAGGGCTTAGACACATTTGCAACTGTGCGATTAAACGGCACGGAAATCCTAAAATCCGAGAACATGTTCATACCATACCATGTTGATGTCACGGCGACGATAGCTTCTGATAGCCTCAACACCATCGAAATCGACTTTGAGTCTGCACTTCTCCGTGCCCGGGAAATCGGGAAAGAACACCCCGAGCATCGCTTCATTGGACATCAAACCGAGCCGGAACGAATTGCTGTCCGGAAAACCCAGTGTCATTGGGGGTGGGATTGGGGCCCAAAGTTGATGACCGCGGGACCATGGAGACCAGTTCGACTGGAAACATACGCCAGCAAGATTGAGAATCTTTGGCTTGAGAGTGTATTAAATGCCGACTTCGATGCGTGTAGAGGAAAGATTTCGGCGCATGTGGATGGAGGGGCTGGCGCCAAAGTGCTGTTCACACTGTCGTCTGAAGGCAAAACGGTCTTCGAAGCGGAATGTACTCCTGATTCCAAAGGGGTCGTACAAACGCCGTTTGTTCTCCAAAAGCCATCCTTGTGGTACCCTCACGGCTATGGAGCCCAAACACGGTATGATTTGGAAGCATCACTTGTCATTGACTCTGTTGTTCTGCATCGCGTCCAGCAAAAGATTGGCTTTCGCCGTGTCGAATTGATACAAGAAAAAGACGCGAATGGGAAATCATTCTACTTCCGAATCAATGGAATTGACGTTTTCTCAGGAGGATCATGTTGGATTCCTGCCGACAATTTCACGCCGCGGATATCTTCCGAAAGATACAGGGCGTGGCTAACGTTGATGGTGGAGGGGAATCAAATCATGACGCGGTGAGTAACACCAAACAATGCAGAAGTGACCGCTAATAGTTCACAGGATCTGGGGAGGAGGTATCTTTGAAGAAGAGGTATTCTACGACGTCTGTGACGAGTTTGGAATTCTAGTTTGGCAGGACTTCCTCTTTGCCTGCGGCTCCTATCCAACCTACCCCTCACTACTCGAGTCCATCGAAGCAGAAGCACGATCAAATGTACGCCGGTTGCGCCATCACCCCTCAGTAATAATCTATGCTGGAGGAAATGAAGACTATCAAATTCAACAGACGTATAACCTCGACTACGACTACGATGGCGACAAAGATCCCGAGTCGTGGCTGAAGAGCTCCTTCCCCTCGCGGTATATTTTTGAGCATCTCCTACCAAAGACACTGGCGGAAGAGGATCCGGCGGCAATATACCACCCGAGCAGTCCCTGGGGTGATGGCAAGCACACCACAGATCCTACTGTTGGCGATATCCATCAATGGGACGGTAAGAAATGGGCTGCATCTTGGAAACCCGCAGATACTAACATCTCTTAGTTTGGAACGGCCTCATGAAACCATACCAGTACTTCCCCATCATGGGGGGCCGTTTCAATAGTGAATTCGGCATGGAGGGGTATCCTCATATGAGCACCATCAAGGCTTTCATCAGCGACGAGAGTGAAATGCATGCGCAGTCCTTGACAATGGACTTTCATAACAAGGCAAATTTTCATGAAAGGCGCCTTGCAACATATGTGCACGAGAATTTCAGGGTGTCTTCAGCTGAATTCAAGGTATGTCGTGATTCAGCTCCTGTTAATCGCAATGTAACCAACCGTCTCTGCAGTACTGGGTCTACTTGACGCAACTTCTACAATCTGAGGCAATGCACTATGCCTACACCAGCTGGCGACGCGAATGGGGGACGCCTGGTGCCCGTCGCTGCGGAGGAGCCCTCGTCTGGCAGCTCAACGACTGCTGGCCGACCATCTCATGGGCAGTTGTTGATTATTTCTTGGTCAAAAAGCCGGCGTTCTACGCGATTCAGCGGGCCCTTAAACCGGTGGCAATCGCCGTCGCTCGCACCCACAATGAGTGGACAAAGGGGCATGTCGCGCCTGATCCGACGTCGAAGTATGATGTATGGATTGCAAGCAGCAACATCTCAGGGGTAACGGACGCGAAGGTCGAACTGAGGTTTATATCCATCAAGACAGGCCTTGATGTCGTGGATCCGCAGACAGAAGACGTGGAAATCCAACCTAATGGCACAACCATTGTACGAGAAAGCGTCACGGTCGACAACCCACCCACACTCGAAGCGTTTGTCTTGTCTGCGACGGTGTCTATCGACGGAAAAGTGGTAGCTCGCGACGCCGACTGGCCCCAGCCATTTAAATACCTGTCTTTCAAAGAAGACCGAGGATTGAAGATCACGCTGTCCCAGTCGCGAGATACCATTTCAATCACCGCTCAGAGGCCGGTGAAAGGGCTGGTATTTGCGGAGCGGTCGGGACTGAGCTTCAGCGAGAATGGGCTCGACATTCTCCCTGGAAACGAGTATAACATTCATGTGGGCGGTTTGAAGGAAGATGAAGAGCTGGAGTGGATGTTCCTCGGTGCCAGTGAAAGTCATTAATATATAGTAATATGATTATCAGCGAACCATTTGCATCTTTAGTTATAGCAATAAATAAATGCACAAAACTCTCCTCTCAATGCCCCAATCGTTCCTTAGTTCTACGAGGTTATCAGGAATTCTCCAGTATATCCCTTCTTAAACCATCCAATATAAGCAAGGACGTCGATCCTAATTGTTTATTCCTTATCTTCGACGAAAGTGTTACTTCCTAGACATCGTACGGACTGCCTTCTCCTTCATGTCCGATCCGCTCGACTGCCTCAGCAAGCGGCAACTGTAATAGTAACTAGCAGCGGTGACAGGAACAGCAAGAAGAAGCTACGACAGCAAGCACAACAGCGACAGCAACTGGTAACGGTGACAGCAGCACCAAGCATGACAGAAACGGTGACACCAAGCAGCGACAGCAAGAAGTAACGGTAATTAGCAACAGTGACAGCAACCCGCAACAGCAAGCAGCAGGCAACAACAGTAGGTAGTGACAGCAAGCAAGTGCCTCAAACACCAAGTCTGCTGTAGCCTGTCATCGTTTGCGAGCGGGTATAATTTAAATATTTATTTTATTTATAGTTGCTGTGGATATAATAAGCGGTGATAAAATCCATGGACCCTTCTGCACCTTATAGAGACCATAATGCCTCAAGCTGTTCTCTAAGTGTCAGAGAACATTCAGGGCTCAACTTCAATACACAATTCCTAAAGACGGGTTTTATAACAAGCAGTTCTACGATTCATTTCATTACTTCACATCCCCACTACCCCTTAACACTGAAATCCGCCTTCGCCGGCCTCGCCCCAAAAATAGTACTCCCTACCCTCACCTCCCCACTCCCCATCGCCACCGCACCCTCAAAATCATTGCTCATTCCCATACTCAGCTCCAACTCCCCACCCAGCTCCTTCACCAGCGCATCCCGCTCCCTCGTCAGCGCCACAAAATCCTCGTTCTCGTTCTCTGGCGTCGTGGCCTGAGACCGCGCAATCGCTCCAATGGTCATTAGTCCCAGCAGCTGCAGGTTCGCGCATTTCTCCTTGATATGACGGCAGAGCTCGAGCGTCTCGGCGCCAGGCTGGCACCCGGACTTGGCTTCTTCGCCGGAGGTGTTGACCTGGACGTGCACGTAGAGCGGGGTAGTTGCGGGTGGGGTGAGCGAAGCGCGGCCGAGGTCGAGCTGGGTTGCTTTCTTGATGGAGTCGATCGAACTTACTACCCAGAGGTTGGGGATGGTGGAGGCGAGGGGTTTGCATTTATCTGTGGAGTGAGTCAGTTTGGAGGCCGTGGCGGTGATACACGTGACGGAAGTGGAAAAGCAACGCCGATGAGGTTGTGCGAAGGACTTACTTGACTGCAGGCCGCCAATAAAATGCCATTTGATGGATTTTGGCAGTACTTCCGCCTTCTCGGTCAACTCTTGAGCGTAGTTCTCACCGAAGTGCTCTTGCTTGAGCTCTTGATGGAGTGCTAAGATGTCGGTAGCCGGCTTCAGCTTGGAAACAGCCACTAACCTGACCTATACAATTGTAAGTCTTGTGCATAAACGAATTGATTATAGGGGAAGTGTTGCATTGCGTGAACCGACAATGAATATGTGATTGTGAATTTCAAGGTTATTATATAAATAATCACCCAATTATCCTTACATTTCTTCCTTGTGCTCTGCTCGAAATCAATTCAGAGACATGTTGAAGGTTCGACACCAGTGTCTTTGCACGGGCGGGATCTATCCTCATATCGACGGTACCTTCACTCATTGTGTCTTTCTCTGTGCTCTTGTGACGAATATTCCCAAAGTTCTGTTAACTCGTTTGGTCATAACGGTGGTTATCAACCAGTGCTCGGACTAACATAAACCCGGGTACGAGCTCCAGTTTGTGGCACCGACCGCTCAAAGTGTGGAGTCGACAGGGTAAACTAACCAGCGACTATCCGTCCCGTCAACCATCGACCAAATGCGAAACCATACACCGAAGCTCTCGTGGCCTTTGGACGTAGAAGAGCGCCCCGACACCGAGTAGCTCAATCGAAATCTCACAGCCCTCCAACCCCACCACGAAGCCCCACTAGCAGTCGAGAACCCACCGCCTCAAAAGCTCGGTCAGCACGTCGCATCCCCACGACCCCCCCTTTCCCGACCCGCCCAGCTCCGCGCAGCCTCGTCACCACCCTGCGACCCTTGGATCCGAATTTGACGGCCTCACCTACCAACCGCGGATAGGCCTACTAGGCACGGGCAGGCCGGATGGCGAGCTCGGCGGCGGCCGGCTTCCTGAGCCGGGGCACGAATGGTGGCGGCTCGAACATGCGCGGGCTCGTGCAGTTCATCGCCGACCTGCGCAATGCGCGCGCGCGCGACCTCGAGGAGAAGCGCATCAACAAGGAGCTGGCGAACATTCGGCAGAAGTTCAAGGATGGGAGCCTCAGCGGATACCACAAGAAGAAATATGTCTGCAAGTTGCTGTATATCTATATCCTGGGGTGGAATGTGGATTTTGGACATCTCGAGGCCATGAATCTAATCTCGGCGAATAAGTACTCGGAGAAGCAGATTGGATATCTTGCGATGACGCTGTTTTTGCATGAGGAGCATGAGCTGTTGCATTTGGTGGTTAATAGTATACGGAAGGATCTATTGGACCACAACGAGCTCTTCAACTGCTTGGCTCTGCACGCCATTGCGAATGTGGGAGGGAGGGAGATGGGAGAGGCGCTCAGTGGAGAAGTCCACCGGCTGCTGATCTCGCCAGCTTCAAAGTCATTTGTGAAGAAGAAGGCAGCCCTCACGCTGCTCCGGCTCTACCGGAAGCACCCAGATATCGTCCAGCCGCAGTGGGCAGAACGCATCATCTCTCTCATGGATGATGCGGATATGGGAGTTGCTCTATCTGTCACCTCACTGGTCATGGCGCTTGCACAGGACAGTCCAGACCAGTACAGGGGGGCATATGTGAAGGCTGCGTCGCGTCTGAAGAGGATACTCGTTGACAACGAGTATCAGCCTGACTACCTCTATTACAAAGTTCCTTGCCCGTGGATTCAAGTTAAGATGCTGCGATTGCTACAATATTTCCCTCCTTCAGGTATGTCAACCCCCTACTATCTGCTTTGCATAAGCTCACCAATGGTCCAGATGATACCCATGTCCGGGAACTCCTCCGAGAGTCACTGCAAAAGATTCTCAACCTAGCACTGGAGATGCCCAAGAATGTCCAGCAAAACAATGCACAAAATGCCGTCCTTTTTGAAGCGATTAATTTGATCATCCACCTTGATACCGAGCACGCACTCATGAAGCAGATATCTTCTCGGCTGGGGAGGTTTATTCAATCACGAGAAACGAATGTCCGCTACCTAGGCCTCGAAGCCATGACCCATCTTGCCGCGCGAGCAGAAACATTGGATCCGATCAAGCAGCACCAGGATATTATTATCGGTTCCCTGAAAGACCGGGATATTAGCGTCAGGAGAAAGGGTCTCGACTTACTCTACAGTATGTGCGACGCCAGCAACGCCCAGCCAATCGTGGGCGAGCTGCTGAAGTTCCTACAAAACGCCGACTTCGCCATCCGAGAGGAGATGGTCCTCAAGATTGCGATTCTGACCGAGAAATACGCCACCGACGTCCAGTGGTACGTGGACATCTCCCTGCGCTTGATCGCCATGGCAGGCGACCACGTCAGCGATGAGGTATGGCACCGAGTCATCCAAATCGTCACCAACAACGAAGAGCTCCAAATCTACGCCGCGCAAAACACCCTCCAGTACGTCAACGCCGAGCACTGCCACGAGACGCTGGTCAAGATCGGAGCGTACATTCTCGGCGAGTTCGGCCACCTGATCGCCGAAGACAAAGGCTGCAGCCCCATCGAGCAATTCCTCGCCCTCCAAGGCAAACTCCAAGGCTCCTCCTCCAGTACCCGCGCCATCATCCTCTCCTCCTTCATTAAATTCGTCAACCTCTTCCCCGAGATCAAGCCGCAGCTCCTCCAGGTATTCCGTGTCTACAGCCACACCCTTGACTCGGAGCTCCAACAACGCGCCTGCGAATACCTCACCATCGCCTGCCTCCCCACCGACGACCTCCTCCGCACAATCTGCGACGAGATGCCTCCCTTCCCTGAGCGCGAATCCGCCCTCCTCTCCCGTCTACACCAGAAGCACGCCGGCACGAGCGATAAGCGTACCTGGGTCATCGGCGGCAAAGACGCCAACGCCGACGCCCGCGAGCTCAACCTAGCAAAGAACCCAGGCCTCAAGCGCGCATTCAGCAACCAGACCGTCCCCACCGCCGCCTCAGCCTCACCCACCAGCGCCGTCGGCCCAGACGGCTCCCTCGCCAGCCCAACAGGGGCGCATGACCTCGCCGGGCTCGACATGCGGAACCTCGGCCCCGCCGAACCCAAGACCCTCAAAGCGCCCAACCTCGCTAGTGCGGCCCATCTGTCCCCCGACTGGGAAGTCGGGTACCAGCGTCTGCTCCTCAAGAACGAAGGCGTTCTGTACGAGGATCGCCAGATCCAAGTTGGATTCCGCGCCGAGTTCCGCGGCCAGGCTGCGTGCGTGCTGCTTTATTTCTCGAATAAGGCGTCCAGTGCGATCAGCAGTTTTACGACCACTCTTGATGTTCCCGCGGAGGATAAGGCGAAGCTGACGTATGACGTCAAGGGCCTCCCTGATAGCACCTTGCTCGATGGCGCGCAGGCGCAGCAGATGATTATGTTTGAAGCGCGCGCGCCGTTCGCGAAGCCGCCTACGATACGCATCTCCTACCTCGCCGGCGCATTGCAAGCGCTCACGCTCGCGCTACCGCTCACGGTGCACAAGTTCATGGAATCGGCGGCGCTGTCGAGCGAGGATTTCTTCAGGCGGTGGAAGCAGATTGGGGGCGCGCCGAGGGAGGCGCAGCTGGTGTTTGGGGTCAAGGGGCGGGGGAGGTTTGATGCGCAGGGCGTGAGGAGGACTGTGGAGGGGTTCAAGTGGGGGGTGCTTGATGGGGTTGATCCGAATGCGAGGAATATTGTTGGCGCGAGCGTGTTGCATACTAGTGAGGTGGGGAAGGTTGGGTGTTTGCTGAGGTTGGAACCCAATTATGAGACGCAGGTATGTTTTATTTTCCAGTTTTCTGTTCTTTACACCACTTACCTTTCTTCCCTTTGCTTCCCACAACTCACCCCATCTCCATCTCCTGTCACTCACCCTATGTCTCATTTCTTTCTTTTTCTCACCGGCCTTGCACTCCGACAATGGCGTGCTCTTGCTCAATCCCTCTCTCACCTCCCAACCCAACTCTCGAGACAAAAAACCCCCAACCCAACTCCCGAGACAAACCTAGACCCCAAACTAACACCCCCCAGATGCTCCGCCTAACCATCCGCGCCACCGACGCCTCCGTCCCCTCCCTCCTCCTCACCCTAATGGTCGACCGCCTCTCCTCCGGCACCACCGCCGCCGCGGCGCCCACCCGCTCCGACCCATCCCGCTCCGAGATGAACGACGCATTCGCAAACGTGATGGTCGAGGGGTAGATACCCCCCTCTTTAATCCCCTAACCGCAACCCCCCGATCGCCGCTCCCCTGTTCCTAATATCGAGATGCATGAACTGGCGGGAGGGGAGATGGTGGGTGGGCCAAAGGTCTCCCGGGCCCGGGTGTGTGGATAAAGCCCAACGCAGCCGAGTGGGGTGTGCGTGCGACGGGAGGGGAGGGGCTAGAGAAAAGTGACGATGCGGCACGATGCGGTGCGATGGAGTAAGAAGCGCTGGATCGGGGATCTGTGATCGAAGGAGTGAGGGGCGTGGGCGTGGGGGATCTGCGCGCGCGGGTAGGTGGGGGTGGGTGGGGGTTTGGTGTGGAAGGCGTGATGAGATGATGGGTGTGTGTGTGTGTGTGGGTGGGGGTATGGTAAATACGTACATAAGGTGTATGTAACTCGCAATGATTCTGATTCTGGTAATTTGTTCAGTGGTGGTGTGTATGTGTTTGATTGTTTGATTGTTTGTGGTGGTGAGAGTGTCACCGGCGCGATGTGAGCGGTTGCGGTGAAGTATGTTGTGAGGTTGGAATGCGATGAGGTGATTGTTGTACTGTTACCTCTTGCTTACCATTCTCATTTTTTCATTTTTCACTGTCACTGTCACTGTCACTATCCACCACCCCTCCCCATACCCGACATAAGGAATCGTAGAGACGAAACATGCAACGAACGCAGTACGAACACATGCCAGACATCACCTACCTAACCTCCCTCCTATCTCCACCACCCACACCACACACACATCCCAGCCCACCCACCCAACCATCAAGCCCTCACTCTCCCTCGGTCCTCCTCCCACCCCCAAAACACCCGAGCCGCGCCCTCCCCCCCAACCCAGCACCAACTCGGTCCGACACCCTCTCACCCGTTATTGCCCTCCTCCCAAACCCACGTTGCGCACACGTGGCATATTGCAGTGCGCTGCATGCACCTGCATTGCCTCGCGCCGTGGTGTGGCCACGGAGGAGGTGGACGTTTGATCATCACCAGGGTGGTGAGTTGGGGATTCTCTGCCAGTGCCTGCTGCTGCTGCTATGGTAAGAGAGAGAGAGATGCGGAACGAAGCACCCGTCGGGCGGGTGAGGAAGGGAAGGAAACGTTGCAGGAGTCCGCCCTTGCGCCTCGGCAGTGCGACGGAAGCTGTGCCTGCGGGACTTTGAGTCCGCTACGTTGTACGCTGCTGCCATTTCCATGGTCGGGAAGGAATGCGCATCCATGGAACGAACCGGGTGGGAGAAATGAATGGGAAGGGATCAATCGGCTCGCACAAGTCAAACCCGTTGAGATCCTTCCTTCCTTCCATCCAGGAAGGATTCCTTGCTCGGGGCGCGGATACAGCCCGCGAGCTATGCCATACGGAGCTCTTCCTCAGCTGTAGGGTACGAAGGGACGGGGGACAGGGTCCAGGATTGCCTTGCCCTCTGCGCGCCCGACTGTGCAGCGGCACAGCTTTCAACGGTCGCGCATCTGACATTTCTCGGAGGAATTTTCAAGCTGCACTGCTAAGTATCCTGGGAGCTGCATTTGCATTTGCGCTCATTCCCCTGTTTGCAGCTCCATCCATCCATGCATGAGCTTCCAAATAAACCCTCACGCGCGGCTGTAATTACAGCAATTGCAGGAGCCGTATCGTAAGCTGCAAGCTCCCCCCCATTCCTACCGGCACCTACCGCGCGGCCGCAGCCACCCTTGCCTTCGCATCTCTTCCCACAGGAAAAAAAAACAGCGTACTGTATGTACTCGCACTTCTACATCCGGAGGCGTAGTCCCAGCCATCATCCCAAAGAACAAAGAACGACCGAAAACTCCCCAGCACCATCTCCACTCCCAGCAGCAGCCGGCGATCGCCCGCATGTGCGCCGGCGCCGCGGCGGGCGGGCGCCCCGCAAAAGGGGATACCAAAGGCACTGTACAGTGTACAGACTGCACCAGTTCGGTGCAGTGGTATGTACGTACAGTACGGTACGGTAGTACTCCACTCCGTCCCAACCCCCATCGCGACCGCGCGCGCTAGGCCCAATACGGCGCGCTCATCTCCGCGCGGTCGGATCCCGTGCGCGGGATGGGAGGGGCGGCTCCGTGGTGCTGGTTGGGACCGATGGATGGAGAATGACGGGTGGTGTTTCAGGATTGGGAGGAGGGGGGGTGGGGGGAAGGGAAGGGTAGAGATTTCTCCGGGGTTGTATGGGGAATGGGTCGGCCGGGTAGATGGCGGCGGTGGTTCGGAGAGTTGGCGAGGTTGGTTTTGGGGTGGTGATTTGACTTGGTTTGATTTGGTTTGATTACTGTAGCTTGCTGGTGGTGGACTGGTGGTGGATGGCATTGAGTGGTGGGGGACGAAATGGAACGATGGGAATTGGAACGGAAGGAAGGGAGGTAGGGGGTGGGGTTTCGGGTGCGTCCCGAGTGGTTTGTTGGTATGTGGACATATTGCGTTCCTCGTGGAAGGGGAAAGTGGGTGGAAAGGAAGAGAGGGAGGCGGGCAAACGCGATCGTGAATCGCAAGGCCCATCCCGAAGCCCTTCGCTGCACGTAGCCGTGAATATCGGACGAACTGCATTCCGTTCCACAGAGCCGTTCGCTGCGGGTGGACACAAGAGTCTGGCCAGCCCTCCCGAGCGGAGCCCTATAAGTGCCAGAACCGTCACGTCTTAACAGCGCCACATATCGTCGTAAGAGTTACTGAGACAAGTAAATCCCATCTCGATGGATTGTCAAAAAGGGATATGTGACTCGTCGCCCGGGGTGGCGCGTCCATCGCCCGCGCCGCCACCAAATCGCATCCTTCCACGGCGTCGGTAATGAATCCGAAACCGCGAATCGGGATTTGCTCGCCTCGCAGATAGGGCAAAAAGAGAGCCACGACTCAGACAAAAGCAAGCGGAGTCAGGCTATTGCATGCATGGATGATTGGCCCCCTTCCCGTGCCCGCGGTGCGTCCAGAGGGAAAAATGGCTTGCCGAGAAAAGGTCGGAAGCACGGCGATTGATGGATGAATGGATGTAGGCACGGCGCAGGAATCCAGTCTACGGTACAGCTCCCGCGGCGGCGGAGCGACATGTGCAGAGCCGGCTGCCTCGTGGCGCCGGGGAATCTGCAGGAGAGCTTCCGTAGCGCCATCCCGGCGGAAGGCTGGTGGGGCGCGCCCCGATCGCAGCGGTTGCCGAAAGGGGGTTAGGGTCAATTTGGGAGAGGTACGAGAGGGGCGGGCAGCGGGCCTGCATTAATCTTGTACTACTGGTACTGTTACTTTGCAACCTTTTTTGCAGCGGAGGTCGCCTGCGCTTGGATGTTTGGACGAGGTTGCGCGGTCGTGTTACCAGACCGAACTCGTGGATGCGCTTTGTCTTAGTGTCAGATCATGGTGGCTGCTTGGCCTGGGCGCACGGCGGCCGTTGTTGAAGGGGGCTGGATGGATGAGGGCCAGAACTCTGGGCTTGGTTGGGCATTCTCTTGCTTTCCCGTGTATTACGAGTAAGTCGCGGCGGAGATACGTCCTGAACGGATTACGCGCCCGCTCCCTCACGTCAATTGAGGTGAATCACTGATGGTGCTCAGCCAGCACTCGCGCCTTGGAGGTGAACTGCCGTTCGACCTGCAGTTTGTCCACGTGCCCCGCCTCTGTCTCACGTCTCCTTTCTCTCGTTCTGCAAACCCGGCTCCGCGAGAGACACCCGTAGAGTAGTGTAGTGTAGTGAAGTGTGTCTGCTCCAGCGATCAGGGCATGACCCACCAGCCCGACAGCCTCACCTTGCGGCTCCACTGCTTCATCCACAGTTTCTGCTGTTACAGGAGTGTCGATGGGTAACTCCGTACCTGCATGGCGCCTCAGGCAAGCAGCGCGCTGCTGGCTGGGCGACCTGGGTGAGGAAACAGGCATGCGGAAAAGCTTGCGCAAATCCTCATATTATAAAGTGGGGGTCCGACAGGCTGCCTTGGCAATGGGGAGAGCTTGCCCTTGCCCCGCCCCCCTGCGAATTCCGGGAATAGGCCCGTTCCTGCATACTGTGTCCTGGCAGACCACGTTGCCTTTTGCCGTGGGAAGTGTTTAGGCAACGGCTGGATGAAGCAGGTCAGAGGTGTGCGTGTACGATACTGTAGTGTATTGTAGTATGGGTGGACGAAGCGCGTATCCTAGCTGTCTCGTGAAGATTACGGTTCCACCTGCGTTTGCGGCACA
Organism: Pseudogymnoascus sp. SDFLT0511; assembly: GCA_030180035.1. Lineage (NCBI taxonomy): Eukaryota > Fungi > Ascomycota > Leotiomycetes > Thelebolales > Thelebolaceae > Pseudogymnoascus > Pseudogymnoascus sp. SDFLT0511. The sequence continues at coordinate 1,358,516 of JASCQD010000005.1, read as the reverse complement.
TCTGCATCATCGGCTGCGGATGCTTGCGTGGTGGGTAATGGGTAATGGAATGGGTGGTATTTTGGCAGCGAAAGTTCTGCGACAGGGGTTTGAGTGTTCTACGGGGACCCCTCCCCTGCCCGTCGCGAGATTAGCAGGCTTCCATGCGTCCACAGACCCATGTCGCGTTGCTTCCATGCATGAGACCCTTCGAAAAGAGACCCTCCCACCTCCCAACGGAGCGAGAGTAACAGTACTTTGTAGCGGGTTTAGGGTACATACATTGCTGACACCAGCACCGGTACAGTGGGTTGTAGTGGAAAGTTGCAGGCCGTTGGATGTTGATCGTAGGGTACAGCCAGCAGCACGGCCAGTACCACTTTACATCCGTGGGTAGGCACAGTAGTCTGGTATGGTAAGGCAGGCAGGCAAGGTAAAAAAAGGTACCTTCTGTAGCTAACCTTGCACGGCAGGGTACATGTGGACGAACAGTAGCTAATTTCACGCTGAAATTTTGTCGTGTGTTGAGATTGCGTTGAGGGTGTCTGTTCGCGCGTGAGAGCCTGGCTTCGTCCAGTGCAGCGTGTCATCCTGTGAGCGTGTCCAGTAAAGTCACCATCCTCCGAAGAGTACCCGCACAGTGCTTCAGTGCTCAGTGCTCAGTGCCTTGTTTGGGTCCCTTGGTGTTTGTGCGGGCTGGGTGTGTGTTTGCAAGTTTGATCTTTTGACCTTTTGACCCCATGAGGAAGGCAATCATGCGACTCATACCTCATCGTTCATCGCATTTGTCGGGAATGAGCTCATCGAGCGACAACAAGGCAGGTCCTTGGAAGTTGGTGAAACGTGCTCGCTCTCCACTCCACTCAAGGCGCTGGAGTGACTCTCGGGAGATGCGTGGTCGCGGGGTTGCCTGGGGGACTAACGTTTGAATTGGCTGGGTTAGGAAGCTAATAGCAATTCATGATATGGGATAAGCACATTCTGTTTGCTTCTTTCGCCACTTTAATAATAAATGTTAATTAATAGTGATAGTGATAGTTGGTGACAGTGCCGCAGTTGGGTCCTGTAATGTCCAATGAATAATTGGTGATTTGTGATTATTTGGTGGTTGGGAATTTAAAAAGTGAGCACTCAGTGGTTGAGAAGTGAGAGAGGGAGAGAGATGAGGAGGGAAAGAGGCCAAGAGGACCAGATGGGTACTTCGCCCTGTTGGAGTAAAGTGATGGGAGTTTGTGACAAACAGGGTTTAGCCTGACGAACAGAACCCCTGGACGCCGCTTGTGATACCCGATTCGTCGGATTCGGGGTTGGTGAGGGCTAGTGAGGGCTAGTGTGGACTGGAGACGGCCCCTTTTGGGGTTCGGAGGGAGAAAAAGGGTGATGAAAGGGGAGGGATGTGCTGTTTTGGCAGTCTGTGCTGTGATGAAGCGTGATGAAAAGGTAGGGAAGGGGATGAGATGGGATGGGATGGGTTGGGATGGGATGGGGATAGAGAGATGAATAATCATGGCGCAGTTGAACAAAGGCAAAGAAAAGCAGGGCGTGCGATTAACTTGGAAACCGACTGGTTGAGTGGTAGATTGCCAAACTGCCAGACTGCTGCCAGCTCAGACAATCTGCTTCTCTAATCAATTTCGCCGCACTGTGCTGCGCAAACAGCCTGTAACGCCCATATAGGCCCAAGGCAGACAGTCTAGACAATCCAGACACCCGGACACCCAGACACCGAGAACAGAGAGAACAAATCATATAGAAGAAAGAAGAAACGCTCACGGTCATTCATGGCCCAGCTGTGTCAAACTATGCCAACCTATGCCAAACTATGCCAAACTATCGCCACACCCCTTTTCCCAAGCTGTAACCAACCCACACCCACACGCACGCACACCCACTCCTATCCACACCCACTTCCACTTCCACTTCCACGCTCCCCATCCCCATCCACACCCCCCCCCCTAACCCAACCCACATCCACATCCACACACACCCACTCACTCCCACATCCACACCTCCCTCCCTCCTGCACCCCTTCTTTATTTACCGTACCGCAGCCCCGGAACCGATCCCATATTTCATTTGGCATTTTAACATTGCAGCACAAGTAACGGGGTACAAGGCGTGTCTAGTCGTGGTACATCTGCAAACACTGGGGAGCTACATGGCCGCATCTCGTATATCCTGTAGAGGAGGGAGGTAACTACATTTTTTATTTATTTTAGAGCAGGGCAGACAGGACTGGTGGTGGTGCTGATGGTGTGGTGGTGGACTGGACGAGTGTAATTGCAAGACTGCGTATACAAAGTGCACATACAGTGCACATACAGCGCTCTGTCTCTGCTGTACCTCCTGTCTAGCTGAACGAACGGGCTGGACTGGGGGATACTGTACGTGACTCACGGCTCACTTTACCTGGCGCGCGCGCGTGTCTGTCATATACTCAGCATATACCTCATCCACTTATACAGCCTCAAGTTATTTATTATACCTCGGCCATTTATACAACCTCAAATCCTGCCAATACCCATCCATCCATACTAATTATACCAAATACCATCCATCTATCCTAATTATACCCATCCACCCACCAAACATACACCATGTATATACACAAATGCCCCCCCCCCGGCCGCCGCCGCATCGCCGCCGGGGAGAACGGGCTCGGGAACGCGGAAACCCAGAAATAGACAAAAAAAAATAGACAAAAAAAATATGACACAAATCGCGCCGCCCCCCCAAAAACAGACAGAAAACAGGAAAAAAACGAAAATACCGTGATGCAAATCAGCTAACTGTGAGACAAAGCACCGCCTGCCGCCGCGCCGCGGCAAGCCACAAACAGGAACAGGAACACCACCACCACCGAAACACGAATGAACGCCGGGATCCGGGAGATGGAAAGGGAATGGTGGGTGGGTGAAGAGAGAGAGCCAATCGATGGGGAGCAGGGGGGAGCGGGTATCTTTGTGCGATGGATGGATGGGTGTACGGAATACTGGTGTTAGATGCTGCCGTCGTCGGTCGTCGCTGCTTGGTGCTGTGTTTGTGTGTGCTGCTGCTGTGGTGCGATGAGTAGCGACGGCGTAGTATGTTGTGTACATTGCATATGATTGATTTATCGGTTGATTTACTTCTGGGTGTGCGGTGCGGTTTGCGTACTTGGTATGCGTATAGAGTATGCACACGCACACAGACTGTAGTATGTATAATGAATGCATGTACCTCTGACACGCACGTACGTACATACTTGCCATACTGCGATACTATGGTATTTTCACCTTCTCCTTCATCTGCCTCTTTATTTCTTCGTCTTTGTTGTATGTATGTTAGTTTACCTATATGTTAATTAGCTGTTTGTATGTCTGTCTGTCTGTCTGTATGTATGTATGTATGTGCATGTTGGTCGTATGTATGTACTTTCTAACTGTATGTACACTACCACAAATTCTAAAGTACACACACATACATGCTTAGACCCATTCCCCGTCTCATCCCGTACCCGTAACCTCGTCCTCCCTTTTTTCCATTCCCCTTCTCCCTTCCCCCTTCCCCGTCTCTTCCCTTCCCTTACCCATCTCAACCACAATCCATCCCCTGTCCCCCGTGCCCCCCTGCCCCTTCCTCCCCCCTACCCCCCTGTTCCCTCCCCCCGTCCCGTACCCATACCCACTCCTCAACACCCCAACCCACCCATATCCATCACTTCCCATAACTAAAAACTAAAATGTGCTGTACCTGTACCTTGTCCCATACCTTGTCCCAATACCTTGTCCTATCCCTCCCCCCATTCCCAACCCCTGGCAACAAATTCATGGAGTACTCTCACTCACACATCTCTCTCATCTCTCTTTCTCTCGCACTGGGCTCCCCTTTCATATATAACACACTGCCACCCCTACGCACACTAATCTTGTTTTTTTATTTTATTTTATTTTGCATTCACCCTCCGTGTGCTCACTCCTCTCTCCATCTCTCCATCTATCCATCTGTCTCTCCAACTCTCAACTCTCTCTCCCATCTCAACCCTCAAAAAGAATCCCTCAAAAAAGAGAAGACAAGACAAGACAACATCAACTGCAGCCACGGTGCATACACACGTCAAACATCCCAGCAACAAAATTTACTCCAACCCAACACACCACCCGCACACTCACCGCGGACCTCACAACCAACGCACCACACAAACCTCTTTGCCACACAAACCAGGCTTTCTCTCGAGGCACACATCCCCCTTGTCTCCGACAATCCACATATATCGTCCCTTTCCCGCGCTGCCCCATCTGGCCAGCTGCCAATACTACGAAGGAGAAGCCGTCGCCCAGCGTCACCGCCAACATAACACCCCTACCTCACCACCCCCGGACGCTCCACAGGCCCGCTTGAAACAACATCAGAGCCCAACGAAGCCGGACTCGCGCTGCTGCTGCTGAAGTGCCAGCACTCCCGCACGTCTTGATCCCCTCCCCCGGGAGCTCCTTCTGAACCGCCCCCATCCTTCCTTGTGAGTAGTCTCTTTGGGATTTATTAATAAATCTCTCTCTTGCCCTACTCCCTCCCTTTTCTGCACAAACAAGAAAACCGCACAAGAAATGCAAAGACGAGCAAGAAAAAGACACAAACACGCGATCACAAGATTTTTACAAGCTTGAGAATCATTTACTCATTACTTTTTCTGCATACAGACTCTCTACACTCAGAAGTCAACATGATCACCTCGGAGTTCCCAGACTTCAACATGGGCCGCGGCGCCTACGATACGACCGGCGTCGAGAAGCCCCCGAAGCCAAAGCCAAAATAAGGACCTCCCACCTTTACGACAACACCGAAAACCCATACCTCAAGGTGCCGGCGCGGATCCAAGGCGACTGGAGGGGCCAGGAACCCTCCAGTCCCTGACGATCCCCGTCGGCCAAACACACCGAACGAGCCGTGCCGGTGGCACAGCGCTCAGAATCGAAAAGATACCGCCCCCGTTCCGCTTTTATAACTCTTAATACTACCTATCTACACAACGCAACCTCGAGCGGGAAGGGGCCTTTTAATAATACTGTCACAATTATATCTGTACCACCAAAAATCACCACGACGACTGCTACGACACAAAATCTACATCTACACTACACAGGCGCCCACGCAGCCAAGCCAAAATGTCTTTACAGGCAATCTACACACCACCACCACCATCGTTTACTACCACACCGACACACAACATGGCGGCGCATCAATCGTTTTTTTCAATACATCTACATCGTTATTTCTTTTACTGTTTGTTACAAAGAAGCGCGAGCACTCAAAATGCACAACCAAAAGTCGAGGGAATTTCACAGGCGTTTTTATTTTATTTAAACTATAGACTGGGGGAAGGGGGGTTACAATACTGGGACGGACTGGGATTTTTTTAGGGGATTGGCGGGGATTACTCTTTTATTTTATAGCGGTTGCGATCTTTTTCTACCTTTTAGCATGCATTACTCCTTTTTTTACACCGTTTGGTTTTTTGATGCCTTTTTTCTCTCGCGGGAATTTAGCAGCTTTGGATCTTTTTTTTTTATCTTTCTTGGTCTGCGAAGGGGGTTTTTATATTTTCTGTTCTGGGACACGGGGTGATGGGGGGGACTTTCATGTCTTCCCCGGCCGACACTTTTTTCACAAGAAAGAGTCTTGTCACCTTGGGGGGTGGGGGCAGGGAAGGCGGGGGGGTTATCTGCTTTATTTCCACAAAATTGTTATCATCGGGGCGGGTCGGTGGGAACGGGACAAAGGGCAAAACTGGGCGGATGGTTTGGGGTGTTGGATAAGGCAGGCCAGGGCAAGGAGGCGACTTTTGTTTTTTAACTCCTTTTTTTGGATAGATACCCGTCTGCGTCCCCCATTTTTTTATTATTGCTTGCTTTTCTAGATAGAGGCTTTATTTTTCGTTTGTTATTAGAAGCAGGGTGGGCATCAACAGCACAGAAGGGAACCGCCGCGGACCGCAAGGATGGGGATGGGATGGGATGAGGAGAGGACATATTATGGATAATTCTAGAAGGATATGAGAATAAAATACTTTTTGAACTTATGCCATGGGTGTGTTGTATTGCTGTGCATCGTGACCTGACTCGGAGAGCTTCTTGATTTTCTTTCTCTTATGAGAACCTCGCAGATGTATGACCTTATGTCTCTCTCTCTCTCGATATGACTCCCTCCTTGTCATGGTTGGGCCCTGCCATTACATGCATGCACAACCCCCTCCCCCCTCCCCTCTCTTCCATGTTTACGACGAGTGATATAGTTATTCTTCTTTTTTAACAATTCTGGAGATTTTTTTTTAAATGTGAATCCCGTTTTGTGCGCTGGGCGCAATGAGATGCTGTGGGCGGATTGGCTTACAAGAAGGGGGTTGGGCAGCGTTATTGGCTGCGCTGTGTTGGGATTGGGGAGGATTTGCAGCGCTGTGCAGGTTGCAGATGCAGATGCATGGAAAGGTGCATAGCTGGAGGGGCGTGAAGGAGAGATGACGTGGTTTGGCGTCGGTCGGTATGGTGGACTCGGCATTTCTGGATTTGGCATCCGCTTATTCATTTATTCATCATCGTCCTTGTCGTCGGGGTTCTAGGTGGGCGATGGAGGTCGGGGGAAAGAGAGAGGCAGCAGATGAAGTGAAGATTGACTTCCGGGTTCTGGAGTCCGGAGCGTAGATGTGGCAGACGGACAGTATAGATTATGCGTATTTGATCTAGGCCCTTCGTTTTTTGTACGGTTGGGAGGAGATGGATGGGCGGTGAATGAATGGAATGTAAAATACTGCATACAGACAGACAGACAGACAGTCTGCAGATTCTAGATTGGTGGTTGCATTCATGTGTCAGAGGCACGAACGGTGGGTCTGGATACTGGATATACAGCTGTACAGGTAGGTGTATGCGGATTCTGGATCGCGCATCGCAGCGCATCGCATCGCGGGTTGTGGATACAACACAACAAAGTCAAGTTATTCTCAGCTCTACCACCTCTCCTCTCCTCTGTCCCGACACAACTCACCCGCCACCGTTCCCGAACTGGTGGAATATGTGTATGTATGTAACAGTACAACACACGCCACCATCGTCGTCATAATTCTCGGCCCCGATCGCGGGCGCGGGTGTGAAACCACACTGCGGACTCCGGATCGCATCGCGCGTTTCGCGGAGTGCTGGGTACAACAATGTGGCGTTTATTCTCAGCTTGAAAATGGATGGGGCTTTATACCTGTTCCTGTGCCGAGTGGGTGGACTCGAATTCGCGACACAAAAAACTCGCTTCGCGCGGGAGCGGACGGGTGGATACGATACGATACCCGCTCCTGTACCAAAGCGGAGTCGGCGAGCCTGATCTGGCTCGCCGTGTCGGCGTGAGTCAAGGCCAGCCGGGTGGTTGGGGAATTATGAGAATGGGATTGGGAAGGGGGGAATGCAAATACGCTTGGGGGATGGGGGAAATGCAAATACGCTGGGTGGGGGAATGGGAAAAAAGCAGGATTTTTGGGGAGCGGAGGGGAGTTGAGACAATAATGGTGGATGGATGGGATGGGATAGTTGGTGGGAATGGGCGTTAATCGATCACATTTCTCTTACGCGTCGTTTCTGTCATTTTTTATCGGGGAATTGGATCGGAGGCTGTTTTTTGTCTCGGTGGGATGGCTCAGCGCGGATGTAGCCGCAGGTGCTGTTGGGACGCCATGTCTCATTCTCATCTCATCTGATCTTTTGTCGTATGTTTTGTGTCTGTTCGGAATGGGGTTTGAGTCGGGGGAGTGCCGTGAATCTGGATCGCCGTGCATCTGGATCGCGGAGTGGCAAAGTGGAGTGAAGGGTAGGGTAGGGTCTGAGGTAGGAATGTTTGTTAGCTGATGTCGTCGTCGTCGGTGTGCATAGAAGTGATAATGATGGAAGTGATTGTGAAGGTGATTATGAAAGGGAAAAGAGGCTTTTTTCCACTCAGACATTGTTCATCCATGCTATGGCCGGGAAATCTTAAGCATGTCTCCCGGCAGCTAACGGCGAGTGAATGGGGTATCATCACGGTGGAATGCCTCTTCTCTCCCTTGTGAAAACAGTAAACGGAGAAGCGTACTTACAATCATCAATATCCATCAGTTTCTCCTCATTTCTGTGTCGGATTTCCCCTCTCCGGTTGGAGACCAAGGAGTGAGGAGACAAGCTGATGATAGAAGAAGGAGAAGTAAAAAGGAAGCAAACGCACGTTACACTGCGATATTTATTGCCAGAGCAGCGATGCCAAGGTCTAAGCGGGCCCCGCCGCCCTGTCAGACGGCGAAATTGGCTTCCGGGATTGTGCTAGTGTGCCCTAGCGGTCGACTAGTCGACATCACGTGATTATACCAAAGCACTATACACGTGATGTGATTAGGTAACTTTGGAATAGTGATGGTGATGGTGGGGTACGACGACGACATAGGCAGGCGGGACCGTGACAGCACGGCAACAGCAAGAGCAACGGCAACCCATTACCAGCTCCTCCAACAAAAAAACTCCTCACCACTTCATCCATCCCACTCTCAACCATCTCACAAACCACTCTTGAAACCACAACCTCCGCCAACCACACACACTTACAACCACCCAACCCCCAATCCACCGACAATGTCGATAATCCAATCCCACACCTCGGCCTCCCTCACCGACCACTGGCGCACCATCGACATCGACGCGCTGGACCCGGAGTCCTCGCGCAATTTCCCGACTGCGACGCTTGCGGCGCCGCCGAGTGGGCCGAGGGCATTGGATGCGGGGAGTGTGAGGGGCCTGCTGAGAGGGGGGGATGCGGAGGGGGCTTTGAGGGGGGCGGTGGGGTCGGGGGTTGACAAGGTGGGTTGGATGTCTCCAATGGGGGCGAGGGGCATGTGCTAATGTGGTGAATAGGAAGCACAACTCCAGATCGTCATTGAAGTCCTCCAGTCCATCAAGGCTGCGGACATGACGCCGCTGCTGCGCAGCGTGTACGCCTCTGAGGGCGGGCCAGACGTGCTCGATTCGCTGATGAAGTATTTGTAAGTTTCCCTGTTACCCAATCCCAATCTGACGTTCTGGATCCTGGATTTCTGGCATGTAGCGCTTGGAAGGGATAGAGGATTAACACCGTGAACAGGTACGCAGGCATGGCTGCACCGACGCAGCGACAGGGCGAGAGCAGCGGAGCTGCGATGAGCGTGCTTCTCAGCTGGCACGAGAAGGTTGTTGAGGTTGCGGGACTGGGATGTGTGGGAAGGGTGATGACGGATCGGAGGACTCTCTAAGTGAGGCGTGCTGCTTGGGCTGAGGCGCTATGGAACAAGACTCGGCTTTACGCGTGAGTTCTAGCCGACTATACATGTTGGGTGCTGAGGACGATGGATTCCCGAAGAGGAGTTTAGAGACAGAGGTTCGAGCTGGGTGTCTATGGAGCAGGTATCGGGGGTAGCGTAGATAAAACAGAGCTGGCAGACGCCCAAAATCAAATACAAAACATTGTTCATACAATTATCCTACACCCACCCTCAATTTATACTCCCCCCACCCAAAATATCCTTCATATTCACCTCTCCCGATCCCCTCGGCAACGGCTTCCTCTGATCCGGACTCTCCTTCCACCCAATGAAAAAGATCACCCTAAACGTCGCCGGGATCCCCTCCTTCCCCTCCTCCCCATACAACTCCTTATAAATCGCACTCGCAGCAGCCAACACCTCCCGTCCGATCCCACCCATCTCCCTCCCAAGCACCGCATTACTCTCCCCCATCGCCTGCAGATCCGCCATCAGCGCAAACATATCGGGAAACTCGACCACCACATCCTCCACATCCACCGTAAGCAGTTTAAACCCCGCTTTCGTCAGCAGTCCGCCGATATCACGCACATCTGCCAGCGGCGAGGTATGCGGCGCCACACCCCCCCTCCGCTCCTGACTCGCGAGCTGCAACGCAGTCCTCAGCTCGAACAGCGTGTCTCCCCCAAACATGGCCGCTAAGATGGGCGCATCAGGTTTCAAGGCGCGGTTCGCGTGCGCCAGCAGCGCGGGGAGGTCGTTGACCCAGTGCAGCGCTAGGGAGGAGAGGACGGCATCGAAGGTGTCTGCTTCGTAGGGGAGTGACTCGAGGGTCGGGAGGACGGTGCGGGTTATCTCTAGGGGTGAGGGGAGGGGGAGGGCGTCGTCGCGGTGGAGAAGGGTGGGCGAGGTCTCGGCGCAGGTTAGATGTGTGATGCGGGAGCTGGCGGGGGGTTCGGTGTCGGAGAGGGGCGTTGTGAGGGCGCGGGAGAGGTTGCAGGCGTTGGCGCCGAGGTCGAGGATGTGGGGGAAGTCGCGGTTGATGTCCTGGGGGGGGGTTCAGGTTAGTCGGATGTTTTATTTATCTTTTGCGGGGGAGAAGAGGCGACGCACGAGTAGCCGGTCAGCGAGACGGGTAGCTATTTCATCGCGCAGGTAGTCGACTTGGCGGCTTTGTTCCGGGTTGGAGGCCGCGCGCTCTTTTTGGAGGTATTTGACGTGGGAATTGAAGACTTGGAGGGTTGGTGCGCCGGGGGCTTGGACGGCGTAGGTGCGGGGTGTGAAGGGGATAGGGGTTCGGATGGAGGGGAGGGAGTAGATGGCCGGCCGGCGACAGCGGAAAAGGGGGCGGAGGGCGAGGGGTCTCATGGTCGGCGTGGTGGAATGGTCATGTGTGGCCGAGAGTGCAGCTCCGGAGATAGTTCGAGATAGATAGCTATGCGATTGACTTTCTGGCAGGGATGGTTGGTCGTTGCGGCGGAAGATAGTAAGGCCGCATTCCGTGGTTAGGGACGGGAAGGCCGCTTTTAAGGCGTTTCTTAAGGCTGCTGCTTTTAAGGCTCGGCTTGGCTTGGCAAAGGGTCCCAAAATAGTTTTGATCTGCTTGGTAGAGGGGGAAGGGTCCAGAGAGGGAAAATGGGAAAGGGGGAGGCGAAGATGGTATTTGAGGATTTTCCGCTATTTCTATATTTGTACTGTACTTGGACTGTCAAAATCTACAGCATTCGTATGTGACTTGCAACTATTGTAGAGCAGACCATATAGAGAACCACCATCACAGCGCATATTTTTCTTCATTCTCACGCTCTATTCACATGAGAACGAGGTTGGAGTAGAATAATGTAGATGTAGCAACGCAGAAACACAGGAATATACCAATGCATGCAGCAGACCTGCTAATAAATTTCGTCCTCCCTATAGGACTCTAGTACTCGCATTAAGACGTCTTCGTTCCTCCTTCATTAACTCCCTCTTTCCATCTCGCCCTATCGTCCTCACATGAAACACAGATAACGTGACTTTGTGGGCAGTTTGGACCATGGTAGGGAAAATCCAGGAGTAGCTGGACCCATTATTCTCCGATAGCTCAGGGAATTCAGGGGTATTCGAGCTTATCCATTGGTCCGATGGTATCGGGATATCCCTGGCCCGAAAATGTTTCACTGCCCATTTGCTGTGATCGGCTCGAGGTACTGGGAAAGTACTTGGTTCGCTGTGGACCGCTGCGCTGCATGTGAAGTACCATCCCTTACTAACAGTATCCGCCCAGTACCTTGTCTTCATGCGCCCCTCCTTCAATTGCGAAAAAGGGTCTGGGTGCGACGTCTTTGTCCACAATCCCACCGCCAAACTCAGCCCAGGGAGGCGACTTTCTATTTTCCTTCACCCTCACTTCACCTTCTTCATCCTCTCCTTATTTCTACTACTATCCCTATAGCTTCATTCAGCTTTTTCGCGTTCTCTCGTTCTTCTCTCTCCGCGTCCCATCACCTACGTCGGCTCTCCACAGACTCGGCATACTTGAAACCCACTAGCAACTTGATATTCACTCGCTGAGCCTGTCTGGGGAAAGTCGAACTCAAGAAATATCATCGACGCTACCCCAGGATCAACATTCTCCTCACACCTTGCCTGCCATTTTCCGATTTTTCCTTTGGCTACAATCGCTCGCTCGTTCCGCACCCAGTTCTTCCTTTTCAGTCCGCGATACGAGCAACCCCTCACGGCCCGCATCCAAACTACGCAGCCCACGGCAAAGATCAGCAGCCTCGAGGGAGCAGCTCCTTGCATGCAGTGACAACACCTGCATAATACACACTCGGGACTTCGGCCGGCTGTATCAACATTGCCCGGCGCTACACACGCGACCAACACGGCTTCATTCATCCTTCCGTGAGCTGGCCTCGCCAACAGATGTCCTACCAACCTGGACTTCCATCGGCCAGACAAGGTGGCTTTTTACCACTCTCGAATGCTGCGTCAAAGGAGACCCTACGCAACAACGACGCCATGAACTTCGAAGATATCCCCATGACCAAGGTCAAATCCAATGCCAGTTCGGCTTGGAAGCAGCGCGATGGCCAGAGCATCTACGGCGACGACGGCATCGCGTCTGGCTCGCGACTCGAGCCGCCTGCCCACGATAACCATGGCCGACGCAAGCTGAAGAAGCTGAACTCGAGACAATCGGGTGCCGCGAACCAGCAGTCAGTGCTGACGGGCATGGGAAAGTTCTACGACAAGATCGTCAACTTCTCCATCGTCACCCGCTACCTCGTCTACGTCCTCCCCGTCGCCGCCTTGATCGCGATCCCAGTTGTCGTTGGCGCCACCGTAGCCCCGGATGCGAGGATTGGTGGAATCCGCCTCGTCTGGTTCTTTACCTGGATCGAGTGTGTCTGGCTCAGCATCTGGATCGCTAAGCTCTTCGCCAAGACCATCCCATATGTCTTCGTCTTCCTCTGTGGTGTAATCAGCCCCGGCACACGGAAATATGCTCTGATCCTGAAGAGATTGGAGATTCCACTCTCCCTCGTCGGCTGGGCCATCGCGTCCATCGCCACGTTTGAGGCGCTCGTCGGTCGCCCCGATAACGTTCCGCGGCACTGGACGGATGTCATGAAGAAGATCCTGGCCGCAGCCCTGATCGCATCCTGTATCTACCTCGTTGAGAAGCTGATTATCCAGCTCATCAGCATCAGCTATCACCAGCGCTCCTTCGATCTGCGTATCAAGGAGTCGAAGCACCAAACACGTCTTCTCGGCCTTCTCTACGATGCATCCCGAGCCCTGTTCCCCCTGTACTGCCCCGAGTTTGCTGAGGAGGACTATTTAATCACTGGCAATGTCGACACCATTCGGGTTGGCAAAAAGGCTTCCGGCGCTGCGACTCCCATGAGGCTCATGGGCAATGTGAACCGCATCGGTGACAAGATCACCTCGGCGTTTGGAAATGTCGCGTCTGAGATCACAGGAAAGAAGGTCTTCAACCCTAATGCCGCCCATTCGATCGTGGTGGACGCCCTGGAGAAGAAGAAGTCCTCTGAGGCGCTAGCCAGGCGTCTGTGGATGTCTTTTGTCATCGAAGGGAAGGAGACACTGGGCATCGAGGACATCCATGAGGTCCTCGGGCCCGCACACAAGGAGGAGGCGGATGAGGCTTTTGCGTATATCGACGTTGATAACAATGGAGACATTAGTTTGGACGAGATGATTGTCAAGGTCGTGGGGATGAGCCGCGAGCGCAAGGCAATTGCGAACAGCATGCACGACATTGGGGATGCTATTTCCGTGCTCGACTCCGTCCTCGTCGCTGTCGCCTTTGTTATCATAATCTTCATCTTTGTCGCCTTCCTCAACGCCAGCTTCGTGACTACACTCGCGACAGCCGGTACGACTCTCCTCTCGCTCTCATTCGTCTTTGCAGTTACGTGCCAGGAATTCCTTGGTTCCTGCATCTTCCTCTTCATCAAGCACCCCTACGACGTCGGAGACCGCGTAGACATCAACACCAATCCCCTCGTCGTCGAGCGCATCTCCCTTCTCTACACAGTCTTCAAGCGCATTGACTGCATGAAGATGGTCCAAGTCCCCAACATCGTCCTAAACACCATGTGGGTCGAGAACATCACTCGCTCCAAAGCCATGAAGGAGCAAATCGAGCTATCCATCTCCTTTGATACGACCCTCGAAGACATCGAGCTCCTCCGCACCGAACTCGAAGCCTTCGTGCGCCACCCCGACAACAACCGCGACTTCCAAGAGGATGTGATCCTCGAGTGCACCGGCGTCGGCACCATGGACAAGCTCGTCCTCAGGGCCGAGATCCGCCACAAGTCCAACTGGGCCAACGAATCCATCCGCGCCGCGCGCCGCTCCAAATTCATGTGCGCCCTCGTCCTTGCCGTCCGCAAGGTGCCCATCTACGGCCCCGGCGGCGGCGGCGCTGCCCTCGGCGAGCCAGGAAACCCATCGTACTCCGTCACCGTCTCCGATGAACTCGCCGCAGAAGCCCGCGCCAAGGCCGCTGAGGAGATGGAGGCAAAGCGCCTCGTGCCTACCCCCAAGCCTGATGCGGGTAAATCCACGGAGCCCGGAGCCAAGGCGGCGGAATCGGGCGTCCTCGGCGCTACACACGAGACTGCTGCGGCGGCTGCGATGAATGCGAGACGTCCCACGGATACCGGTCTTGATACCCAGCAGAGGGGTAGAGGTGACACCATCGACCACGCGCGTAGTAGCGACATTGAGGATCTGAGGAATGACCTTCTCCACCGCGCAAGCACGCGTGGCAGGCGACGCGCCGATATGACCGCGTCCGCTTTGCAAGTCGGCACTAGTGGCGCCGCCGTTGGGTTGACGCCTAGCAGTCCTCTCCGCGACCGCGCAGACGAGGACGAGGAGGCCAAGGTGGGTGGTTATGGAGGGTACCCCGCGTCGCCGGGGTATCCGGCTCAGACGCAGCAGCAACCACAGCAGCCACAGCAGCAGCAGCAGCAGGGGACTGGGTTCCCGGCACAGGCGCAGAGCCAGCCGGCGCAGTCGTACCCGACGCAGCAGCAGGGGCCGGGGGGGGCCTATACGCAGTTCCCGGCTGGATCGGCGGGGCAGGGACAGTTTGGGCAGCAGCCGCCGCCGCCGAGGAAGGATGGGGCAAGGTTTTAGGGGGGTGGAGGTAATAGGTGGAGGTAATAGGTGGAGGCAATGGGTGGAGGTAATAGGTGGAAGGTTGGATGGGGTTAAGGGGGAAATGTGATAAAAGATTGGATACATGCCTTGACGGCCGAATCTGGCGTTTTATTCTTATTTTTAGAGCAGGAATGGGCTGCCAAAGCCGCGCATTGATTGTATATATGGTGGGTTGGATACTTCTAAGGAGAATAGAAGGGGGATGGATGAGTGCAGTATAAGTAAATGAACATAAAACAGAATTCAGTACACTTTACCAAGTATACATTTGTCAATAATGAACGCCGGAAAGGGAAGCCAAGCTCGGTGAAAGGGTAACCATGGAACCACCTGACGAAGTCGATGCACCCTCCCATACGAGAACCTTGTAGCTTTTCTCCGATGGGGCCACGACCGCGCAGTGGCCGGATAGGCCCCAGAGAGAATGGACAGCGTTGATAGAATCTATTTACGTGGCAAGTAGGAACGGTAACCGCAGGCGATAACGACAGCAACAAGTGGTAACGACAGCAGGAACGGCAAGTGATAGCAGCGACTGCGGCAGCAACAGTAAGCGGCAACGGTAATAAGCAAGCAATAATAGTAAGTAATTCCATCCGGAATCCCATCCTAGAGCCTGGTATGAACCCTTCTTCTTAGTGCCTTTTCCCCTGCCTTTTCCCCTGCAACTATTCTCTCGGAGGCCTCCAAAGCCAACTTCTTCACAGCATGCTAATCCATGTCGCCAAGACCTGTCAATCCAGACGCCAGCCACATCAAACCATTTCGCCAGCCTTCCAACTAAGTCTTCATTTCGCCGCTCATCAAAAGGAAAAATCAGCAAAAAAAAAAAAAAAAAACATACAACAGTAGGTATTCGCTGGTGGTCACCCACCCAACTACTAATCTACCGATTTCAAGCTTGTGTATGGCAGAGCGGACGGGATGCCCAATTCTCTTGAATCTATGGTCGTATGTGGGAAATGTGGGCGTATGCATGGTTTTGAGGTGAGCGGGTTTGCGTAGGATGGGAATAACATATAATACTTGGGATTAATCGACTTATGGAACTCCTGCCATACCCATTACCCCCAGTCCAAAAGACAAGTTCCCCCCTCTCTTTATGCCCAGAAATTCATCTACTGCTCCAACGAGGTCTGCGCTTGTTTGGATGGTACCTACACAAGCCTCAATAAGCCTCATGTTACACAGTTTGTGAATTTGGTGATAGGCGATTTAATATTTCATGGTGCCACCTTCAATACACTCAGAGGTGGACACTGCAGCAACTCGTCGATTTTCACGAAAACTCCTCTGTCAACTTGATTCTGATCCCACTTTTTGTTCCATCCTGCACCTGCCAATTTGGCGCCAGCCTAGAAGTTTGGGAAGAGACTGTTGCGCACATGCTGCGGTGTCCAGAAACATTGTAGGATTTCACATCGAGTTGGAACCCACGCACAACATCGATAGGGACGACGTGGAGAAGCTTCACATATGTGAAGAAACAAAGCTACCTCAGGTGAGCACATATTCCAATGGCCATCACTTCACATGCTAGCAATCTTCAGAATTCGAAGGGGGACGAGCGCGCGAGGGTCGATAGGGATTCAGACGTAGACGTAAATATTTCTCCAATCCCAGTATTTGCCGCCATCTATTCAAGGCGTTCAATTATTACAAATGCACACTAACGGTTATCTAGGTCTCTGATGTCCTTGTCCAAGGAAATATCAAGCAAGTACATCAGTGACAGCGCGTACGAAGCCACAGTTAGTGACAACGATGGCTCTGACGTGAAGGCCGAGGATACCAAAAAGCCTACATACAGGAGGAGGAATGCTCGAACTCTTAGGCGGACTGGGACTGGCAAGTAGAATGAAAGCGTCCTGGATGGCGCGGGTATGGGTGTTGAACAGCTCATTAACGAGCTCGACATCGTAAAGCCTAGAGCTAAGGCGTTTATTCTCAATAATATCAAACGTGCACAAGACTGTCTTCGACGACGGCACGTGGAAGCTAAACATATGTTACCAACTACACCATCATTGCAGTGGAGCAGCAATTAATGGCCAATTTTCTCGCCACCGGATATCTCCTGCGTACGGATATTGCATTAGCTCGGCGCTATTCTTGGTTGCTGCTGTTGCTGTTGCTGTTGCTGTTGCTGTTGCTGTTGCTGTTGCTGTTGCTGTTGCTGTTGCTGTTGCTGTTGCTGTTGCTGTTGCTGTTGCTGTTGCTGTTGCTGTTGCTGTTGCTGTTGCTGTTGCTGTTGCTGTTGCTGTTGCTGTTGCTGTTGCTGTTGCTGTTGCTGTTGCTCAACAGTCATTCCCATCCTGTCTATCACAGACATATTCTGTTTTCCTGCTCCTGTGAGTCGCAACACTTTCACGTTAGACTTTCGATATACTGGCTTCTTTATATCGTTCTTAGCATCGTTAGAGTCATGGTAGGCCAAGTCGGGCTCTTGTTTGATGAGCTTTCTAGATGTCTTGATAGTGGTTAGTATGCGTTCTTTATTCTCTAGTTGAAGGTTCTTGATTGTTATAGTCCTTTGTCAAGAGATTAAGTCCGCTGTGGCCTGGTCGTCATCGCTTGCACATGGGTTATTCGTGATGTGCATTATTAATTTGATCATCGGATAGCAGGCATCCTTCATAGCGTCTTCAGTTATTTGTAGAGCTCAATGACCCGGCGGAGCCTGGGAGACACCATGCGCAGGCTTATCCCCCTGGTCATAGCACCTAATCTTTAAGTGATTGAGAGTCTTTATTCCAATTATAGCTACTGTAACTACTTTGATGATGCACACCCCCTACCTACCTAACAAACATGTTCCACCTTCCCCTTCCCTCCCACCCTCTCCCCCAACTCCGTCCTCAAAACCCTCCCAAAAACCTCCTCCAACAACCCCCAACAAACCCTCGTCACCGCCCCATCAAACCGCCCCTTGCTCATCTCGTCCCTAATAAACGCATGCTGCGCTCCCGCCACCTCAAACCAGGTAAACTCCACCCCCGCCTCCCGCAAGCTCAACCGTATCTTATCCCGTCCCGCGGGGGGCACATGCGTATCCAACGTCCCGTGGATACACACCAGCTCGCCCTTAATCTCGCTGAACCGCGCGAGCGTATCATCAGGGTTATTAGCACCCAGCGTGGCACTATGCACATCCGTCGCAAAATACGCGACCGCCGCACTAATCCTGGGATCCAGCGCGCATCGAATCGCCAGATGCCCACCAAGACACATCCCCGTCGCGCCCAGACGCCCCGTGCACGTCGGCAGGGCGAGGAGGGCGTCGATGGTAGCAGCGCTGTCGGCGTCGTAGGACTCGAGGGTCTTCTTGGCTTTGAGGGAGTTGCCGAGGTCGGTGCCGGGGACGTCGTAGGTGAGGGGCGTGGAGGGGACGAAGTCGTGGTAGGAGGAGGGGGCGGCGACGATGTAGCCGGCGGAGGCGATGGAGCGCGCGAAGCGGGCGACGGGGCCGGTGACTTGGTAGATTTCGGAGAAGAGGGCTACGCCGGGGAATTTGCTGGTGGGGGGGATTAGTTGGGGGGTGGAAGAGATGGGATGGGGAGAGGGGATTGGGAAATGGGAAATGGGGTTTTGGAGAATGGGGATGGGGCGTACGCGTTGGGGTAGCCGGGGATGGAGGGGTGGAAGAGGAAGATCCCTTGATGGATGTTAGTATGCGTTCAGTGGGTGGTGTGAGAGTGATGGGAATGGGGTGAGGTACTCATTGATCCCTCCACGCCGTCCGCCTTGGTCGGCACATCGATATGAGACTCTACAATGAGCATTTTAGCGGTTGGAGAGTGAATTGGAGAGACTGGTGTCGTTGGGAAGATGGAGCTCCTCGAGCTTCAATCGCGGAGGGGTCGATAGTGGGGGCGGGGCAGTGGGGTGGATAAACACAGTATCACGTGAGGATATGCACGACGATGAATAATATACCACGTGATATAAGAGTGAAAATACACGTGATGATAAAAGAAGTTATGCGGTAGAAATGATGGTGGGGTATTTTTGGATTGGCGGTGGTTGGCAGGGCAAGTGACAACACACATTCGCCAGCTCAACGTCATGTTTGTGTGGTGCAGTAGAAGATACTTGGGCTGTACTTGGGCCCATCAGGCTGCGATGGGAATATTTTTTTTATTGCCAAGCAGGGCGACCTGCATTTCCCAATGGAAGGAATGAGTAAATAGTGAGGGAACCGAGTATTTTTGTGGTATTCTATACGAAAATGGTTACCTACGTATATACTCCAGATATACTCCAGGAGCTGAATAGTTACAAGTTGCCAACTAAAAGTATGCACCAGTGCTATTTTGTACGACAGCGGTTACCTACTCCGTACGCAAATTACTCCTAGTGCATACTTTAGTTGGCAACTTGCAACTATTCAGCTCCTGAACTACGACTAAACTACGCAACATTAATTACCAACTATGGGCCTGTCTGGTGGTTTCTACGGTTACGTATTCTGTAGTGGAGTGAAGATGGAGTTGAAGTGGAGTTATGGTGAGTGCTCGAAGCTGGTAGATATGCCAAGAATGGGCAAATGGTAGCAAAATGGCAAGAAATAGTAAGGAAATGGTAGCCTTGCGGGTCAAGCAACCGGTGTGGTACATGCATTTGTGTGCCATATTGTATGTACTTGCCAAGTACCTTTAACCCCTCATAGAGCTTTATCGGCATAGCAAGACACTCTCAAACGCTCACCGATCGACCATCAAAAACTCATCTGTCAGGCTCGTGCTTAAAATCTAAAAAATTAGAGAACATTCTCCAGCTTCAGGGATCGTGCAGTTCAAGCCACAACTAAATCCATACAATTGTCCATAATTAAATAACTAAATGCCTTTAATTCCTTTATTTTCCCCCGGCTATGACGTTGTTGCTGGGCCTTCCCGCGAATTTTTGCGATGATCCCAGAATGTGCGTGGTGGTTCCAGCCACTAGCGCCATTGGCTTAGAAGATGCTGGAACTGCCTGGAAACCACCGCCTGCTGCAAGCAGTGCATACAAAACCTCGAATCTTCCTCGCACACAATTTCTTTTCTTCCTTCTACTTCATACCATAACAAACCTCCTTCTTCTCTCCTACACAAAATTACAATTGCTCTTCTACTTCAACATCAGGGTTGAAGATTCTTATACCAACACCACTTAATACATCTACACACACAGAGCAACGATGTCTGCGTACGTTGACCCCGCCAAACCTCACTTCCCCTCCACCGCCCGTGCCACCCCTTCTTCTTCTGACAATGTACTAACTGGCAACAGCATCGGTATCGATTTGGGTACCACCTACTCGTGCGTGGGTATCTACAGAGATGACCGCATTGAGATCATTGCCAACGACCAGGGCAACCGCACAACCCCCTCGTTCGTTGCCTTCACTGACACCGAGCGTCTGATCGGTGATGCCGCCAAGAACCAAGTCGCCATGAACCCAGCCAACACCGTCTTCGACGCCAAGCGTCTGATCGGTCGCAAGTTCGCCGACGCTGAGGTCCAGGCCGACATGAAGCACTTCCCCTTCAAGATCATTGACAAGGGAGGCAAGCCAGTTTGCCAGGTCGAGTTCAAGGGCGAGACCAAGGACTTCACACCCGAGGAGATCTCCTCCATGATCCTCGTCAAGATGCGCGAGACCGCTGAGGCTTACCTCGGTGGAACCGTCAACAACGCCGTTGTCACTGTCCCAGCTTACTTCAACGACTCCCAGCGTCAGGCTACCAAGGATGCCGGTCTCATTGCCGGACTCAACGTCCTCCGTATCATCAACGAGCCTACCGCCGCTGCCATCGCCTACGGTCTCGACAAGAAGGTCGAGGGTGAGCGCAACGTCCTGATCTTCGATCTTGGTGGTGGAACTTTCGATGTCTCTCTCCTCACCATCGAGGAGGGTATCTTCGAGGTCAAGTCCACTGCTGGTGACACTCACTTGGGTGGTGAGGACTTCGACAACCGTCTCGTCAACCACTTCGTCAACGAGTTCAAGAGAAAACATAAGAAGGACCTGAGCTCCAACGCTCGTGCCCTCCGTCGTCTCCGCACCGCATGCGAGCGTGCCAAGCGCACTCTTTCGTCCTCTGCCCAGACCTCCATCGAGATCGACTCTCTCTTCGAGGGTGTTGATTTCTACACCTCAATCACCCGTGCCCGCTTTGAGGAGCTGTGCCAGGACCTCTTCCGCTCCACCCTCCAGCCCGTCGACCGTGTCCTCTCGGACGCCAAGCTCGACAAGACCAAGGTTCACGAGATCGTCCTCGTCGGAGGTTCCACCCGTATCCCGAGAATCCAGAAGCTCATCACCGACTACTTCAACGGCAAGGAGCCCAACAAGTCCATCAACCCCGATGAGGCTGTCGCTTACGGAGCGGCTGTCCAGGCTGCAATTTTGTCTGGCGACACCTCGTCCAAGTCGACCAACGAGATCCTCCTTTTGGATGTCGCTCCTCTGTCTCTCGGTATTGAGACTGCCGGTGGTATCATGACTCCTCTAATCAACCGCAACACCACCATCCCCACCAAGAAGTCCGAGGTCTTCTCCACCTTCTCCGACAACCAGCCCGGTGTCCTGATCCAGGTCTTCGAGGGTGAGCGCAAGCGCACCAAGGACAACAACCTGTTGGGCAAGTTCGAGCTCACCGGTATCCCACCCGCACCCCGTGGTGTTCCCCAGATCGAGGTCACCTTCGATCTCGATGCCAACGGAATCATGAACGTCTCCGCGCTCGAGAAGGGCACCGGAAAGACCAACAAGATCGTCATCACCAACGACAAGGGCCGTCTCTCGCAAGAGGAGATCGAGCGCATGTTGGCTGAGGCCGAGAAGTACAAGGCTGAGGATGAGGCCGAGGCCGGACGCATTGGTGCCAAGAACGCCCTTGAGTCGTACGCCTACTCCCTCAAGAACACCCTCTCCGACGCCAAGGTCGACGAGAAGCTCGAGGCCGACGACAAGGCCTCTCTCAAGGCCGAGATCGACAAGACCGTCGCCTGGTTGGACGAGTCCCAGCAGGCCACCAAGGAGGAGTACGAGGAGCACCAGAAGGAGCTCGAGGCCGTCGCCAATCCTATTATGATGAAATTCTACGGAAGCGAAGGAGGCGCTCCTGGCGGCATGCCCGGCGCTGGTGGACCCGGTGGCTTCCCAGGAGGCGCCGGCGGCCCAGGTGCCACCCACGACGATGGCCCAACTGTCGAGGAGGTCGACTAAGCGCCAGGTTTCTAATGGTCAAATTATAAAGCTTTTTCGGTGTTCACTGGGTCAAATCACGAATTGTAGACTTGTTTATCTGCGGGTTTTTGCGTTTCCTTTTTACACTACGACGATACGATGAAAAAGGCTGGTGCAATAAAACGAGATCTTTTTTGTACTTGTGTATCTTTGGGCTGCCGATAGGGCGGTTTCCATAATGAAAGTCGTTAAAAATTTAGATATGCCGTTCCATGTGCACTTGTGACGTGAATGATGATTATAATTTTCCAACTCTTTCTCCGTAGATATTCGTAGCCAAATCCATTTCCGATTAATAACCGTAACTGGCTTCGATTATTCTTGTTATATTCTCCACACAAGGCTTTTTTAACTAGAATACTCCTACTGCCGAGAAACCTGAACAATAACTCTATATAGCAGCCATTGTTTTCAGCAGCTCGGATTAAAAACCAGACGCTCAGCCACGTAGAGCTACTCATACCGCCACAGAATCCAAGGAGTGGGCAGTATATTACAGCCACCCATAGGCATAAAACAGCCTATAGATACTATTGCTACTCAAGCTTTTTACAGTGACTGTAAATAAATACATTCGCTTAATAACTCAGATTAATCTGTACAATCTAAGAAATTAATTGGAGGGTTTTGTATTATAGTTTCCTTGAGCTAAAGAAGGGTTCTTAGATTTTATCACCGCTTATTATATTCATAGCAACTGTAGATAAAATAAACATTTAAATTATACCTTGTACTACCACTTCCATTCCTCCGAGAGGAGATCATTACATTCAAGCTTCCGCAAGTATCGGAAAGTTATGAACATAGCACATAATCCGCTCGCGAACGATGACGATCAGGATACAGCAGACTTGCTCTTTAAGGCACTTACTTGCTGTTACTATCTGCTGTCATTGCTTGCTGTCGTTGCTTGCTGTCGTTGCTTGCTGTCGCAGCCTGCTGTCACTGTCGATGCTTGCTCTGGCGGCCTGCTGTCACCGTCGCTGCTTGCTGTCACTGTTGCTGGTTGCCGCTCCTGCGTGCTGTCACCACTGCTAGTTACCGCTGCTGTGCTATGCTCCTATGTTGCCTCACCACTTTTGCTGCTACTACATGTCCCAAGAATTGCGTAGCCAAAGAATGCTTTGGCGAGCCTTCATAATCCCAGGGTCGTGGACGAAGAAGGCTCCTAGGTCCAAAGAGTTCTTTATCATGGCATAAATTGAATCGGCGTAATGAACATCATCCGTGTCCAAGTTTGCTGTAGTTTTCATCCACTTTCTATAATCACTTGCTGCTGCTTCTTGCTGTCACCGCAATTACCCATTATTAAATAGTGACCAACTTTGGTACAGCAGGGCGCTGTCAGAGTCTTCGTTCTCGCCGACTCGAACAGATCCCCCTTAGAGCTGATGAGACACGACGTTATCATTACATCCTACGCCCTTGTGATGAATTAATATCAGAAATTACACGGCCGAGAATGCTAGCCATCACTGTCACCGCCTTCTTGTTGTCACCGTTTCTGTCTCACTTGCTCTGCTGTCATCATTGCTAGTTGCTGTTGTCGCCAGGTGTTGTGACTAGTCGCTGTTATGGATGGATCTAACCAAAGATGGCCTTCAAGGGGCCATTGCAACTATGTTCAAACTTCACCAGAGTAGTGTATTGAAAGTCTTGTGGCTCTATTGCCCGATGGTCTGCTTTCTAGGTGTCTAATAGGGACATAGTTGTTTTTATATATAAAAAATGTATTTGCAGAACGAGATAACGCACCTATCAGGGTTGATCGTTGATCCTCATCTCCCGCACCGTAGCGCCGAGACCTGTTGAGGGGTTCCGCTTGGTGGCACTGCCGGGAGCCTTTCCCGTCCCTCTCACCAAATCTTCAGCCTCGCAGAGCATTTCTTCACTATTCATACACATCCTGCTGAACCACGACTTCTGCATTGATCTACCACTGGTTTAACATCGTCTCTTCAACTAACAACTCGTTCAAGATGACCACATCCTAGCTCGCGACCGTTGATTGCGAGCTGAGTAGTGGTGAGGGATGCCGCGTCTCAACAATACTCCGCGGTCAGCGCGACCCTGGACGCTCACGGATACATATGGTGAGGAGCTGACGACCCCTTTGAACCGACTCATTGTGCCATGGGATATAGCTGACTTGGAATTATCTAGGATTTATAGCGACATATCTTTCCATTTCGCCCGGACACGGGCACCCGTCACGATTACTACGTAGCCGATTGCCAACTTTTTCACGATCTTACAGGAATGCATCATATATACCCATACTAGCAAATCAAACACTCGACGACTCCCCCCAGGCGAAACAGGGAGATGGCATACCAGGCCGCTCTCTACAAATGAGCCAGCGCCACTGCGTCCTGCCTCGCTCCCAGCGCCGCCACTTCCACAACTACTTCGTCACACACCTTCCCTCCAGCTCGCTGCACCCCGACTCCCGCTCTCCCCACCACAAACTCCCCCGCGCAGCCTCAACCCCACACACCGGCGCAAGCCCACCCCCAACCGCCGTCCCGCCATTAGCCAACTCCTCACGCGACCTCACCGTCGTGCGAATCCCAATCCAGAGCGCGAAGCACCACTTCGGGGCGAAGACATCGCGCGGCACGCGCCCATACAACGAGGACCGCTTCGAGGCCGGCACAATCGAGGTTCCCGCCTTTGCGAGCCGCGCACCTATCAGTCTGACCCGCAGCGATACCGCGTCTGGTCAGGGGTTCGAGGCGACATCGGCGGACAGCGCGAGCGGGGATCCACAGGTGTTTTACTTTGGGGTGTTTGATGGGCATGGCGGATCCGAGTGCTCGGAGTTTTTGAAGCATGAGTTGCACCATTATGTGGAGGATGCGGCGAAGCAGTTTGGGCTGCAGTCGAGCCTGAAGAGGAGCCCGGATTCAATGGAGGATCCGACGATGGGGCTCGCGGTGCCGGAGGTGGCAGTTGCAACTGAGGGGGGGCTCTCGAGCGCGGGAAAATTGAGCTTGAATGCTGTGGATATGAAGACGAAAGAGGAGACGAAGCCGCCTGATACGAGGAGCCCCAAGGAACAGGTGGCGGAGCGTCCACCAGATGCCGAGCGTCTGAAGTCAGAGGGCCCGGTGAGACAGCGGATGGATAAGCCAAAAGCTCTGGAGCTCGAGGCATCTCTCCTTGACCAGTGGAAGAGCACGGTTGGGGGATACTTTCGGCGATTCAAACCAGACTACTTCGATGTGAAGGTCAAGTACCAGCACCGCAACCATAAGACAACCAGCGAACCCGCCAGCCCGGAGACACCACCCTCTATCGAGACAGTGCTCATGTATGCATTCCTCCGCTGCGACCTCGACTTCGTCATAGCACAGGCCTCCAAGCCCGACAAAGAATCCGTCTCCGACCTCCCCCTAAACCACGATGAGATCCTCGGTCGCCCCTCTCAGGCCGCCCACAGCATTGGCGGCCCAACCCGCTTCAAAGGCGGCTCCACTGCCTCCATCGCCATGGTCTCAACCCCGAGCCCAACGCCCTTCTGGCACCCGAGCTCGCCCTCCACCCTCCTCGTTGCCCACGTCGGGGACACTCGCATTCTTCTCTGCGACACGGCGACCGGTCTCGCCATCCCCACGACAACCAACCACCACCCCAGCTCACCCATTGAGAGCACGCGCCTGCACCGCTACGCCGCGACCTTTGTGACTGATTCCTTCGGCGAGGAGCGCATGTCCGGACTGGCCAACACGCGCGCCTTTGGAGATATGAAGTCGAAGCGCATTGGAGTCAGCGCCGAGCCGGAGATCGTGCGCGTTGCGCTCGCGCCGGCACAGTACAGCTTCGTCGTGCTGGTATCAGATGGCGTGTCTGGGACACTGACGGACCAGGAGATCGTGGATATAGTGAAGGAAGCGAAGACGCCGGAGCAGGGCGCACAGGATGTTGTGACGTTCGCGACCGAGACCACCAAGGACGGCGATAATGCGACGTGCCTTGTTGTGCGTCTGGGAGGTTGGGAGAGAAGGGCCGAGGGTGGCTCAGGGAGCTTGGGAACGAAAGAGGTGAGAGATTTCAGGAGGCAGGAAGCCACCGATCCAAGGCGCAATAGGAGATAGGGGGCACATGGTTGTGACATGGGCGTTTGTACACGATGATTTTTTGGAAACTGGCGACATTATACACAACGCTTGATTTCTAG
The DNA here is from genome assembly GCA_030180035.1 of Pseudogymnoascus sp. SDFLT0511. Classification (NCBI taxonomy): domain Eukaryota; kingdom Fungi; phylum Ascomycota; class Leotiomycetes; order Thelebolales; family Thelebolaceae; genus Pseudogymnoascus; species Pseudogymnoascus sp. SDFLT0511. Next base: position 1,332,149 of record JASCQD010000005.1, on the reverse strand, counting down.
GTGAGTAGATACGCTTCAATATACATAAACCGTACACGACATATACGTAGTCTGTATTCGGCAGTGGTGATTTCCCATGATATCCCCGTGAAAGTGACGACACTCCCGATGCTATGCCATCTAAGCATTCCAAAATATACACTCCGAACACCACATATCATACAATCAACACCCTCACCCCTATACAGTCCCCCCATTCCTCCCCTCCCTCCTCTTCCTCTCCCGAACATTCCACTCCTCATCACTCTCCCCCGGTAACAACTCCTCCACCCCCTCCGAAAACGCCTCTCCCCACTCCATCTTCTTCTCCCTCCCCTCCCACACATCCTCACTACTCGGCCCGACCTTATACTTCAACGCCTTCTTCCGATAATGCTCCTTAATCATATCCTCCCTCTGCCCCGCATAGCTCTTCGATCTCATGCAGAACCAGAAATCCTTCCAGTGATTGCTGCATGACTGCATTCCGCCGTACCGGTATACGGCATTGAACTGGCCACCTAAAGACTGGCAGTAGAATGCCGCATCGAAGGCGTCGCGGCATGACATCGTTGTTGGGTAGAGGGAGTCTTCGACGTTGAGCTCGCTGTCTGGAGCAGTGGCGCCTGGAGTGTCCTCCGTGGGAGCCCTAGGGGTGCGTTTGAATATGGGTTTCTTGGGCGCGGAGGCCTTATTCTCGGCGTCAAACTCTGCCAATGCAGCTTGTAGGTCTTGCTCGGCGAGCTGAGCGGGTGTGAGTGGTTGAGAGGGGGCGGATGGGGGAGGAGGCGCTTGTTGAGCGGGGGTGGGTGTGGGTGTGGGTTGGGAAGCCGGCGCTGCAGCGTCAGCTGGCGTAGCCGCGGAACTCCATAGCCAGCCCATTGTCGAGATTGTGTGATGGATTGGTGTGAGATTGTTGCGGTTGATATTGGGATGAGGCTGAAGCTATCTCGGAAATTCTTGGGTTTTATAGCATATCACGTGACAAACGGGAACAAGCTTCAGCCTTGCGGTGGAGGTTATGACCTCATGCGGTCATAGTACCTTGGCTAAACCTGTGATAGCTTCTAGCTGTAGACCCTGAACCCCGCTAACCTCAATTTAAAGAGAAACACATTCTCACTGTGGCTACCTATTCTCTCACGCCATGCTATCTGAGTTGTAAAGGCACATCAGATTGCGGCTTTTAGCAAGATGAGCGTCCCCGCCAGGCGCGCGGTGTTCAATCCCACCAGCATTCCAGAACTGAGACCGCGACGATCGTATTTCCAGCCGGCGAGGACGATACCAGGACGGCCACCTGCAGGGAAGCCGAAGAATTGGTCATGGAGGGTTGTGAGGAAGGAGAGTACGGAGGTGGGGGAGGATCACTCGGGACACATCGACGCGCATGTCAGTGAGGGCATTCTCTTCTTTGACAGTAGGCCCCCGCTCGTCCCTGGACCGCTGATGGCATACTAACAGCCTCCAGGTATATTTCCACTACGCTATAATTTTGGGATGCACATGAGACTGCCCTTTTTTAGGCATAGAAACTTACCGGAGCTCCTCGAGCGCTTCAACTCTGCGAAGCTCACTGCCCTGGATCCTATGGTTATGGTTAAGCGTGCCATGCCACCCAACGTACCTATTACAGTGAACGAGATTCTGCCCCGCGTTAAAGATGGCGGTGCGTTTGTCAAATTCTCGTACGCAGATGGCGTCACGTCGAAAGAAGTTGAGAGTCTCATAATCGGATACTTGAAGGAGAAGCACATCCGGCCCTGGTTCAACCCGCTGCGGCCTATGAAGGCGAATCTCGTCCGCGGCGTCCCCTGGCTAGAAGACCTGCACCGGTTCCCGAGCTCAAGAATCAAGGTTGAGTTTGCACCCACGAAGCCGGGTGGCCAGGCAGCAGAGCTATCGCAAGAGACACTGTACAGCCTGTTCCGTCGCTACGGGATGCTTGCCGAGATATCATCGCAACCTGCAGACTCGAAGGTCCTGCCTAGGTTTGCGACCTTGGATTTTGCTCGCCTACGCAATGCCGTCATGGCGAGGAACTGCATGCACGGGTTTAAAGTCTTGGAAGAGGCTGGAGGAGGGGTCGGTGGAACACAATTGCGGTTGTCGTATGAGCAGAAGATCAAGGCACATATGATACGTGATTGGATTACGAGCCATCCGAGGATATTCCTTCCCCTCCTGGCCGCGCTTCTTGGTACACTGGCTGTTGCTGTTTTTGATCCTATCCGCACATTTTTCATCAAAGCTCGTGTCACGCATTCTCTGAAGATCAGGGACTCAAAGATATACAAGTGGTTTAGCAGCCAGGCAAAGGATATCTTCACGTTTAAGAAACGAAATGTAGAAGAGGCTGGACTGGGCGCTATCTGGGATGATCGCAGGAAACTCATTGAACAGCTGCAGACTTGGATGATGGAGACCGCAGACACATTTATTATCGTGCAGGGCCCACGTGGATCTGGAAAGAGGGAACTGGTAGTGGATCAGGCATTGAGAGACCGAAAGAACGTCCTGCTCATCGACTGTAAACCTATCCAAGAAGCTCGTGGTGACTCCGCGACGATCAACTCCATAGCTCAGCAAGTTGGCTACCGACCCGTGTTTTCTTGGATGAACAGCATCAGCAGTCTGATTGATTTGGCTGCGCAAGGCACGATCGGTGTGAAATCCGGCTTCTCAGAGACCTTGGACACTCAGCTGGGTAAGATTTTATCAAACACTACCACGGCCCTGAAGCAAATCGGCCTCCAAGATCGGGATAAGCATGATAAGGATGGCGGAATGACCGACGACGATTACCTCGAAGCCCACCCAGAATGCAGACCGACAATCATTATCGACAACTTTTTGCACAAGAACGAAGATTCGTCAATAGTCTATGACAAGATCGCCGAGTGGGCAGCTGGTCTAACCACGGCAAACGTCGCGCATGTCATCTTCCTGACCAACAACATCTCATACTCCAAGTCTCTCGGCCGTGCTCTTCCAGACCGTGTCTTCCGCCAAATCGCCCTGGGAGACATCACTCCCGCTGCCGCAAAGCGCTTCGTAATCACCCACCTCGACAGCGAAGAGGACCCCACCGGCAAAGATTCCAAGATGTCAGAAAGTCAACGTCGCCAAGATCTCTCTGAGCTAGATGCCTGCATCGACGTCCTCGGCGGTCGATTAACGGATCTCGAATTCCTCGCCCGCAGACTCAAGACGGGACAGTCGCCGCAGCAAGCTGTGCAAGAAATCATCGAGCAGTCCGCCAGCGAGATCATGAAGATCTTCCTCCTCGCCTCGCGCTCCAATGATCGCGAGGACCGCACCTGGAGTCCCGAGCAGGCCTGGTACCTAATTGAGCAGCTGGCTGATACCGATGCGCTGCGGTACAACGAGGTGCTCCTTTCGAACACGTTCGCATCGTCGCTCACTCCTTCAGCAAGCAATGGGGAGTCCGTCCTCGGCTCGCTAGCCCAGGCGGAGCTCATATCCATAAAGACCGCCAAGGGACGCCCGGAGAGCATCCGCGCAGGGAAGCCGGTGTTCCGCGCTGCATTCAAGATGCTGACCGAAGACAAGGTGCTCAAGGCGCGGATGAACCTGGCGATCTTGACGGAGCTGGCAAAGATTGAGGGGAAGAGCATTGATAAGTGCGAGGCGGAGCTGGCGCTGATTGCGGGGATGCCGAAGGTGCCGTCGCAGGTGGCGCCGAGGGTGCAGTATTTGCTTGAGAAGGTGGCGGCGAGCCAGAGGAAGGTGGAGAAGTGGGATAAGGAGATGGGGGGGTGGAAGAAGGTGCTTATGGCCGAATATTAGAGTACGAGGGTGAGGGCATGAAGGGATATGTATCCCCACTCAGTTATTTGGGATGAGAGGAGTTGTATATATGTACTGTATAGTGCGGGGAATATGTGTTTAGGGACGAATCTAACGTTGAGCTTTTACCTTAGTAAGTTTCAGTCAACCCCGGCGCAAAGGGCTTCATTGAGTTAAATATCAATAATGCACATAAGAGAGCGATCGAGAGTGACACGCCCATGACGCAAATTCTATCAGCGACATCACCACTCTAGTGATGCTGTTATTGGAAGCCAGTTCTTCCGTCACCATACCTCGCCGGCATGTGGATACCAGCCATGAGGATGCAGCAAAGGGCCATGGAGGGAGGGAACGCTGCCATTAACCAACGCAATTCAGAATGCATACCATCCCATCCTATGATGAAACTCATAATGCATCATCTACGAGGACTTAACATATATTCCAAGAGACTGAAGCGGGAGAAAACTACAGCTGTGAGAGGACTACAGCGGTGACAAGACTATACCGGTGAGAAGACTACACGGGTGAGAAGAATACAGCGGTGAGAAGACTGTGGGTGCATAATCGCCGGGCGGAATGGTATGCGTCTACATCCAGCAGTATCAACCTGCTACAGGCTTGCACAGGTGCGACACTTGCCCTCTTTCTGGACAATATCATTGACAAGTATAGCATCGTTGTTGGACACAGTGTTAAGAAATGCCTGAATCGAAAGAGGTTGATGGTAAGAAGACAGCATGAGAAATGCCTGTCCGACATACGCGTTTAATAGTCTGGACATCCTATTCGCTATTCCACTTGCTATTCCACTTCACCGGCAATTCACCGGCTTCCCTTGATATTAGAAGTTCTTTTTTACTAGCAGCCTGTTCACTTCCTTTTCATTGGGGTCAGTTTTGATTACATGGCTAGCACGATTTTATATTTCGATATAACTATGCTAGGCCCTGCGTGGTCTGGATATTTCGGAAGTTGTAAATGCTGGAGAATCGGAAACGGTGAGGTTCGTTTGTAAGACTTGTAATTGGAAATATTGTAGTTTAAAAAGTCAAGGGAAAGAACAGAAGCTCCTAGAGAGTAGTGGTAACATTGATCACATAGTTTTGTATATACAACTTCAATACCTGGATTGACCAACATTTATAAACTGCGGTGCTCAGTACAGCCACTACTTCGACCCGCTTATAAGATACAAACTATACACGCTCGCTCACAGCATCTCATCTTCAAGCATACTCCCATCCTCCCACACCCCCCTCACTTGCCTTCCACCTACCTTCGGCCCTCTCACCTCCTCCCCAATCCCCTCCGTCCAAACTCCCCACACCCAGCCCCCAGCCCTCTCTCCCAGTCTCAAAAGCGACCACCCAAACGCCGGGCCATTAATATCATAATCGAACCCCCGCGCAAACTTCGGCTTTCCAATGCACGCAAACGCCACACACTCTGCTAAATACACCATCATCCCTATTAAAACCAGCAGACCCAACCACGTCAGCCTTGCCCCGAGAATCCGCGACCGGTCCCGGAACCACAGTCGCGGAAGCGGGATAGTGAGGTGGTACACGCTACTCTGAGACGCGCAGTGAGCGCACACCGCGCCACCCGCCGGCAAGGCCACAGCCTCCTTCGTCACCGCGGGAGGCGCAGAAGAGACAGCCTGCTCCAGCTTCTCGATCCCTCGCTTGGCATCCCTAATACTCTCAAGCCCATGACTAAGCCCGCGCTCCATCTTAACAAGCTGCTGCTCGCTAAGCCTTCTTTCGCGCGCGCCAGCGCTAAGGGGATGGCCCTTGTCATCGCGGTCTGGGACCGGGACGGGTGGGTCTGCGGAGGAAGGTGAGGAGGAGAGCAGGTCCGCGAGATCGTCGAGCGTGTCATCTTCAATAGCGGCTTCGTGTTGGATGCGGAGGAGGTCTGCGGCTGCGGAGGGGGGAGGGGCGGAGTTTGTGAGGCGTGGGCGGGGGCGGGGAGCGGGTTTGAGGCGCTCGATTTGTGGGTTTTGTGCGGATTGTTCGGGGTCGGGAGGGTTCCGTGGGCGGGAGGGGGAGCGGGAGGAGGAGGATGAAGAGCGGCGAGGAGGTGAGAGTGGTTTGGATTTGGGTTGGGCGGGTTGTGAGGGTTGTGAAGGTTGTGAGGGCTTGGTATCGGGTTTTGAAATCGCTCTCTCTGGTGCGGGGGAGGGGGGCCGGATTCTAGAGTGCCGCACTGTGGGGGCTGGCGTCTCAATGAACGCCCCCGTAACGACGGGTGTAGCCATAGTAAGGGGGTTCTGTTTCTGCTTCGGACGCGGCGTCTCTTGTTCGGGTAGCTCCTCCTCGTCCGCCGGCGATGGCTCGCGCATAGAGTTCCTCTCCGACTTGTTATCCGGGATCTCAAAGAGGTCTTTCTCCGCCGCGATGCGCTCCTCGGGATCGATGTCGGATTTCGGTAGACTGCTTGAGCGGCTATGTCGCTTGCTGTCTGGTGCTTGGGAAACAGGCCGTCGTCGTCGCGAGTCCTCTTGCGGCTGGTCTTCAGCCTTTAACGGTACGGGGCTCGGGCTGGGGCTCGCTATTGCGGCGAGCCGCCGGAGGGTATCGTAGGAGTCTTCGCGCTTGTGGCCATCTTGTGGCCTCTCCGTATTCCGGAATATGGTGATGGGAGTCCCGGGGATCTGCTCGCCTTCTTCCTCGAGGATTGTCTTCTCGTGAAACTGGTCGGCGTCATCCTGGACAGCCGGCGACGGCGACGCTCTGGATATCACAGGTCGTTCTCGAGACCGCGATCTCCTACCGCGTTGGATTTCTTTCGGCTCCGCCGTCGTGCCTTTGATCTCTCCAAACAAACGCTCCGTCGCCGGGCCGGCCTCTATTGACTTCCCGCTTTCCACAATCTCAAACGACTCAGTCGACGTTCTCCTATAACCCGGATTCCTCAGCACCGGCGACGGGATCTTCGTGGGCTCCCTGACTGCCGCCTTCTCCACCTGAGGCGACATCGACCTGTCCTCAGAAAGCCTCTCCCTAATCTCCTCTAGCCGCGCTGTCGCAACTGCATGCTTACTCATCGCCTCCCTTTCCCTCGCCCTCACAACATCGAGCTTCGTATTCCGTATCCTTAACTGCGGGCTCTCACCCCCCATCAAGGATGTAGCTGTAAAATCCAACTCCGCATCCCACACCGCCGATTTCTCAGGCTGTGCCGATGCAGGCCGTGACCGCGGAGGCGTGAGCTGCTGTTGCCTGGGCTCCCCTTCGACAGTCGGCAGAGGTGTATCTGCAGCCGCCTCTGCCCAATCAATCGTATCCCCGACCTCCTTCTTCAGCGGCGCATCAACCTCACCCGAAGACTCCGGCGAAACAATCCTCTGCATCCACTTATCCGACTTCCTCGCCCTCCTCCCCCACTGCGCCGGTATCCTGACGCCTGGCTCCTTCTCTCCCACCGTCCCCTTCACCTCACCCCCCGCACTAGCACCCCTTCTCCCAAAAATCCCGTCCCCACCCACCAACCTCCTCGCCCTCTCCTCATCCCTCGCAAACCGTCCGATCTTCCTATCAAACTCATCCCCCTCATCCGTCCCAGTCAAGCTCCCACTCTCACTCCCCGTCGTATCCCCTCCCACAACCGGACTCCCCGCGCTCCGCCGCCAGATGTCCAGACTCCGCCCATCCTTATCCCTATCGCGCCGATTCAGATCAGTCGTAGCCATCGCAGCTCTAGGTATGGCCGTCGGACCGCTCCGCCGCCTCGCAGCCGGACTCGGACTCCCCTCCATCACTCCATCATCAAGGGCAGCGCGCTCCCACGCGCCTCGTAGCGTCGTCGCGGGCTCGGCGTAGCTCTGCGCCCGCGCGTGTGCATTCGTGGGCCCCGGTGGGTTCATGTTCTCGTTCGCGTTTGTGTTCGGATTCGCAGTAGCGGATGCAGGCGCGCCTGCGCCGCTGGTGGTGCCAGTGCCCAGCGCGAAGTACTTTGGCTCGCGCTTCCGCGCCGCGAAGAGGGGTTGGTCTGCGCGCCGCAGGGGGGCGTCGGGGCGAGTCGTCATTGTCTATCTTTCGCGCCTTGGGTGGGTGGGATTATGGGGGGCGCATGCTTTGGGGGCGCGGTTGCGGTGCCTGGGTGGTGTTGGGCGAGGCGCGGTTTGGGCCGAAGATGGGGTTTAAGGATAGGCGAGGAAGAATATTTGAGGGTCGTGGAGTAAGCAAAATGCAGCGGGAGCAAGATGCGGTGTGCGTTGAAGCGTTGTGGTGGTGCGGCGCGTGCGGTTTGGCGGTGGGGATGTTTGTTTGGATTGGAGATGTTCGAGTGTCCAAGCTCCCGTGCTGGCGATGCGGTCACCACTTCGCGGCCCACACAAGGACCGTGCAGAATGATTTTCATACTGCAGCAATGATATACTTAACAGCTGGATATTAGGATATCTGTTGAGTAGGTATATTATTTTTAAGGAGTCCTCGTAATATTTTATCTTGCCGAAAAATAAATTCTTAGATAGAAGGGGTTCTTATGTCCACGTTTGGCGGTGAAGCAATGGAGTGGAGCATAGATAGTATAAGAGATTTATTTATTGCAACTTTAATAGTCAACATAACCAAAGACATCCCCCTCCAAATTTGCGATCGCGAGCTTTGCTTTGTCTATTGTTTTGTTACTATCCCCCAGCAGATGGGTGCCTCGCCAACCAACGTGTCGCGCAGGCCAAAATGCTCCCTATAAAATGCCAACGAAAGCAACAATTACTGTTTAACCACGGCCATCCCAGACCCTATATCCCATCAGACCCCCCTCTAATTCTTCTTCCCCTCCTCCGCCGCCGCCTTCTTCTCATCAAACCTCCAAATCCCCCCCGTCTTATCATCCTCCACCAGCAGCCCAATCTTCGGCGCCAGCTCCTCGAGCAACTTATCGCTCTCAACACGCGTAAAGTACCTGCGCACCCACTCCGAACCCTCCTCCTTCTCCTTCGCCCTCAGCGCGCGCTGCTCATTCTCGATCTTGCTCTTCTCCGCACCCGTAGCGTCCATGTCGCCCGATGCAATGCCAGCGGCGACCTTGGCCCACGCGCGCCGTGACTCCATTGGGTCTTGCTCCTCGAGCGGCGCGATGGTGAGGGAAGTGGGCGCCGAGGTCTCGGCGTCGTAGTTGTCGATCACGGCGCCCTTCTTGCCCTCGCGGACCTCAAAGGTCTTGTTCCACTGCCCCGTGATGGTGTAGAGAACGGAGCTCTCCTTGCCGGTTGGGTAGAGCGTGGCGGTGAAGCTGTTCTTCTTGCCAGATACCCAGCCGCGTCCGGAGTAGTCGATTTTGGCGGTGAAGCCCGAGGAGCTGGTGATGTAGGTCTTGTCGTTAAGCTCGACGAAGGGGGCGCCGAAGATGAGGCCCTCGATATGCAGGTTGGGTAGCGTGATTAGGTAGGTCTCGTCGTAGGCGGGGATGGAGAAGACGGCGTGCCCGATCTGCTTGACGTTGATGGTACGTGCGAACGAGGCCTTTTGGGCATTGTAACCTTGGAGATGGACGCCCTTCTCCTTGTTATGGATCGAGTACGCTGTCACCGGCGGGTGATGGCTGCCAGCACAATTAGTCTTGTAACCCCCATTCCCGAAAAACAGACCACATACCTGACTTGCTCCGAAATGAGCTCTGTCGTGCCAGCGGCATCGACCCACTTCCCCAGAAACAGCTCCCCGAGGAACGGGTTAAGCGGCTTCTTCTCATTACCGTACTTGTCGCTGCGGCTGGCGTACTGTTGCTTGAGGGTGCTGAGGAACCACTTGAGGACGAGCAGGGCGCGCTTTTGGGGGTCCTTCTCCGCCGCGGGCGCGACGAAGATGGACGGGTGCTCAGCCCAGTATGATGAGAATTCGGTCAACGAGGTCGAGGAGAGGATGAAAGGCGGTGCGGTCAGCGAGGACAGGTCGCCCGAGAAGTTCGCCATCGACTATGCACGCCGCCGAGTCAGCACGCGACCAAGGGGATTGGGTGTGCGGGGTGAAAGAGGGGTGGGAGGTGATGAGAGCGTACCTTGATAAAAGAAGACCATCCTTGCTTCTGGCCCTGCGGGACTCCTCCTCCTTCAGATTCGGCCATGGCGATACGGTGGTGAGCTGCTTGGCTGCTATGTGTTATGCTCTATCCAAAGGGCTCGTCGTGGGCGTCCGATCAGGCTAGGTGATGCAGGTCGCAGTTCGTCGTCGCACAACCGACAATCTCTCAGAACCACAAAAAAATAAACCCCCTTTCTTCTGGCACAGCAGCAACTCTTAATAAGGGCGCGAATATCCTGAATTGAGGTTGTCTTGACTTTAATGAATAGTGCTGGGTTGTAGAGCAATAAAAAGGGCGTTGTCCACGTTTAGGAGTAACGGAGTGGCTGTCGTTGGAGTTGTCGTGTGCCATTTCCGGTAATAGCCCACTTTCCCACCTCCCACCACTCAAGACGTCATTTCGTGGTCTATCAGTCCAGTGAGTGGTGCGCCAGTACCCCGCTACCGTTTTCCGCCGCCCGCCATCGCCGAGCCGGACTACGTAAAATTGGACCGTCGTAGCTTGATGCTGCGCCGAACAATATTTTTGTGAAGGCTAACATTTGATTTGCTGGAGAATAAAAAAAGGGGACATTGGGCCCGGGGCTTGCGTGGCGTCCGTGGCTTGTGGTTTAAGGTAAACTCCCCTTTGCCACTTTTACAACTTGTGACCATTTCTGGCCGTTTTACGAATACGAAAAAGGCAATTGGGCTACCGAATATTGAAATATTAGTAGCACAGCATAGTTTTGGACTCTCCACATAGCTACAGTAGGCAGTCTGGGCATTTTTTTCACTCTCACATCAGAGATATATAGTAAAAGAGTTTCGGAAGCATTGATACATTGCGCCCACCGGCCTGTTTCAACTTTAATCTACCACACCATCATGCTCCATAATCATTCTCCGACAGCCACTTGAACACATACCGAAAAATCCACTAAATCGGCGTTGCGACTAAACGCTTACAACTGGTTGCTGGTGTTGAAGTCGATGAGGCCCTCAGTCAGGCGTGCGGACATGGTCTTCTCGCCCTCGCGAACCCAGACTACATTGTGTTAGTAAGGTGCAACCCGTAACGTACCTGTCGGAAGGGGAATTCATACCTCTTGGGTCGAAGTACTTCTTGTTTGGCTTGTCCTCTCCGTCTGGGTTGCCGACTTGCTTCAGGAGGTAGTCCTTCTTGTTGAGAACGTAGTCTCTGATACCGGTGAGGTAAGCGTACTGCAGGTCGGTGTCAAGGTTGACCTTGACGACACCGTAGCTGATGGCGTCGGTGAACTCCTTCTTGGCGGATCCGGATCCACCGTGGAAGACGAGGAAGACTGGCTTGTCCTCCTTGGCTCCGATGGCGTCCTTGACGTACTTCTGGTGCTTGCCGAGGAGCTCTGGGTGGAGCTTGACGTTTCCGGGCTTGTAGACACCGTGAACGTTACCGAAGCCAGCGGCGATGGAGAAGAAGGGGGAGATGGGGGAGAGGGCCTTGTAGATGGCAAGGATATCCTCGGGCTGGGTGTAAAGGGAGTTGTTGTCAACATCCTCGTTGTTGACTCCGTCCTCCTCACCACCGGTGATACCGATTTCCTAAAAAAACGTTAGCATCTCTGTTTACGAAAATGGGCGCGAGGAAACTAACCATCTCGAGCCACTGCTTCATTGGGGCAACGCGCTTCAGGTAGGCGGCGGTGGTGTTGATGTTGTACTCGACCTCCTCCTCGGAAAGATCGATCATGTGAGAAGAGAAGAGCGGCTCGCCCTCCTTCTTGAAGTAGGCCTCGTCAGCGTCGAGAAGGCCATCCAACCACGGCAGGAGCTTCTTGGCGCAGTGATCGGTGTGCAGGATAACTGGGATGCCGTATGCGGGGGCAACGGCGCGGATGTAGTGGGCACCAGCAATGCCACCGGCGATGGAGGCCTCCTGCTTGCCATTGGCAACGCCCTTTCCGGCAAAGTATGCGGCGCCACCCTGGGACATCTGCAGGATGACTGGGGCCTTCTGGTCGCGGGCAGCCTCGAGAGCGGCCACAACGGTGGAGGAGGAGGTGACGTTCTGTCTATATGTTAGCATTGCTTTTATGCTGTTTGGAGCTATGGAGCTATATTAGTTCCGTAGATACTCACAATGGCGGGGATGGCAAAGTTGTGCTCCTGAGCGTAGTTGAAAAGCTTCAGGACATCATCGCCAACAATAACACCGGTCTTGCGAGTGAGGACGTCTTGGCAACCCATGTTTGCAGTGTAGCTTGTTAAGAAATTGAGTCTTTAAAATAAGATTATAGAAATCTATCGAAAGCAGAGAAATGCCAGCTTCTTAAGTGTTGAGTTGTAGCAATTGTTTTTGTTTTGTATGATGTATGATGTATGATGTGTGGTGAAGGAGGGGAAGAGGAGGGGTCGAACCGGACATCGGACTAGGTTTTGAGCTTTTAGTAACTGTGGGGCGATTGTAGCTGGCCGGTGATTCATATTCGACCGGTTAGCTCATAGTAACTGGTTGAATCACGTAATAACGGCCAGTCCATCACAAACAACGGTCGGTTTATTCGGTTTATAATAACTGGCGAAAACCTACGGCTGCAGTATTGTTAACCACCGCCTAACAACAACACAATGGAAATAAATCACTTTGTAACGGTCAGGCTCACAGTAACGCCCACAGTAACGGTGTTAATCACCACAAAATAACGGTCGGCCCATATTAATTTGGTGAACTGTAACTGTTGAATCACTGATTCCCTGATATTAGTGGTCAGTCCACAGTAGCAAAAGGAATGTGTACTTGAGTACATACTCTCGAGACGCCTGGTCACAAAAACTGTACTACATACAGTAAGTAGATTTGAAGCATTTGAAGCTCAAACCGACAGCCGGCTAGCTACCAGCCAAACGCGCATCTCAGTCCGCACCCGCAACCCATCAGACAGCCAATTGCCGCCTGTCGATCCGGGAATCGCAATGTCTTCCCTCGTGGGCTCCTTACGGGCTCCCCAGTGCATGTCCTGCATGCGCCGCGTTACGACGAGCGTCAGCGATGCGTGGCTCGCGTCGACGAAGCAGCAGGTCAGGGGGAAGAAGCGATTGGCAAAGGTGTCGACTGTCAATGTCCGCCTGCTGAAAGATGTCACCCGCTATGGAAAGGAGGGTGAGTCGCGGTCCAATTCTGCCGCAATGGATGGCAATTACAGTACGGGTGCTGACGAAGTTATTCATAGGATCCGTGATTCCGTTACCGCCGGGACGTATGCGGAACCAGTTCTTCCCGAGGAGAATGGCAGAGTATATGACACAAGCTCAGATTAAGGAGGCTGGACTGGAGAACGTGACATTGGAGAGGGATTTTACCTTTGGCATCAAAGACGCCGAGAGTGCGAAGGACGCCGAGTCAGAGGTCAAAGCTGCGCCGGCAAAGGTGGTAGCAGTTGATCTCGATCTCTTGAGTGTAAGTGGCCCTCTGACTTTCTACTCCATGCTTGAGTGAGTGCATGGACTAACAGCACCCAGGGCGAGCAAGCCGCGGCTACGATTGCAAAGCTCATCCCAAAGAACATCGACTTCTACCGCTCCGCCATCGTGCCAGCCGCCCCAGCACCGAAACGCTCCCCATCGCTACCAGCAAGCTCGGTGCTATCCGAGGAGGCAGCGGGAATCAAGCCAGTGCCGGCGCCGCTGGATCCAAACGCGAGCATCTTTGGGTCTGTCTCGACATCCGACATTGCGTCCAGCATCCGCGCCATTCTGGCCGAAGATAAGGAGGGCTCCCGTCTTGTGCTGGGCCCCGAGGATATCACGTTTGCCGTTGAGACGGAGGAGAAGGGTCGCGTCAAGAACCTCGGGACGTATGAGGTGCATATCAAGATCAATGGCGGGGAGACGGCGGTGCGGAGGACGATCACGGTCAAGCCGCAGGAGTAGATTGGGTAAAGGGGTTGGGATGTTTTTGTACTTGTATAGATACGAGAGGATGGTGTACAGATACCGATGTTTGGCATAGCGCGGGCCGTGGGAATTCTGATGACTCTAGACGGCGATTGGGGGCTATTGACGGGATCCCTTTTTCGTGTGACAGGTGTGACGATTTCGTGCTATAACTCTATATTCGCAGGTGGTGCCTGGGTAACCGCAGCATGTAGGTTTGGCGTTACAATATACTCGTGGCACCTCAGGAGCAAGCCAGATAATTGCCGCTGTCGAGGCTGCCCGCGACCAGAAGGCCGCAGTCATCCTACAGATGTCTTAGGGCGCCGCATACTCGGCCACTCTTGAGGATGCCCGTGACCAGACGGCCTCTATTATCCTGTAAATATCCCAGGTTGGCGCTGTATACTTGGCTACTCTCGAGGCTACCCGCAAGTTCCAATCATCCTGCAAATGTCCCACGATGGACCATTCTAAACTGATCCTGCAATATGGCACTGGAAGCAGCAAAAATGTCACATTCTTGAAAAAGAGTTGAGTTGCAGCAAACTCTTGCTATGCATGAGGAGCAAGTGAGAGGAGGAGGTTGCGGGTCAAAGCACCGTCGAGTTTGCTGTTGAGTTTGTGATTATGGGTACGTTGCGGAGATCTCCGTGTCCATGACAAGACAGAACCCTTTTCTCCATTATCGGCGTAAAACCAGGACCCCGAGAAACCGAGAAATTCACATATTCACATATTTTCAACTATTTGTTTGTGAATTGTATATGAGTATTTAACATACTCTGATTCACCAAGAAGGTTATCAAATCACTTAATACAGCGGTACTCATCGTGGTGGTTGTGCCCATATATATTATATACTAAAGTAAAAAAGTAAGCCGGCCCTTACTCGTCAATTACTCTCTCTTTATCCTATCCTTTCATAAAGTAATCCAATGCAAACGCACCCCAACTACCCCCCAGCTACACCAACACAACTACCGCGACTTCTACCACAGCCCTCGTAACTTAATCCACAAAATCCGGCTGACCCGCATTTCCATAAAGTACCCCATACACCAAGCCCTACGAGCCCGAACTCACAGAACGCCCTTCTCTCCGTCGCCAGACCAGGGCCTCGGACTGCGATGGAAGCAGCTCAACAGCACCACAGCCCCCGCCCCTAAGCTTCCCCCCCGTCCCACAACCGGCGCCATGCCCGACAAGCAGCTCCAGATGGCGACGTACGCCGCGGGCGCCTCGCTCGCGGCGATCACGCTCGTCTACGTCTTCGCGCCCACGTTCTTCATCGACGGCGAGGCGGAGTCGTCGGCCAGCTCGCGCAAGCGCGGCGTCGTGGGTCTCTCCAACCAGGCAAACGACTGCTTCATCAACTCAACGGTGCAGGCTCTAGCGGGTCTGACGGACCTGAGGTTATACCTGATCCGCGAGACTCACCGGCGGGCACTTGACGGGCCGGCGGTGTACAGGAATCTCGTCGAGGATCCGACAAGAAAGAACCTGGTGCCATGGAAGATAGAGGGGATGCAGGCGGGGCTGGTCACGCAGGGACTGAAGGAGCTGCTGGACACGTTGAATGAGCGGCCCATATACAAGAAGACGGCCAGCGCGGTGCCGTTTGTGAGGTGCATTGAGGGCGCCTTCAGACAGCGGATAAGCAGGCAGCAGCAGGATGCTCAGGAGTTCTTGCAGATTGTTGCGGAGAGACTGTGTGATGAGTATCACGCCGGGAGGCGGGCGAGGAAACGGGCGGCGGAGCTAGGCGCGATTGTTCTGGACGACGAAACTCTTCAGAAAAAGTTGACTACCCTTACGCTTGAAGCCGCGGACGAGGAAGCAACGACGGTGGAGATATTGGATTCTGGGAAGCAGCCAGAAACAGAGAAGCCGGCCGCTACACCTGTGGAAAACGCGGAATCTCCAACAAAAACAGAGTCTCCAACAAAACAGCAAGTGGCACCATCAGCTGGGGAAGGAGAGCCGGAAGAAGAAGGCTTCCCCCTCGAAGGCGGCTACGAATCTCAAATCGAATGCCTCACTTGCGGCTTCACACCGAAACCCAACGTATCGACTTTCTGCACCCTTACATTGAACGTCCCCGAACTACCCTCCACAACCCTCTCAACCTGCTTCGACGGCATCTTCAAAACCGAATACATTGACGACTTCAAGTGCGAAAAGTGCCGCCTAATCCACGCCGTCGAGACCCTCCAAAAAGACCTCCAAAAATGCAAAGACGAAAAGCTCGCCTCGGAAACCACCAACATGATCGACCGCATCAACGATGCAATCGCCACCGACCCCGAGAACCCCCCGACAGACCTCACCCTCCCAAACGCTCAACACGCCCCAAAACGCAAAATAAAGCGCCACATCCGCATCACCTCCTTCCCCAAAATCCTCGCCGTGCACCTCTCGCGCTCCATCTTTGACGCGCGCACCTCCACTAAAAACGCCGCCAAGGTCTCCTTCCCCGAGACACTTCCCTTAGGCTCCATCCTCGCACAACACAAATACAAACTCCTCGCCCTCGTGACCCACAAGGGTAGCCACAGCAGCGGACACTACGAGACCTTCCGCCGCCAGACCGTCGCTGTGCCTTTTGCGAATCAGGGACCCTTCGGCCGCTCCGGCGTCTATAGCCACGCTTCCACGCCCATGATGTCCACGCCCATGACGTCCACACCCATGACATCCACGCCACAGCTCCGCGCTACTCCTATTCGCCCACTCACCCCTGAAGTACCCTCGCCGCATCCGATGGCGCAACCGAGCTCCGACCGCGTGTCGCTGACGGACTCGAGCTCGCAGCCTGCGACGGACCAGCTCACGACTGCTTCGGCGGAGACGGTTGGGACCAGTAGCGAGCCGAGTTCGGGGTCGTCGGCGTCGGTGCCGTCGCCGAGGGGGAGGGAGAAGGATGGGGATACGTCGTCGTTAAGGTCGGCGACGAAGGCGTCGCTGAGTAAGTTGTCCAAGAACATCTCGTCGTCGCTGTCGAGGCCGGCGACGCGGGATGGGACGCCGGCTGGGAACAGGGAGAATTGGGGGGAGGGAAAGAAGGTTGGGAGGGTGCAGGCGAGGAGGCAGAGGAAGGCGGCAGAGAGGTGGTGGAGGATTAGTGATGAGAGGGTTAAGGAGAGTAAGACTTCTGAGGTGCTGGGGATGCAGAAGGAGGTGTATTTGTTGTTTTATGAGTTGATTAGATGAGGGAATCGGAGCGGTGGTGGGTGGGCTGGCTGTATATATGACGGAGAGTTGCATCGGAGACTTAGAAGTTAGAAGGACAGATGGGAATGTCGCAAGAAGGATAGGTGCATCTACAGGCGGCGCACGCGGCGCGGCGCCAGAGACAGATGGGATAGATGCGGCTAGTAGATGGTGATTAGCGTTTGGATTTGTTTCGAACCGCTCGCATAAACTACATTCGTCGTCTATCATAGCATATTATAACGTCCAGGTCCAATATCATCGCAAGCGGAAGGCAGCCGCCGTGCTTCTCTTGTTTCGGTAGACAGCCTCATGCAACAGTGGCCGTTTGAGACAGGAGCGTAAAGCGCAGCGAGGTTTTACTAACAAACTATGTTGTCATAAACTTATTTACTTGCTAACACTAATCTGAAGAAAAGCGAGGCAGGGAAGCTCATAAATGAGTCGTTGAGTTCACATATCACATCAATCCTTCTTGGCCGGTATGAAAGGGCACGCCCCACCTTCGACAGCATCACCAGCCGCCTCCTCTTCTGCGCCATCTGAAGAAGTCGTAGTCGCCTTGGTCAGTTCGCCGTTTGGTGCAATCTGTCGGAACATCTCGAGCGGATCAAAGAAGGTCTCTATGCTTTGGATTTGCATTGCTGCGTTGACACGGGCTATGGTGACACCTTGGATATCGATTGTTTTCCCGTGTGCTGGGGCAGTTACCTTTTCACCCTTGCTATAGAAATCTCTTGTTAGAAGAAGTTTTAAAACATTGACACGGGATAGGGATGGATTGGGACTCCCTCTAGGAAGGGGAGGGGTTCGTACTCATTCAACGAAGAATAATCCCTCTTCATAACTCCCCAATGGCGCCATTTAATCGCCACAACCGGTGGTCCACCGTAAACCTCCAGAACCTCCCATGCAAACGCAGGCATCATGCGCTTGAATGTCTTGTGCGAAGATGCGAAGTCGGCATGCTCAGAGCCGTAGAACTCATTCGGTGCAATGAGAGCATTGTATGTGCCGACACTTAGCATGTGCTCGGCGGACTGTGGCGGGCCGCCGTTCACAGAGAAGGTGTAGTTTGCTTGGTCGATGGTGCGCCAGTCTGCTATGTCTTTCTTGAAGCTGGCTTCGATCTCCCAATTCTTCACCAAGTTTTCCACGAGGGATGGGAGACTGCCTGCTTCGTGGTTCTGGGTTTTGGCTAGAGGGTGTCAGATAAGCTTGCCGTCAATATGATGGTCTTAGTGCAGAGCTAAGATCGAGAGTAGGGGATATCTCGTAAAAAACCTGCTCTAGACTTACTTTCGTTGTACACCTTTCTACTATTGGAGTAATCAGGAGGTTGACCATATCGCCAGTTGGCAGTGGTGTCCTTTAGAACCGCATTTGGATCGAAGAGGTAATCTGGCAACTCGGGGGCAGCTGCCGCGGGAGCTTCACCTTCGGTGGAAGCCATAGCTAAGTCTTGACTGTAACGCTGGGAAAAATGAACAAAAAAAGAGTCACGAAGAAGAGGGCACAGATGTGAATGTAAAAACGACGAAGAGAGGGGAAAACGAAGGCCACTCACTCACACGTAACGCCAGAAGCAACCGAAGCATGCTCGGGGATCCCGGATGATAAGCCTCCACGAGGTGATCCCTGAACCATTACGCATCCTCTTTGAGGCTAATATTATTGGCCCCATGTGTAAACGTGTTGGCGTTTCATATGTGCATCTCACATAGTGTCATCGTCAGCATCGAGCCTAAATTCTTCACCCTTCACCACGAGGCTCAACTCAAGCTCAAGCAGATAATGGCACAGGAAATCTCACTCCACCTGATTCAACGTTAGCCACTGAACCTACAGATAGATAGTATAGCCAGACTGAAAGTTTGTCCTACTTGACATTAACCCTATATCCGTCTGTGTCTGTGGCTCGGGGATATGTCGCCCAGCTCGACAGCCCCCAACACAACCCATGCCCTGAGAATGCACCTCGGACAAGAAAACAACGGGGACCACGTTCTTCATGCATGTCATGTCAATAGTTTCTCAGACCCCAGCACAATCCATGTCCTGAGCATACACCCCGGACAATAAAACGGTCGAACCGATATTCTCCATGGATCCCAACTCACAATATCTGCAGCATGTGTCGCGGACCTTCTCCAAGCATGCTCGCCCTCGCAGGGGCGCCTACTCTACTTCCGAGGCATATAATTTTACCTGAAACGCTACAGCGGCTCGCAGCGGCCAACGTCACCTCTACTTTAGAATCTGCTGTTGTTCTAGATTCTCCATTGCCCCTGCCTCCTGCCTTACTCCATTGATTTGAGAAGTTCGCTGGAGTCCGTGTGGCCCGCTTGATCTCCCACGCTACTGCATATGATTTCCAACGCTACTGCACAAACCGCCTATCATATCGCGATGTATGTAAGCACAACGTCTTTCGAAATAGTTGAAGTTGGTTCAACGCTCCTTGGCTTGAAATGTTCCAAGAGCAGCAAGGCATGCTACTGTTAGACCAGCAGATACAGCACGGGTAAATCCTGATGGGTTAAAGGCTCTTTCATGTGATGGCAACTGGTCTAATTCGTATGGGCGAGGGAATTGACGAACAGGGCTCAGTTGACAGGAATGGCTTGGCTCCCAAGGAGCATATAATTATGGGGAACATCTCTAGATCCTACAGATCCTCTATAACATACTACAATAGCCCTTTACATTCACATAGTCAGTCACAGTCACGTAAACGCCCAAATCCATCAGATCACCCAGTCCATTGCTCATAACCCCTACTAAACATCTCAGCCCCCAACTCTCCCTATCCCCGAAAAAAACAATCTTCAACTCCCCCAAACCACAGAAAAAAACTATGGTCTCATCCCCCCATCTCCCTGCCCTGCCCCAAAAAGAAAACGCAGATTAGATTTTAACCCGCCCCCCCTTCCCTTTCCCGGAATCCCATCCAGCATCCAGCGAAACAAAATTACCGGTGTGCGCGAGACACAAATTTCGTTGTCTGAAGGACAAAGTCGCGAGTGAGCAAAAAACATCCGAAGAAGCAGAAAACCGCAAAACCCGTGCGGGAAGGAGCAAAGATTGAGGTCCCAAGAGGAGGGAGGAGGATGCGAGCGCAGAAGATTTCAGGCGGGGGCCGAACGAGGGGCGGACTGAGTAAAAGCAGGAGGATCCAGCGCCTATTATCTTCAAGAAAGAAAAACCCCCTGGAGGGAGGTTTCTTTCTGGAGGTGGCATTTTCGTGATGGACGTTGGTACTAGTAGTGACAAAATTACAGATTTTTGATGGTTTGCTTCGTAGGCTGGCGTCCATTTCTGCGCGCGCGCGCGCGCGCGTGAGGTGGAAAACAAAAAGCGGAGGTGGTTGGGGTACGTCCCCTTTATTGCGAAAAACCCGGAACGATTGGGAACAAATAACTCTTTGGAAAAAAAGCGGAAAAAAATAACATTTGATGGTAATACACACAGATCTGGAGTGGACTGTCGAAATCAGGAACATGGGATCCAACGCAAATGTGTTGTGTTGGAAGCCGCGCCCCAGTGATTTCAATAGCATCCTAGATCAAAGGTAGGTGGTGGTCACCTAATGTTGGTAGTTGTTGCCCCAGCCGCCGCGCTGCTGCTGCTGGTTGTTGTAGTAGTTACCGGTGAAGCCCTGGCCCTGGCCGTAGCCGCCGGCGCCGCCGTACTGGCTGCTCTGGTGACCCTGGCCCGCAGCCTGGTGGGCGCCCAGTCCGCCGAGAGCGCCGTACTGGCTGCCGGTTTGACCAGCGTGCGCGGTGTGCTGCTGCTGCTGCAGGTGGCTAGGGTATCCACCGTAGCTCTGCTGGGAGGACTGCGGGGGTGGCAGAGTAGACTGGCCTGGTGCAGTGTTGGCAGCTGATCCAGGGCGAGCGGCCTGAGCGGTCGAAGGAGCGGGGCCGTTGGCCGACTTTGCGTCTCCGAATGACTTCAGGTCATCACCAGCGCCTTGCTGGCTGCCCTGTCCGTATTGCTGACCCTGGCCCTGGTAAGAGGAGTTTCTTCCGAAGGCATCAAAGCTGCCGCTGGCCCCGAGGGGCTGGGCTGCCTGGGACTGCTGGGAGGCACCACGGCCATATTCGTTAAGGCCACCTCCGACAGCGCTCTCACGACCGTGAAGCGACGACTGGGAGAAAGCTCCAGTTGCGGCAGGGGACGAGGCGTGGTCGTACGGAGCCTGAGGAGACATGCCGTACTGGTGGGGCTGATTGTACATGCCAGCCTTTCCGCCGTATGGACCGGCACCGTAGTTGCCCTGTCCGTAGCCTTGCTGGTAGTTGTTCATGTACGCAGCGTAATAGGGGCTGGTGTAGTATGGGTTTCCATATGGGTACTGAGCACCCGGCTGTCCCTGCGGCTGGGAAGGATGAGCCTGCTGAGCCTGAGTAGTCTGAGCAGCCTGCTGGGCCTGCGCGACTGGGTTGGGAGTAGTGTGTCCGCTGGTCTGGGCCTCGCCAGCCGTAGCATATCTGGACTGTGTCTGCTGGGCAGAAGATTGGGGGAAGGGAGAGGCGGTATCGGTCGGCGGGGCGTTGTATCCGCTGAAAGCACGCTGCTGGGTGGATGGGCCGTCTTGGGCCTGGGCACTCTGCTGCTGGCCGTACTGCTGGCCGTAGTAGTTTTGGTACGCGTGGCGTTGCTGGTCTGCGGTGTAGTATTGCGAGTATTCGCTAGGGGCAGATGAGAAGGCACCAGCTTGAGGCTGGGTCTGTGCCTGGTTTGGCTGGCTGGGGTAGCCCTCGTATTGGCTGGCAGCCGCAGGGGCTTGCTGGCTGAATGGGTCATATTGCTTCTGGGCAAAGGCGGACTGCTCCTGTCCGGCAGGTTGACCGTAACGGCCATACTGTGAGTATTGGCCGCCTTGGGAACCCTGCTGAGACATGGACTGTGCGCCGGGGAGAGGCGTAGGGAGACCAGGTGCGGCAACTGGGTGAGGTGCCGCAGGGAGGCCCTGGGGTTCCTTTGCGGTTGGGAGACCTTCCGCAGCCGCCTGTGCGGGTGCGGGTGGCAGAGAAGCCCTTGGGTGGGCAATTGGAGAGTGCTGGGGAGGCTGGGCACGTGTCTCTGGCTCCTCGCGGTCGCCATCAACATCTTCCTCGCCTGCACCTCCCAAGCTGAAAGCACCAAATTGGACAGCGGCCCTGTCAACTTCACGGTTGCCTGGCATACGGACAGCCTCCTCCTGGTCAAGAACGCGACGCTGGTAGCTTGGAACGCGTGGTGCCGGGCCAGTAGCCTTCTGAGCCGAAGCCGCAAAGCCACTTGTTGTCGGGCGAGCAGCAGCGGGTTGGCCCTGGAGACCCGAGTATGGTGTTCCGCTCGTAGCTCCGCTGCGAGGATCCCATGAGCTAGCAGCGGTGCTCGCAACCGTTGCACTTGGTGCAGGTCCCGACTCGTCCAAGACTTGCTCCAAGTTTGTCTCCGTAAGTTCGTCCTTCGATGGTGCAAGTGCAGCATCTGTCTCGACCGATGGAGCTTCAGCTGCTGGCGCCTCCTCCGCTTGAACAGCCTCCTTGGCCACTACCGCTGGTTCGGCAACTTCGGCCTTTGGTGTTTGCTGGGTCGCTTCGGGCTCAAGTGGTGCTTCGGGTGAAGCCTTCTCTGGGACCCTGTACATTTAAGTTAGCAGTATTCAATGTATAGCTGTAGGAATGTAGCTTACTTCTCCGCTGGGGCCTTCTTCTCCACTGGCTTTGGCGCGGGCTCAGGCTTGAACATGCTCGCCCAGGTCCTCTTTCCATCAGGGACCACGGTCGATACAACGGCCTTCGCGATGTCGGCCTCACCTCCCCACGACTCTGTAGGCTTAGAGTCATCCGATGGAGCCTCCTTGGTCGAAGCATTCCAGACAATCGACTGATCAGTTGGAACCGAAAGAGGAGCGGCTGCCTTTGTGTGTGTGCCATTTGTCTGCACGGTTGCGGCACCGCGACCTCTTCCACCACGAGCACGCTCGCTGCTGCCTCGTCCACGGCCACCGCGTCCACTATCCGCGCCGCTTCGTGCAGCGCGTGGCGCATTGCCAGAGTCGGTGTGGATGTTCGCGGTAGTCTCCTTGACCTTGGACTTCGATCGGTCCTTCTTGGGCTTCGATACCTCTCCCCACTGTGTGATCGTGCCTAACCAACACGTCAGCATTTCCGTTCGCAACGCCCTCAACCGCAGAATGAAAATATCATCGCCGGGTGAAGTCGATAGGCACAAGGTCACTTACCATCAGTAATCCTCTCTACTGCAAGCTCTAGATCGCCTCCGGTCTCTTGCAGGGCAAACACGACATCCTCATCTGTCCAGTCTGGGTACATCTCCTTGATGGTGGCGACCTTGGTACCGTACTGCTTCTTCAACAGACCGACGCCTGCATCACCTTCAATTGATGGCGCAGATGCGCTGTCTGGCCTGTCGCCGTTGGTTGCGTGACTTCTTCCACCACGTCCGCCGCCGCCTCTCGAGCCAAAACCGGCCCTGCCACCACGCGAAGCGCCTCTGCCTCGCGGCGCAGATGGTCTTGATTGTACCTCAGACATGGTATGAGGCTGTGTGTATTGACAGGCAAAGTGGGTTTTGGTTTACACTGTCAGGAAGGGTGTTGTATTTCGGGAAAAGGATGTGGTTGTGGAATAAAGAGTTACGAAGATGTTCGCGTAGGGGTTGATGAAAGAATCAGGTAAGTACTGTAAAGTTAGGTAGGAGAGGGAAGAGCTAAGGTTCCGTCTCGCCTGAGCCTCAGAAACAGCCCCCAGCAGCCAGCAAACGTGATAGATCGTACGTGAAAGAACGCGAGAAAACGCGAAGATATAGATGGATTTAGAGGATTTTTAAAAAGTCAGTTTGAAAGCAGAGTTTATATTTATATTACAGCATACTACATACAAAAAAAGACGAGCCATAGAAAGGTCCTATTCATCGCCGAGGGCGAATTCTGTGACTGCGCACTGTTGTACTCTACATCACTGTACAGCCCAAACTCCACGCTAAGCCTAAAAGGACCAAGACTCAGAAATATTTCTGCTCTAAGCCTCCTGACGCACTAAATGCGGATGGGGCACGTGACTGATCGAGGTGAGTGGAGGAATGAGGTAACCATGTATGGGGATAATATAGGATGGAGCAGCTTTCTCAGGGGGTGCAGTGCAGTATATCTGGTGTTGGGTGTAATCAACCTATCGGGATATTATTATTTATTTATTGTGCCTTGCTGGTCTCAGTTGTCAAAGGGTAAGAACCTAAGGTTTATCGGATTGTTACACCTCAGCTTCAACCTTCATATGCTTGTGCGGAGATATATGTTGGTGTGGCGGGTGTGGCGGGTGGGGCGAAATGATAATCCGGATAGCACACTACTGTGTTACTCCGCTTCCCACGATTCACAGTCATAGTCAGTCACCCTCTTCTGCCTGGCCCATACTCGACTATTCGAACAACATCTACACAATTCCTCATCTCTCCAAGCGTCCATATTTGTACGCACACTCGCCGACCTGAACACATTGAAAGCGACGCTATAGAAAGACGTGGAGACCTCGCTTGGCTGCTCGCTCCATCTACTCTCTGCGGGCATCGACCCAACCCGAACATACCCAGCCCAGTATACCCCCCCAACCCAGCATACACCACCCATACGGATCACAATGGTTCAGCCGTCACCCCATCTCCTGCTGCGCCCAGCAGCGACACTGGCGGCCAACTTCAACATCTTCGCACATCCAAAGGTCCCGCTGACCCCGAATGAATCGAAGCAACTGCTCAAGGCCCTGACGACTTCCTTTCGGAGACAACTCGCCGAAGAGCACGATATTAGAACTTTAAATCCTACACAAAATGGATCGGCGTCGACAGCTACCATGCCTAGCTCGAGTTCTCCAAAGAAGCGCCCGGCACGGCCAAATGTGACATCCACCGACCGCCATTTACACGACGTCCTCAGCAATCCCCTCCTCTCGTTCCAGCCGCCCTCGACGCGAACTGGCCCGAGAGACCCTATGGACGTGTTTGATGAGGCGTGTGCGAGAGGTATCATGGATATTGCCCGGGCAAGAGCTTGCCTGCACAGTAAAAGAGTGTCGCTGGGAGAGTCGCTGGAGGAGCAGCGAGCAGGGATGGAGACCTCGGGTGCCGGGTCGAAGGTCTTACAGTGGCTCTTGTCGACAGGGGCAGAGAGTAATTCTTCCTGGGTGCAGCAAAATGGTACAGGATTTGCATGGGCATGGAAGGATATCATCTTTGACTTCCTTGTCCTCGAGGGCAAACAAGAAGCCCTTTGGGAGCTTTTTGAGGGTTATGCCGCTCAAAAAGTTAGTAACACTCGGGAAATCTTATTCCAGCTAAGCAGGAGCCTGGCTCATCATACATCCACGGATGCGGGGCTTGAAAGCGTGGTGAGAGCCAACGAGATCCTCATCAAAGCGGAAACACCGTTCAACGCCCGCATAAGAATCCTGTACCCCGCTATTTATCTCCTCGTCAACCACACCAAGGTCAACACGCCAGAGAATGTTCAGCGGTCACCAGAGCTCTTCAATAGATTCCTGAGCATTGTCCAGACATTCCCTAAGCGAAGCGTAATTTCGAAGCCAGAGCTCTTCGTACCACAGCTACACTTATGCCATCCAACAAATCCTGACGCAAGGCACGCCCTACACTACCTCAAGAACCTCAACGAGGCGCTTCCTGAGGATCTTCAAGAAGCGACCAAAGTGCTTTCAAACTCGCTGTCTTCGCTAGCTCTAGATACAGCCAAGCAACTAATAGCGAATGAACAGTTCGACGACGCGCGCTGGGTGCTGGGCTTTGTCCAGAAGGCATACCCAGAGCTCAACCAAGGCGATGCCCAGCCTCAACCAAAACCCACTCAGAGCGCGAGAGCAATGGAGCTACTGGGTTTCGTGAAGCAGAGGTACTCGGAGCTCAAATCCCCGCCAGTGAAGATGAAGAAGGCTAGGGCGAGAAGGCTCAGCCAAAGCGGCAAGACCACGCCCGTGCAGGAGGAGGATGATATCGCGAGCTTGGAGGAGCTGCGTAGACTGGACTTGGGCCTGGCAAGCTCATGAGATAATCCTCTGCAATCTACGAATGTCACGCTTATGTCCTAGTCGCAATATTGCGCTCCTTACCTACCTACAATTTAGAGATACCCATAGCTTAACTTAGCCAATACACACGCGCACAAATTACAAGAGATCCCCAGGTTACAACCTGCACTACACTGTACTACTACCCACTATTCATGCTCTAGTCCATCTTTCAGCTTTCGTGCAAGATTCGGAATGGGGGCGGAGGCAGATCCCCTTCCGCATCAGGAATCGCCGTGATCGTGCCTGGCACGGTAATCGGACCACGCACCATCCATTGGCCTTGGAGCACAACCACAGCCAGCGCGTCAGACCCTGACGTCACACCCCCAGAGTAACTCGCACCCTCTGTTCTCACAATCGCACACGCACCCATCCATTCCCAGCCCACCATTTCTCTTCTACATCAAACCAACCACACACACACGATCAATTGAACAAACCTTACACGTCTCCAATCCATTCCAATTCCAACTTCAATTCAACAATAAGCACCTACCTTCCGCAGCTTTACCGCGGATTCTCCAATTTTTGCTTCATAGGAATCAATTGAGTGTGAGGGAGATATAGAAGGGAGTGTATTACGTCATATCGATCAAGATGGCCGAATCGAATCAGCAGCAGCAGGTCAGCGAAGGGACTGGGGGTGAGTTTCTACTTCTTTAATTGTGGCATTCCCCGTTTTATGCTCGGTCTGGGCGTTTGAAGCAAGCGGATTGGACACTGGGAAGGTGTCAATTGGCGTTTTCAATTGGGCGGTTGATTGTGTGAGCGTGGAGGTGGAGAGGTGTGCATGATGAGCTTTATGCGATTGCCATCGTGCGAAGCATTCTCACCTTGTTTCTCGCACCTACTTCCTCTACTCCCTCACGTTCTACAGTCTAGACAGCATTCATTATCTCCTCATTGATATCAAACTCCCAGCCCACACAAACTAACAACTTCCCCAGACAACGTCCAATGGGCCGCCACCCACGTCGCCCCCGCCCCCGGCGTGGTAACCCAAGTCCGTTCCGAAACCACCACCTACGCCACAGACGGCGACCGCTTTGTTGAGCGGCACGAGGTCCTCGCCGGCCCCCTCGGCGAGGAAGAAGGCTACGTCGAGAAGCGAGAAGGTCGCCTAGGCGTCCCTAGCGGAGGCGTAGTCGAGGAAGTTGAGGAGGGGAGGGAGATTGGGCTGCTTGAACCGGAGGGGAAGGTTGACGCTGACGAGGTGGAGGAAGGGGGTAAGGATGAGGTGGAGGGGGGAGAGAAGGAAATCGGTGCTATTGATGGGCCTGAGGAGGCGGAGGAAGAGGCGGAGGAAGAGGCCGGCGGAGAGGGCACCAAGGAGCCCCCGCACTCCCTCGCCGAAACCCCCGATAAGAAATCCGAGTCCACCAACGGCGCCGCAGCGAAGAAAGCTGAGACGGGGCCAGCAGCTACGGTAGCAGCTGAGGGCGCGGGCGAGGCGCCTGTGCGCGAGGCGCGAGAGAAGGATGCGGAGGCTACGTCGACGAGTGTGCCTGTTGGCGCTGGAGGGGAGGCGGAGGAGGGCGATGTGTCGCTGGTTGATTCGGAGAGGAAGAGGAAGGCGGGGGCGCATGAGGGGGAGGAGGAAGCGAAGAAGCAGAAGCAGGGGGAGGGGGAGAAGAGGGGACGGGGGAGGCCGGCGAAGGGGGAGGTGAATGGGAAGGGGGGGAAGGAGAAAGAGGCGACGGAGGGAACGAGGAGGAGTACGAGGAGTACTAGGAAGAGTGAGTAGGGGGTTGAGGGTTGGAGTTGATGGGATTTGGGATTCGTGACGAGGGGATTTGGATGGGTATGAATAATAAAAAGTCTGTTTTATTTATATATTGTAATATTGGCTGGTTAGCTGGTTGGTGGTGTTTGTATACATAGATGCAGACATACACTGTGTATTGTAAATGTACAATTTTGTCGACCTGTCTTGCTGTCTCTGTCATTATCTTTGAGAGTTGTCTGTCTCCATGATAGCTGGGCCTACGAGATTCTATAAGCTTACCTGAGATTGACTGTGAAAATGGAAGTGTCAATTCGCAGAGGCTCTAGGATTACTCTCCGGGCGCTCACTCCACCTCCTCGGCTGGCTTGTGTTTAGGCCACGCATTACAAGTGCAGCAAGAGATATATGAATCACAATATTGAGTAAAGTCGCAAGATCTCCCATTGAGATATCCAACACATCGGCTGGACGGGCCGTGGTAAGTCTGGTTTACCTGTATCTCTGTTGCGAACTCTGTTATAACTTGTCAAGTTCAAACAAATCCTCGGCTCCGGGGTAGATCGGCAAACAGCTAACGGCTGATGGGACCGCGTCCCCAGTCGACGGTGAGATCTAACCGGACCGACTTTGTTGGATCAACATCGGACCATTCCTACGCGGATTTAGGAGCCTGCGGATCTTTGCGCGTCTCGGCGTCCAAGCATACAAATTGATGTGCAGCCTTGGTCGTTTTGCGAATTGTAATATTTGGGCCGAGGACAAGATGATATTTTGACCATGTCGATGGATAGGCTGGAGAGTGATTTCAAAATATGCTTGTATTATCTAGGTTTATAGGAGTGCAAAAGGGTATAAGACCTCTTTGCCTATAATACATGATATTCTACTAGCTTCTAATACTAATAGACATAGATATCTAGGTTTTATTATAATGCTAAAATAGTATTCTTAATCTTGTGAGTGTCTGTGAATATGACGATACCCTTTACGCTATCAAATTAGGGTTTGAAGCTACGTAGGAAGGCACCTATTTGTGCATTCTCAGATTCGTCAAGTGCTAGAAGAGGGCTGGAGCCGTAGGTGAAGAACACTATGGGAGCAAGATTCTCGGTCATGATTCATGAATATGGTATAGTATAGGGAAATTTGTATTTTGAACGGATTGAGAGCAGCCATGAGCGACTATATAATGTCAATTAGATTTAACTTTCAAGGTCCTAGACGGCCACGAGTTACTTGGCCCGTTTTCAGCGCTGTTTTGCCAGCCTGCGTCATGCAACGAGCTCGGAGCGGACGTATGGTACACATCCGAGAGCTAGCGATGAGGATGAAACGGGATGCAGGGTGACTTTCTTTACGATTGCACAATTGAGACGTCTGCGCGTACTGCAAGCATAAATTATACGATATAGAGCGAGATATTGACATCATATAGTACAGTCATATCTACCTACAGATGTGCCCGCCTTAACAAATCAAGCGTCTTAGCAGATAAGAAAGCCCCGTACTCTAAGATTCAAGCTCTTAATTACATAACATAGGAGACTTGCCAATCCACTCCGAATCCTGTCCCATTTCCTGCAACGTCCAAGCCACAATACTCTTCCTAGAAAGGAACAATGCGTCCTTCCCAGACCCCGTATACGTCGCGACAACAGGTGCCGCATCTCCATTTCCTAGAAATGGCACGCGAAACAACGTCCACTTCAGCTCTCTTGGATTGTACGAAGATACTAGTTTTCCTAGACCATGGAACTCCTCATATGCTGACCCTCCAATGACCTTGACGAAAACAACAGTCGCTCTCCACTTGAATCCACCTTTGTCTTCTAGTGCGGGGTATGAAGGTGTACCTAGGACCATGGCACGCTTGAAATTGTTGGCGATAAGGAGGGGAAAGAGAAGTTTCATGCCATCGGTGACTGCCTTTAGGTTTTGTCAGTGATATTTCGGGGGCATAATACACACAGACCAAGCTACTTGCAGACGTACTGTGCCTTTTGAGCCTGCTACCGGTCCAGCGAATGAGATGAAGATGCTGGCGCCAGATGAGGCGACTTTTTGGAGAGCACTCTCGTCATTCAGCTGGCCTTCGGTGATATTGACTCTGGGGTCAGTGCGTATGTTGCTAGGTAGCTTTCCAGGGTTGCGCATGAGTAGTGTTAGGCTGTGGCCTTGAGAGAGTGCTTCTTCGCAGAATAGCAAGCCGATACCACCTGCGACATATTAGAGTTAGTATTTTGGTGAAGGAGCAGTCCTTGTTGGAATGTTCGTACCTGTCGCTCCGAATAGCAATATGTGTTCCGGCATGATTCTGAATACAGCTTCGGCACTGCGTTGATGGGGACAACAATTTAGTTAGAGTGAACCCGAAGAATAAATGTTTAGACTAAAGGATCGTGATTAATGTTCAAGCATATCGTGAAGGCTAGAAGCTCGTCTTTATATCCCCGGTCGACAGCATGGCCTCGTTCGCAACGGTTCAACTTCACCTCCGATGATACGTCCTAGATTTGTAAGAATATTCAATGTACATGCAACGAATCTGCTTCTTTGTGCAACCTAATGTTATTTAGCGCGAGTAACGAAGCCTAGTCGTCACCTCCGCTTCTCTTCCGCATCATTCATGTCTCACCTCCGCACCACTCCCGCACGCACCCTACGGGTTTCGGGGCTGCACTACTCCGGGTTTAGGTTCCTCCCTGCATCTAGGCAGCGGACAATCAAAAGCTTCTCCTCCCACACAGCTCCTACTATAAAGTTAAAGTATCTTTTTTAATTGCTAATCCCATGTATTTAGTCTGTTAGTAGCTGGAGCTGACTTTATTGCAACTTCTGTTTCAAATACGACAATAACAGCTTTATTTCTAACAAAATACCCGCCATCCCTCATCATGTCCGAGATCAAATCTGTCGCAATTGCTAGGGTGCGAAATTCCTAAAATCCATTGCACTTCATCACTAACTGTGAGATAGGCATCTATCAACCTAGGTCCACATGTCCTCAAAGCACTCTTGGACGCCAAACTTCACGTCACAGTCCTTACTCGCGGCACTAAATCAACCACCTTCGACCCCGCCGTCAAAGTTGTCTCCGTTGACTACAGCTCCGTCGAATCCCTCACCTCCGCACTTCAGGGTCAAGACGCAGTCGTCTCACGGCATGGAAGCTCCAGAAGGTCAAACCATCCTCATCGACGCTGCTATCGCAGCGGGCGTGAAGCGCTTCACCCCTGCTGATTACGGCGCCGTGACTACCAATCCGAAGCTCCACGAATACCCATTCTACAGCACCGTGGGCAAGATCCAGAAATATCTCGCCGAGAAGTCAAAGCCGACGGGCTTGTCATACACAGTGCTCTCCACGGGTGCATTCACCGACATGCTCTTCGGCGCCATAGACATTATCGACTTCGACAAGCACGAAGCCGTGCTCTATGATGGAGGTGACTCGCGTTTTAGCACCAACTCCATGGCAGGTGTCGGTAGAGCCATCGCCTAGATCCTGAAACACCCGAAGGAGACCAGCAACCGCATGCTGCGTATCTCGGAAGCGATACTGACGCAGAACAAGCTCCTAGCTATTGCGAAGGAGCTGAAGCCGGAGATCACGTGGAAGACGACCTTTGTAGACACGGGTGAGATGATGAAGGAGGCGCTTGCGTCGTTCGGTGCTAGGGACTTCAGTCCGCCGGTTTTTATGAAATTTTTGGGGTCGACGGTTTTTGCGGGGAACAGGTTTGGGGCTGCGTATGATGTGATGGATAATGAACTGCTTGGCGTAGAAGCGTTAAGTGACGTGAGCTTGAAGAAACTCGTTTCCAGGAGATTAGGGTAGGGATAAGTTAAGGGCATGACTTCCAGTTTTGAACAGCATAGGTATAGCTCCACTCAACTAGTCAAAATTGGAGGTATACTTAGTCCCATCGAAAGAAGAAATTCCAATTACGTTTACTGTAGAGACCTAGTGCTCGGGTTGTTGCTAAGTGCCTTTAATATTCGAGGACTTGTGTCTTCGTCGAGCAGTTTCGTGTAGCGTTCTGTAACATGTAAGCATGATCTAATGCAATGGGCTTGGTATAGCTTCTCACCTCCAGCTAGCCATCTCGGTGCAATTGACCGTAAGGCCCTTCGCAGTATTTTCAACCTCTGTAAATTGGCTTCCGCTTCAGAGCCACTCTGTAGTCTTCCCGTGGTTATTGCCGCAGCCCTGTATACGACAAAGGTGACGAAAGGCGGAAGTGGCAGTGCCTTAGTAGCTAGATCGTATCGATCCAATACAGCAACCATGTCAGAAATATCATCAACTTTCGCATTCAGGAGTCTAGTGGCTGCCGAGGCGCAGGTAAATGTTTTATCTGGGCCAGTTGCTTTGGTACCATTCTCGAACGCGAGGAGCAGTGCGCTACCATCTATCAGAACTACAAATTGCTAGCAGAGGTAGATATTGACTTACGTGCTTGACAGGGCAAGGGAAGTGGAGAAGAGCTCTTCGTTCTCTGGAACCGATTGCTTGATGACAGTCTCAAAGGATGTCACAGTCCTCACAATCGCTGTTACCTCCTCAACGTTGAAAGCCATATGTGGAGTCGGTTGGTGCAGATTAGTGTGCATATTGTCTAGAAGGAGTGAGGCCTCAAATGCTCGTGGAAGCGCAGCTGAGGGGTGCTTCAGTACGGCGAAGCGATTGCAATTCTGGATGTTGGGAGGAATTTGTCGACCTCGTGTTACTGGAGACCATTGGCCATTTTCTATTGCAATGAATCTAGTCGCAGAAGTCAGATTATGGCTAGAAAAAATTCGAGGATGTCGTAGACCGTTAGGGGCTAGAATGCAGACCTGTCCAGTATTGCGATACCACACCACATAAGCATGTACTCCTCCATGTCTGTCTCAGCCATTGACTGAGGCATCGGCTGTTGCTGGAATACTAAAAGAGCGTCAGCAGCTCTAACGACATTTGCGATTGAGAAATATGCTTCAACAGCAAAGCCATGGGCGACCTCGAATAGATTAATAAGCAACCGCGCTTTCACGAATTTCACGGAGTTCAGTCCAGCACCTTCCAACAATGATATCCAGGACTTGCTCAGAAGGTACATGGACCGGTGTTCCGCTTGAAGGTTGTAACCCCCTTGTACTTCCTCTGGTGCGGAGGTTAAGAGAACGATTCCGAAGCAGAGGAGAACAAAATCAACCGATGCTGCGTCCCATGATGCTGGGTGCTGACTAGACAGCATGGATTCTGAGAAGATCCCAAACCATGGATGTATGGCCGCACTGTAAAGCGCGATGACCTTGATGGGATCTGTGCTGGTGAGTCGTGCAATGATGCTTGCTTTGATGTCCGGTGGTGTGAGTACTTCTTGGACAGGAAGATTTGTCACCGGTTCCTCCGTTCGAGCCCCTAGGGGAGAGGTAGATATCGGAGAGTCCGCGTAGATACAGGGCTGACTGAGACTAGAGGCGACTTAAGTTTAGGTCTCATAATTCAGAGAGTGGCTTGATTGGCGATTGGTTGCAGAACTTGGAAGGGCGAGTGCACACGTGGAACTCACCGGGTGCAGAGAGAACATGAAGGTTGTCTGTTGTCACATTTCCGTTTGTGGAGTCGACAGCGAGCGCAAGACTTTCTAGCGGGTCCAAGAGAAGGTTGAACTACCATCTTTGTAGAACGTCTGAAAGTGCGGTTAAGGTTGAAGATGGAAAAGGGGGACAACCTGAAGTTGTCGCTTAAGGTTCCTAGCTCCCGACGTGGTAGGTCCCCCATGACGCACTCTACTCCCAACTGCCGATGAGTTATGTGGCCGTTCCGCATTCAGAAAATGCACGGTAATACACTAACTCTACATTATATCAATGGCTCGGTCCGAATCATGTATTAATTTATCATTTATCAACAACGGGGTGAGGATTAGCACGCGCTAAACTCCTTACCTTATTAGCACAGCACATTTGACAAAAAGGGTCCTAGAAGGCGCAGTTTATGGCTCTAGGATTGTCTTATTAGGCTTAATACTTCATGTGTCACGCTGGTTAGGATCAACGTCGAAACTAGAATCGAGGGGTAATAGGAGGAGTTGTGGGGTCGAGTGGGTTTGGAAGGTTTAGAAGGCTTCCAAGTGGATTCCTACTGTCTTGGCGAGCACCGAGAACTGCACTAAACGAAACGGCTGCGTTGCTATCATCGTCGAGATCATCAGCCTCTTAATCAATATCATGGCCGCTACGATGTCATCGGAGGGGCAGCAGGGGAATTTATTCGGGGAGTTTCTTAAGCCCGAGGGTTTCTTAAGATCGGCGCGTAGGTAGACGAAGCTATTGTTGGGATCCCTTTCGGAGTGAGTGAATTTCTTATATAAAGCACTGTTCTTCTGCTCTACACCGTTTCTTATCCATCCACATCTCCGAAATATCACCGTTGTATCTCAGCATTCACTCTATTTGGCACCATGAAAATCTCTCCTCTCCTCGCCGCCACCGTCGCTGGGAAAGCCGTCGCCCAGACCCAGTTCGGTGCGCCCAGAACAAGCCCCTCCCTCTCTCTGAATTTCGATGCTGATACTCCTCATTAGCGGGTGTGAACATTGCCGGGTTTGACTTCGGCATGTTGATTGACGGGTCCCAGGACATTTCCCAAGTTCAAGTCCCCAACGTGTGCGTCCTGACGATATCAATATTTTTTTACTCGTCTCTTCTAACGACGCTACAGCGACCAAATGGCACATTTCGCCACGGATGACAACTCGAACATCTTCCGCCTCCCGGCGGGATGGCAGTTTCTGACCAACAACCAGGGCGCCGACAGCCTCGATGATACCAACTTCGGCAAGTATGATGCCCTGGTCCAGGGGTGCCTAGCCACTGGAGCTCATTGCGTTCTCGATGTAAGTTGTGCCCAACCCTAGATTCTTCGCACATGCTAACCCAATGAAGCTCCACAACTGTATGTTTCCCCAAGGAAAGCTCTGAGCCTGCTCGTTGTGCTAGACGCTGACCCTCTCTCCAAGACGCCCGCTGGAACGGACAAATCATTGGCCAGGGCGGGCCAGCAGATGACGACCTCGTTAGGTTCTGGACTGCACTCGCAACCAAGTATGCCAACGAAGATCACATTATATTTGGTATCATGAACGAGCCCCACGATAGTATGCTCCCCCCCGCTCACCCCACCACTTCACCCTGTATTCCGTCCATCAATACCTAGTGATTAGGCTCCCCGATCAATTCCATTCCGCATCGCTAACCGCCCCAGTGCCCGACCTCGCCACCTGGGTCGCAACCGTCCAAGCCGTCGTGAGCGCCATCCGTGCCGCCGGCGCCACAAGCCAGCTGATCCTCCTCCCCGGCGACAACTTCACCTCCGCCGCGGACTTCATCGCGAACGGCTCTCTCGCCGCCCTCGCCGCCGTCACGAACCCCGACGGCTCGACCACCGGCCTCATCTTCGACATCCACAAGTACCTCGACTCGGACAACTCGGGCACGCACGTCGAGTGCGAGTCCGACGGCATCGAGGCCGCCTACGCGCCCCTCGCGGACGCCCTGCGCGATGGCGCCCGCCAGGCGCTGCTCTCGGAGACGGGCGGCGGGAATGTCGACAGCTGTCTGAGGGATGTGTGTGCGCAGAATCGGTATCTGGATGAGAATGCGGATGTGTATCTGGGGTATGTGGGATGGGCGACGGGCGCGTTCTGGGATGACTATGAGCTTACCCTCGTGCCGACCCTGGAGGGTGCTTCTTGGACCGATAAGCCGCTTATGCAGTGCTTTGCTAGATAGGCAGAGACGCGCCTTGGGGGTATGGGGACGATGGCGGGCGGTCAATGGTGGAGTGAGGTGGTTGGTTCGTGTCGTTAAGTTTTCTTTTCTCATGGTATATAGGTGGCACTTTCGTTATGCGGGTATATAGTTGCGATGAGAAATACAATTTAAAGGCGCGCAGCGATGAAGCTGAACTCATGGATATGGTGGCGTTAGACAGTGATCTTGTTTCCGTCAATTACAGGATAGTGGCCATAGATTCTCATCAAGGGGTATCCTCGAATACCAGTTTACGGTGACTGCTTGAATCCCTACGCTCCCAAATGTTAATAGTACACATTAATACATAGCCCATCCTCCACTAGCACTCACAACCTGCCCAGTAACCCATCTACTCCCTTCGCTCGCCATCCACGACACAATCTGCGCAATATCATCGACTGTACCAAGCCGATTCTGAACCGGTGTTGACGCCTTCTGCATCTCAACCGTCTCCTTCGGAATATTATCCATCAGCTGCGTCTGCACCGGGCCTGGGCTAACGCAATTTACTGTGTGACCCTGAGCTCCGAGCTCGGCCGCCCAGCACCGCGTCAGACCTTCCAGCGCCGCCTTTGAGGAGCAGTATACGGAGAGGTCCTTGAAACCGGCGCGCGCGCCGACGGAGCTGACATTGATGATGCGGCCGGGGGCACGGAGGTGGGGGAGCACGGCTTGCGTTAGGAGGAGCGGTGCTCGAACGTTGAGGTCGTAAACGTAGGAGAAGTCCGACGGGGTGATGTCTTGAAGGGGTTTGACGAGCTCGACGCCGGCGTTGTTAACAAGAATGTCGACTTTGGAACCGAATCTGGCGAGGGTTGCTTCAACGATTGCTTGCGCAGCGGGTATTTGTCGCAGGTCAGCTTGGATTCCAATTGCACTCGCGCCGTTGTCTAGATCGTTGATGTGAAAGATGAGCTCATCTACGCTTTTTAAACTCCCTGGAGACGTGTACGTGATGACTACCTATATCCTATAGGTCAGCATTAAATATGCGAAGGAGAATTCGACAGAAAGTCACCTTCGCACCGTGACGAGCCAGTTCAAGTGCTATTCCTGCCCCGATACCTCGAGATGCACCAGTGACTATAGCAACCTTGTTCGCCAAGGATAAAGGGTTAGTCTTCGTCTCGTGCCTTGTATTAGAAGCCATGATATCGATGCTTCCGCTGGCGCAGCGTTGAGGATACAATATTCAATTTTTCGAGCTCTACTCTTAATTATAAAATTGCAGCCTATAATGCTTTAGCCTCCATATATACTGTTTGGTTCTGTATGCGGATCTCCGGGTTTATACCTTAACTCCAGAACGCCGACTTATCTCAAGAGGTCCTGCAGCATCCGAAAACCACAGTTGGGGCCTACATGACGTAGGTAGGTGGCGCCACTAGGCATAACGGTTTTTCTCTTGTGGTTATAGATTAGGACTTTCGTTATGCGGGTATATAGTTACGATGAGAAATACAATTCAAAGGCGCGCGTTTAAGACGCTCAACAACCTGCGGACTGCTGGATTTGGTCGGTGCCAACTACTGGTTTTATTAACGCTCTAATACTTGAGTATAATACACCCATAAGCCCCCTTTCCGAGCTCTCTTCGTCCTGGTTATCGTTGATTTAAGTAGTGGCTACTCGTCGGCCATCTGAACCCGCTACTAAAAAACTATGTTCGCATTGTCGCCCTCTGGCCTGATTTGCGTAGTCACCCTCTATAGCGCAAAAGGGTTCCTCTAGCATAGCTCTACCATAGAGCTCATACTAGTCCTTGTATATAGAGCCCTTACTAGTCCCTATATTTACGAAGGGGTCCTATCCAAGCTCTAGGCCCTACTACTATGGAAGAGGTTGTTACCGGCCTTTCAAGCTGCGATGTTACACGACATTCATCCACAATCGCAGCATAAACCAGCACCTCGAAGTACAGTCACCAATCGAAGAAACTACAATCTATACAACTTACGCACTCCAAATATCCCATCTCTATACTCAACCTCTCCATCCCCATCTCCCAACGCTACAGTTGCAGAACTGTGAACCGGACCACCTGTACCCAAACTACCGGGCCGCGCCCGCCCGTGCGCGCCCAGCCCGCGCCGGAGCTCCACGCTGGCCTTGGACTCAATACTGCGCTGTGCTACCCCCAATACTTGCAACGCCACGGAGGCCCCACGAGCGATCACTTGGTCTGGGCTGGTCGAGACTGTGTGTGGTTGCGACTTCTGGTTCGCCTCCTGCTGGACGTGGGAGGAGGCGGGGAGGTGGCCATAGAGGTGCCCATGGAGGTGGCCATGGAGGTGGCCGTGGAATCGTCCGTTCGTGGTAGAGTACTGATTCCTGGAGTTGTCCGTGGAATCGACCGTGGAATTGTCCCTGGAAGCATCCGTGAAGACTTCCTTTTGTTGGGGTATAGACTTGTTTGCCGGCTGTTTGCTCGTCGCTGGCTTTCCATGCAAGAATGTGGGGATGTGGATGTGGGTGTCCAGTGGGTGAGGAGTGGGTTTTTGGTGGATGGGAACGAGACCGGGCTGTGGATGCGTGAGGGAGTTTACTCGTCGCCTCCGCAGAATTGAGCTGTGGGTACTGTTGTACGTATGCCTGTGAAGTTCGCAGTTAGTCCAAGATAAAAGAAAAGGAGTTCCCCTGGGATATCAACAACTTCTCTTTTTGCTTGTTTGTTTATTTATATAGGACGTAGCATAAACACAGTAATCACTTAATACAGTAAGTTGCTGTATATAGCCCCCAGTCCGAGATGAGCGTCTCGTATCCGTCCAGCTCTGTCACTAGCTGTGGACAGGAAACAGCAGTGCCGTGGTCGATCGCGGTACCTCTCTGCGCTGAATACGATATAAAAGGTACCTCGTGTCGCCCACTTGTGGGCCACCCTCTGCTGTGGCCATAGACCAACCAACCATCCCAACGCCGAACGGCGGCGCCGATTCTAGAAGAGCGGCCGTTGCTGTTCCCTCTTCTAACAATAGATCGGCCAATGGCGATCGATGGTTTACGGGGTTCTGAACCTTGCACCGGACCACCCTATCACGCCTATCCCAGCCCCATCTCGTCCCTATCCCACCATATTCCACCCTATCCCAGCCCATCGCTCTCTATCCCAGCCCCATCTTTGTCCCTCCCACCACCTAAAAACTGCCCGCTGGGAAAAAGTTTATATGGGATTTTTTTGGGGATTTTAGACGGGGGGTGTGACTGGTGGGTTTGCTGTGCCCATGGCCAATACGAATGTACCTCTACCGCTATGGTCGTGTGGTGCGGTACCTTCCGCCCGCCCTTGGTGGTCCCTTTGTGGCACCTTTGTGGGTTTTTTGCTCCACGAGATGGTCAGTACTGCTACTCTAAGTAATGCATGTAACCATACTTACTTTCCTGCTTTCTTGCTTTGCCCATAACCCTCAACATCCCCATCTCTCCCAGCGAAATCCTTCCTCTCGTTCTTTGTATCTTATACCCCTCACTGTCGCTTCCTCCAGCAGCTTCATTCGTTTGTCCCGCCAAGTATATTCACTCACCTACGACCCGACCCGGCTTCTTAATATTCCCTCGACAGTGCATGAATCGAATCAGCAGTAGTGAGGTTTCAGACACGAGCAGCCGCCACCCGCATCACCCGACGTCCGCGAAAATTGCCCTGTACGATCGAAACGACCTTTCTTTGTTCCCTTGAAACGCCTGCGTCGCTTTTGGACTGGAATTGCATTATTCACAAACATACCTCGACTTCGCCAGACACACTCTTTCGCTGCCCGCTGAGAAGGGAAGAGAGAGCGAGGAAGAAAGCGTCAGCTTACAAGTTTTGCTTCTGGGACGAGTCAGCAACTACAGAGATATCTAGGACTCGACCTACGACGTTGAGGCAAGGCCTCTGGCCACACATACACTCGTTATCATGAGAGCGGCGTTAGAGGAGCTTCTGCGGCGGTCTGAGGGCTCAGACGAACTGCTCGAGCTCTTAAAAAAGCCGTTTAGCTCTAATGTAAGGGATCCCGAGATATTGCCCGTATTTTTATAGCTCAGCTGCTAACCGCGACCACAGTTCCAACAAAACTCCATATGGGCGTCCTTTGGCACCTCCATCGGCTTCTCAGTTCTCATCGCCGTCGCCTTCTCCCTCCTGCGACCCTATAACTCCGTCGTCTACGCCCCGAAACTTAAACATGCGGATGAGGCACATGCACCCCCGCCGATGGGGAAGGGCATTCTGGCCTGGTTCGGGCCGGTGATAAAGACGAAGGAGCAGGACCTCATCAGGCACATGGGCCTCGACGCTGCCGTCTTCCTGCGCTTCACCCGCATGTGCCGCAACATCTTCCTCACCATCTCCGTCCTCGGCTGCGCGATCCTCATACCCATCAACCTGCGCAAGGGCACGGGCACTACCTTCGTCGAGAAGCTGACCCCACTCAGCACATCCGGCTCGCCCACTTGGGCACAGGTCGTGTGCGCCTACCTCTTCAACATCGTCGTGTCAGGCTTCCTGTGGTTCAACTACCGCAAGATCGTGCAGCTGCGCCGGCAGTACTATGATAGCCCGGAGTACCTGGCCAGTCTGCACGCAAGAACGCTGATGATCAACGATATCCCGAAACCGTATTGCTCGGACGAGGGAATCGGTCGGCTTATCGATGAGGTGGTGCCGACGTCGTCGTTCTCGCGGACGGCAATTGCACGTAACGTCAAGGACCTGCCCGATTTGATTGCGCAGCATGAGGGGACGGTTCGCAAGCTCGAGAAGCACCTGGCAAAGTACCTGAAGAACCCGGATCAGCTGCCACCTGTGCGGCCAACGTGCAACCCTTCGAAGAAGGACCCGTCGTACGGCTCGTATGCCAAGGGCCAGAAGGTCGATGCGATTGAGTATCTCACGGGCCGCATCCGCGACCTGGAGATGGAGATTAAGGATGTGAGACTGGGAGTTGATAAGAGGAACGCTATGCCTTATGGTTTTGCCAGTTATGAGGATATCGGAGAAGCGCATACCATTGCATATGCGGCACGCAATAAGCATCCTCACGGCACGACGATTGTGCTTGCGCCCCGCCCTGACGACATTATTTGGCAGAACATGCACCTGGACCAGAAGACGAGGCGTTGGAGGCGTATTGTCAACAACTTGTGGGTTACGCTCTTGACCCTCCTGTGGATCGGGCCCAACGCCATGATATCCATCTTCCTCGTCAACTTGGAGAACCTAGGCCGCGTGTGGGGGGCTTTCAAAACCTCCCTGTCGGCAAATGGCGCCATCTGGTCGATCGTTCAGGGTGTGGCTTCCCCAGCCGTAACGTCGCTGATCTACCTCGTCCTACCCATTATTTTCCGTCGGCTGTCGATGCGCGCGGGTGACCGCACCAAGACAGCGCGTGAGCGCAACGTCACGGGCAAGCTGTACACTTTCTTCGTGTTCAACAATCTGATCATCTTCTCCGGCTTCAGCACGGTCTGGACATTCGTCAGCGCCGTAGTTGAGAAGACAGGCAAAGGCCAGGACGCGTGGAAGGTCATCCAGGACGAAGACATTGCGCGCGTCCTCTTCACCTCGCTATGCAGCATCTCACCCTTTTGGGTGACCTGGCTGCTACAGCGCAACCTCGGTGCCGCCATCGACCTCGCCCAGCTCTGGACGCTGTTCTGGAGCTCATGCGTGCGCAAGTTCTCGAGTCCGACACCGCGCGAGCTCATCGAGCTTACCGCGCCCCCGGCCTTTGACTACGCCGCCTACTACAACTACTTCCTCTTCTACTCGACCGTGACGCTCACCTTTGCGACGATCCAACCCCTCGTCCTCCCAGCCGCCGCGCTCTACTTCACCATCGACGTCTACCTAAAGAAGTACCTCCTCCTCTACATATTCATCACCAAAACCGAATCCGGCGGCATGTTCTGGCGCGTCCTCTTCAACCGCATGGTCTTCGCCTCCATCCTCGCCAACCTCGTCGTCTTCCTCGCCGTCTGGGTCCAGGGTGACTCCACGCACATCCAAGCCTTCGCCGTGATCCCGCTCCCCTTCTTCATGGTCCTCTTCAAGATCTACTGCGCGCGCTCCTTCGACAAGAAAACACACTACTACTCCCTCCGCGCTGTCGGCCGCCATGGCGACGACACCGCCGCCGCCCCGATCAAGAACTCGCGCAAGACCGACCGCCTCGCGTCCCGCTTCGGGCACCCGGCCCTGTACAAGCCCCTCACCACACCCATGGTGCACGCGCGCGCCCAGAGCATCCTAGCATCCATATACAGTGGTCGCCTCTCCAACCCCAACAACCCCGATACCAACGACATCGCCTCGGTAAGCGGCTACAGCGACACCTTCACCCTCTCCACCATGAAATCGCCCCACGGCGGCCACGGAGGCGGCCCAGGCAAGCTCCAGCAAAACCTCATCCCCGGCTTCGAAGTCGTCCCCGAATCCCAGCTCGATTTCTCGTTCTACAAGAACCGCGCCGAGTTCGGCGACGACCACGGCGCCGGCGACATCTTCACGCGCACCCCGAACCCGTACGATCGTCCCGGGACCGCGGATACGTATCGCTACACCGCCTCGTCCCCCGGCAGTTCGCGCGCGGGCTCTCCCGCGCCACCAGTCCCTGGTATGCCCAGCCAGTACTCCCGCACCGGCCTCGGGGGAGACTCGCGCTACGGGACCGCCTCGCCGCCTCCGCCGTTCTCGAGCCGCTACAGCGCTACTTCGTCGCCGCCGCCGCCGTTTAGTGGGCACGAAAACCCGTATGGCGCGCCCATCCACCCGGCGTTCCGCAATGATGATCGCCGCAGGGGGAGCGGGAGCCAGACGAGGGAGAGCCTCGTGAGGGCTGCGGCGGGGATGCCGGATAGTGCGCCGGTGAGCGTGCCTGTTGCGCCTGGGTTCCTTGGGGGTGGGCCGATGGGGTATGGTGGGTTGCCGCAGGAGGATGCGGATGTGGCGGATGGGAGGGTGGATTATGATTATTACCGTGGGAGGAGGGGTGCGAGGTGATTAATGCTTTCTTCACGTATTATTTTAGTCTTGGGGGGTGGAGGGGGAGAGTGATTTTAATGGATGTATATAGATAGCGAGCGTTGGGAAAGGCATTTTTGAGCGGAGTTACTTGTTTTGGCGGGGGAATAGACTGGTTTGGGAGACTGGCTGGGCAGGCTGGCTTTGATGAGGGAGAGACGAATAAAGTTTATTTGTAATGAGAGACCAGCAGCAGCAGCGGTAGTGGCGTGCGGGTGTATTATGATTTTAGACCTATATACCACCTTGGCTTCCTATTAAATGGGTTTGTTCCGTGATTCCTGCTGTGTCTTTGTGTTTCTATGGGTGGCTTTTGAGATCTGGGGTGCTTCAGGGGGGTGTGTGGGTGGCTGTGGTTGTGGTTGAGGAGGTGAGCATCGCCTATCCATGGCAGTTCCTTGAGATCCGACAGAGAGAGACTTGCTCGAGTCTTTCTCGAGGCAGTGAAGGGGGAGAAAAGCCCTGAATTGATTACAAACCAAACCAAAACTCTCGACTCACCCACCACGGCACTCTGCCCCATCCACACAGCAACGCCTACGTCCCAACTAGCGAACCCATCATCCTATATATAAGCCAACAAGGTAGTAATCTATCAAACAGGGCCCATGGCTTAGCGGTCACAACCCTCACTTAAGCAAATAACCATCTTCTCAGCTTCGCGGGTTCGAGGCATCATGGGGTGGATTTTTCACCAGTCGCGTTGGCTGGTTTTTTTGCCTTTTGAATTTTGTTCGATGGAAACCTCGAGTCAAGGACCGAATCGATGAGATGATTGATAGCAGGAGAAACATTGCTATGGGATTCTTTTGCTATCTTTTATACCGAGTCTCAGACATCAAACGGCGTGCTGGACAGAGGCTGAACAGCGAGAAATATAGCAAAACTGAATTGCAGTTGGGTGGTGGTGAAAGCGCGAGACATCTGCAACGACCACAATTTGAACAGCATGCTCGACCTCGAAACGAGGAGTCTGTCTTTTTTCACGGTTCTCGAAGAGAGTATTTGTCACCTCGAGCAACTCTGTCGACCGAGTCGCGACTCAGGTGCTGGAAGACAAAGGCGTTTTGGACAATAAAGGGGTTCTCACACTCAAGGCTGGTTTCTGAGCATCTGTCCACCGCAGCTACCATATAGTGCTACGAGCAATGGGTATGAACAATGGATTCCGAGAACACAGCTGCCGTCCATGTCGCAGACTCAACTCAGTTCTCAAACCCAACAATGGTTTTCAGCAACACTCTAGCCATCGACGTCTCAGACTTGAGGGATTGAAAGAGAACTATTCAGTAACAGACCTCCTGAGCAGACGCCGCTTTGGGGAATATGTCTCTCTCACCACCCCTGAACAGAATCTGGTACTGTTCAGGGAAAGAGTATAAATTCTCTCGATTCCTCGTCTTCGTTTTCTTTTCTTCTCCAGAACTATCAAGCATCTCGATCGCAGTCCCAGTTACCACAGCATCACAATCACTACCGCTACACAAAGACACAACCGCGCTACAGCCATCATGACCATCCCACCACCACCACCACCACCTCCCCCTCCCCCCCCTCTACCACCCAATCCGCACCCCCAGACCCCAAAACCCAAACTCCCCTCACGCAGCAACAAGCAAGTCCTCTGCCACGGCCCAAAGAAGCGCGACGGCGGAAGCAACTGCAACATCACAGCCCACCCCACCGTCAAAGGGGGTCGATACTGCGCTACGCACCAGGAGATCTGTCCGCTGTGCCCCGGCAACCCGAGGCACTTGATTACCGAGCGGTGCAGGAGCTGTGTGGGGAGGGAGAGAGCGATGGAGAGGGCGGCTGCTGTGGCGGCGAGGGCTGCGGC
This sequence comes from Pseudogymnoascus sp. SDFLT0511, assembly GCA_030180035.1. Lineage (NCBI taxonomy): Eukaryota > Fungi > Ascomycota > Leotiomycetes > Thelebolales > Thelebolaceae > Pseudogymnoascus > Pseudogymnoascus sp. SDFLT0511. Next base: position 1,287,742 of record JASCQD010000005.1, on the reverse strand, counting down.
TGTGATGGCAAGGGCTGCGGCTGTGGTGGCGAGAGCTGCAGGGACAGTGAGAGTGACGGCAACGGCAACGGCAACGGCTCAGCGGAGAGCTGGGACGGCTGCTCCTAGGGCGAGAAATAGGAGGGGAATGAATAGGAGATGTGGGGGGCTGAAGAGGAAGCGCTAAAGGAAAGAGATGGGAGGAGGCGGATGGCTGGGAGACAGGGGCTGGTACTCTGTTCTTCTCGCTACTGTTGGAGATGCTTTGCTCGGTTCCGGGGGTGTTGTGATGGGAAGGAGGGAATTATAGAGTGAGGGGACCAGCAACGCTTGGCCTTGTCTGTCCTCGGGGGTTTCTTTTGGATTTTATTTTTGGGAATATAGATATTTGAGAATTTTTGGGAGATCTATTGAGATTTAGAATAGAGAAAATGCAATGGCCATGCAAGCAAAAATGACCCTGATGAGAAGAGAAGTGATTTGACCTATCTATGTTTGATGGATTTTGAATTTAGCTTGAGAAGGAGAAGAGCATACATTAACAGAGCTATTAAGTCGAGAAGGACACTGAATGAGCGAACATCTCCATACCATCGAAGATCTTCTCTGGTAAAATATCCATGTCTTGTTCTCAACGAGGTCAGCTATTAAGGAGTCACAACTCCTGGCAAAGGCAATAATCATGTTAACTAGAAGCCCCGTAAACAACACTTGGATGGACCTTTGTTCTTTCCTCCTGTTTGTTGTAGGTGGCAATATCACTAGGTGGCATGTAATGAGTGTCTCCGTTCAATTGTATTGCTGTCATCGTTCACTTGCTGTCACCGCCCACTTTCTGTCACCGCCCACTTCCTATCACTTGGGACAGTGCCATTTAGAGTGATAGGTGAGCGTCGCTGCCCTTAAGTTTTTGATACCTCACGACAATCTAGTTGTCTCCATAGTAGGATCTATAGCACCCTCGCACCCGCATCGACGTCTTTCTTTGGTAGTGTACGAGCACTAGATCTCTTCGTCCTTTAGCGTGGCGGTGTGGGATGGGAATTCCACACGCTCAAGCTAAGGGACTCTCTCTGACCTAGGGTCCGCAAAGTCATGGATAATGCTGGCGGTCTCTTCAATATCCTCTTTGACATCTTGGTAGTCCTCCTCTAGCATTATAGAAAAAGACCCTTCTCTTCTTCTTTCATTGGTGTTGATAGTCCGAAGTCCTGGAATCTAAGTAAGCCAAGATGCGCGGGTACGAATCTTGAAACTTCCGTGCTGTTGCCACAAGTGGTGAACTGAGATTGTTATCGATTAACTCTAACATAATTGCGCCAACTAGACGTATCTTTGCTACGCACGACTCTCCGTTTATACGTAAATAATCCAGCTCACAACTGCATACAATGTGTAGCATACTCTCTGCGATATTTATCTTTTGTAGGAGTAGCGCAGTAGATTCGCCAGTTGTCTGTCGAATTTCTTTGGCGGATTCGAATATTGTCGGATCAATCTTCATTGCCAAGGCTGAGTTTTGTCTGCTTTTCGACCACAACTGACTCATGGAGTCTGAGAGCGCTGGCATTGCGAGTAGCACGACCATTCGCAAGCATTGGAAGCTGATTTGTAAATTTACTCTCTGGATAGCTAGTGCCTTTATACCTCGATTATTACTGGCTTTCTCCTGAATACCGAAGCTCGATGTGGAATTGAAAAATGTCGCGTGAGATTGAAGTCTGCTTGGGAGAGCATCTAACGATGTTTGAAAACCAAGATACAGCTCAGTGAGACGGGAGACATCTGCTAGAGTAGGATCTTGCTGGGATGATTCGGATCTAGGGCGAACAAGGAAGCGTTTTCGTAACAACTCGATTTCTAATAGAAGACAGTATGCGGAATTCCACAACTCATAGTTAAGATTGAATCCTGTTAAAATGTCAAGATTCTCGTCCACAGAATCAAGTTCTGGATAAGTAACACTGTCCACTTCTCCAAGACTGCGTGGGTACCTCACAATGATATCTCCATCCAACGCGAATTTGCCCATGACAACGGGATGATTGCCGAGGATGCTGGCAGACTTGTCTCCTACAAAAAGCAACAAGAAGGCACGCCGGCAAAGCTCACTTTCTACGTCGTTCATGTGCGCATATGAGGTTTTGTTATGTAGCCGCATGCCTTGGCATATTCGGATGGCATCTCCTAGGCTGTGCCAAGATGACCGTAGTTTTCCAGTGGTGTGATTATACTCTGCGTAGAGATATCTGATAGCAATGGAAGTTGAAGTAGGATTTTCGAGATCTTCGTTGAGATAGGTATTGAGAATTGCCCTTGAGGCATGGTAGAAACATACCGCAAGCTCTGCCTTAATAGAAGTAATACTCTTGGGGAGGACAGCGATCGTCACAGCGCACAAACCAGTCAATATCGCCAATAGAGGAGCTTTCTTTTGCAACTGTCGGTCGTTGATCTGAGTTATTGCAGTATCTATATCCGGTCTATGGATGATTGGCATCAGAGGGTAGAGATTGGCGAAAAAGGATTCAACGCAGTCCGTAAGTAATGATGTCAGGCTCTGAGAGCCATCAATTTCATTGATGGCATTATGCAAGTTGCAAATTATGGCCTCGATCTGTGTGTCACGAGGGGCACAACCTGCAAATGCTGATGAGCTTGCGTACGTTGTCTGGCTTGCTGGTGGGCTGTACTGATGGATTGATGTCGTTGCAACACTTTCAGCAACGTATCGTGGTGTCCTCACAGTACTAGTCTGAGAAAATTCCTCGAAGCTAACAGGGGGACTAACTACAGAGGATAGACGATGAGCGTTCCTATTTGGAATATGGGTGCCTTCGATAATGGGCACTTCTCCCCCTTTCTTTCGCCCGCGTTTCCGGGAAGGTAAATTAAATTCACAATTCAATAGCCGTATTTCACAATTGGCACATGTTGGCCGTCGGAGGTCACACTTCAAAGGTTAGCTATACGCCGAAAGGTGACAAGAAAAAGTCAATGGTTGAAGATTGTTCTTTGTTAAGTCATTGAATAATGGAAATGTAATCACCTTGACCTTGCGGACACGACATCGATCGCATGCACGACTAAGTCTCTTTCGCCCAGAAGCTTTATTTGAAGTTGCAGGAATTAAACACTCGGATTCGTTAGCCACCTGAGCGATGCTTTGGGTATCCTGCTGGTCGTATTCATTCTCGATTGTTGAATTGTTTACTGGAGAGGAATTATCCATGGGTAATTGTTGACGAATGAACAGATAGTAACAATGTTCGAATAATAGAGATCGTTTCGGCAGATAGCGGGGATTTGAAGGTAAGGGTGGTCGGGTATTTGTAGGAATATTCTTCTATTTTCCGACCCTGCAAGATGCCAAAAGCGCGTTAGTTGCTTTATTAGCCCTCTTCCCCGCGTTTTCATACAAAAGTGAGACGTTATCGAACAGCACAAGCGCCAAGAGAGGGCAAGCCTGTTTAGGCTGAATAGCCCACCCTTGTACTGGAGGCCAGATGGAGATCTGGCGCTCATGTCTCCATATCTGAAGGTGGGGTAACAGCCCACCCCCAAGATGAGAGCTAGATTTGACCCTGCGCCAGCTTCATAATTACTCCGGAAGGAACCCCACAGAAGTGCTAAATATAACATTCCATTGACCACAGGATAAGTGATTATCCAAGCAGCTATCCTATACAGACAACGAGGACCAATTGTAATCTCATGTAGCCTCTCACAATCGTTTTTATTTTATTTTGAAAAGTGGCACCTATCCGCATCCACACCAACAGCTTTCGTACTCTACGAGGGTTTTAATTGGGGTTTGCGGAGTAGATTTGACTAGAGTCCTGGCAGTTTAGTAAAGATTCGGATAGTTTAGCCTAATCTCGGCGTCATTGTTCCATTACTACTTGTAGCTTTCAAGTAATGTTCGAGTATAAGCAGATTATCACTATTTGCTATCGCTTGTTCCTCCTCTATTAAATGAGATCTCTGACTCGAAAGTCACAGTCAACAAATATTTCGAGAAAGAGTTGGGAATTTAATTTTTCAAGTTGGTAGCGTCAAACATGCCCTCCTACCAGAACCCAATTCTACCAGGATTCTTTCCAGACCCTTCTATCATCCGTGTTGGCGACACCTACTACTTGATCAACTCAAGCTTCCAATTCTTTCCAGGGCTTCCAATCCATGCTTCTAAGGATCTCATTAACTGGGAGCTCATCGGTTAGTTTCCCGGCGATGTCCCTCACACGGACACCGGACGCAGTTCTCGTTGATGATGCTAACCGGAGCCCATAGGGCATGCTGTCAACCGGACAAGCCAGCTGAGTTTGCGAAATGCTACCACAAAGGTCAACAGTGTGGAGCGTAAAGAGGTCTTCACGGGTGGGTTGTACGCCCCGACTATTCGATTTCAGAATGGAGTGTTCTATATCGTCTGCACAAACCTATCTGGTAGCTCTGTGATGCGTTCCAACGAGGACTTTCAGCCCCAAAATTTCATTATAACCTGCAATAATCTCTCAGATCCAGACTCTTTCAGCGACCTAATCTTATTCGACTTTTACGGAATAGATCCAAGCTTGCTTTTTGATGACGATGGCAAAGTGTATATGCACGGGAGTTTTATACATGGATATAGTAAGAGACCTGCAACCGTCATTAGACAGGCTGCGATTGATCTCAAAACGGGAAGGCTCATCTCTGAGAGTCGTGACATTTGGGAAGGCTCTGGGGGCCATGTCCCAGAAGGGCCTCGTAAGTACTCTTTGGCATGATCTGTTAGCCAGTCAATATTCGAGCAGTTTCCTCAGGCCCTTGCATCAAATGTTCAGATGATGAGCACCTCCCCACGCACAGCTTGATTCCAACTAATGCTAACCTATATACTATTTAGATATATATAAGAGAGATGGCTTCTATTGGCTGTTGATTGCAGAAGGCGGCACACACCGAGGGCATAAGGTTACAATAGCCCGCTCCAAGAACATCTGGGGGCCGTACGAGTCATACGAGCACAATCCATTAATTACTGGACGCGAAGGAAGCCTGGTTACTTGCATCGGCCATGCAGATTTGGTTGAGGATACCGAAGGAAAGTGGTGGGCGTTGATGTTAGCCCGTCGCGATTTCGGATTATCTTACCCGCTAGGGCGCGAGACCTTCATGGTACCTGTCGACTGGCCTAGGGGAGAGTTTCCACGATTCGAGCAGGTCGAGCTTGATCAAAGTTTTTCTGATCGCAGCGTCGTCACAAAAAATAAGGGTTTTCTAACCGACCACGATGTAACGATATCGTCGCCACATTCACTATACTTGCGAGATCCGAACTTACAGGATTATAAGCAGGGAGACGATAAGAAGTCGATCATTCTTCATCTCAGAGAGGAAGAATTAGGCACAGCAGGAGGAAATCCCACGTTCATTGGCCAGAGACAAACCAGTCTGGACTCAGCTGCAATAGCCGAGATTGATCTAACTTCTGTTCCTGTCAAGGGTCACTGCGGCCTTACAGTATACAAAGATCCCTTCAGACACGCATCATTGGATGTCGACCTGGATAAGCGCCAGATTTCCCTCGCAGTCCGTCATCTAGGACAGGACTTTTCCTTTTTAAAGGAAACATCGCTCCAAACCTCTAGTGTCATCAGAGTCACGATTCAATCGACCAAAGAGGCTTACAGATTCTCATACAGAACTATGGACGTCTCTGAGTGGTCCGCGGAGACCGAACTTGGACAAGTCCCATGCTCTGATATGAGCGGGGATGATTTCACAGGTACAGTACCTCTCAGTCAATAACCCTATTGGAAGCCTTACTGACTTTTGATTTTAGGAACGGTATACGGTATCTACGCCTACGGAGCGGGTGGGGAGGTCAAATTCAGCTCATTCAGTCTCCAGCAGTAGTTTTGACACCTAAGTTCTCCCAAGATGGAAAGTGTTAGAAAACAAGAGTCGTAGTAATAAATATAATCTTCAAGCACATATGCTCTAAATAACACGGTATAGCAATGTGATCGTTGGACTTATATTAAGTCAAGGGATCTTGACAATTATTATGAGCTGATTTGAGGCATTTAAAGCTGGTTCTAACTACGCTACTCTAACCAATATCAAGTGCACAGGTTCACATGGTGTCTCTGTCGGATCGCTTGGTAATCGTTTAGAGCTATGGATACCGTCAAGAACATCTATGCCGATGGCGCCGACTTAATCACCCCAGCTGAAGCAGATGAAATCAATATTTTGCCAAGTGGACCAAACCACTGCTCTGCTATAGTCTCGAATGTAAGCTAGGTAAGCGTCGTAGTTGATGCGAGCGAATATGCCGTATAACTTTGAGACCGCTATGACGAAACACACGAGCAATTGACTGACATTAGTTTGATTACCTTCTGGGGACAAGGACAAATGTCAGCTCATTATAAGCCAACTACCTCTGAAGTAACATGTCCAGCTGGAGCATGTCATGTTGCTTTCACGGGTTGTAGGTTACTATCCCGTCTTACTACCTCGAAGGTTATGTGCAGGAACAATGGCGGAACAGGAGTTACTTGCTCAAACTTTTAGCTATTAAAGTAGTATCTTTTCGTATATTTGCAGATGTTGTTCATCGAGTCAAATGGCCTATGTTGTTGCTGTTGAGGTATGCAAATTGGCTTTGCCTAGGGTGTTTGATCTTCTCTACTCGCTAGAAGTGTAGTATCACGGTATTTGCTTCGCAAAGGTCGAGAAAGATGAGTTATATTCTGCTAATTATCTGAACCTCACTCATTTGACACGTTATAAATCCATTTCTCGCCCTCACAATCTCTAGATACCGATTTCTGCCCGTGGTCCACTAAAGTACGGGATATCAATAGGTAGGTCGTACGGATCTCGTAGAGTGTACTGGTAAAACTTGCTTGCATCAAATACAGTCTCAGACTTAACATTCAAGTGCGTCTCGCCTTTGCAGTTCCTGAATTTGACCCAGTTTGTTTTGATAGCAGCATCAGGCCCAGCAACAATAGGGTCGAAGACGTCGTCAAAGTAGCTAGTCTCAATTAAGAGAGCCGTGATTCCACGGGCATAATTGCCGTACTGCGTAATATTCCGGTAGTAATTGTTATATAGATGGCCGTATTTAACGTTTCCAGCAGATGGGTTTCGCGTGTTGGTCGAGTTAAAAAAGCAGTCGTTAATTGTCACTTTACTGATGACGTTTGTAGTCCAGCCGATGCCGAAGGCCTTATTATGATTTGAGATGATAGAGCGTGAAACAGTGACATAGTCGGTGTCAGTGCGAAGATCTATAAGACCATCGGCCATAGCGGAGAACTAAGTATTCATTTAGTAACTTTCCATATATTACTTCAGCAGCGAAAGCTTTATACATACATGAACATAGTCGATCCAAATGTTAGTTGAGTTGTCGACTTGGATAGCATCGAAGTCATCTTGCTTTCCAGGGTAATCGTTCGGGTTATAGGTGCCAGACACTCGGAGATTTCGAATAATGACATTCCGTCTATTCCGAATATTGAAGCCGCCTCCAAAGATCCCAGAGTTTGCCCCAACACCAATAATGGTCTTATCGCTAGTAACAGGGACCTCGAAGCCTTTAGGGTCTGATTTAATGATGCCGTCAATTCGAATTATTAGGGGCTCAGTAGCCGCTGCAGCCTTCTTGAGCTCGGCGTGGGATTTCACAGTAACAATGCGGCCGCCATTGCCACCAGTGGTACCGCCGTTCAGTGAGGCAAAGCCAGTGGCGACCTCATCACACTTTGCGCAGCTCTGATTTGCGAGGATTCCGGTTGGAAAGATGAAAAAGGTGGCAACTCCCGCGAGGAGAAGCGCAGATGGAGAACCCTTGCTGAACATGACTGCAAGTCGATGGCGGGCTGGGATTTGTTTGCTTGAAGAGATCTCTTGTATTTGGTCACTTACCTATTGACAGCGTAAATGCCCATGCTTGCTCTTTTATACTAACACAATCTGTGACTGACATCTTAGGGATTAGTGTGCAAACGAGAACATGTTGTAGTTGCGAATGTAGTATGGTGATAAAACCCACCAATAACACTTGCTCTTTACCTATTAGCCATGCTACTTAGAAACCTTTTAGTCTATGATCTATGTCAAACCCTGTGTTGGTAGCCACCGGGAAAACTCCACAACCTCCAAATATACAACTAAGCTATATGAACTATTCAATGGCTGAAAAATTGCCATATTATGCAATAGTAAAAGTAACTGAGTATGGCATGGAGTTAGCGCTGAAATACCCCGCAAGAAGTAGTTGAAACGGCGACAACTTGTGTTATAATCTGATTCGGATATTTTGAACCGAAATCTCCGCTTCAAAATCGGCAACACTGAAAATCTCGGAGAATAGGGTAAAGACATTCAGGCTATAGATTATATAGTTTATCATAATAAACTCTCTCATTCTAAAGCCTCTTTCACGTTTTAGTATGGCTAGAATTCAGTAGCCGTGCATGTCTGATATTTTTAGACCGACAAAAATGACCCACCAGTCACGGAACCGCTTCAGTGGCTTGAAGAAATGTATAAAGTGCCAGTATATCAGCACCTGAGTGAAACCACAACAGTATACATGCTATATATTGCAGTCATGCCTGCTTTTAAAACTATGCTCTTTGCGCTTTTTGCTTCAGCTTCATTATTTGGGACAGTATGGGCTCATCCATCTTCGATTGAGAAAAGAGGAGTATCTCGGACCTCCCCTCCTTCTGGCTGTCTCGTTGTCAGAGGTTCAAGCACCAAAACTGGCGAATATGGCACCGTCAGCTCGGCAGTAGCTGTTCTTTCAGCAACGGCAGCTAGTTGCATTTTCATATATCCCGGTGTTTATGCCGAATCTGTTTACATAAAGAATAAGGGTCCGCTTACTATATATGGGTCTACAACCAAGTGGGTTCTTGATCAGCAAAGCTCCCCGTAGAGCGATAATCTAATTAAGCATGTTAGCTCTGGGAACTGGAATGCAAATACGGTGACAATTACTCATGGCATTGGCTCGTACGATGCTGGGTCTTTGGACGCAAGCTCTGCAATGAACGTCGTCAGCAATGATGTGAGTATATACAATGTAAATTTTGTAAATACGTACGGTACAGCTGGCCAAGTGAGTCACGGTCTTGATCAAAATCTCCTGTCTAATTTAGCTCTAGGCTGTTGCATTGACAGCAAATGGCGAGAGGCAAGGCTACTACGGATGCTCATTTAAGAGCTACCAGGATACCTTGTACGCAAAGGCAGGCTACCAATACTACTCCAACTGTTATATTGAAGGTAATTTCTGATATTTAATATTCAATTTTGTTAGTATTTGTATCTGACCAAAGTAGGCGCTGTGGACTATATTTTCGGTGATGCCAGCGCATGGTTCGGCGAATGTACAATGGCTTCGAGCGGAGGAGGGTCGATTACGGCAAGCTCTCGAACTTACGACACAGACCCGGCCTGGTATGTGATCGATCATAGCACGGTACGTTAATCCCATCAATATCCTTTACTATGGGCCTCTTCTGACTTTGATGCAAAGATCACTGCTGCATCAGGGGCCAGCGTCACCGGAATTGTCTTTCTAGGTCGGCCGTGGCGCGTTTTTGCTAGAGTTATTTATCAATTTTCGACACTAACAAACGTGGTAAATGCCAAAGGATGGGCACCAATGACGGATGGAGCTACTCCGTATGTTGAACACTTTCCATGCTGATAGATCCATTTGCTAACCTCGGCGATTTTCGCAGCATTTTTCAGGAGTGGTCAAACATGGGCGCAGGCGCTTCAACGTCAAGCCGTGTGTACTACACAGCCGCCACTGCGCCTGTTACTAAAGGGCAACTTTGGCCGTTGGGATACTCATGGATTGATGCAAGTTTTTAGGTTTTATTTTTCTAATCAATAAATGATGTCATGGCTGTTGAATTGATTTGGCTCGTCTTTCATCATCTCATTTAACCTACTTCTCTTTCGATTGTCAAAATCGGCATTTTTGTTCTAAGTTATGCGCTCTTGAGTAATCTATAGTCTATGAATAAAATATTATAAAAATAAAAAGTAGTTAAGCATCATTATTAGAATTAGAGTTTGCTTTGGTTGCTAAGCTCTTGATACAAGCTGTCTCGTTAAACACATCTTTCGAGACGGAAGCTCATAATACATTCATCCAACTTTTCGAAACTCTAGAGAGTGGCATTTCCGCGATGATGCAATCGTGACCCTGTTTGAAAGATAGGGGCCTTGGGCACATTGATAATCTTCTAGCGCACTTTCACTAGATGATAGATTTACTAGTGCTGGGTAGAGGGCCCAAAAGATACATCGTGTTAGACCTTTATGCCAAGCTGTAAACTTTGGGATGTATTACCGGGTAAATATTGTGTGGGGTAAGCTCCGTAAACCCCGAATCATCTGCATGGGCCATCAGCTAGTGTGAGAATTATTTTTGCTCATTATCGAGGTTTGTATACTTCCCGTATGTGGCATTTTGGACACGTCCTGTACCTCTACCGACGCTAGATCTAACAGCTCTAGGTGCTATACCCAGCCAAATCTTGATTCAGGCTCCATTAGTTGCATTGCTTATGGAAATGTTGTCAACGCGGAGGTTCTCAATAACGTCAAACTCTCTTGATAGTGAGCAAGATTTCCTACCGAGATTCTCCACAATAATTACCGGAAATCTGTCAAATAGTTATTCCGTTGCTGAGAAATGGAGAGAATGCCCTAGTACCTGGTCCACGGCGAATCACCATAACAATAATAATGTGTCGCAGCGGCTCATTGGTAGGAATTTGGTTCCGGTAAAATACGCAACAAGGATAAATTACCCGCGGCTGATATTGGGATGCAATCCAACCTTAATTCCACAACAAGCTCCTGGCAGAAATAGCTAGAACGTATGGCTAAATGGGGATACAACTTTGCAGATAATCGCAGTGGGGAAAAGTAGGGATCAATTTCCTTCTCCACCTGCATTCCATGCTGTGTTTACGCCCATGTTTTCTTTGCAAATGACGCCACAAAGTGAAGTGTAACATTATTGGTTATTATACACTTGGCACACGGATGAAGAATTGCAACCCACGGAGGGATCTTTATTCCACCAATGCGACCTGCCAGAGTATAAGAGCATGGGTAAGCTATAGGGTCTCTTAGGCATCGCAACGCACAAATATCTAATCATACTTCTATCTCCCCTCCCATCTTCGAATGGTCTCCTGGGACATTGCATTCGAAATCCTAAGATTTGATAACGGCCAGCACAATATCTTTTAAGCATTTCTCAAGAAGGGATTTGTTCATCTATTTCTCGTTTCTTGCGCTTATTCAAAATGGCACCAAGTAAGCAGGTCGTGTACAATTGGTCAGTCGATTCAAAACGTATAATGCAGCCTGTAACAGTATTCTTATGGTCAATATAGGTACATCTCACTTCTGGCGGCCGGATGTATGGTATTGATGGGCTACGATTCGAGCGTTTTCAATTCTGTTCAGGGATCGGATAACTGGAGGGCATTCTTCAACAATCCTGTATGTGAAACCGGCCTTGGAGCGAAAGAGGCAAATCTGACATATCCAGAATCCCAATATGATCGGCTTGATCAACACCACGTATTCAGTTGGAGGAATTATTTGCGGATGGTTCTTCTCTGGTCCACTCGTGAGTTTTCCAATGGCAGCCTAGGATTCACTTATCGAAAATGACCTGACACTTCCTACGTAGGCTGACTGGGCGGGACGCCGATGGGCTATGGCGTTTGGTTGTGCGATTACAGTCGTCGCTACCTTCATCCAATGCTTCGCCCCGTATCACAATTTGGGATGCTTCATGGCTGGCAGGGTTCTCATTGGGGCTGGTCAAGCCTTTGCAATTAGTAAGTGATTACTCTAAATAGAGGTTCTTCATAATTGCATGTCTAATTCTTTTTATAGCTGCTGGCCCGATCTACATCAATGAAGTTACCGCGGCGAATGTTCGTGGCAAGGTCATGTCATTTTGGCAAATGTTCTTCTCAGTCGGATCTTTCTTTGCCTACTGGGTCAACTTCGCCTGCTCGAAGAATAAGACTCGTCTCGGTAACTGGGATTGGAAGATTGTAAGTATATGCAGTAAAGCCCCGCATGGAGCCAACCTCGGTGGCCAGGCTCTAAAGTACTAACTTGCGCCGGCCAGGTCGTTATTTTGCAGCTGCTTCTCCCGATTGTCATCATGGTCCAATTGCCGTTTATTCCAGAATCTCCCCGCTGGTGGATTGCTCGTCACGGTAATGTCGATGAGGCCAGAGCTTCCTTAAGGAGGGTTCGAACTACCCATGAAGAAGTTGAGGAAGAATTGATGAGTATCAGGGAAGCAATCGCCTATGAGCAGGAAGCAGCTCCAGGCAAACGACAACAATACCTGTCCTTCTGGAAGGATAAATCAATTCGCAAGAGGCTATGTCTTGCCTTCCTCATCAATATCGGTCAACAGCTCACTGGACAAGGCACTTTAAATGCCTATTCTTCAACAATCTATAAGTCTGTGTTCAAGGACCTTGACACGGTAAACTTGGTTAACGCTCTTAATGCAACTTTTGGAATCCTCTTCACACTCAATGCCACTTGGACAGTTGATCGGTAAGTTGAATCTATGTCTAGAGGGACGCGGGCATTTGCGGCGCAGTGGCGGCATTGGCTCTGAGATTATATGCTAATTTGCGATTGCGCAGCTATGGTCGCAGGTTTTTGTTTATCGTCGGAGCTTGCGGTATGGCCATGACCACAATGCTTATGGCCGTTGTTGGCCTTACCACGCCGAATGTCGATGGCACCAAGACCTATCCGGTCGGTGTTGGAATTGCATTCCTTGCGTTCCTTTTCGCTTTCTTCTTTAAACCATCGTGGGGAGCAACGACATGGATCTATACTTCGGAGATTTTCCCTACGCACGTTCGTGCACCAGCCGTCGGGATGTCTGTACAGATGCAGGGCGTTGCAAACACCATCTTCCAACAATTCTTTCCAACTTTCTACGCAAATGAAGGCTTGTAAGTACTATAAGTCGGCGTACAAACTCAATATCGCTGACATTTTACAAAATGCAGGAAATCTTTTTTCTTCTTTATGACTCTAAACATTACGCTGGCTATTGGAGTCATTTTCCTGCTCCCTGAAACGAAAAATGTTCCTTTGGAACAGATGGATACATTGTTTGGCGGTGTGAGCCATGTGGACAAGGGTGCTGAGATTTTGGAGAAGCATGAAGACGATGTTGAAGGTGACAAGCCTGCAATAGACAGGGTCCTTTAGGAGCGCTTGCAATTGCTGGATATAAGTCTTGGGATGAGTTTCAAATTAAGTACCGTAGGACTTAGCAGTGCATCACTAAGGGGCTAGTGTTGTTGTTGTTGTTGTCCTGACTATACCCCTCCCTTCTATTCTGCCTCTCCTTGCGTATTCCCTAATTTCCGATACTGTGAACTGTTGATGGGAAGAGTGCCTAATTCAAGTGTAGTTGAAAGCTGTACTTACACGAGAAAGGTCGCCGCTCCTCCCTTCCTTCGGGCTGCTTCCTTCCTTTGCTAGTCGCAATTTCTTTCCGGCAGTTGCTCTAACACATAGTCATCATTGAGTTCTGCTTACACTTGTGTCACCTGCGCAGTATTGCGTTTCGAAGTGGCCCTGCTAGATCTTACATGGTCTCGATATTTCGGGAGTTGTGAGACTGGAGAATCGGCAAAAGGGTACTATGTAGAGAGATGAGTTCAAAAAAGGAGATACCTAACACTCGCCCATTTTAGACTTTGAGTGGACCCAGAGAGCAAACTAACGCGGAGAGAAACGCGCGAAGAACAAAACAGCTCATCTGTCGGTATACCAGGCCACACCACGCAGAGAATCAAAGCCCACGAAGCCTACCCTGTACAGCGATCGTCAACTTCTCTGTAATGCTTTGGACATTAGAGACCAGCAAAAACAACCGATCTTGTAACCCAATTGCTTTTTACTCTCAATCGTGCCATTAGGTATAGCGTGGAATCTGAGCCACTAGCCGCGTTAAGGGGTAAAGGGTGAGCAGGGTGAGCTGATTCATCCCTTCCTCCTTGACTCATGATGGCTATCATTTATACTCGAAAAGGGTCAAATCCACTTGTGCACCCACGGAAATTGTTAGACTAGTCGTCGACAATGTTCACATGGCACCAGATCTATTGAACTGTGCCTGCGTAAACACCACGTGGAGCCTAGTAGCTTTGAAGAAAGTTATATAAAGCATCCCTGAACGACATGCAGTTACGCACGCCTGACATTGGATCACTTAATTGCCTGTTTATAGGAGCGCTTTAGACGAAACATGACCTTTGTGAAACATCTTCTTCTTTCCTTAGAGAATCCTGTAGTTGATGAAGTAGCACTCCTGAATATGCAATGAGAAGTGTCGCGTGAAGCGCCATCGCCAATCAAGTCATGATGTCGCGTCTCTACTAGAGAAAGGTAATAGTCAACCAAGCCATGATCCTTCGCAAGACGTTACGCCAGATACGTCCCTGTTTTGAGGAGACGTAGGGGACTCACAGGGATGCCATGCCGCCTGTGTTCTGAACAGCCTTGCCCAAGTTTTCTATATTCGTCGTTAACTAGGCTACTGAAATGCCGAAGGTGCTCCACTGGTCATTATGGCCGAACTATACGGTCGTACATGCTGTGTTTCGAGGTCATACTAAGATACGGTAGCTATGCATCCGCCATGTCATACGCAAGTTTGGAGCCCAGTTGCTTTTGACTCTCAGTTATGCGAATGAGAATGGCTTGGAAGTTAACCCTTCGCTGCCCGGGGGGGTGACTGTGGCGTAAAGTGAGAGAGGGCAATTTGAGCAGGGTGAGGCGACCTAACTTTTTCGAGTCAATTTCATTATAGTACAAAAGTGTAGCTATCCAGATAACATATGGTATGTATTCTCTACCCACATAACCACTAATCTACCAATCTTAAGTATGTAGATCACTAGTTAGATTGATGCCATGTGGCTATACAAGAAAACGTCATGGGAAAGATATTAGGACGAAAGTAAGCATCGTATCTCTTACACCATTAAGCTCTCAGGTGGACCGAGTGAGGAGGATTTGAAGCCACCTATGTCGATAACAATCTTCTGGATCACAACTCCTGGCTCAAGTAGCCACAATGACAACTCATGCGCACCTTTGTCTAGTTTAATAGTTGAAGTTGACCTGTAGCCACCAACAGTTACTGCATTAGTCCAGTCTGATGGCACTGAACCCATAGGCGTGTCCGAAATAGGTTGTACTGATGTGATCTCACCATCGTCAATAGAGAACGCGTACTTCAACGGCCTGCTGGGGTCGTGGTTGAGAGTTGCTCCAAGGAAAACCATCAACTTAGCCGAGGAAGCCGAACTGAAGGAGTAGAAAGGGTACGTGAGTTTAGGTGCTGACGATGGTGTCTGCGTGTCGGCTGTGACGGGCCACAGCTTGATTCCAGAGCGGGTACGTCCATAATGAGGGATTGTGACATACGACAGTCCATTTTTCTCCTCCGAAGACTTATAGTGCTCTACTTCCACGGATATTACCCCGTTAGATTCAACATGTCCACTAAATCCGGAAGGCATCGAAGTTTTGTTGACGGGTAACATCGCCGTTGTCCCAGAGCCACTGTCACCATCTGTACGGTTAACTTGAAGCTGGACCATTGTGAGCCCGGACGGGGCCTTGTCCCAGTCAACAGTTATCTCGCATCTTACGTCGGACTTTCTTCCGGGGGCAGTCAATCTCCCTCTAGGCTTGGTGATTGACACAAAAGTTTCGTTGGAGGTGACTTTGTAGGAGAATGTCCCGTTGTCCCGAGCGTAGATGTCGAGGTAGCGAGTCTCTCCTGGTGGCATGTACGGATCCATAGAGAGGAGTGTTGGAGCTGGGTCCCCAGGAGAAGTTTTCCCGCTTCCTTGGACACTAACACCCAGAATACCGGCCCTGGGAACATTGTCTTCGTTTAGATATGTGACGGAGGGCATAATGTTTTGGTCCGGTTGTTGCCAATTAGAATAGCCAATATGAACCTGGCTAGCAAAATGGTTCCATTTGCCGCCATTCAACCCATGATACTGATCTGTGATCTTAGCATCCTGGGCGAATAGATCATATGCCTTATCAGCAAGTGCATTAGTACTAATGCGTCTCTGTCCAGCGTACCAGGCGTTTAGGGCCACTGTGCTGTATAGATCTACTACGACTTTACCGGCCATTACAGGGTGAAGAACCATTTGGTAGTACGCGAGTTGAGTTGCCTTATCCAGACTGTCATGGGCCTTTTGGGTCAAGTGAAGAAGGTCTTCCCATTCCTTGGAGACATTTTCAAGTTCGTCATAGTTAGCAGCACTATAGGCGTAAGGCTTGTTGCTTAGGAGCTCATACTTTCTGCGGAGGATGAGCTTGCCATAGGTGCTGAGAATATCCGAGGTTGTATGAGCAACGGCAGCGCCAAACTCCCGAGTTGCCCACCGGTTAATCCAGTCCGTGGTGCTCTTGGGAGAAGCAAATTTAGACATGTCATAAGCCATATCCAAAAAATGAGTCGTGGGAATTTCCTAGACATAATTAGACAGACAGGAAGGTTACAAGGTAGCAACACCTACAAGTGCTTTGAGGTCGCCGACGTTGACGATCCAAATTTTTCTAGCTTGTTTCTCATATGCTAGCTGCATTTGCTCCCAGGTTTTGACTAGTTGGACCGTGTTGATCCATTTATAGTTCCTGGGTGATCCGACATAATCAAAATGGTAGTAAACACCAGCGCCACCTATGCGATCTGTTTCGTTGGCGAAAGGCGTACGGAGGAGGTTTCCAGCGTTATCGTCGGTCCAGAGAAGGGTGATATCATCTGGAACATTCATGCCTGCTTGATAATAAGATCCGACTTCCTAGAGGTAAATACATCAGCTACAGAAGGTTGTGTGCAAAATACACAAGAGTCCTCACCTTGTAGAGAACCCAGGTATGGGGTACTTTTGTAATATCGCCAACGTCTAGCACCTCCTTTAAAACCTTCGTTTGGACATCGATGATGTCTTCTAGGGATGACGAAGACAATGTTGGCGACGCCGCATCTCCGCTTCCTCGCATACCCATTGTGTAGAGAGTCTCCCAGTCCTTAGCTCGCTCAACTCCCTCTTTGAAAAACTGGGTGATGTTGTCTTTGTTGTCGACCCAGTCCCAGTCGCCTACTAAAAACTGGCGCTGCTCAACGTCCGACCTAGCCATTGGCTCGTGGTGACTTGTGCCGATAACAATTCCATAGTCGTCTGCGATCTGTCCATTCCTCTCGTCGTCAACATAAAAGGAGCTGCCCCACATTGCAGGCCAGACATAGTTGGAGCGAAGACGAAGGCAAAGCTCAAACACGAGTTTGTAGAACTCGCCACGAAATGGCGGTTCATTTGGACCAATTCCAAATTTCTCACGGGCCCACCCAGTCAACGCTGGGGCTTCATCTTTGAGGAAGATCCCCCGGTACTGGATAGAAGGAGATCCTTGTACCTTAGGCATTTCGCGGGCCCAGACTCCTTTCTTCTTCTTTATGGGGACATCTGCCCACCAGTACCATGGAGACACCCCCATCTGCTCAGATATATCGTACAAGCCATAAATGGTTCCTCGTTGATCATTTCCAGCAACCACTAGCGCCCATGGAACTCCCTCTACAGGTTCGGTGACAACCTGTGTCAGATAGGCTTCCCATTTACCCTTGACGCCAGAGACATCAATTTTGAGATTGCTGATAAGATTATCAATGATAGTTGACTTCCCTATTGTACCGGCGATAATGAGGGGGCGATTTGAACTGGATGTAGAGTTAACAATACTGACGGTTCCATTGGTCCCTGTGACACGGCCAAAATCTAATGCGAGGTCATTGGCCGTCCGCTTGACGCCCGTGTAGTCGTTTTGTGCGATTTGAATGGTGGGAGCGAGGTGTTTTCCAGCAAGCTTGTACCGACCCGCCACGGCCTCAAAGACGAGAAAATCGTCTTGCGACAAGACGGCTGAGATGAGGGCAAAGCCTAAGGCAAGGGTAGACAATAGCCATTTTGCAAAAACCATCCTAACGATATAGAAATTCGCAGTTGAGAAGTATGTGTATTATATCTCTCTAGTCAAGTCCCAGGGTATGGGCTATCATTACCAATATCGATAGACTGAGAATTCCATGACGGCCCTTTTAAGCTGTGATAATGATAGCTAAATACCAAGAACTCTAAACTCGGCTTTTGAATAAAGAAGGGGCCTAGAAATAAAATTAGGCTATATGTGCGTGCATTGGATAGTCGTCCCTATGTTAGTCTAGATCAACGATGATGTTATTTCGGGGAAACCACAGGTAGAATTGGCAGGAACTAACTAGACTACGCTGAGATGGCAATGACAGTTTAATTTCGAGGACCATTTCTTGTCCTATAATGTTACAGGTGGGAAATTACATATTGTTAGTGTAGTTTGACAGCTTGCGATTTGTGTTTACTAGCGAATGTAGTACACCGCCGCAAGACCACGATCTCATGACACCAAATGCAACTTTTAGCGCAGCGCTTGTTTCTCTGGAGTTGACTGCCGCTGTCATTGGCCTTTCCGGCTTCAGCCTACCTTGTCCGGCCTTATTAGCCTTTGTATCTAATATCGGGGAACCTGGGAGTTAATAAATGGATCTCGGCTTCTTCCGCGAACTCTAACATGAAGTAGGTTTGAACCTCGGGAATCGGCTTTTGAGCCTGGCAAATCGGCTTTTGAACATGGGAGAATCGGCTTTTGAACATGGGGAATCGGCTTTGAACTAGCTGGATGATTGGTGGGACAATCTAAACCCACTTTTAACCCCTCTCTGGGGAATCCATGGAAAATAGGCTATCCCCACATTAGATGATCTGCAAGGGGTGCCAAGAGTGAGGGGGCTCGCGTGGGGCTTTGTGGAGAAGACCTTGAATTCAGAGAGGGAACAAGGCGGAACTTCACACATTACGACAGCTCATCATCCCCAATCCCGCCTGCAGATTCAAACGAGACCATACGACTCGTCTCAACTGTATGGTAAGTCGGCGAATGCGGGATTGGACAATTTTTAGGGTAGATGGTTGGCCTGGTCTTCAGAGGGTTTTGCATCCATATACAAATAGCTATACGTCAACAAGACATATCTTTATACTCGTCATGTTTACCCCGAAATCCCCCTATGGCTATATTTATCATGTTTTGCCTAGGACTGTTACAAGAACAGTGTGTCACATTTAGTCCAATGGAAGGCTCTGTTCCTACTCGTAACACTCCTATTATATCTCCTGGATATGATTCAGTTGGAGTGTACGTTGCCATTAATAGTCTGGCAAGCGACCTTGAACAAGTTGCCGGCGACAGGTTCATAGCTAATGAATATAGGCTATTGCATAAGACATGCCGATGTTGTCTACCTTCCCCTCACAACTAACATCATATAATTAAGCTTGAAATCGCGCCTGTCCCATTATTTCGGCAGTTAACTGCTCTCCATGCCCTTGTTATTCATATCAGCGTAAGTAAACTAGCCCCTAACTCTATGAATGCATATACAACTTTTATATAACCTAACTTGCAAGGTAGATGCCGCCACAGCGTGTTCCATGCGATATTTGCCGAGAGCGTAGGGTTCGGTGTGCTGGTGGTCTGCCCTGTACAAATTGTCTACGAATCGGATTAGACTGCAAATACGAATATGTACCAAAGCGGCGGGGTCCAAGTTCTGGCAGCGGAAAGAGAATCGCAGCGCTAAAGGCTGCCCAGTTATCAGTTAAGGCTCACAGTGGGAATACGGCACAAAAGAAAAAGACAGAACCTACTTCAAAATTCCTTGCTATCAATTCAGCAAACCCTGCGAAGGATGGCAAAACTTCGAAAGCTTCAGAAGTCAAAGTACAGGCCATCGCTTCTGTCGACACCTTGTCAGAAGATAGTGACCTGTCAGAGACAGGCTTGCTTGCCCTGATAAAACGTTGCGTGCGCATATATATGGCACAGATGTACCCAATCTTTCCCATCTTCAACCCCGCGGAAATGTTCCAGATGCTAGATCGGCCATTGAGAGCCAATGAGAGGAGCATGTTGTTAGCATTGTGCGCCTTGGTTACTACGTTTATGTGCCGGTGCAGCAAGTCAATTTTTGGAGGTCTCGAATGGGAACCGACTGCTCAATATTTCCTGAAAGAAAGTCTCGCAACACGTTCTCGATATGACTATGTCCAGGACTACTCTTTGTCGACGCTTTTGGCATCATTCTTTATATCTACCACGCACTTCGAATTGCATAATATCCGACGGTGTTGGTTTTACCTGCGTGAGGCGATTACTTTCGCACAGGTTCTAGGTCTTCATACAGAACATTTCTATCATGGCCTTGGCCGTCTCGACGAAGTCTACTGCCGTCGAATATATTATATACTCTTTATTACAGAAAGGTGCGGATACCATAATTTCTAATGTCTCACGATATCTTCTCATCACCGCTGGGACTAGATCTTTTGCAATATCGAGACATAAGCCAGTCCTATTTTCTAAAGCTCTGACTCTCCTTCCGGATACACCAGAGGAGGATCAATCCGAGATTGATATTGGTCTGAGGCAGCTCACTAGGGTTTACTCCCAACTAGACATAGAGTTCATTGACAATTGGTGCCAGATAGGCTCAGAATCGTCCAACTTTTCCAAGTTATGTCCAAATTTTAAGTTCCATCTTAACACCGTGTCAGAAGACTGCAGCTTAGCTTCTGACATTCAAAAAGCTAACATAATGGTTACTGAACACTGGCTCAAATTGGTCTTCTGGAAAAGCGCTCTGCAGAATGGCGCACTTTTATGGGATGCTAAGATGCGATCAATGACCTCTTCATACCCCGAGGACATAGCTTTATCATTGCTGCAAACTTTGTCCTCTCTGCCTTCGGAGTCTGTAGAGATCCACGGACTTGGGATTGTAGGTGCACCCGCTCTCGTTATATTCGCTCCCATAACTAAATAATATCTAGTTCGAAAAAGTATTCGACGTTGCTAGTGTGCTAGCAGATATCATACAGTGTTCTACAAGAATTGGAGACAGAACACTTCCGGTCTCTAATAATCTCGACCGGCTTCACGCTCTATGGAAACATCTCCACCTCACTCCCAATTCCAGCATTACGTATGCCAAGGTTCTAGAACCACAGGTAGTAGAGTGTTTTCTTAGCTATAGAAATAGCGTGTCGAGAGAGCTTGCATTTGATGTCTCTTATTGCGGAGATGAATCAGTATCACCCGAAGGCCGATGGTCCTCCAAAGTACCCTTAGAGCACATATGGGACGGAGTGGATAGTGGACAGCTATTACACTCTAAACAAGATCAACAAAACAACGTCAAAATATTCCACACTGATGCTTGGAGCGCTCCTGGCTTTTATGAAGACAACGGTTAATAATTGTTGATTATTTCGATGATCACATAGAGGAATGATAGAGTAGTCTACAGATAGTATCAAACAATATCTTTGTCATTCTTACTTTCTTCCTTGAGATGAGCAGCCGAAATTAGCGTTCCTCAAGATAGTAAACACGACATTAGAATATTCAGATCATTATCCGGCTTGCGCATCATTCTTATCTCTGCCTGCCATGGCGAAACTTCCATGACACCAATATGACTGCTTAATACACAGGCTCCGCAACGGATAACCCACTACTACCTAAATACTCACCAGTGTCGTTTCCCTTTCTTCTATCGCGATGGGTTAAGAGCTACATGTTTACCCGCTAAATTGGTTCGTTTCAATGTAAAATTTGCGGGACGGGATTGGCAACCAACTCACTAGTTTTGATGACTACAAATTAGTCGTTATTCGTTGGAATAATCGCTAAAATTACAGGTTAAGCCAGTAGCATTAGGCTTTATAGAAATTAGCGTATGACATCATAGATATTCCTATATTGTTTCCGGATTTCGCCCGAAGTGTTTTACAGATTTTAAAATGGCAGCTATCGGCACTACCCCCATATCATTATTGGTGGAGGTTCAGGCCCGTTATTAGGATAAAGTCGTTTTTCAGAATGGTAGAAGAAATAAATCGATTATAGGATATATATAAGTACCATAGTAATGTTAGATGAGGTAAAAGGTCAGAAGTTTTGCTAAGTCTATTGGAAAGCTTGAGTCAATTTGCCGTCATGTTTATTATCAAGGTCTCGACACTGCTTTTGTCAGGTCTCTCTGTTGTTGGAGCCCATACCGTTCAATACCGCCGCGCTGAAACAGGGTTGAACGCGCAGATGAAAACCGCGGGCAGATACTTTGGCACTTTCGCAGACACAAAGTATTTGGACGATGAACCATATACGAAGATCCTCGGCAACCTTGAGGAGCATGGGTCGATTACACCAGGCAACAGTATGAAGTGGGAGTCGACAGAGGTAACGAGAAGAGATATTCTCTAGCGGGATCTATTCCACTTGTATATATACTAAAGAAAAGGCAGAAATCCCGAGGCTCGTTCACCTTTGAGACTGCAGACAGCATTGTGAAATTCGCAGAGGAGCACGGTCAGAAAATTCGGGGTCATACTCTAGTTTGGCACAGTCAATTGCCACAGTGGGTAAAGAATATTCAAACCAAAGATACTATCCTTGAGGTTATGAACAACCACATCACAAAGTGAGAGCGGCTACGGGTCTCTCTTTAAATGATCAGCAACTAAATCTCAATAGGCAAATGGCCCACTGGAAGGGTGGAAATGTTTGGCAGTGGGACGTAGTAAATGAGGTAAGTGAGCCAAACTAGACGACAGAAACTTCGTGAAGCCAACAATTGGCTAATTCTCGTTTAAATATAGCCATTTGATGACTCAGGAAATTATCGAGAGTCGGTGTTTTATAACTTGCTGGGAAAGGACTTCATCGCCACCGCATTTAAAACTGCCAGAAAAGTAGATCCAGATGCGAAGCTTTATCTGAACGAATACAGTAAGTACTTGGAACCTATGTACTTGATCTTTCTACCTGAGTAGGTCGCTTATTCCGAACCTAGATAACGAAAGCGGTGCCAAAGGCGATGCATTCTACAAATTAGCAAAGGAGCTAGTAGAATCCGGTGTGCCAATTGATGGAGTCGGCATCCAAGGCCACTATATCCTCGGGAAGATACCGACTTCCCTTCAAAAGAGTATGCAAGCGCTTGCAGATCTGGGGCTGGATGTTGCGATTACCGAACTTGACATCCGCATCGAAAACCCAACTACAGAGAGCAAGCTACAGCAACAAGCGGATGACTTCGAATATGTCACCAAGGCTTGTTTAGCAATTTCAAAATGTGTTGGTATCACTTCTTCTGCCTTTACGGACAAATATTCATGGGTACCTACAACATTTGAGGGTTTCGATGATGCCAACCCTTGGAACAAGAGTCTCGAGAAGAAGCCTGCATACTATGGAATTAGCAAGGCTATAAGCTCGGTTTGAGGGCAAAGTTGCTATCGTCAATTTTGGCTTTCATGTCCAAGGAGAAAATATTTTGTGTGCCTATTTTAAGGGCCCACGTGTGGCTGACTGCTGAAGAAGGTTCTGATGGATCGCCCCCCCCCTCTTATTATGTAGCTTGCTACTAGAGGTAATCAAAGTGGAGGGATTGGGTGGCTATCTAGGAATCATTTAGTTAAGAGTTGATATTTATACCAAGTTGCAGACAGAGAATCAAAGATGTGAAAGCGGGAGACTGGCCTTTTTTTTGTAACTATTGCGTACTCATCTCCCTCATCTCAGTTCACCTTGCTTACCATGCTTGTAATGTCCAGCCACTCTCTCCCCTATAGGTATCCAGCATACTGCACCTCCCTCTACTTCAACCGCATAATAACTTTAGTACGGACCCCGTTGTGCGCTGCCTAAATTACGCAGTGTGAATGGTTGCACAACTGCGTAGAGGAGAGGGAGGTACTCGCAGCGTATTCGCAGACAACGTACTCCAATCCACCACGCTGACCTTCTTCTCATCAGAATCTAGCCATTGCTCTAGATGGATAGACTCAGGTAGATTGTATGTCGTATCCAGCGTAAGAGCTATGCCACTGCCTACCTACATAGAATCCCAGTCAATCGTCATCCGTCTCTTACTTTTAGTATGGTTTCCTCCCAAGCGGCAAAAACCAAATTTGGGTTCCGCAAGATGAAAGTCACGTCTCCACCTGGGTGCAGCAAACCGTTCTCTCCCATTGAAATGGAGAATGAATTGTAGGATGACTAGCCCAGAGGCAATTGAAGAACGGGCGGCCTCAAAACTTCATTGAAGAGGTTCACAAAGTCATAACTGCTCTATAAGGAACATTTGCTGGAGAAATATTTAAAGTTATTCAATCAAGACAACGGATGCATTATATGGTCTAGAAAGTCGTGTTTACCTGTGATTGGAGCTCACGTTGCACGCAATTAATATATCACCAGTGGCGACGAAAATCAAAACTGTTTATTTCTTTTTACCATATTTTCACGACATTGCCTTCTGTCCTATTGGAGCAAGAAGTAGGTCCTTAAAAAGAAGTTGAGAATGTTGTAGACAGCAGACTGCGAAAAGTGGAGGTAGTAAGGAGTCTGCCTTTATACTACTTTCAAGCCTCAAATCTCAACCTTGCTTATCCTCGCTCACCCTCGCTCACCTACACTCAATTAGTAGTTGGGTGGGTAACTGCTAGCGAATACTTGCTACTATAAGATTTGTTTTGTTTTTTGCTGGTTTTACATATCATAGATATAACTGCTACATTAAGTAAGAGCATGATATATTTTATGGTGAGTGTTTAAATATTAGGAGAGTACGACGTGGAAAAAGGGTATCTACATGTGAAATGAAAGTAAAAAAACATATTGTGGCGAAGCCGTGTGTTCATATCAGTCATAATCGTACTCAAATGCCCAACCAACTCCCCCGAACACAAGCGCATTGGTGGTCATTCCCTAGACTACACAGACCAACCCGTCCCCTTACTCCCCTGAGCGCCTCCCGCCTACCCATTACTCCCCTTGACTCCCTGCCACCTACCCTTACTCCCCGGTTCCCCGATACTGCCCTACATCACCACCCGCGTTAAAGTCGATGTTTGGAACGTACTGCACATGTTCCAAAATCTGCAAGAAGTCGTCATTCATATTGCTCAAATCGACATCCCGCGTCGTGAAGGTCATATCGCCCGGACCCAGTGTAACACCGTCCATGCCAGGGCCGAAGTAGCCAGTCACGCCCCATCCCTGGTAGGGCATCTCAGTGATTTGGCCAAATTGCGCCGCATTATAATCGTACCGCACAGGGCCGTCGTATAACCCGTGTGCCATGTGCTGCGAGGATCCCGTCGAGGGCTGGCTGCTCATCGTGTCGTAGGGGTTGGGACCCATGCGGTTTCCATAGGGATTGGGGGACTGTTTCAGCTCAATGAGCATTGCAGCGTCCCTGTGGCTAGTGTCGTCAATCATGCTGTACTTCTGTGATGGTGGCGCCATGTTTTGCTGCATTGGCATATGCTGCTGTGGCTGATGTTGGGAATAGCCCAGATTGTATGGCGAGTACGGAGCTGTAATATTCGTTGGCCTCGTGGATTCAGGGACGCTTGGGCGAATAGGATCGTAGAACTTATTTTGGGGCGGTCCTGTTGCGGGCGGCGGAGCTGGTGGTGCAGTGTCTCCAGGTGCCTGTGGGAACATCAAAGTTACGTTTGAGTTGGGAGAGTTTGTCGTTCCTGTCAATGCCCACCAGATAGGCTGGTTTGACCCTCCGTCTACCGTGGGTGACGCAGACCCCTCCGATTTTGGGGACATGGTCGGAGCCATAGATTTCATGCTAGGAGACGGCTGTGCAAACGGAGACGGAAGAGTTCGCTTCCAATCCTGTACAGGACCTGGACGAACCTTCGTGCTTTCCATTTCCTCAGATGTAAACGCCTCTGGATCTGCAATGCCTATGGCCTTCTGGTCAAGGGCAGTCAATATGTATTTTGTTCCGGCCCAGTATGTTTCCAGTTGCTGAAGGGCTTTATAACAGCATTGGTAATCCTGACTAGGATTGGATTGGGCCTTCACTTTAGTCTGTTTCGTATTGTGGTGCAAAGGTTCGCATTTTATAGTAACATTTATAGGTGCTTTATTGGAAGACTTCGTTTCCTTATGTGGGGATCCTTCTCTAGAAGCTGGTGATGACGCCTTTTGGATGTTTGTTTCCATGAGAAATGCAGAAGCGGCAAAGTACATGGGCTGACTCGTAAATGGGTTCCCGACAAAACATTTCGACTCGTTAGTGAATGCGAATGCCAGTATGTCCGCTATGGTCTTTGCCGATGACATGCTTAACTTGCGGTTGCCATCCGGCAGTAGTTGGGCGATTGCGCTGTTCCATAACTGAGGGCAGTACACAACCATGATGAGTGTATGGTACCAGAAGTGAAGTAGGATAAAGTTGGTTCCTTCGCCAGCCTTGTCATAATGTGAAAAATTCCCCAAATTGAACGCGAGTTTTTTGCCCAGTGATTCTTGCCAGGCCGTTACCTCCATTGATATGTCTTCGAGGCCTTGCAATCTACCTTCTGTCATGTCTTCTGTTCCTTTGATACCATTCAAAAGGTCTGATACTCTACCGTAGAGATGTATAATCTGGATTAGAGCTGGAAGAGGTGCGGGCCAGTCGCTCTTTGGCAGCATCGTGATAACCGGTAGACCTAGCTCAAAGTCTTCCCTCCGCATCGTCGCTGGTCTTCCAAGTCCGGAGGAGATGAACCTGTCAAGTGTAAAGATGGCCCAAAGAGTGTCAATGCGTTCCTGTTCTGATGCCTTTTGCTCGGTGTCTGCGTCTGAATGACCATCAGACTGGCGCTGATTGAAGTCATTATGGATCGGAGAATAATTAGGTAGTCGGCCGCCCTGGATGCGGATCCCATCTAGTTTTTCTAGTCCAAGGTCAGACGCCATGCGTATCGCACACCCGGTGTACATCCACAAGGCGCTATCCTTGTTATCGCCAAAAGCCTCGTACGCAAGCAGTAGACACGCTTGCAAAGCTTCCACAGTAGGGCACAGGAATGTGTCTGTGACGACGGCCTTAGCACGCTGTGCAAATGCTTGGCCATATTCTGATTTGATGCGTTTTGGGCCAAAAGAGGCAACTAGCTGTGGGTCCTCTGAGAACCGCGCAGATAGAGAGCATATAGCATCAACGAGTATTGGTGCTAAGTGCTTATCATCCATCATTCGTAGAACCTTATCTTTGCGTAGAAACGGAAAGTTGCATCCAAGATGTATAAAAAAGATCTTGACGAGATGTCTGATCAATGATGGCACTGGCTCTGAATTACTAATGTCATATAAAGGCAGCCCAAGATCGTTCCGTGGCTCTGCAATCGACATTGAGGAGCGACGCGGATTTGAGAATTTTTGGTCTCCTCCAGGGCTATAGGAGTTTGATAGTGGTGATGCTAATACGTTTAGTATACGAGTTTGGCGATGGGTGAAGGTACTAACCAGACGACAGCGATGTAGGACCCATTTTACGGCCAGGATGGCCAACAGAGACTACCATCTGTTTAAACCCCCGCACTATGGCCGTTGGGCCGAACCAACGGAAATATGGGACTCGGCGATTCAGGGTCTGAGAATTTTGACCATCGTCAGTGTAGGCCGTGTTGTCAACAGCGGCACCTGGTGAGTGGTTGCCATAGCCATTCGATTCCACGGAGACCCTATGTTCCTCGGAGAGAACTCCATGTAGTTTCGTATCAACTCGCCGAGCCGTAGGGGAAGGAATCTTCGGCTTGATATCTTCATGTATGTCGTCGTCATCCTCGTCAGCATCGTCGACAGCGAATTTTTTGGTATCCGAGCTCTTTGCAGCGCCTGAGGTCACCGGAGAAGCCTCATATCCCAAGCATACATGTCTGTTTTCTTTGCACGTCGAGCATTGTGGACGCTTCCCGTCGCATCGTATCTTTCGCTTGCGACACGTCTGGCATCTACGTGTAACATATACATTAGCACAGTCCCTCTCCAAAGCACGAAAGATGTCGAGGGTTGTACGATGTAGGAAGGCAAATGAAGGAGACCAAGTGAAGGCAACATACGCGGCATCGACCCTCCTCCTCTTCGCCGGTGGGCGACCCTCGTTGTTCACGAATCGAATCTGCTTCGGGGTTGGGAGCACCACGGTCGACATCTTACCGGCGCCTCTGCCAGCCGACCACAAGCTCATTCTTCATCAGGAGCGAGGGAGAGCTGGATAAACTTGCAGGGCTGAGCGTTGAGCGGGGCAGAGTCGCATCTCATCTCCAGTTGCACGTTTCGATGGGCATGTTATGCTGACACGACAGATCCGGCGGCTGTCCGTGTCGAAGCTGAGGGTGGTCGAGGGAAAAGGGAAGCCTGGAGAGGCTGGGATATCGCTTGTTCCAAGCAAGAGCACTTTGTGAAGTCAGCAACTGTCTGGAGCTGTGTTGGCGCAGTACATGGTAGATTGGTAGATTGGACGCTACTACACAGGCACTGTGTAGTAGCGTTACTTTGTAAGTGGGCGGCGGACAGGCGGGAGCGGAGCGGGGGAACTAACGCTGGAGCTCCAAGTGGGGATCGAGGATCAGTGGGCACGACGACAAGTCCCCTATAAGCGCTAGGGAACTTCGGGGACGAGCTTAAATACATTGTCTCGACGGCCACGTCTTCAAAACATCCCGCCCACTAGAATTTCCCCTACTCAGCGCCACGGCTCCTTCTACAACAAGACGAGCCTTGGGAAAGTCAGGGAGGTCGAAAAAAAGTACTTTACAGTTCTGTCTGTACCCCCATCGCCCGAAGGTCCCATCTGAATGCTGGCAGGGTCAGCCTCGTCCAACCAGATCCGCGGCCATTTAAATAATGCAGCGCATAATGTGTTATGCCCTCCCAGGATTATTATATGAGGGATGCAGCCACTTCCCAGAATGGACTCTTTCCCTGTTGGCAGGTCAAGCGACGTTTGTTTGCCACGATCATGATGTCGTAACTGCCGAACAAACTCGCTGTGTGTTCCTTCGGATCTGATCAGCGAGGGTTCTTTATGTGAATGAAGGGCTGACGGTGATTTTCACGGGTGACCTAGTACTCTAGCCGCTGCATCACTGTGATAGTGGCAGGAGTGGATGATCACAGTAGGGGGAATTGTTTGTCTCAGATGTCATGCCATGAACCCTGCAAAGTTGGCAGAGACCAAGCAGAGCTATGCGAGGGAGGGTAAGCTCGATGATTGAAAATAGCGCTCTTTCTTCAACTACGGGCCTATTAAACGCATTTGCACAACCGAACCGGAACCAACATGCCATCCCTGTCCTTGGGAAGCCTCATCACTGTGTGCACTCCAGTATTGCACAAGTACTGTGCCAAAGATCTCTATGGTTGCGCCTTGATTCCTTCAAACTTCATAGACATTCGCATCAAACTCGCGAAACCTGTCTCGTCCGTCGGCATCTTTGTTAACCCAGACACTAACACTAGTACCCGCGCAAACAAAGTTGCCACAGCCGTCATCCTCAATGACCACCTCTCTGTCTGACCATCCAAGCACATCGGTCCAGACTTCGCCTGCATGCATCTCTCCAACATGCATGCGCTTCTCACCTGGCCCCGCATTGCTGAGGACCGTCGCGCAGCCGAACCGCCTATCCCATGTACCGTACCGCACCCACCCGATGCACGTTGGAAAGTCGAAGTAGTCTTGTTGCAACCCGTAGGCATACAGCTTGCGGGCCAACGTGAGGGCCGATAGAGCCCCTCCACAGGACGGCGGGAATGATTGCTTCTCCCCGGACGGGTCCATGCCGTAGAGATCGCCCCAGAAGACGCAAGGGTACCCGTCGCATCGAAGCAAGATGAGGGAATACGCAAGGGGCTTAAAGAATGGCTCGATGGCGGCTTCTAAGGCTTGATGAGGTTGGGTATCATGATTCATCACGAGCGTCTATTCGAGTAAGTAGTTGTTTGTTTGTCACAGTTCGTGATAGTTGGGAGGAATTACCACAGCGTTGATTGGCTCTTTTTGCACCAATGATCCATCGAATACCTTTCTCAAATCGGCGTCTGGAGTTTGGCTCATCTCCGAGAAATTGTGTACGAGGGGCGCATCAAACAGCGAGAATTTCGTGCCCATGCGAAGAAGGTATTCGCTCATATCATCCAGGCTGTCCTTCCAGAACTCGCCTACGAAAAACCAACCATCTCCCTTAATCTCGTCCATCTTTACAATAAACTCTCGTAGAAAGTCTTCACTGAAGTGTTTCACAGCATCGAAGCGTATACCGGCGATGTCGACTTCCTTGCTCAACCACTTCCCCCAGTTTATCACATCCTCTTTTACTTCTGGGTGGTCGTAGTCGAGGTCAGCGAACATCAGATAGTCAAAGTTTCCTTTCTCATCATCAACGCTCTCAGCCCAATCCTTGGTGTCGTCGCCGAGAATCTTGAAAATGGCGGTCTTCTTTGTCTTGTCATCGTAATCAACACCGCTAAAATGGTACCAATGATATTTCTGGGAGCTGTACTTTTCGCCACGGCCAGAAAAATCGAACCCAACCCATGCGTCAATTTCATAGGGCTCTGAGACAGTTTGGGTGCGGTCTTCGCTATCAACCTCTTCTGCACGGCAAAATTCCTTATGATCTGCAGCAGCCTTGTGGTTGAGTACCGCATCCCAATAAATACCAGCGCCTACTTCCTTAGCCTTAGCCATCAAGGACAGTAGCTCATCTTTAGTGCCCCACTTTGTGCTTTTGCCTCCCTTCTGATCGAATTCGCCCAGGTCATACAGGTCGTAAATGTCGTAGCCGTTTCCTTGCGGGCAAGACGCCTTGCATCCCGGCGGAATCCAAAGGTTGTCAATGCCAAAAGCCTTAAGCTGAGACAATTGGGACTCAATGCGCTTCCAGTGCTTCTGATCGTCGGGGACGTACCACTCGAAGGCTTGCATCATGGTCATATTCTCAGGTGTGGGCACCTGTTCGCCATTGTCTCCTCCCATCTGTATAGTTGTTAGTGACTGTCGTGAAGTTGGATTGCAGCTGTTTCTGCTATAAAGAAAACGGCGGAATGTTGCATACCGTGACTAAGTGAAGCTCAGAAACTGAACAGTGGCGAGGTGAGAGATAGGTTAGGAGCCAGGAATGAGTCTCAATGAGAAAGAAACAAAAAATAGGAAAAAAATGTAGAGAAATATAGCAAAAAACCGCTGGGAAGAACGGGAAGAACGTGATTTGTTCTGGATGCTTATAGGGCCTCTCCTGCCTTGGTTTATCCCGAACTTACGATTCCCCTGGCAGAAGGGTCTTCTAGACCGCAACAATTAAGGCGAATGACGTATGCTAGAAAAGCACTTGTTGAATTCAAGGCACAGGCTTTGATAAGGGAATGGTATGCCACTTTTCGTAGTCATGGAATTGCGTGAATAACCCCAACATTTCTTATCTGTCAAGCGCTTAATATTCACAAATTCTGCCACTTAAAAATGGGATATTTCTGTTCAGAGGCTCATAGACATCACTGGAAATGCAGGTTCTGGACCCTTACTCTGAAATAATGCACGGACCTGTCGAGAACCCTGCTTGATAACAAGAACGTGGCGGCACTCCAATGTGCGCACAGACAGTTTTGGTTGCTGTGCCATCCTCCCGGCATGTCAACAAATGTCCCCATCTCCGAATGCAATCTTCGACGACATGGAGGCCACGTCTATTGAATTCTGATCACAACACTTTCTCCATTTAAAACGAAGACACGATTATATACGACTGCGATATCCTGAAATATTTATTGCCATTTTCACGGTGTAATTGCCATTCACAAGTGGGGCTGCTGCACCCTCAAAGACTCACATCCCAACGGTTGTTCCACCGGCAATTTTGCTGTAACCATCAGCAATGGCGAAGCCTACATCTCCCGACGGCGATTTTGGAATCCATGTCGACGGCTCCTGTCTCACCGATTCGACAGACCTACACGCGTCTCCAAAGAGGAACCTCTCGGACCAAACAGTTATTCACCATGACGAAGTCGACGAGAAGACCGAACAGGAGCAGCATACGGAAGCACTCATCCATGCCGCGGCACGAGCGATTATTACGAGCATCGAACAAGATGCGTATGACAAACATGCTGGTTCTGCCATAAGCGACCTGAGCTACAGCGGCGTTGATGGAACGGAGAACTGCTATACCGAGGGATCGAATTTAACTTACGGAGAGGAGACAGAAATGAGCTACGGAGAGGGAACCGAGATGAGCTATGAGGGCGACCAGGATAATTCGTACAATGAAAACATTCATGATGACCCCTACGATGGCTCCGCTAGCTCACACCACGAAGATGACGTTTTCAGCGATGGCAGGAGAAGTTCGGGTGGGAGTCTCAATTCCAGTGATGAACAAAACACAGATGAAGAGAGGCGCTACCAGCTTACAAAGTCCGACAACAAAGCTGCGCAAACAGAAAATAGGTCAATGCGAAATGGCGAACAGGAGGATGAGCTAAACAATGAAATGAACAACCTACCAGAAACGATATCTCGGATTCCTAGCATGGCCTCGAACACTTACTCTATGCTACCGGAGCCGCTATCTTTCTCGTCCATAACTTCCCCTCACACACCCAGCAAAGTCCTCAGCCGTCCTCCGTTCCGAACCCCAAGCTCAGTACGCGCTATGCAAATGTCAAGTCCGACACCCTCAGTCTTCTCCGGCTCGCCCACATCACGGAAGAGGGTTAACAGCTCGCGCTTAGGCACGCCAAACAAACTCCAGTCTTCGCTCACGAAGCACAGAACCCCCACCAAATTCAAAGCAAAGGAAGAGCATCCCCTAGTTCTACTCCACGTCACCGTGCTCCCATTACATTGGCAGCATGCCCAGATAATGGATACAGCTCCACCAGACGTGCTATCGAAAGACCTTCTAGCTGTACGAGAGAGCTGGAAGCTGCTACGAGAGAAACTCGGTGACACGGTGTTTGAACGAGGCGTCCTACTTCCACATCCCCAGGATTCATACGAGACCCTCGAAGAGCGACTCTGCGCGGCACTCGAGCTGCCAATGCGTCCCCGCGCCAAGATCCTCGCTTGCGGGCACTACGTCGGGCCCTCGACATCCTTCTCCGACAGCGAGCTCTCCTCATCCGACTCCTCCGATTCAGAGGATCTGGATTCGGAAGTGAGCACCAAGTCGCTGTGGTGCGACATATGCTGTCGTGATGTCCGCTTCGGAAAGTACGACTCGCTTCCTGGGCGACAGAAGAAGAGCTTCAAGGTTAAGCTGTTTGCGTCGAATGGGCTTATGGGCGCTGGCGCTTGGGCGGCGTGTTGGAGGGAGATGGAGAGGGTGGATGTGGAGATTACGCCGCGGGTTGAGGCTGCTGCCGCCAAGGAGATCAACGAATTGACGGAAACTGTTATGGCCGCGCATCAAACCCCCGACGAGGGACATTTCGAAGAGGTTCACCATAGTATTATGGAGGAGCCGGTGCCATCTGTTAAAATTGAAGCCCCAGAGGAGGAAAGCCATGTTGACTTTGACGATATTGCGAGGAGCGAAAGAGACGCGATGAGGTTGAGGGAAATATATGGCGAACAACCATCGCAAGCGCCGGAGCAAGATCCCCACCCACAACACGATCCTCACCAGCAGCACGAAAGGCCTTCCAGCAGGCGTCCAGCTGCTCGCCACCAGCAGGATGAGTCTTTCGTCACACTCCTTGTGGCCGCTGTCAAAGTTCTTGTCCAAGACAAGAAGAACGTCATGATTTTCCTGCTTAGTCTGGTCGTTCTGCTGCTTGCCGTCAGGCCTGGTGGAGTGCCACCTGCAAACAGCTTCCAGATGCAGGAGCTAGCGATGCAGAAGTTTGAGGCGGCGGCTGCGGCTCGCGCGGCTGCTGATGTTGTGCAACCAACCGTGCAGATGGCGAAGGTGGAGCAGCAGGAGATACACACCCCAGAGCAGGCTCCGGTGCAAGTCGTGATTCAGCCTAAAGTAGTGGAGGAGAAGCGAGAGGTTCTGACCCAGGTCCCTGTGCAGGCTCCGGCGTATATTGAAGTTGTGGAGGCGAAAGTTAATGTTCCCGCTCCGGCAACTGTTCCAGAACAACAAGTTGTCGAAACGGTTCCGGCAAGTGAGGAAGAAGTGGTCGTTGAGGCAGCGGAGCCGGTGCAGGAGGAACTTTCAGCGCCCTCAATTGCTGAAGAGATCGAAGAATCTAGCTCTATTCCTCAGGTCGAGGCAACTGAGGAGGTTTCTGCTTCCACAGAAGTTTCCGAGGAGGCAGTGGACTCATCTGAGCCTGTTGTCGAAGCCGAGCTGGTCGAGCTAGCCGAGGAGGCTTCGCCTTCCTCAGTCGCCCCAGAGGAAGTGGTGGAGTCTATCGAGCCTGCTGTCGAGACCGGACCACTTGAAACTGAACCAGTTGAAAATGAGCTAGTCGAGGCTGAGCCAGTCGAGGCCGAGCCCGTCAACGCCGAGACAACCGAGTCGGAACCTGTACTATCAGAGGCCAAGATTCTCGAACCAGTTTCTGCAGCTGTAGAGGAACAGCAAGAATAAGTGCGAGGAGATTTAAGTTTATAATTTGTGCTGAACTGGGTATCATTTGTTAGTGAGCGAGCTAGCGAGCGGGCGATTTGATGGATAGGAATTTGATTTTATGTTTACGACGTTAAGAAGGCTGCGAGTTCGGTACTAGATTGTTGTCTCATCCCCAACAAGGTCGAGGGTTGCAAGTTGGTATAAGAAGGAATGGATGGAATAAAGATATATCTGTTGGGAAGATTGGACTTGAGATGTCTCTTAGGGCCTTAGTAGAATAGCCAATAGTATCTACTCTCCAATATGAGCTCGCATTGTGCCATTTATTTGATTGACACGACTTTGATATATGTAGTGACTTGTATATTGTGATTGTCTTGTGGTTCTAGGGTTCACTTGGATGGACATCCAGATAGTTTTCTGCCTCCGGAGCATATACCAGACCCAATACGAGCCACAGGAACCATTTAGCCAGTAGCCTAGGTTTTTAATGGCCCTTTCCTAGCCCTGCCATTTGTAACAGGACTATGTAGCCAAAGCCATAGCGTCGTCCTTGGATCGGCGCTGTCTGGAATGTACGGACAACGTCAGGTTGACCATTGTCGATAGAATTGCCTTTGTAGCATCTTCTCATACGCCATTCACCTCACACCACGAGCCCTGCCCCTTGTGCTCGAAACACCTCCCCTCCCAATGCCCGATCCCCTCTGCGACGCCGTCCGTCCAAGCCCCGACGCCGGCCTCTGCCCAGATACAGACCCCGACACGCTCCCCCTCAAACCCCTACCCCTACCCCTCGTCACCCTCCCTCTCGTCGTCCCCCCCGCCAACCTAACCCTCTCCTCCTCCTCCGCCTTCGCCCTCGCCTCCTCCCTCCTCCTCGCCTCCTCTGCCGCCTTCCTCTCCGCGGCCTGCGCCCTCATCACAACCTCATTCTCCGCATCCACCAGATCCTGGCTCGCGCCCTTCCAATTCGGATCCAGCAGCAACCGCTGGTTGTGCTCCGTCTGTCCCAGCATACGCGTCCAGGTGTTCAGAAGCGTCGACGCAGACGTCACTGTCGTCGACACGGTCCCCATGCTCCCCCGTGCGCTCTCAAGCGACGCGATTACGCCCTCGATCGCGGCATTTGTGTCCTGT
The DNA here is from genome assembly GCA_030180035.1 of Pseudogymnoascus sp. SDFLT0511. Lineage (NCBI taxonomy): Eukaryota > Fungi > Ascomycota > Leotiomycetes > Thelebolales > Thelebolaceae > Pseudogymnoascus > Pseudogymnoascus sp. SDFLT0511. Next base: position 1,252,013 of record JASCQD010000005.1, on the reverse strand, counting down.
AGCGAGGCGAGCTCACGCTCTAGTGTTGCGGTGCGCGCGGCTTCGGCGTCGTAGCGGGATTCGCGGGGGGCTTCTGGAGCAGCGGCGGCAGCGGGTTTGGGGAAGGAAGCGGCGCGGGGGGAGCGCGAGGGCGACGCGAAGAGGTCTTCCTCGGTGTCGGAGATGTCAAGCTTTTCGGAGGCGGAAGGTGCCATTTTTTGAGGTTTGAGGTGGATTGGAGGGGTAGTGATGGTACTTGTATACAACTTGACGCGTGTATTTATGGAATTGGATATAGTTGACGCGTCGCAAATGGGGGGATATTGGACCCGTCTTCAGCCCTGTTGACCGTTTGAACCGTGGTGGTGGAGAGGGGGCGTAATTTAGGTGTGTGCACGGGCCCTGTTCAGCCTCCTCTATTTGGTCGCTTAGTGGGGAATTTCATGTCCCAGCCTCCTCATTGTGTGTAGTTGGGACAACCACCACTTCCCCAACCCCATCCCCCCATTTATACGATCACCATAACTTTGCGCAAAACCCGCAACTCCACCATCATACATACATAAACAATGCTAAGGGCTCTTTATTGTTTACTTACTATTGGAAGCTATTGAATCTATTCTTCTGATATCCATTGAGCCAGTTCAATTATTTGGTTCTGCGCAACTTAGCGACACACTACCAACCAAAACAAGCCACGACCAAGAAGCTCAATTCTCTGTAACTCTGTTTGGACTTCTGCTTTGCGACCACAACAAACCGTCAACCACAACCCTCACAACTAAGAAATCAACTGCGATCAATTTTTATATACCGCTGCTTTGTTTCTGCTGGACAGATTGGCCATTTACTCAGTCTCCGTGCTGGCCACAGAATTGCCAGTAAAAGATCGCGATAAACCTACAACCCACAAACCCAGCCTTTGTTTGTCAACATGGCAGGCGCGGCCACCACTCCTCCTCCCACGTCGCGGATTAGGATTCCTCCAACCCCGCGACTCGGACTAGAAGACGACTACCAACCTTACGCGCGCAGAAAGTCAACTCGCGTCGCATCACAACTTGAGAGGTCGGCACAGACGCCACCTCCAGCTTCGAACCACAACCTTCGTTCCGCAAATTCCTCACCTCAGTCTGCTGCAAAGCGCAGCGTTTCTGGGTCTTCCAACATTACACCTCCTTCCACCATTTCACGCAAGCGAGCAAACAAACCCAAACTTCTGGGCGACGATCTCGCTTCTTCAAGACGTGCCACTTCCCCCCAGGGCTTCTACTCCTCCATCGGCACAAGGAATGAGATGCTCCCAACTCCAGCAAAGACGCCACAGAAGCGCGCCGAAGCCAAAACTTCAACCATCACCTCGATCGCCAGAAATCTCTTTCCAGTCCGCCACGAAACTGTCGAGCAAGCGATGCCATCTCCCAAGAGGCGCGGCAAGAAGTACAAGGGCTTTTCCCTCGACGGATATGGCGAAGATGAGGATGAATCGATTGCAATCTTTACGGACTCCAAGGAACGCCTTCCAGAGGCCGACCCAAGCTCTGACAACCCTTTCTATGGGCCAGAGGTGATCACAGCTGACGCGCCATCAAAACGTGGAAGCAAGCGCAGAAGAGTCGCACCGCGTGAGTCTAACGGTACTGAAGAGGAGATTCAAGACGGCGAGCGCAAAGATGGCCTCGTATACGTATTGTAAGTAGATCGATCTAAAGTTCACTCAACTCCCACTAACACAATTTCAGCCGAGGCAAGAAAATCTTCCGCAGATTTAGTGATCTGGACGAGACAGGATCACGTCCTTCTGCCGCCGATGAGGTTGAGGATGAGATCGATGTCACCGTCCCTTCCAGACTTCGTGGCCCTCTCACTCGATCTTCGATGAAGCCTCGTCTCCTGTTCCCCACCCAAAGGCAGCTCGATGAAAGGGACAGCCAGTACAGCGAAGCAGATGAGGAAGCCGACACCGATATCGAAGAAGGCAACGCCCTTGCGACTCCTGCCCTGCATACGGACAAGGTTGCAACTCCACGTGCTCCAAGATTTGCACCTGTCTCACCGCCGAGTACCGTAGCTCGAACGACTCGCTCCAAGAAGGTCTCCTCAGACGATGAAATGGCTGGGGCCAGCTTTTCCAGCTTAGGATCAGCATCTCCATTTGAGAGCTGGCAGCGCACCAAACCCAAAGGTCAGAAGAGGGGCAGTGACGCCATTTCCGCTTTCGACACTGGAAATCATAAACGACTCCGTGGCTAAATTTTCTTCGCATGGCCTGGATTTATCTGCTTTATGGTGGGGTTTTTTTGTATCCAGGTTCAAGCCTTGCTCATATTTCTGAGCTGGCTGGCTCTTCTTATATCGTGCGGTCGTCACTGGCGCTTGGGCACGATGTTTCTTATTTCCTGTTTGTATAACGACGATGCATTGACCGCGATTCACTTTTTCAATTAATACCAACCTGATACATCACGGCACGACTCTCATGGCTTCACACACAATGGCGCAACGAAATCTTTCTGGGTCTGGGATGCATGCATTGGGCAGGGCAAATAGGGTGGGATACATGGGGTGAGAATACGAAGTAGGACGAGTCAATAGGGGTTCAATGTAACATGGACTGGGGAAAATTAAGCCAGAGGATGGTTACTGGTTGGTAATGTAGACTAGAATGACTGCGCCAATAAAAGAGCGGATTCAAAAGATAAATGGTCCCTGAATGTTCCTTAGTGATGGTACCCGGCACTAAAACTCTTCCCTTGATATCATCATACGTGTATTGCCCACTACTAAGATTGAGGTTAGATCATCCAACACATGAAATTCACCTTGGATTCACACAAAAAGCACGCCTCATGATATCCCAGCATACTTCACCTTGAATATGAACGGGTTGATCACATGCTGTAGTATTGTCGGCTTCTTTGCTCTGGCTGGGCATCGTTCCTCTGGGCACCGTTGGGCTACTTGGCTTCTACAACAGCTGTCCAATGTCAACAATGCAACGTCAGAAATTTAAGGCCAGTTACGATAGGAAAAGAATTATCTTTTCCCTCTATTGGAAGCTATGGCTTGGTTTCTTTCTTGGTTCTTTCTGAGCGACTTTTGCGATGCCAGTCGATTCATGGCTTCTCCCACGTGATAGTTGGTGCCAAGCGGGGTTTGAGAAAAAGGTTCCGACAAGGGTCTTTCGCTAGTCCATACCCGCCACTGGTCCCTGGATGCCGTGATAGAGCGTGCAGGAACTCAACCATCCATCCCAAATTTACAGCAGAAAATATACTCGAAAGCGTCTCTATTTTGCAGGGCCGAATAGCTTATTCCCAAAGAACCCAGAATCCGCAAATATGCATATCCTTGTAAGTTTTTCCGCGCTCAATCTCTCCTTCATTCCAAAGTGAGGGGTCGCTGATAACCCCGCCAGGTAGTCAACGACGACGGGCCCCCCAGCAACCAAAGCTCCCCCTACGTCCACTCTCTCGTCAACAACCTCCTCGAAGCCGGGCATGTCGTATCCGTCATCCTACCCCGCGAACAGCGCAGCTGGATCGGCAAGGCGCACATCATAGGCCAGACCGTGAAGCCGACGTACTTCCGCCCCGGCACCCTCCACGAAGACGACGGGGTGACCTCTAAGCGCCCCTCGCCCGCGGGCGACGACTGGGTCCTCGTCGACGGAACCCCGGCAAGTTGCGTCCAGATCGGACTGTACTACTTCTTCCAGGAGCGCGGCCCAGTCGACCTCGTTCTCAGCGGGCCGAACTACGGCCGCAATACCACGGCGTGCTTTGCGTTGAGCTCGGGGACGCTGGGAGGCGCGCTCGAGGCGGCGGTTTGCAAGCGGAAAGCGATTGCTCTGAGCTATGCGTTCCTGTCGCGTGAGCACGACCCTAAGATCATTGCCTCTGCCTCGAGGTTGAGCGTCAAGATTGTGGAGCACCTCGTCGCGAATTGGGATGCGAATACCGATGTGTACACGGTAAATGTGCCGCTTGTGCCCGATGTTGAGAACAAAAAGATATTCTGGACGGAGATGCTGCAGAATTACTGGGGTCCCGGTAGCTGCTTTGAGGCTGTTGAGGATACCAGTGCGGATGCTAATGAGGAGGAGGAGCGGATCAGGGAGGGAGAGATCGAGCAGAGGGGTGGAGAGGGCAAGGCACCTGTACCACATCTGCATAGGAACTTCAAATGGTCGCCGAGATTTACGGACGTTTACAAGAGTGTGGAGGATGCCCCGCCTGGCAATGATGGGTGGGTAGTCAAGGAGGGATTCACGAGGTAAGTCTTGAACCATTCCCGACTTTAACGTTCAACATCTGACAAAACTATAGTGTTACACCACTGAAAGCGAATTTTATGCACGCAACGGGGAAGCAACAAGGCGAGATTACGTTGTGAGTACGGTAGCATTACTTAGCGGGCTGACATGGGAAAAGGCATAGAGCGTTAGAACTCGTGTTAGACCAATACAAGCAGATTTTTACTCCTTTTGCAATTGCTTTCCCCCTTGCTCTCTCGCGCGCTTTGCATTGACTTTTTCTTTTCTCCGCTCAGAACACCCGAACAGTCAGACCCAGTCTCACTACCACAGAGCATGCAAGATCTCTCTCTCGCGGCCCCTGCCACAGGCATCAAGCATTTCAACGCCCTCATCGACTACGGCGATACCTACGTCCAGCCTCTCATCCTCTCAGCTCTCTCGAAACTCCTACCAAAAGACTCCTACACCCTCATCTCGCCCGATTCCATCCCCACCAACTCTACGTCTCCCACCCTCCACATCCAACAATACGAACAACTCCCCTTCGAAACCCTTCTCGACCAACCCACCACCACCCTCGCAAACGCCTACATCATCCGCAAAGCCCTAATCCGCAAACACTACCTCTCAGCAACCGCGCACGCATGGGGCACCAAGAACCCCTCCACCGCCCTCGCGAAGCACATGACCCCCACGATGAGCTTCGAAGTCGACTACGCTGAGTTCCTCGACGATGCCCTCGTCGAATGCTTTGAGCTGCACGAGATGTTTGCGCGAAACCAAGGCCGAGAAGAAGAGAGCGAAAAGGAGTGGTGGATCCTCAAGCCCGGGATGAGCGATCGCGGGCAGGGCATTCGCCTCTTCGACTCCGAAGAAACGCTACAAGCCGTCTTCGATCAGTGGGAAGAAGAGCGCCCCGACTCGGACGACGAAGAGGACGACGAGGATGCGGACATGCATGATGGGAGGGAGTACATCATGACCTCGCAACTCCGCCACTTCATCGTGCAGCCATACATCCACCCTCCCCTCCTCCTAACCAACAACCCCCACAAATTCCATATTCGCACCTACGTCCTCGCCGTCGGCGCCCTGACAGTCTACGTCTACCGCCCCATGCTCGCCCTCTTCGCTGGCACCCCCTACACCGCCCCCGCCTCCTCCCCCGACCTCGGCGCACACCTCACAAACACCTGTCTCCAAGACGGGTCTCGCGACGGTGCCGTAGCCGCGTTCTGGGAGCTCAGCGCTACGCAGCCCGAACTACCTGCTTCATGGCAGGAAGACGTGTTTGCGCAGATCTGCGAGGTGACGGGTGAGTTGTTTGAGGGGGCCGCGAGGACAATGGGAACGCATTTCCAGGCACTGCCGAATGCGTTTGAGGTCTTTGGGGTGGACTTTATGGTTGATGCGAAGGGGACGGTGTGGTTGTTGGAGGTTAATGCGTTTCCGGATTTTGGGCAAACGGGGGAGGACCATGCGGATGTGGTGGAGGGGTTGTGGGAGGGGGTGGTGGATGTGGCGGTGAAGCCGTTCTTTGAGGGTGAGGCGAAGGTAGCAGATGGGGGAATGGTGGAGGTTAGGAAGATTGATTTGGGGAGGCGATAGAAGTTACTGGAGCTGTTGAGGCGTTGTGCTGCGGGTTTGGATATCCTGAGATTTGAATAGGGAGTGACCATTGGATTTAACCGATTGATGTCTATTACAACCTTTACCCCTTTAAAGTATATTTATAAAAGTCGATTACATTCTTAGTAGCTGCAGATTCGAAGTTAGGATTTGAGAAAACTACATTGGAGCACAGAAGCCTGGGTCAACGATGCTATGGATAACATCCGCCAGATCTTCAGCACGAATGATACCATCACGATGTACGATGCGTATGGAACGGGAAAGCACTATTTAATCCTGCGGCATTTTGTTACTGTAACTCCGCGCCAAATGCACATGGAGGAGGACAACTGCGAGTCACCTTCGGCGGCAAGACGTCGCCTGAGGAAGGCCTCAGGCGAACTCAGAATGGTCCACGAACTTATCCCCATCAAACAAGAGAATTTGCGGAGAGGCGGTCTGTCGGGACTGGGGAAAACACTAGGGGATATTCTTTGAATTCCAGTACACAAAAGCCGATGTTATGAAGAGGAAGAACGAAAGGAAGAGGTATAGAACATCAATCTTTCGACGGTTTCCAGGAACGTCGCGATCACTCCAAATTATATCTCTTACATGAACGCGGCACATCCCAGAAGCATATAATTGGGGAGGAAGCTACCGGAAGGTCTTGTTTCTCGTCACCACAGCTTCGTCGTCACCACAGCTTTCTTGTCACCTCCTTCATTAACCCTACCCACGTTTACATACCCACAGCCACCAACACCAGGTTCCCTAGAGACGATGGCTATAGTGAGAGCACCCCAAGGAGAACCTTACATCATCCCATGAGGGCTATTTGTCTGGTCTTAATAAACTCGATCAATGTTTGCTTTAACCATACCATACCCCTGGCAACTCTGGGTAAGAATAACCCCTTCGAAACCCAAGTCTCCCAAGATATGCCGAAAGGGTGTTTAGAGCGTATGTTGAGCACCCTTGCGACCATCTATATATCAGCGGAGTTTTGATTTGCCGGACAGGTTTTGGTGGATGATTTGCAGGATGTGAGATGTGGAGGCAAGGAGCTCTTGTGCAGATGTGGGTGAAGGAGCTTCGGTCTGTGAGGATGATGGCTTGGGTATACCTCCACCATGCAGGATCCAATGCTAGTTATGTAAGCTCATAGAAAGACGGGATCATATCTTAACATAATCCCTTTGAACAAGCACTTGATCACCGAGACATTTTGCGTCGCGAATCATTCACTCATCAACATAACCACTCTCCCCATGAACACTTCATAAAAAACAAAACATCAATAAAATTCTCTTTAAAATGCCAGTTCAACACTCAGCACTCTATCTGTAATATGCTCTCCTCTCAACCTCCAACCGCCTCCATCGGTCTAATCAAGCCTGTATTCATCGACAGCTCATCGCCCCGAAAAAAAACCAGCAAAATTCCGTATATACAACTTCTCTCCCGCCATTCAATTCCCCCCATCATGTCCTTCAAGTTTCCGGAGTGTAATTCGATCGTCGTTGCTCGCCAATGCTCTACTCCTTGGACTCAGGCTCCTTCAAGATCCCCTCGACTTCCAACCGTCTCCTCGCCTCCTCAAGCGCCCAAGTCTGTATCCTATTCTCAATTAGCCCTCACCCTTCATCCTGCCTCATCATCCGCCCACATATCCCCACAGCGCCCTTCCACTCGCCTCACAACCCGTATTAAAAGTAGAAAGAAGAAGGTACTCACGATGTATCAGGCTTAAAAGCATACCCCACAGCAAGCGCCACGAACGCCCCCCCAAAACCCCAAAACATTATCCCCTCCCACCCCTCCTTCTCATACTTCTCCCCCGGCTTAATGCCCCACAGCCACCCCGTCGGCGGATCGTAGTGGCTCTCTCCCTCTGCGGCGGCGCGGGCGCGGGTCGTGGCTGAGAGGGCGCGTATGTTGCCGGCAGCTGCGGCGCTGCGGAGCGGCTTGAGCGTGCAGCGGTGCGCACTGCGGAGGAGCGGTTGCATTGTTGTGTGTGTGTTAGACGGAAACGTCTACGTGTGCTGTGTGTGTGTGTGTGGTTGTGGTGGCAGTAGGTGGTGCCAATTGGTGGTTGGTGATGTTGTGAGGTGAGGGTGAGGAGAGATGTTCGTTTGGGTGGGTGGTGTATGAAGATCCACTTTAGCGCGCGGGTAGACGGCGCTAGTGACACCGAGTAATTCCGGGCGCAGCTATAGGCTGGGAGGAGCTGTACGGGCGTTGGGTTGGATTGATTGAAGGATTTGGGCTAGGGTTTACTTGGGGGGGGGCTATGGGTTGGTTATATGTTGATTGGGGGGTTGTGAAGGTCAGATGGGGGGGGTAAAGGTTTGCGGCGGCTTTGTGTTTTGTTTGTTGTTCGGAAGGAAAAGGGCATGACATCGCCAAGCCACGAAATTCCCCGACATGAATGCTGTTGTCACTCGTGTCCAACGTGCGGGGAAACAAAAATATGCATGAAAGCACGTTTCACCGCAGTGATGTGATTGTAGCCTCTAAATGGTGAGTATGTTTAGGTTGAATGTATTATTAGAAAGTCCCGTGATTTCCCCACTGGTTGTATGAATGCACATAGAGGCCTCGAAAAGGGCGAAACAATGGTTGAAACACTTCAAACCACGAGTCCTTGCACCTTCATCTCGACCCTTTACATAAAGAATGAGAGCTTACTCTCTTGATATAAGTAGTAATTAAAGAATTTTGTAGAACCTATGTTTCTTCTAACTACACGGCGTGGGGAGCAACCTTTTAGTTTGCTGCCTCCTCTTCCTCAACTTCTCCAAAAGGATAATCTGTGTATCCCTCACTTTCAACCACAACATCACTCGCATAAACTGTCGCCATATTCCACTTAGTCAACCTTTTTCCCAGCCTAAGCTTCTCCACTAGATCCGGGTTACTGATAAACCACCTCCCAAACGTAATCGCGTCCACCTCACCTGATTCCACCTCCTCAAAACAATTCTCGCCATTGTAGTTCCCGTTCGCTAATATTGGTGTCGTCTCCAGTACCTCCTGAAAATGCCTGAGATGGAGGTCTTCCACTGTAGCAGCCACCTTGCCTTCCTTAATTGCTGTGTACATATTGTCCCACTTGGTCTTCTCTTCAAGTAGGAGATCGGCCCGCGGCTGAGTTAGGCATACGTACGCCACTCTTCGCTTCTCGACTTCGCTCAGCACATACCGAAAATTCGCTATCGGATTCGAATCTAATGGCACCCAAACAGTTCCCCATGGGCTCATTCGGATTGACACCCTGGATACTCCGACGGCGGCGATCACTCCATCGAGGATTTCGAGCGTGAAACGGGCTCGGTTCTCTTTATTGCCTCCGTAGGCATCGGTGCGGAAGTTGACGTTGCTATTAAGGAATTGGTCGAGCAGATATCCATTGCCTGACGCCTTCGTCACATCAGCTTCCAATCCTATTTCTAAAGTGTGTGTTGTTACTTACAATCTCGACACAATCAAACCCGGCCTTGATCGCGCATTTCGCAGCATGCACATAGTCATCAACTGTGTCCTTGATATCCTGCAATGTCATCGGCTTGGCTACCTCATGAGGCACTTTGACGCCTCCAGGCGTAATCCTGTTGACAGAGCCAATGTTCGTTGCGGAAGAGCTTAATGGCGGGCGGCCGCCGAGCGAGACCGCGACTCCAAAGCGCCCGACCTAACGAATTCCCAGATCAGCACCTGAAGCTTGAGATGTTCACTAGAGTAACTTACGTGCCATAATTGACACGCCATGAACGCGCCCTTTGCATGCACAGCATCCGTCACCTTCTTCCACTACGGCATAATTAGCACTAATCTCCGTAGATTTCAAAAAGCCGAAGCACAATCAAGGGGGTTACATCGAAAGATATTGATGTCTCATGATAAAAACCTCCTGATAAGTAGAGGGAATGGCGGGGGATCAACACATACGGCCCTTATATGCTCAGGCGCAAACATGCCTGGTACGCCGTGCAAACCTCCAGCCTGATTCACTGTCAGCCTTCATACTTCCCTATTGGCCACACAACGATGTTCCTAATTAGATTACACGTTCTAGACGGTGGGACTGACAAACCATCAGACTCGGATGCATGCCCTCAGTGATAAGCAGCCCTCCCTTCGTCGCTCTCTGAGTATAATACTCCGTGACAACAGAAGTCGGCACACTACCAGGACACCGCAGGCGCGTCAACGGCGACATGATGACTCGATGTTCGAGATTCATTGTTCCCAGACGGAGAGGCGAAAAGAGCTTGCTGCTCTTGCGGGGAGGGCAGGTTGAACCCATGATGGTGGATGACGTTTGCTGTACGATTTTCTGGTGGCGGGTTGCTGCTGTGTCGTGAGTCCCAAAATTTGTAGGAGTAGGAGAAGATGATGTTATATCTGTCCTATTCTGTAACTTCATAGCGAGGGATTCGGCGATTTTAATACCATTCCAAGCCTTAGACTCTTGCAGCTCCAAACGCTCCGTTGAGGATTCCTCACTCCCCTATATGTTGAAACACCTCAACATCTTAGAGTCTAGGCTCGCAGCTCAATGATCGGTTGAGAACGGCCCAGCTATCTCAAACCACTTTTCGACATAGCCTAGTCTTTATGACTTTCATTCAAACCAAGCGCCAATTAAGTCTCATGCAAGCAAAAGCCTGCACCTATAGATGCATGCTGTGAAGGTTTAGTGTTGATGGGGTGGCTCCCGATGGCCCCCAAAAACTACGATTAGTGATCTCGAAGCTATAGAGATTGGCGATGTTAAAGTTATAAATTACCATATAATTTATGCGTTGAGTAAGATAGCTGGTCCAGGTTCCGTCGATTTTCAAATCCCCCGACGCCACGATGCAGGAAACAGATGTCTTAACAAAGGTTCACTAATCTGCATATGTATTTACAGGCAATGTCGGGTTTCGGGATTACTCTAGTCGTCCTGTTATACTCCCCGGAGGAACTTGCTGTGTTTGCGGTCGGAAGGATTTCTTAGGTTTTCCCAACATTATACAATCGGCCAAGAAGCGACAGAATGGGCCTGTTTTACAAGTTTAAGAACTCCACTTGATGCGGACGCGGATTACAAATTGTCCCGACAATTTCGATATGATTAGTTATTCTTAGACGGCGTTAGCATCCTCCCGATGCCGATGCATTCAACCGCTAAGATTCGCAGTGACTACCTCAACACTTAACGTACCTTTGAAATCAAAGTTTACTGTAGTATGACGTTGTGTTCCTAAACAGACTACATATAATATCTAGGATCCTAAAGCTATGTTTCGAACTCTTCAGCAGTCTTGTGAGTCTAATAAATTCGTTTTGAGGAGAACATATCTGAACAATTTTCGTTTCTTTAACTACAATTATACTTTTAAGTGATATAACTGATAATCGTTTCCCTAAACATGGCCGAGAAAATTATCACTATTGTAGGAGTGACGGGCAAACAGGTACGCTAGTAATCGCTATGAGCCCCTCATCGTTCATCCTCAGACAAATACCGTTCATGTCAGTTGATTCTACACACCACTAACTGCATCAACCAGGGCTCCTCCGTCGCCGAAGTGTTCCTCAAGGAAGGAGGCTGGCACATTCGCGGAATCACACGCGACCCAAGCAAGCCATCCAGTAAAAAATGGGCAGACCAAGGCGTCGAGCTCATCGCAGCCGACCTCGACGACGTCGCCTCACTAACAAAGGCCTTTGCCGGCTCAACAGTCATCTTCGGCGTGACCGACTTCTGGGGCCAACTTGCGACTCCGAAGGTGCAAGCAAGGGCCCAGAAATCAGGCCGTCCAGCCAACGTCGAGGCCTACGACGTCGAGGTGCAGCAGGGTCGCAATATCGTCGACGCGGCGAATGCGACAGTGCACACGCTCGAGCGCTTCGTGCTGTCGACGCTGTCGGCGACGGCGAAATGGAGTAAGGGCAGGTACGCGCATAACTACCATTTCGACGCCAAGTGGACCGCGGTTGAGTACGTCAAGGCTGCTTATTCAGAGCTCGCGGCGAAGTCGTCATTTTTGCAAGTCGGCCTTTATATGACGAATTGGAGTGGCAGTCGCCTGACGCAGCCTACGAAGGTGAGTGATTGAGTGCATTCAATCGTCTTATCAAATGATTACCTCCCGTTTTCGTGATTATGTTTACCTTTACTCCTTCGTACACTACTATCACCAACGCTGACCACAGCGATACTGCTAGCAATCCGACGGCACCTACGTACTACGCATGCCTCTCGATGGCGACGCACCAGTCCCCATGGTCGACGCTCGCCACGACACAGGTACGTCTCCCCCCCCCATCCAGCGCCGTCATGTATCAAACAAGGCATTAACCTCGCGCGCGTCCTCTAGGCCACTTCACCAAAGCCCTAGTCCAGGTCCCCCCCGGCCAGAACCTTCTTGGCTTCGGGTCGATGCTGAGCTGGAACGAGTGGGTCGTCATCTGGGGCCGCGTCCACGGCGTCAAGTGCCGCTTTGAGCGTCTCGACCGGAAGGTCGTCGAGGATGCGATTCCCGGTGGTGTCGGTGAGGAGCTGGCGGATATGTTTGGCTATATCTCGGACTTTGGATATGATGGAGGGGATCCTAGCGTTGTGCACCCTAAAGATGTGAGTCTTACCTCTTTTTCTTAATCCTGATGTTACATAACTAATTTGTTCGGCAGCTTGGCGTAGAGGTCCCTGTTTTAAGTGCTGAGGAGTATATTAAGGGGGAAGACTGGTCCCCCGTTTTCACTCGCGAGGATTAACGCGGGAGGTGGCTCATCAAACTATCTAAAGAATGGCTAGACGGTGAAGTTTAGGCCATTAAAGTGGTATGTAACGTACCCTATATTAGTAATAATAGCTATAAGAGAGGTACGAAAGTCCTAGAGTTTTAGACAAGGTCACGAACACTCAGCTTTTGAGGATTTGATGGAATCTCACCACTTTCGCAGCTTAGCTTCTGCGCGGCGAATACCCTGGCAAATAAGAGGGGAGGCACCCTGAACACGGGGATGGTCTCCGAGTAAAGTTTCCGTTCACTATCTGTCATGACTACTGTGTATACCTGCCGTTGAGCTTCTGGCTCATACAACGCTGTACCGAGATCTCCAAATGTACACGCCCAACTCCAACAGCGCATTCTACCGAGTACTGTTCCAAATGTGAGTGCTTTACAGAACAATCCCTAATGCTAACCCCCCAACCATCCCCATAATTACATCTCCATACCCTCCCCTCAAACTAGCACTAGAACCCTCACTAGGCTTTGTCTGTTGATCTATCGTTCCAGTAGGAATTGGCTCGCTGTCTATTATCGCCGTATCCGCTCCAGTAGGAATTGGCTCGCTGTCTATTATCGCCGTATCCGCTCCAGTAGGAATTGGCTCGCTGTCTATTATCGCCGTATCCGCTCCAGTAGGAATTGGCTCGCTGTTTATTATCGCCGTATCCGTCGCAGAAGGAATCGAAACACTGTTTGTCATCGCCGTATCCGTCGCGGAAGGAATTGACACACTGTCGACAACCCCTTTATTCGTAGCTGTTGCCGGTGGCACCTCCCCATTATCAACAAACAGATTCCCAAGTGTGCCATCGGCGAGAGTGTAATCTCCAGTGTCGAGATTGAATACATTGCCTTCAGTGTCGTAGTAGTTACCAGTGTTGGTATAACCGTAGGAGCCGTCAGCGAATGTAAACATTGTCGTTTCTGGGTCCTGCATGAGAAAGCAAAATATTAATACACTGTTTGCCTGTTTCATCCTATGATATGGACATGTGGATATTGATGAGGGGAAGCCTTACATAGCAGACTGGGACGTTGTAACCGTCTAAGACGCCGCATTCTGTTCCACTGGGACAACACAACGCGTCCTCCTGCCGCGAATGGAGGGAGCGTTTGAGGTAACTTCCACCATTGATCATACCAGTAATGCCAGCAGCGTTACTGATCCAGTCTGCCGCTGAGGTGCTGCCAGATCCAGAAGAATCGCCGCTGGTGGATGAGCAGTAATATGAGGCTCCACAGGATTGTCGACTTGAAAGGGAGCTTGCGGACACAATAATAGGGAGGGCGAGAAAGATTTGTGTGATGAAGAGGCGGGCCATTATGAAGGGGGTATAATGAGATTTGACAAGATATAGACGGCTTAGACGTACAGAATTAGGGAGGAAGAGCTGTTCTTTATATATGGGTTAGAAGAGCATTTGTCCACTTCTAGCACGATCACTCACAATGCACTCGGAATAAGTACACAACCCTTACCATCAGGTGCCTTGTTACGAATTGTAATGTGGCTTGGTCACGTTGTGCGATAGGCTCTAATATTTTGGTTTAAAGAGACAAAAGACAAAAGTCTAGGGCTGAATGTACGCCTCTCCTAGGGCTAGCAAATCGGCTTTCTGGGAAGACATCACCATGGGCCATGTTTTGGGCACAATTAGAAGCCGCAATCAATAAATTAGGAACTTTATTGATTGTGGCTTAGTGATACGTCGGTCGGGCCAACCGCAATACTCAACTCAGCACCTAGTTTCCTCTGCCGTGTCTTCTTATAGACTCGATGCATTGCCGGGTCCTTCCAGAGATTACTTACACTAGTTTGACTACTGTAGAAGTCATTATCCTTATCTTGCATTACTATTCCTTAAGATGATCTGCCCTTTCTGTTCAGCATTGTTCCCAGGACCCCAGATTTCGGTAATCTGAAAAGGGCAGGATATAAAGTCTACATACATTAGCTACCTCGAGTGGAGCTCCTATATAACAAAGGCATACTCCTGGACCAAATAAGATTCAGCTCCAACTTAATCAAGTCTATACTGTCAAGTCGCGAAGTAATGTTCCACCTAGAGAACCACGACGAGAAATTCGCCGTTCCTGATGCCGACATCATGGCGAAGATCGAGAGTCCTGAAGATGCTACAGTTGCTCCTATGACTGAGAAAGAAGGCAAATCTATCTTGTGGAAGATTGACTAGAAGTAACTTCTCCTTTCCTTGGCTACCACTCATCAAAATCTCATGGAAGTTAGCTTGCCCCCAATCTTGTTCGCTACCTATATGCTGCAATTCCTCGATAAAGGAACTCTGGGGTACTCATCAATTCTGGGAATCAAAACCGATGCTGTGAGTGTCTTCACAACCACCAAAAGCACACCATAAAAATCAAGCAATTTACGTGCTAATAAGCTCTCTCATTGTCTACTAATCCTCCGCCCAATCATCCTATCTAACTCTCCAAAGCACTTTTTCCACCACCACACACATATACACGAGACCCCACCATCTCTCCGTATACTCGTACAGTACATACAAACACACGCTCACAGTGCACGTGCGTCCCAAACACCATTACCTCTCTCCTCCATTCCCTCCTCCACCCAACTCAGGGCACAGATAAATGCAGATCCCCTCACAAAAAACAAAAACAAACAAAAAAACGCCGTAGTCTCTCCCTCTCCAAACGATGTATAAAAAAAAAGGGACGATAACGTGTGTTTCTGTGATGACAAAAAAATGAAATTGGTGAAAGGCTCGGTGGTGATGCCATGGCTCTTGGTGATGACGAGGTCGAAAAGGAAAATATTTGTAGTTAACGCGCCCGTGTTGGAGCGCGGGGGTATTTGTTGTGTTGTGTTGTGTTGCGTTTGTGTTTTGTATGGTCGTATGCAAGGCTTCTAACGGCCCTCAAGCCACCTCCCAACGCCGATCCGCTCAAGTGAAAAAGATAATCGTACAAAAAACCGCCGTAGCGCAGTCCAACGTAGTGCAGTCCAGCGTCTGTAGTCCCCCATCACGGGGAACACGGAAAAAGAGGGGTTAATCAAGGCTTGGTATCCTTATCCCCCTTCGCCGACTCCTCCGACCCCTCCGACGCCGGGCGCGGATGCGGGATATCCTCCCTCTGGCTCGGAGGCAAGTCAGCCTCCGTATCCTGCGGCTCCTCCACAATCACGTTATCGCTCGGCTTCGTCGCAGGGTGCAGCTCCACGCCGGGCGTGCTCTCCAGATCCGCGCGTCCACGCCCCCAACCCGCCTCGTCGTGCGAGCGGCCTTCGACCGGCGACCACCCTGCAACACTGCCGGCGATGATACCAGCCATGACAGTTGGGGCGCCGAGCGCGGAGTTGCTGCGCGAACGGCCTGCGCGGCCGCGCTTGCGGGACTCAGCGGTGGTGGGGGGTTGTGCGTCAGCGCCGGCGGCGTCCTCGGTGGAGCCCTCTGCGATGTTTGCTTCGGAGCCTGAGCGGGAGCGGGAGCCTGAGCGGGAGCGCGAGATGAAGCTATCCTTTGCCTGGCCGACCTTGAAGCGGAGGTTGTTGATGCGGCCGCCCTTCATCTTCTTAAGGAAGCTGAGCTCCTCCTTGACGTCGGTGAGGGGCTTGGGGAACGGCATCTGGTCCTCCTCGTCTTCGATGGTCAGCTCCGGGGTGCTGCGCGGGGCGAAGAGGGATGCGGGAACGCAGCGAGCGACGAGCTCGTCGGGAATGCAACGGATGGCGGCACCGACGGGAATGGACAGGAAGCCGAAGGCGATGGAGTAGCCCCAGCCGCGGGCGTCGAGGCGCTCGACCTGGAAGGCCTTGCCGCCAACGAAGATGATGAGGACCTGGAGGGAGACCATGATGACGTTGATGCCGATGAAGAAGTAGTTGTTCAGGACACCCTCGAAGATATTGAACTTGTTGTCAAGGCGACGGTTACTGTGGCTGGTTAGCTTTCTGTATTAAGGATGGGGGTTGTAGGATTACTTACTTCCACTGGTTGAAGATCTGCATCCAGACGAATGTGTTAAAGACGAGCGTGCCAACCAATTGGGTTTCCGCAATAGGCTCGGTCAAGCTCTCGGGATCCTTTGGAGGTGTGTCGTAAGAGAAGATGGACGCCGCTCCGAAGTAGAGCATAAAGGTAATGACGAGTTGGTAGATAGCCTCTCCGATGATCATCTTCCACATACGAAGAGAGATGAGTGGTGCGGTCTTTGGGTCGGGCTTGCGGTCGAGAATGCTGCGGGTTGGTGGATCGGTGGCAAGTGCAAGAGCAGCCATGGTGTCCATGATGAGGTTGACCCACAGCAGCTGAACAGCTGTCAGGGCAGACTTCTCGGACTCGCTGGATACGGCAGTGATGAATGTAACCACAACGGCGGTGATGTTGACAGTGATTTGGAATTGCAAGAACTTCTTGACGGCATCGTTGACAGCACGTCCCCACATCATTGCCTTAACAATGGATGCGAAGTTGTCGTCCATGAGAATGATAGCCGAGGCTTCCTTGGCGACTTCAGTTCCAGCAATACCCATAGAGAATCCAACATCAGCACCCTTCAGAGCCGGGGCATCGTTAGTACCGTCACCAGTAACTGCGACAGTCTCGCCGAGAGCCTTGAGTCTCTTGACGAGGATACGCTTGTCTTCGGGGCTGGAACGAGCAAGAACCTGCAGCGAGGGAATAACCTGGTCCATTTGCTTCTTGGTGAGCTTCCTGAATGTTGGTCCTTCCATGACGATTCCGCCGGGAGTGAAGATTCCGCAATCAATGGCAATGGCTTTGGCAGTGGTCATGTTGTCACCAGTAACCATGCGCACAACGACACCAGCTTTCTGGCAGGTTTCGACAGCGTCACGTACACCTTCGCGCAGAGGATCCTGAATACCAACGATGGAGAGAAGAGTCATGTCCTTGAAGATGTCGTCGAACACGACCTCGTTGTTCTCGCCCTCAACGCGACGGGAATCCTTCGGTGGCCATTGCTCGAAATCTCTGTAGATGAGACCAATAGTGCGTAGAGAGCGTTCGGCGTAGCTGGTAATGAGGTTGTTGAGTGTCTTGCGGTTTTCATCGGTCATTTCGGCGTCCTCAACGCCCTGTGTAGGGTCGCGAATAACGCGCGAGCAATTTTCAAGAAGAATCTCGGAAGCACCCTTGACGAGCAAACGGGCTTTGCCATTTCCGGTGGAGATAACGACACCCATACACTTGCGGCCAGAATCGAAGGGAACAAACTGGATAGTAGTGGCGTTTGATCGCTCCTCGCTGACGGGACCCAGGCCGAGTTGCTCCTTGGCGAACATCAATAGAGCCGTCTCTGTCTTGGATCCGATGAATGTCTGTTGGCCGTCAACCAAGCCTTCGAATGCAGTTGAGTTGATAGCAATGGATTCACGGAGCAAGCCCTGGACGTCGTCGCTGAGAGTGCCCGCAACTTCCTTTGCGGAAATATTGTCCAGAACCTCAGGTGCGGCTCTCTCTCTGGTCGAGTTGTCGTCCTCGTTGTTGGGCTCGGTGGTGCCACCGAATCGAGAGCTAGTTCCAATAGTGCCGGCCACGACTTGCATTTTATTCTGTGTAAGAGTTCCGGTCTTGTCGGAGCAAATAGCAGTAGCGTTTCCCATGACTTCGCAAGCCTTCAAGTGGCGGACCAAGTTATTATCCTTCAACATTCTAGTCGTAGCAAATGCAAGAGCGAGAGTCACGGCCAATGGTAGACCTTCAGGAACAGCAACGACGATAATGGTGACAGTGACGATGAAAATGCTCAAGAACTGTTGGCCCTTCTCGGAAGCCGATCCGTCGTTTTTGGGGAGTTGAGCCAAGAATTTGATGAACAGGACGACAAAGAGCAGGAGACCAGCAGCTCCACCGAGCTTCGCAATGTACTCGGCAAGAATGTTGAGCTTGGATTGGAGAGGCGTGACTTCTGGGTCTTCTCTGAGAGACATCATAATCTTTCCGTAACTGGAGTTTACACCGGTAGAGGTAACCAAGAATCTTCCAACACCCTCGGTGACGTGGGCTCCGGAAAGAATGAATGGATCGAGTTTCTTGGTGTCTTGACCGCTCTTGATGGCTTCGTAGACTTCGTTTGCCGGTCTCTTCTTGATGATATCAGACTCGCCCGTAGCAGAAGATTCGTCGCATTTAACATTGTGACCGTCGATGAAAATTCCATCAACAGGCACCATGTCTCCGGGTTCAAGTAGCACGACATCTCCAACGAGGATATCGAAGACAGAGATTTCCCTAGATTTACCGGATCGAATGACCTTGACTTCGCGATCTTGCTTCTTCTTGTTCAGCTTGACGAACTGGCGTTCCTTTTGGTAATCGTTGAGGGATCCGACGAGAACGACGATGACGATGGCGACGATAATAGCAACACCTTCGAGCCACTCGATAGCTGGCTCGCCTTCCTTGTGCTCTTGTCCAAACGACTGGTACAGACCAACCGCGAGGGAAACGAGTGCAGCGACGGACAGCAAGATGAGGACCTTGTCGTTGTAAGTAATCCACATGATTTCAAAGATGGATTTGCCTTTCTTCTCTGGCAGGCGATTGTCCTGGAATACTCTGGTGCGGTCGGAGAATAATTCGGATCCCTTCTTCGTGGCGTGATGAGATCCGCTCGTCCCCGTCCTGGAGCTTTTCTTGAGGCCCTCGATCACTGGGGTTTGGACATTCTCGACAGTCACCGTTCCCTCCAAAAAGGTCTCCTCTGCACTTAGACCGCTGTCGCGGTCTGATCGTAGTCCCTTCTCAATCCCATCGAGTCCTCCCAGGCTGTAAAATGCAGATAAGCTCTTTGGGTTGATGAGTTTGTTCAATTGCCCTGGGGTGAAGGCGAATTTGTTGTTCTCGCGCTGGAAATCCTCCTCCGTACCCGGGTCGGGAGTCAGGGCATCCGGGTCCTTTGTGATGTGGTCGTTGTTGATGTGCTCCCTATCTCTATCATTGGAGCTACCCCCATTCTGAACGTATGTCTCGCCACCGTACGAGGCCTCATCCGAATCTACGGACTCCTCACGTTCTCGGCCAGGCACCGAAAGGAAGGCGCCTTTGTCGTTTGACTTTGATGTAGGTGAAGAGACATTGTGTGGCGACGTAGGTCTATCGCTGCCTTCAAAGGAAGGATTGCCCCTGTATTCCGGCGCCGACCCTTGACTTCTATTGCTGGTGGAGCTAATTCTCGGGGTCGACGCGTTTCCAGCGTCGACGTTGCTCGAGTTCGATGCCTCTGACGCAGTGCGTTCGACCATTTGAGGTCGTAGAGACATTGGTTGTTGCGAGGCTCCTTCCTCGTCCACGACAGGAGTAGTGCTGACCGCGGAGGTATCGATTGTAATGGTTGGGCTGTGATTGAGCAGCACGAGTTAGCGAGTGGAAATCGAGGCTGCAATCTTGGGAAACAGAAACAGAAAGTACAGAAAAGGGTGGGACAAAGGGGGGGATAGATAGAGTATAAACTTACGCGCGCTGGCGGCGAGGTTGATCGCCTGCCGGGGGCGGTGGCTCATCAGGAGTCGTCATTGTTTGTCGCAGATGGGCTCGATATAACGGGGCCTCAAGCGCCTTGCGATTGCCAGAGAAAGCTGAGCTCAGAGTGAGGCTGAGTCTAGGCAGCCTGTTCTCGCGGTACTGGCATATGTATCTAGAATCCAACGAAGGTCCGAATAGCTAGGTATTAAATCTATGGCCATGAAAGAGATCCCGTTCGGCTGGGAGAAGGCAAAATGGAATGTTTTGGCCGGACTGATCTGGCGAGCGGGAAATAGGCGCCAAGAGAGTCCAAGAGGCAAGTCATCAAACAGCGTTTAGTTAGGTTCCGCTAACGAGGCTGTGCACATTTATTGCTGCACTATTTGAGTTATGCCCAAGGCCGCAAGTGGGATCTGCCAAAGCGAAAGGGCCAAAAGAAAAGGCCGCAGTGTCAGGGATTCTACTGGATGTTGCTGGTACTGGAGCGGAGATAGGCGCCACTATGAATGTTCTTTGGTTCCAAGTTCTGCTACCACTGGAGTTCTACTGGAGTTCTACTGGAGTTCTGGAGTCCTACTGGAGTTCTACTACTGGAGATGTTTTCTCTGGTCGACTTTTGTGGTTCTTGGTTTGTACGGTTCTCTTGCAGTTATTATATGTTACTTTGTTGGATGTTGGTTCTGTGTGTGTGTGTTTGTGTGTTGGTGTTCCTACATATCCGTCGCAACCTCGACGTCAACAACAAGTCAACAAATCAATGGGCGACACGCTTAACGCTTAACGCTGCTTTGAAGAGGAAATCATGTCATGGCCAACCAGTAAACCACGATGCACGACAACTTTACATACAACAACCATACAGGACTCTAGCTAAGAGTACACGTACTTACTGACCGTCCAGTACATACATATAAGAGCCCGATGATGACGATATCCCGCAAGCAACAAGCAGGAAAGAAGACGAGAGACAAGGAAATCAAGACCAAGACTTCCCACGACAAGGAAATCTTATATATCTCATATCACTTTATTTCCTTTTATTGGCCCAACCAGCCGTCTGGGCATCTCCCCCTCAGCGCCTCTCCTTCCCTCCTCCCATCACCCCCAAACCAGACCGCTCTCTCCCCCCGGAAGCGTCCATTTCTTGATTCCGGCCGATCAATGAAACAGCACCACCACAAACCAACCAACCCCTTTGCATGATTCGTCCGTCCGCAGCACAACTACAAAACTATACCATAACTATACGTCCGGCGCTCATCCTTTGTTGGCCCCTTGAAGGAAACGGCCTCCAAATTGCGCGCGCGACCGACTCATGGTAATTCTACTTACTTCCTCTTCGGCGGCTCGCTGGCGGGCTAGGCAAAACTTACGGAGCAGGTGTGGAACTGCGATGGATGCTGCGCCTCCTTCGGTAAGCGTACAGCATTCTGGGCAAAGGGAATGGGGGATTGTTGGGGGGTGAGACGAGACGGGGACGGGCGCGCGCTGGGAGGGAGGGAGCTGTTACTGAACTGTACTGTGCTATGCTGTATGGAGGGAGGGAGTACTTACTCTCTGTCTGCCGAGATGTATGCAAGGTACATTGATCGCTCCCCCCTTCGCACCTCCCTAGTATGAAGATTCGCTCGTCCCGCATGTACCCTGCGATGCGTATACGGAGTACTTCTAACACAAAAATGCACTACGGCGCCCCGTCGACACCTGCCAGAAGCGGCCAGACCTTCCCAATCACAATCTCGCCCGCACCATCGAACATCATCTTACTCCGCAGAAACTTGGCGATCACATGATATTATGATATTATGAACGCCCGCCGCCTGCCGCCGTTGTATTATGCAATGCTGATTGATATACAGTAAAATTGCCCTCATCCCCTTATATTTCAGGGTTTTTGCCAAAAAAGAAAAAAGGGCACACAGGGTGCGCCGTGAGTCTTCAATATCGCTCATCTGTACCAGAACGGGAAACTAGCATCACCATCGCAATTTTAGTTCCTTTCCTTGGCGCGTACCAAACCCACCTGCCGCAATCTTCTCCCTACAGTACTCCACGGAAATCTTTACATCAGAGTACGGTACTTTTTCTAGAAAACGATAACATACCAGTAGCGAACTCACGTGACTCCTGCCTCACAGTGAAAAAACCGGTAATCTAATTGAACGATTCAAGCAAAAACCAAGAAACAAGCGGTACACCCACATACCCTACCCACACTCCCACAAATCACGCCACCACCGCCACACCCCACCCCCAACTGCGCCACACACACTCGCCACACCCCCCCCATCGGCCCATCCACACGCCGACGCTGACGCAAAGAAAGGGGCATTGCTCGCCATTTCTCATTTCTCACACTTTGGCCGCCCGCTCCCTCCCTCCCTTCCACTTTCCCACCTTTTCCACAAATTACCACAGAGAGGAGGGGGAAGGCAAAAAAGAACGCGCCAAGCCCGAGAAGATCAGCAGCGCGCCCGTCCGCCCTGGGTCACCCAGCCCCGCGGGACGAGGAGCTCCCGTTCGTTTTGCCCCGTTGTGGGTTGTGGGAGTGGACTGGGCGAGTTGCTTCGTACTTGCGAGGTGCCTGCTTGGTGCTGTGCGGCGCGGTGATTGTTCGTACCAACACACCCCTTCGCTGACCTGCCTACCAACCTACCTACCTACCTACCAACCTGCCTACCAACCTACATACCTACCTGACCGCACGGGCGCGAAGGAGCGAAGGAGCGAAGGAGTATCCGCCCTTCACTCATCAGCGCCACTTGGGAAGTCCTCCTGTACAGTGAGATAAGCAGCACGTGCACCTCTCGCAAGTTCGTGAAATTACATCCCAAGCCAAGATCACAATCTCTCTTCCCCGTATCACATCGTATCGTATCATATCATACGCCGCATAGCTCCCCCACTCCTTCCCCATCTCCCGCCTCCCAAGCCCCCAGACGCAGGATACGGACGTCGCGCGTCGGTTGCGGGGGACCCGCTGGGTCGTCTTGCGTGCGTGCGCATTTCGATTAAGTCTTCTGGTTAAGATCTTCTATGGTATGGTATGGTATCAGAGTCGGCAGGTGGGCACAGCAGAGACGTGGCATGCCTAAAACCCCCACACGTGCTCGAACCCGTCAGTTTCGCCCCGGGTGTTTCGTACGCACTGCGGCTTTGCCTCGACGGCGGTTGATCGACCGACGACGGGGCCGTGGCGCTGCGCCTCGTGCTGTCAGCGGGGTGGCGGGTTGTGAGGTTGTTTGTGGGGATTTGGGGCGGGGGGAGGAAAGCCTTAGGGGTGTTGTTGGGGGAGGGGAGGTGGGGTGGTTAGGAGTAATCACGCCGAGGAAGGGGATGGTGGGATTTGGAATCAAAAGAAGGGCTGGGAGAGGGTTAGGGCTGGGAAACAACTACATTGGATTAAGGCGGACAACAAGGCAACGTGGTGTGCTGCAAATAGCTTCATTTCGTGGCGCGAGCTTTCCCAAGGAGAGTCTTGGTAAGACGGGAGGATTTGGATGGATTGGGGCGCATTGGAGGAGGAGCGGTGTGTGGGTGGTTAAGTACGCCGTGTTGTCTGAGCTCTGGTGATCTGGCGGGTAAGACGGGGGGTTATAGGATTGAGGCGGAGAGCGAAAGGTGATCTGCTGGAAATAGCGTTAATAACTTCACTTGTCGTTTAGGCTCGGGAAGTAAGATGGGAGTGATTTATAGGATTGAGGCGCGAAGGAGGGGCTCTGGGCTGCGGTTTTCTTACGGTTGTGCTGGACATATAACAACTGCATCTTTGTCATCCAATATCTAGCAGTAAGACGGGAGGAGTTCACAAGATTTTGATGTGCAACGAAAAAGGTGATGTGCTCGAAATAACTGCCCCATATCGCCCGAGCTCCATCTTACAGAAAGACTTGAAGACACATAGAATTGAGCACAAAGCAAACGCTCCGTGCCGGAGAAAACTGCACCTATCTAATCTGATGCTACGCTAAGATGAACGACACCCGTCTCTTGAAATGTATGCGCCAGCTCAGTATGCAATCTCAGTCCCCCAAGTCGAGCCCTCTCCCCAACGCCAAAGCCAAAGCCGAAGCCAGAGCAACAGCTACCCGCTCAATGCACAGTTCAGTCAGTCAGTTGCCCACATCCCACAACCAGCGCGCCATATATAACCCCCCCACGAACGCCACGCTCAAGCATTCATCCCGCGTGATAACCCGTAGCCATTAGCCATCCATTGTCCATAACTCCCTACTCCCCCTCCCCCTCCCCCTCCGCCTCCTCCTCCTCCTTCTCCTTACCCATCTCCACCATCTTCCAGCGACTCTCAAACTCGCCCACCAACTGCACATCCACCACCTGCCCCTCCGGAATCATCTCGTGCTCCAGCTCCCAGCCCGCGCGCCGACACAGCTCCGCAACCACCACGTCGCAGTCCCCCAACATGTCGACGTCGAAATTGACATGCTTGACCGGCTCGCGCGAGATGTAGATCTGCGGGATATGCGCCGGCAGGAACGGCACGACCTCCGACACCGGGGCGACCTTGAGGCTCGTCCCAATCACAATCACGAGGTCCACAATGTCCTTATCATGCTTCGTCAGGCGGTCGTGGAAGGTATCCGGGAGCGCCTCCCCGAAGAACGTGATGTCCGGCTTCATCACCCCGGCCTCGGGGAGGTCGTACTCGTCGTCCCCGCCCTCCTCGGAGCTGCTATCCTCGTACTCCGCCTTCTTGCGCTTCTTCGGCTCGCTGCCGTTCGCGGAGCGCTTCCGCTTCATGGCTGCGGGCGCGGCGGCGGACTGGAGGTACTGCACGCAGCGCTTGCAGCGCGGGATGAGGCCCGCGCGGATGTCGGGGAAGATGGCTTCGCCGGCGACTTGGTGCGCGCATTTTGTGCAGGACGCGGTGGCGAAGGAGCCGTGGCACTGGATGAGCTTCTCGGGCTTGACGCCGGCGACGCCCTCGATGTTGTCGATGTTCTGGGAGTAGTTGGTGAGCAGCTTGTTCTTGTCCTGGAGGAGCTTGATGAAGGCGTGGGTTGGGGTGAAGCGCGACGTCGTGGGGAGGATGTCGCGGGCCACGCTGTAGAAGATGGAGGGGTCTTCTCTGAAGAGGGTGATGTCGAAGACTTCTTGGGGGTCGGAGAGCCCCAGGTGCGCGAGCTTGGCGTATAGGCCAACGTCTTTGGAGCGGAAGTCGGGGATCCCGAGGGAGGTGCTTATGCCTGCTCCCGTGAGGACAATGATGTTGTTGCACTTGTCCAGCAGCTTGACAACGTCGTCAATCGTGTTGTAACTTGGTAGCTTTGATCGTTTGGAGAGTTCGCGGCTTAGAGCCATGGAAAGGAGGCTGTAATACGCCATATCGGGCGCGCCCTCGAGGAATGCAGGGGGCTTGATGCCAAACGCCGTTATGAGTTTCTTTGCCGTGATCGTCCCTGCCTCGACAGTAGTATCGCAGAACACTCTGGGGCCTTTGTCGCGCAGGAGGCGCCGGTACTCGCGCGCTTCCTCGAGCGTGCAGACATCATCTCCTATGGGCTGATGTTAGTAAACCCCTCACTTTGTTTGTAGTGCTGGTCCAGCGTAACATACCGCCTTGGAGAAGCTCTCCATCACCGATCTCCTCCAGAGCATCCTCGAAAAGCGACTCGGTCTCCCAGACCTCCTCCGAAGCGTCGGTTCCACTCTCGTAATCGTTATCGTCCTCGTCGTCCGCCTGGAGCGCCTGGAGCGCCTCGGTGGCGAGCTCGGACCTCACCTCCGTCTCCACCGCCTCATCGTCGGAAATAAGGTCGACCACGGCCTTGAACGATGCCTCGATGGTGGTCTGGCCAGCGGCAAGCTGACTTAAGTCCATCGCGACCGTCTTTGTAGTCTACCTCGGTCCCTCGAGGCGCATGTGGATGGCGTTTCCGTCTCGGAGTTTAAATATAAGCTAAGATTGACGGGCTTATCGCTTATCGGACATCGGCCAAGGGCGGCCGGTGGGGTAAGGGGAATTTTGATGTGAGGCTCCGCCCGACAGGGTTATAGACTTCAACGTCACAATTCGACTTTGGTTCAATTGAATCACTGCAATCTGCATTGAGCAAGATGCACTGTCAAGTGCCACTGCGCAATGGAAGGATCTCAACCGCCGGGGGGCTCAGATCCACCCCAAGGGATCACTCCGCACCCAACAATTGAGCGGAGGCGATCAAGGACCCTGTCCGTTCTCAAGAACATAAAACACAAAACCAACGATGAAGGCCAAAGCAGCGGAGCTGGGGGTGCCTCCAAAGGCATCTTGCATCGCCGACCCACACTCGGTCACCTCGGTCCACGAAAGAAAGAAAAACATATCAAGATAGCGGAAGGCAACCCGCAGCGGCCGAACCCTCTCGTCAATGCCTCGAGCATATACATGGGTTCCTATGGCCCGAGCCCAAACGCCTCTCGCCCTCTCTCGATGCGCTCGATACACTCCCCCAAATCTCCACGGTCCCCAAGACCCTCTGTGAGGACAACACCGAGGCACTCCGCAATGGCGACGCCAAGGCATAGTTTGAGCGCTGTGGGCACGAACACGGTGCACTTGGAAGACCTGGACCATCTACTGCGGGATCTCAATGTGCATCTGGAAACATATGGGATTCAGGAGACGCGAGATGGGTTCTTTGATGCTCCGTTCTTTAAGCCGCCGAAGACGGATAAGGAGGAGCTGATGCGGTCGGCGAGGGATACACTTCCAGCGTCTTTTAGCAAGAAGCACCCGCTGTCAGTGTCTCACTTCTTGCCGAAGCAATGGCATGAACTGAATAGTGTTGCGCGACGTCTGGTGACCACAAGAGCTGGCATTAAGCTTACGAAATCATTTCTTGGATTTTTCATCCCATATATCCTGTGCCTAATACCGGTTGTTGGTGACTGGGTGGGCAGATACCGGTATATCATGGTTTTATCTGCGCTATTTAATCATCCGGGTAGAACAATTGGGTCCCAGATTGATGGCGCGGTCTTGACTATCATGGGAACATGTACTGGCCTTGGCTGGGGAGCCTTGGCTTTGTATGTCTCTGATTCTACGGCTATAGCAGAAAGTGGGTATGGTGGTGTACTTGCCGCTTTCTTGATAATATTCATGGGCTGTGTGGCAGCGCTGAGATCCTATTTTATAAGGATATACCAGTTTGTCGTTCCAGCAGGAATTGCCGCTATTTTCTGTTGTTTGGCAGAGACTGGGCGAAGTGTAACCTGGGAGAAACTTCTGGCATATGGGATACCGTGGGCCTTGGGACAGGCCATCAGTCTCGTTGTGTGTCTCGTTATTGCTCCAGACGGTGGCTCTCGCCAGATAGCTCTAGCGCTCTTTGACGCATTTCGAGTCATGCAAGAGGGGCTGAAGCTCCCCCGGACGGAAAACCAGAGTGTTCATCGCCAGCTGTCCTGGACCTTTGTCAATCTTTCTCAAGCTTATCGAGACCTTGCCCTCGATATCTCGTATACGAGGTTTGCTCCTTCGGATATTGCGGAGGTCAGAAACGCGATGCAGGCAGTTGTCCGATCACTGTTGTCCATAAAGACAGAGACGGCACTCTTCGATGACGCTGAAGATAATAACCAACGAGGAAACAATCCGAGCGACGGCGACGTGGTGGTAGATATTGAGGAGCCGCGCTCACGCTCACGCCAAGCAAGTACAGGCACCATAGAGGAGCAGGCGGTGCTCCTCGTAACTAAGACACTTGTCGATCCGACCTCACAATTGCTTGCGGATATGAGAGATGGAATTGACTGTTGCAATGCAGTTCTTTTGGGAATGTCGGGGTACAGGAAGTATATCGGCCCTCCTCCGGAAGTTTCATCGGACGTCGTAGGGAGTTTGGTACACCTTCGAAAAGCCAAAATCAAGTTCGACAAGCTCCACGAGGAGCTCATCAACAACGAAGCCTTCCCAGCTACCTTTTCCAATTACCCCGACGTTGTGGAGCTGTTCCTGTTTGTGAATCCTGTCAGGCAGACAGCCGATAGCTTGGAGGCGTTGTTGGTCCTGGTGATGAAGATGCAACAGAGTCAAAAGAAATGGCGGTTTTACCTACCTCATTACCCATTTCACAAGAGTCTCCAGAGGACTAATGCGCAGGTGAGGCACGACCGTGGAGGTATGACTACAGGTTTATTCTTTCGCAGCCAGAGAGAACTTAATGCTCTGATGATCGGCGCTCAGAAAAGTACGTTTCAACCTTTGCCTCGTAACAAGGCCGAAGAGAGCGCTGCTTCATCTACCCAGGAGTCCGACGATGTCGAAGAGGATATCATTATCGATAATGAAATGTCGTCGCCGAAGAAAACGTTTCGATACAAGATGTGGAAAGTGCTTCACAGAGCACAGGGTTTTGAGATGCGCTATGCTCTCAAGGTCGCAATCGTCGTCTCCATGCTCTCCGTTCCGGCGTGGCTGGAACAGAGTAGGAAGTGGTACAACGACTATCAAAGCTGGTGGGCTGTAATCGTTGTCTGGATAATGGTTCATCCCCGAACGGGAGGAAATATCCAGGACTTGATAACCCGGAGCTTCTGTGCAGTTCTCGGTGCGATATGGGGCGGTGTGGCACACGCAGCACGCAACGGAAATCCTATTGTTGTGGCTGTTTTCGCAGCCATTTATATGATTCCAATGGTATACCGATACACGCAGAGTTCCCATACTCGGTCTGGACTGGTCGGCTGCCTCAGTTTCATCATCGTGTCTCTTGACCTACAAGCTAAAGGTAAACACCTATCGGACATCAACATCGCGTGGACCTTAGGCGTCGCTTTTATCGTTGGCGTCATAGCTGCGATTCTAGTCAGTTGGCTCCTATGGCCCTTTGTTGCACGCCATGAATTGCGCAAATCTCTGTCAGGGATGATATACTACTCCGCCCTCATCTACCGTGGTGTTGTCGCACAGTACATTTACTACGAAGAGGGCGACGAGCCAACGCAAGAAGACATAACCCGCTCCGAGATGCTGGAAGGTCGCCTCCGCGAAGCCTTCGTCCGCATGCGCCATCTCCTAGCACTTACCAGGCATGAGATCCGGCTACGCGAGCCGTTTAACCCGTTGCCGTATTCGGCTCTCATTGAGAGCTGCGAGGCGTTCTTCGAGAACCTCGTTGAAGTGCGCCAGTTTAGTCTTTACTTCCACCCGAACTACATGAGTCAGAATGAGGCGGTTTCTAACGAGCTGCTCCCGTACCGACGTGATGCCGTGGCTAGTATCCTCATGACTCTGTATATCCTCGCCGGAGCCCTGCGAGGGAAGAGAAGAGTTCCGCGCTACTTGCCCAGTGCGATGGTGGCGAGGAAGAGATTATTGGATCGGATGGAGGAGCTGGAAATGGAGCAGCTGGACGAGGAGCGCAACCAAGACAACAGCGACGAGAATGGTGAGACGCCAGGAATAAAGCTCAATCCGGGCCAGACGAATCAGAAGGCTGAGGAGAAGGGTATGCGGTTTGCACAGGTGTACCAGTTTGCCTACAGTAAAGGCTTGACGCAGTGTGTGGAGCACCTCGAGCAGCTGCAAAAATACACAAAGGCGATATGTGGAGAAGTGGGATTTGACCCGGATGATTTTGGAGAGGTGGAACTCAAGCATAAGGAGGGCCGAAATAGGTGAATATTGTCTGTACATACGGCATATATTCGAAGCTGTATTTAAACAGTAATTTTATGTAATACTAGGGGCTTCACAAAGAGATATACCACGGCTAAAGATGTGTAAATGGATAGTATGCTTTGCTAAGTTTGGGCTTGTTACGTCGAAAATCCACGTGTACCACGCTCAGATTGTGTAAGCAAGAAAGGGAGGCATCAACAATTGGAGCAGGGGGTCGCTGCCGCTGCCTGCTTCGGTTTACTTGCCATTTACAACTTCTCTGCATCTTGGCAATGGTGGTTTGAAATCAACCACGATTTGAAATCATCTTGGCAGGTTATGATACAAGCATATATATATAGACCTGTTGCCACCGAGCTTCTTCTGGGCAGTTCTCACTTTCATCAGATCCCTTGTTCGAGCCACTTACATCAGTCTACAACCTTTTTCTCACAAAATACCTCTAGCAATCACCATGGCTTACAGCGGTAAAAACGTTCTTATCATCGGCGGCACCCATGGCATCGGACTCTCCACAGCCCAGCTCCTCATCCAAGACGGCGCAACCGTAATCCTCACCGGCCGCAACACCACCACCGCCCAAGAACTCCTCGGTTCCACCGCCCACGTCCTCCCCCTCGACCTCCAGAACCTCTCTGAAATCACCTCCATACCGAGCAAAATCCATGCGCACCTAGGCTCAGACGCCAAAATCGACCTGCTGTTCCTCAATGCCGGGTACGCCGCTCTCGAGCCCGTAGCCACTTTGCACGTGCAACAGTCAACAGAATTCGACGCCACCACCCACAAGGTACGAGGCGCAGCAATCATCGAGTGCACACAGGAAGCTTGTCAAAAAAACAAATATGCTTGGGAAACATGGTATAACCGTAGGAAAAGGCTACAGAGCCGGCAGCATTGACAGAATCAATGTAGTGGAGGTAATTTCATGCGTGCATCCTGGTATTATCCAAGCTCCCAACAAGTGGCATTCTTATCCTCAATTCTTGCCTTATCTGACTGCATACTCACAGAGGAATCCTTCGACAGGACCTTCAACACAAACGTCAAAGGCACATTTTTTGCCGCTCAGACGCTGGCCCCGCTAGTCCGTGATGGGGGTTCTATCGTCTTCACAACCTCCATCGCGAACCGACTCGGTATCCCAGGCATGGGAGCGTACGCAGCGAGCAAAGCGGCCGTTCAGTCACTGGTGCAGACCTTCGCGGCTGAGCTGGCAGGTCGGAGGGTGCGTGTTAATGCGGTGAGTCCGGGGTATGTGAAGACGCCGACGATGGGTGTTGTGGGGGCATCGGGGACTGAACTGGAGGAGTTTGAGAAGCATGGGGCGCAGACGACGCCGTTGGGGAGGGTGGGGGAGGCGGATGAGGTGGCGAAGACGGTGAGATTTTTGGGGTTTGAGGGGACGTTTGTAACGGGCACGGAGGTGGTGGTTGATGGGGGGTTGGGGTTTTTGAGATAGGTGGGAAGAAAAATTTACCATTTATGAATGTATACGGATATCTCATATCCTCGAACGGTATCATGTCCTCCTTGAGTCGCTTCCTAGCCTTCTCGGACAACACTTTTCTCGGGAGCGGGATAGACCCCGTGTCGTGGCACGTTCTTATAGGGATCCCGGGTAGAGTATCCTCTGTTGGTTTCGCCCAATTTGCCACGTTGTCTAAAGCAATCTGTCGTAGTCGAGCTCTGCTGGCCGCCATGAGCGCATCCTTGTACTTCGTAGTCATCCCGGCATCTCCACCTTCTAATGCGGTCTCAGTGGCGTGTATCGCCCGTTTCAACGTTTCATTCGTGGGAATCGTAAATTTGGTGCCCGTTGTAGACTCAGCGTCTCTCATAGATTCAGCCTGCCCCAAAGTTCAACGTCCCCGGAAGATCCAGTGGCTTGTGTCATTATCTCCTCAGGAGGTTGAGTGAGGTAGGCATCCATATCTCCGCCTCAGCACCTCTGACTATGATATACAACTGTTCGAATTATTTTACCATGCGGAGAGTAGCTTTGACTAACAAATAATACCTCGAACATAACAAAGGGTAGAGGGTGACGGGACGGTGATTTATGATCTCATATTTCGAAATGGGCTGACTTAGCACGTGGTACTCTCTGAGATGTATGATGCTCTGGATTGGCAGTTGTACACTAATGGCGCTCGTAGGACAGAAGCAGGCTCGGTATATAACTAGTATCGATACCATCAAGTTAGTATAATTATTTATTTAAATAGAATTTTGAGTAAATGCCGCAAACAATTTACTACCCAAGAGATTAAAGGCGTTCATTTATTAAATCAACAGAGAAGCAAAGGGAAATATCATTCAAACATAGTTAATATGTTTGAATGGCATTGTAGCCAAACTATGAAGATGTCTCCTCCCCTGTATGCTTTGTAACTCGGTGGTTCTTAATGATGCAAGTGATAATATTCTCACCGCCCGTGTAAGCTGGAGGAATGTAATGCCGACTTTGACTCACACCGAATACTTTGTAAGCCAGAATTAAGCCACTTGCACACCCAGCCGAGGGTTTTAATTTGGGTTCAGAGTGGACCTTCTTACTAATCTCGAGGTATATAACTCTCCAAGTGATGATTTTATCTGTGTGGGGTATGCAGGTAATTTCGCAAAGAATAATAATTGGCCTAGAATAAACTTATCCAAAGCAACTCACTCTCAGGCTCTCTCCTGACTTAAAGACTGTACAAAAGAGTTATATCAGGACAAGTAGATGGCCGTTTTTAAGATTTGATGTTCCCGCGATGCTTATGCGTCTTATAAAGCGGCTACTCGAGGACGGCAGGCCAACGGGTGAGCCGCAGTGTACTCCATTAAAATTAATCGGGTGTGGAAGCGAGTTGCGCGCTCTCGGTTAAAAGTGGAAGCAAGTTGCGCGCTCTCAAATTGCGACCGTAAGTACCCAACCATAGTAATTTGTATGTAAAAGTACTTAAGAATTCAAAACTACGAAATTATCACTTTTCATTCTCACGCTCGCTCTCACTTCCACGCCCGCTCCCACGCCCGCTCCTACTCCCACCCTCACTGGCGCTCTCATATTCGGACCTAGAACTGGCTTCTGGGTCAGTAATTGGGTGTTCCAACTCCGGAGGAATTGGGAGGCCCGATTTGGTGAGCTGAGTTACGCTCTTCTTCCGGAGGCGCTCAGCTTTCCGGGCTTCAATTCCTGCTCGGTGGAGCTGCTTCCGGGCTTGGTTTAGGGCCTGGCTTTCCTTCCGGGCTTTGGCAGCAGCGAGCTTCTGGGCCTGAAGCTCGGCTTTCTGGGCTAGAAGCTCGTGGGCTTCAGAAGCCCGGAGTTCACCTCCAACCTGGAGCCGGCCCCGGCCTGCCCGCTTCTTCTTCGAGTTCTCAACCTGCTTCCGAATAGCCTGCAGATCGAGTTCCTGGAGCTGGCCGGCAGCCAGGACCTGTGCAGCTCCAGTAGCCCAGTTACTGTAGCTCTGCCGCGAGGGGCTACTAAAGGCCTCCGGAAGCCGGTTATTCTAGTGCTGTAGGCCCTGACCTACGTCCCGGAACGTAGTAGGTATAGGGGTAATAGGCTGTGGTAAGGTAGGCGTAGTAGGCCTTATAGGCCCTGTAGGCCCTGTAGGCGTAGGCTGTGAGAAGCTGCGGAGCTTCTCTAGGGCCAATTCGCAGTTTATAGGCCATATTCCAGCTTTCTGGAACGCTGATTGTATGGTAGCCTCCTTAAAAGTAAGCTCCCGCATACGTGGGAGATCTCCCATAAATAGGGGTAAGTTGTAGGAAGGGTCCATTTCCCGTATGGCACAGAGCACAGCCTGCCTATGCCAGTGCTTATAAGGCTGGAATATTCCCACGTCCAATGGCTGTAAAATGTGTGTAAGGTGACTGGGAAACGCCCATATAATGATGTGAGAGTTGGTAGCCATAATGACGAACTCAGGGCTCGTATGACTCACATGAGAATCGAGTAGTAGAACCTTAGGATTTCCCGGGTCGTGTGGAGCTGTATGCTCTATAAAGTGCTGTAGCCACCGTAGAGCAAGCTGGCTATTAGAATAGCCAGTCTCAGAGAGTAGTATCAGCTCGTTACCACTAAGGTTTTCAGGGTACCACGCCTCCATATGTATTTTACCTAGTATGACAAGTATAGGTGGAATCTTCTGTCCACCTGCAGATACTGCCTCTATGATTGTAATAGATGTACGATTCTCAGGGCTCGTAGTATAGAGATTCCTTACAGCTCGAGGGGCTAGGATTCTCTCGCCCCCTGGAATTCCAACCCTAAATCCAGTTTCATCCATATTCCAAATTGACATTGGATTTATACTACGCTCTCGTATCATTGCTGTGTAGTTTTCAAACCACTTAATAACAGTAGGCTCCCGTTGAGCTTTCGTACGCTGTTGAGCAATAGGCTTTGTAGTAATAAAGTGGAAATCAGCCTTAAGCTCATTCCGTATATATTTATCAAGCCAGCTCCGTGACGGTGGAGGTAGTGGGCTCCGTAGGTGGCATACAGCCCTGTAAATCATATGCCTATTAGCTCCGAGCCCTAGGTGGTATTGCTCTGTAATCTAGGCCTTTAGGGCCTCTGTCTGCCCTGTAGAAAGCACCCTATTCTGACCTCCATGGGGTTGCTTCCGGGCTGGTTGGGCTGCTCGGGTGATTTTCGACCGTATAGTCGACTGTGGGACCTTAAAAATCCGACTTGCTGTTCCAATAGTTTCAGAGGGGTTTGCTGCTAGCCATTCACAGGCATCAAATAGAGGTGTCCCTTCCATTAAATGAATTGCATTCAATTACTATCTAAATTACTATGTACGGGAATGTTCGAGGTTTTGGTAAAGAGTAGCGGTGAACATATGCAGGTGGTGAGAGCGCGCAACTTGCTTCCACTTTTAACCGAGAGCGCGCAACTCGCTTCCACACCCGATTAGCTAGCTATATGTGGGGAACTGTTTAGCTACACATTATATGACATATGACTTAAGGAAGTGATAGTTCAGCAAATATCATAGGCCAAAGTGGTCAGCCATTGCTCCACTGGAATTATGCTACTTTCTTGACATAATGATTCGTCTACCACGTAAATTATGTATGACGTATCTATCTGCATATAAAATATTCTCACATTCGATGTGTGCGCAATCTGCCACTCTGCAATATCTTAGAGCTTTATGGGTTGTCTACTATCTCCGATCCCAGTTTGGTCCTTATTATCTCCACCATGAAGGCACTCGTATACAAATCAGTTGGTAGTGTCGGGCTTGAAGAACGACTTAAGCCACAAATCTCTCAACCAACCGATGCTATTGTCAGAGTCTCCAAGTCAACCATCTGCGGAACAGATCTCCACATCATCAAGGGAGATGTCGCAACTTGCACGCCTGGCACAACACTTGGACATGAAGGGGTTGGAGTCGTTGAAGAGGTAGGGGCATCAGTTCGCGGATTCAGAGATGGAGATCACGTCTTGATCTCATGCATATCCTCTTGCGCATCGTGCGAATATTGCCGCAAGGGCATGTATTCGCATTGCACAAATGGAGGTAAGTTCAAAGCCTCGATATCAGAATTGTCTAACTGCTATCAGGATGGATCCTTGGGAATTCAATCGACGGAACACAGGCTGAATATATAATATGTTCGGATCCCTCATGCCGATTCCTCCCTTTACCTGGCACCCAAAGAAGCCAACGAAGATGCACTTGTCCTGCTCAGCGATATCTTCCCAACAGGTCTCGAATGCGGAGTTTTAAATGGCAAGATACAACCAGGAAACACAGTTGTGATTGTAGGGGCTGGCCCAGTAGGACTTGCTGCAATGTTAACATCTCAGCTCTACTCACCTTCAATCGTTATTATGATCGACGGGGATGAGAATCGGCTCAAGGTTGCAAAATCATTAGGAGCGCACCATACAATTAATCCATCTGACGGGAAGGCAGCCAATGCCGTGAAAGCTTTGACAGATCAGAAGTGTGACGCCGTGGTCGAGGCAGTTGGATTACCCCGGACATTTGAGCTTTGTCAGAACCTTGTTGCTCCAGGCGGTATCATTTCCAACGTTGGAGTCCATGGAACGAAAGTAGACTTGCACCTCGAGAATCTTTGGGCTCAGAACATAGGTAATGCGAGTTTGTGCAACTTCAAGCCCCATTTTTAACATCATTCAGGAATCACAACCCGCCTTGTTGATACCGTGACTACTCCAACACTTTTGAAGCTTCTTTCAGCCGGGCAGATAGACCCATCGATCCTGATCACGCACAGTGGGTTTTCCGCGAAAATATGTTTTGCCAAAGCTAACATATCACCTAGGATTTGCGTTTGCAGATATAGAGGCAGCGTACAGCACCTTTAGTGCAGCATCTAAGCACAAGGCTTTAAAGGTCCTAATTGAATTTTAGATAAATAGGTTATTTAACGTCATTCCTTCCTAGTTACCTCGAATGTTATAATAGCGATGTTCAATGGCTCGCTAATATTGGGATGAGGGTGGGAATGAGGAAGGGATAATTCCGTAGAATGGTTAGTTGTTGTACCTGTACATACAAATTACTATGGCGAGGTACTTCAAACTTCCAACTGTAATAAGTTTGCCGACACCCGATGATCGTAATCTTCGCGGAGCGTAAAGTATCCAGAACGACTCGATTGAAGTATCTAACTATCTAGTTAGCCTACGTAGTAGCTATATCTGAATTCTAGAGGGCATCGCCAAAACCCTCAGTCTTTGACTACTCGTTTTGGTCTGTAATTAGCTTTATCTAGCACCTGGCAGTATGCCAGCCGTGGCGCAAGGGAGCCAGTCCGGCAAAGACCTCCAGAGAGGAAAAGTGTGAGCGTCCGGTGCTGCCACGATTGCAGCCAGAAGCCGAAGGTATTTGACAAAGAGTGGAAGAAGCATCTTCCAAATATATGCACTCCTTGGTCCACCCCGCATAGTCGGAATCTAGGAAAGGTCTGTCGTCACATAGTACGCTGCAAATTTGTCATCAAATTCCGTATTTCCATATATCCGCATATCTGTATTTCCGCGTCGTTGTAGTTTCGAATATCCGTCCTTTCTGCCATTGCCCATGTTACCCCATTACCCCAGAATCAATCAGAACCCCGCTAACGCCCCAACCCCGCATTCCGCCCCTGGTGTCAAGCATTTAATCCTTGTGAGAACCGGCACTGCGCATTTCCGGATATCCAGCCTGGATATAATTATTATGGCACCGAGGCAATTGATTTATATATATAAGACACCTAGTACTCTAGGCTATCAAACAATTCCAATCTAGAGAGATTCCACGTGTAGCCCCGAAGAGAAATCAAACCCTATTTAGTTATCGCCACAAGAATACACTCATACAATGGTGTCACAAAAATCCGAAAAAACTGGCGACGTGATGGCGATTGAAAATACTGACAATGAAGAAGACCTCAAGAAAGGCCGTCTCGAGTCTACGTTGCCTATCAGCCTCCAAGACAAATCTTCCAAGGAACTTGCAGTTTTCAGGAGAAAACTTGTTCGGAAGATTGATCTTAGATTGATGCCAATGTTGATTTTGCTCTTTCTCCTCAAGTAAGAATGCCGAAATTCCCTTGTCAAGTTCTCAACATAACAATAATAGTATTTTGGATCGCAACAACTTTACAAATGCTCGTCTCGGAGGCCTGGAGGACGACATTGGCCTTACCGGTCATCAATATAATACATGTTTGATGATCATGTATGTGGGATATCTGCTGTTCCAATTCCCAAGCAATGTCATACTATCCAAGTTTCCAAGACCCGGCTACTATCTATCTGTAGCGGGTATGTTATGGGGGGCGGTAAGCATTTTCCTGTATCCATTACGACTCTTCTGATAATCTTTGCCAGGTATCCGCGTCAATGGCAGCCGCCAATTCATACGGATCCGTTGTGGCAATACGCTTTCTTCTCGGATTTGTAGAGGCACCATTCTTGTAAGTCTCCACGTTACATCTTGTCCGTTTGCATGTTCTAAACCACTGTAGCCCTGGTGCAATCCTCATGTTGACCTCCTGGTACGTGAAGTCAGAGTTGCCATTCAGGTATGTTGTTATATTCCATGCCTGTGTTTGCACCCATTTATACTACGTAGAATCGCAATCTTATACGCCGGCAATACAGTGTCAAACTGCTTCGGCGGTCTTATCGCCGCCGGTGTTCTTGCGCGCATGGAGGGTGTTCAAGGTATTAGAGCATGGCGCTGGCTATTTATCATTGAAGGATGTCTGACTATTGCGGTCGCCATAATCGCTATGGTGGTTCTTCCCAACTATCCGAAAGGTAGGTGATTGCTCCCCATTAATATCGCTGTAGGGAACTAACACATATTAGAGGCGAAATGGCTCACGGATGAAGAAAGAGAGTATGCTATTTGGCGTATTGCAGATGAAGCTGCAGGCTTGGAAGACGGCGAAGATGGAGAATCTGTCTGGGTTGGAGCTCTCCAAGCTTTGAAGGATCCCAAAGTCTACATGTTGATCTTGCTTCAATTCTCTCTCGTTACCGGCATGGCATATGTAAGTCGATGATCTGTATATCTGCCCTAAAGAATGCTAACAAGTAAAGACGTACTTCTTTCCTTCGATTGTCAGCACACTCGGCTACAACAAAATTACAACTCTTCTCCTCACGGCTCCTCCATATGCCCTTGCCTTCTTCACGTCTCTCGGCAACTCGCTGCACTCAGGGAAGACAAACGAGCGCGCATTCCATATCGCTCTCCCTCTCGCCATCTCCATGCTCGGAAATATTCTCTGCGTAACTCTCACAAGCACTGCCGGCCGTTATGCATCCATGTTCCTCATGACAATGGGTGTTTATTCCGCTTTTAACGTCACAATCTCTTGGGTTTCTTCCACGATTCCCCGGCCAAAGGTAACCCCCCCACCTCCCCCCCCCCAATCACATATGTCTATGCTATACTGACACGGTCATAGTCCAAGCGCGCTGCAGCCTTAGCGATGGTCAACTCTCTCGCAAACGCTACTCATCTATTTACAAGCTATCTCTACCCCAATTCTGACAAACCGCGCTACCTCACAGCTGGTATCACGCTGTCTCTTTTTTGTGGATTATGTGCTGCCACAGCTCTTGTGCTTCGTTACTGGCTCCGCCGCGAGAACCACAAGATGGATAAGGCGGAGGCTTTGGCAACGGGTGATGTGGAAGTTGTGGGTGGGTTGCAAGGGGGATTCCGTTATACCTTGTAGGAGATCTCACAAGGGGAAACTTAAAACACCGGTTTGGGCAGGGCATTAATCACGATCGCCAGCAAGGGCCCCCATTCAGATATTGGCATCGATTGATATTAATT
This sequence comes from Pseudogymnoascus sp. SDFLT0511, assembly GCA_030180035.1. Lineage (NCBI taxonomy): Eukaryota > Fungi > Ascomycota > Leotiomycetes > Thelebolales > Thelebolaceae > Pseudogymnoascus > Pseudogymnoascus sp. SDFLT0511. The sequence goes on along the minus strand of JASCQD010000005.1, from coordinate 1,212,954 downwards.
TACGTGCAATCAGCCTATATCCACAATATAACTCTGTGCAGTGGTTGTGCTGATTGCTTTGGAGTATATACAAACATCATCTACAAGGTATATACATCTAGAACGCAAGCCTAATATATGCAAGCACTTTTGCCATGATTTCTACATGTGGAGCGAGTTCCAAAATTTACGCAGTCCTGTTTACGCCCCGATCTTAAAGCCTCCAGGCAAGAGAGTCTGAAATAATCTGGTTGGATCGTACTTCCTCGAAATCGACAACAACTTCGCCTCGTTCGCCGCGCCGTACCCGGGATAAACGGTCTGGAAGCCAGCGGCATCGCCCATGTAGTTGAAATGATCGTACAAGCCCGCAGCTTGCGTCGCCTTGTTGATCGCATTGGTCGTGCTTATCACCCACGCCTCAACCGCCTCATCGTGCTCCGAGTCAAACCATTCGACAACCTCCGCATACGCGAGGTATACGCCCTTCTTGGGATCGAGACCCAGAGCGTTGCCGCCGACGCCGTTTGCTGCTGAGGCGGCCATCCAGAGGGATCCGATGGGCTGCCAATCCAGCTGAATAACAGAGATAGCTGCTGGCGGGACGACCGCATAGAGGGCTGGCAAGGCGTCGAAGAAGGTATCGTTAATAATTCGGATTCCCTGGAGAAGCTGGTCGTAGGTCTTGCCGACCACGGTACCAGTCACGAACATGTCATTGATCTGCGGTACAACAGCGGCACCGGTCTCAATTGTGAATTCATCCACGGTCTTGAAGTCGAGGGTGTTGCCGATGTTAGGGAGCGAAGTGAAGGCCTCGAAGCATCGAGGGTAAGTGACCGTGTCAGAGTCGTAGAACAGAATTACGGCGCCTATGTAGTTGATGTCCGAACCGCTAGGAACAGGAATCACCGCGGGGACGATATGCGAGAGTGGGTCGGTGATGGCGGAGGAGTAGTTTGCTGTGGCCTAGGCATCGAGAAGAGTCAGCGAGTGGAAGAGGAATGGGGACTGAGGGGTAGAGAGCTTCTTACCTCGAGGAACTGGGGCAAGTACTGCTGATCTACCGTGTAAATACCAGCCCAGACCTTCTTCGACGGGATGGTTTTCATGTCAAAGCGAGTGACCACACCGAAGTTGCTGCTTCCACCTTTTAGGGCCCAAAACAGATCGGCATTCTTGCCCTTAGTAGCATTGACGATTTTGCCATCGGCAAGAACCACTTCGTATCGCGTTACCTGATCTGCGCTGAATCCGAACTGGTTGCCGTAGAAGTTGATACCGCCCGCAAGAAGGATACCCGGGACACCAACAGGTCCTAGGCGCGCGGCGCCGACGGTAAGGTCATACTTCTGGAGAAATGGATACACATCACTGAAACGATAACCAGGCCCGACAGAGAGCGTTTTCTTGTCGGGCGACACGGACATGTGAGTTAGGTTCGACATGACCATGAGGACTCCATCATCGATATTGTTGGCACCCTGTGTGGCAATTAATGACTGTGCTCAGAGGCTGGGATTCAGATCTTGTACCTTGATGCCCATATGTCCACCCCCCCTGATGGCGAATTTTCCTGAAGCTGCATCAAGGATTTTGATGCCATCCGAAACATCTTTAGCCGACGATGGACGAAAGATACAGGCGGGATCGAGGAGCTGGGTGTTTGACCAGAACTCGGCGTTCTCATACTCGTAGACATTGTTTGATGGATGGAAGACCTTAGTGGGGAAGCGATTGGCCAGGACCGCACAGCCATCTCCCTGGGCAGTTGTGGCTGGTATGGTGGCCAGCAGGGTGGACAGCGCCACAAGGCGAAAAGCAGACTTCATTATGATAGGGGTCAAGCTGCTGTCAATCTGTCTGAGGATGGAAAGGACAAAAAGGACAAAAAGGACAAAAAGGACAAAAAGGAAGACTGAATTGGGCGCACCTGTCTGTACACATACTATCGAGAGGTCGATCAATCAAGATTTAAACCGGGTTTCTCCAATCCACGTGGGCGGGAAAGGGCAAGGGATGAGAGCTATGCACTTTAATCCAAGCACTTTAATCGATAGTGGGTTGTTATGTTGATGCCAAGCCCTCGGTGCTCAATCCAGCACCAAGACCGCTATGACGCCGCTGTGACACCGCTATGATAAGCCCAATTAGTGGCACGGCGAACAACCCATCCCGGTACTGATCGGCAATGGGAAATTGCAGACGCGGGCTGGGGAACTCATTTTACCGAATCCCCGGACGACCACAAGACCACACGACGAGAAGACTAACAATGGTGCGGAGTAGCAACTGTCCTAAGAATGCACTATGAAAATCCTGTGGCAACTGTATACATTTACAGATGCAGATCTCCCTTTGCCTCTGAAGATGGCCATACATATACATCCCGTCCGTCGTAGGTCGTTATTTCTCCTTTTATCCTGTTTCCGCTCTCTTTCCATTTCTCCTCCTCCAACCCCTCCTATACCCCCCCCCCCCCCCCTCCCTTCCCTCGGCCTGCTGGCCACCCTCACTCAGCCAGCATGTCTCTCTACGACGGTGTGGTCTTCTCAGCACCGCCGCCCGAGGGCGTGATCCCTGATGCAAACGCTCCCCATAATGCGACGGCACTCGTCGTTTGCATCGGTGTCTTCCTCCCGCTGGCCATTATTTCGACCGCAATTCGAATTTTTACTCGGGTTCAAGTCCAGGGAAATGTTGCGATTGATGACTGTGCGCTCACCCGTTGATTCCGAAACTGTCGGGTAGTTAACTGACATATTGCTTCCAGACATGATGTTGGGAGCTATGGTACGTCGTTGTTAACATTTTTGCAATGATTTAATGTTCTGACAAGATCTGGAACAAAATAGGCTTGCTCCATAGCACTGTCGGCATCCATTATAGACAGTATGCCATTTATCGATATTGTTGAAAACCTCCAATTCTAACGAGATTCCAGTGCTCCGATGGGGGTTAGGATCGCATCTTTGGAATGTTCCCCTGGCGGATTTATACGGCATGCCGCACTTCCTCTACGTGAGACCATCCTCCATTACAATCCTCATATTTCTTACATCTCTAGATGAACCTAATTGCAGCAATCATTTTCTGCGCGGCAACCGGCATGGCCAAAACGTCAATCCTACTTTTCTACCGGCGCATCTTCCCATCAGTGGCCTTCCATATTACTGTCTGGGTCCTGGTTGCCTTCACAGCCGGCTACTCAGCTGCCAGCGTTTTCGTCAATATTTTCAGCTGCACGCCTGTTCGGGCCACCTGGGAGGTAGAATTCGCGACTGCTGTCGGCATTTGTATCAATCGGCCCGTGTTCTACTTGGCACAAGCCGGGTTTGGGATATTGACCGATTTTGCGACCGTCATTGCTCCACTGCCGGTTATGTGGCGTCTCCAGCTTGGACTAAAGCAAAAGCTGGGTGTCGCGGGAATTTTGACAACTGGTGGATTGTTAGTTTTTACCGACTTCCTTTACATTCATGCTTCCGACGCTCTACCTTCCCTTGTTTCTGACGGGTTAGAAAGCTAATAGTTCAAACAGCGTCTGCATCATTAGCATTATCCGTCTTTACTCGCTTTCAGTCCTCCTCCGCAGCACCGACCTTACATGTACAGTGACAAGTCTTAAACCTTCCCTTCACCGTCATGCAACTGACCCTCTCATCAGACGACACACCGCCCGCACTCATGTGGTGCGTAATCGAGCTCAACATGTCCATAGTCGGTGGATGCATAGCCACCTTCAAGCCTTTCCTCCGCAAATACTTCCCACGTGTGCTCGGCTCCAGCCATAGCCCAGCCATGGTATACGGCAGCAACACAGGCGCATCGAGGTCTCGAAAGCGTGGCCAATCGTACCAGCTTGAAAGTATGGGCCAATCAGATTCGTTCAATCGGGTGGCGAGCAGCAAGAAGGGCTTCGTAAGTACGACGATCAATGCGGCGGATACAAAGTATAATTCCAGCGAGGAGTATATAGTTACGCCGGGGGATAGTTCGGACGGGCAGATTGTGAGGACGGTGCAATTTGAGACGAGCTATGAGGAATCTAATGTCACGGGAAAGGTGTTGTAAGCTTTTGTTATATGTCCTCGGAGTATTGCCCGCACTTCTCATTCCCCATAGCTACGTCTATAACTCAAAGCAGCAAAAAGACATAAAAACATACGACAGTGGGTATTCGCTAGTGGTCACCCACCCAACTACTAATCCACCGATCTCAAGCCCATTTGTCCGTACTCATATCTATATGTGTTGCTCTGTTGAATTACTGTAGAACTTATTGTGTACCCTAACGATTTCATGATAACATCTTCTACCAGGTAATCCAGGATAGCGCATCATATGAACAACCTCGATATCAAGATATCCCGCCGGTGTTGCCTTATTCCATTCTTGGCGCTGGCAGAGTCGATCCTTTAGGGGCTTTGGCTCTCAGCCCGAGCCGGGCGCTCTTGAAATCCTTCGACCATTGTGAGTAGGCCGATTGGGTCACATGAGGTGCGACCTTCGGACCATGCCGAACCTGATTTGAATTTCACTAATAAATCCAATGCCGTCAGGAATCACGATCCTAGCGATATCCCTGTGCGATCTGCCAACTCGACAGGCTGGAGGTGCTTCCTTAAAGTCAGTGTGGATGCCACGAGCGTCTGGGGACCCGACTCTTCTATCGACAACTGTTTTCTCCTCTGTGGCTTATCTGCCATTACGAGGTGCAGTAAAGGGTACCTGGCACTTATCCACTATATAAGCGACATTTGAATCGCCGCAGGGTTACTCCACATCTCCCCATGTCAGTGCGGGCGAGACTGTCTCCGCTAGCAAGATCCAGACTATGTCCTATTGAAAGAGGAAAAAGTAATGCGGCGACTCAATCTGAACTTGAACGATCCAGCAAAGACCGTTAGTGATCCGGATATCGCTGCTGTATTATGTCTAGTAACCTTCGAGGTCGTAACTTGTTTCCTAATGTTATTCCAAATTCGTTGCAACTCCTAGAGCTCTTGTTTTTATTCGTATTCTCCGTCTTTTGTTGCATTTATAAGCAACACGCAATTAGAATGACAAGAATGGTGATTTACAATGTGGAGCCCACATAGATGGATTGGGTCAAGTGGTTGTATTAGGAGGAGGTCTGGATCACTTGGGCTTTGATGGCATGCTTGCAAAAATGCTCGTTCTGTAAGAATATGATGCGATTCTAACCCCACATTTCTAAATACCGATGGTCCAATGAAAGGTGCGACATCCTCAACGTCGCACTTGACAATACGAAGTCCAAGGTTTTCCGACATGAGCTTCCTTATCTCAACTACAGTCTCTCTCTACTAACACCGGATCTATTTCAGCTAGTTCGCCACTAATAAATTGTAATGATTTTGAGAAGATACATGCCCTACAACCGCTGAGGGGAGGCGATATTGTACAGAACACGGAGCTTCTTACCACGCTCTGGTGCGGTCACCATAAGGTCTTCGTGGCAGAGGATATAAAATCCAGCGACAGGGCTTTAAACCTTGACCAATGTTTGGAACTAAGATTTTGCGAGTTGCGCTCGAAGTCAACTCAAAAGCTACTCGACTATATTCTCAAGGCGTGTTTCCTTGCAGGAGGGGTCTACCGGAATGCCGTTTTTTTCTGTATTCCATTCACCTACCCTATTAACCGGGCCTCAGCGAAGGCGCTGCGCCTAGTGCTTGAAATAATTGGTATCGAAGGGTCATGGAGTCTTATTCCGGGAGTATTCTGTGGGTACTTGGATTTGGAATTTCTCACGAAGTTCCCTGCACGCACTACGGAGTTCATTGTATGGAAGGCTCGGGTGAGAAATACGAGTAGTGAGAACGCCGCCACTACAGCTAATTCGGTGATTAGTTATCTTAACAGAACTTTGAGGCATAGTCTTACTGGCAGCTCTGGGGTAGTAAAGCCACACGCAAGGGCCTTGACATGGGCATCAGAATGAGGCATTGTATTCTCCCCCTTAATACGTGTGTGGAAGTACATGCGATTTGAATGTAGTGTATAAGTAGCGCTATTATACCTTGCTTCACCACCGACTTTACTTCTTCTACGCATAGATTCCTACGATGCCCACTGTATCGTATTTCTCACCCGAGCCTTCCATACACTGTAGTCCGTGCGGGGAACTTCGTGAGAAATTCCAAATCCAAGTACCATGCTTATTATTTTAAAGATGGAAGAGTACAATATCCTTCCATACACTGTAGTGCGTGCAGGGAACTTCGTGAGAAATTCCAAATCCAAGTACCATGCTCATTATATTAAAGATGGAAGAATACTATATAAGATACTGCCCAGGTTGTTGGAGAACACTCTCTAACCGTGTTCAAATTTTATTAGATCAAGATGTACGCTGAAATATTTTTGGGCTTTGCAGCTGTTCAAGCTGCGATTGCTTCGTCTATTGGAGATCATCGCCACACAACGGCAGTATGCCAGGACTACACAATCCCTGTGACCGTCACCTCTGATAACTTCCCATTCATACTACCAAAGTTTGATACCAACCTTGATGTGGCAGACTTCACCACTCAACTCGGTAGACGCGACGTTGCAGAGTCGTTTATACCTTTTGGAGCTCCAGTCACCGAGACGGCCAACTATCAAATCTCTGGTACCTTTTGTACACCTAAAAATAAGGTAGCAGGGCATGAGAGTACAGTACTTCTAGCTTCTCATGGACTCGGATTCGATCGCAGGTCAGAAATTATTGTTTGCGTAGATTGTTTCTATATTGTCACCCACTAACTCCAACTTAGGTACTGGGATGCATCGTTCGATCCTAAACAATACAGTTTCAAAGACTATGTTATTTCTAAGGGCTACTCTATATTTTTCTATGACAGACTAGGCACAGGCAGTTCTCAGAAGTGAGTACACGTACCGGGTCTGCAGAGGAACCACCGCAGCTCATAGTAGTACAGGGTTTCAGGTTATACGAATCAAGCAAACATTCAAGTTGCAATACTGGCCGAATTGACCTCAGCAATACGTCTAGGAAGATTGACAGGTTCCATGGGAAAACCTAAGGCGATTGTCCTTGTGGGACATTCATTTGGCTCTTTTATTTCTAACGCTTTGATCAGTACACAGCCCACGGTCGCGGACGCTGTAATACTAACCGGGATATCATATGCAGGAGGGACACCTGGGGTAGTTGCGTCAGCTTTCCAACCCAGAATCGCCGCATCGCAGTCGCCTCATAAATGGAGGCATCTGGATAATGGATATGTCACTTGGGTTGACGTCTTTGCTAACATTAATACGTATGAACTCTTTATATCTCATGTCTCGTATATTTCGTTTATCAGTTTGTTGACTTAGCAGCCAGATTTTTCAAGAAAGCTCTCTATGACCCGGCTGTAGCTGTCTTTACAGAAGAGCGCAAGCAACCATTTGCTTATTCTGAACTCGTTTCTTTGAGCCTTCTCAACCTCGATGCCAGCAACTTTACTAGTCCTGCACTGGTTCGTGATCTCATAACCTTTGGCTTACATCGAATAACTCTAACTCTCTTCTCTTTCGTCGGATATAGGTTCTGAGCGGCGAATACGACTTTATTGTTTGTGGTGGATATTGTCCAGGGGTGCTAGAACCTGCAGCGCGAGGGGTATTCCGAAACTCGAAGAGTTTTCTAGCGTATACTCAGCCAGGAACAGGACATGGCTTGAACTTTCATCGCAATGCGACTGGGGGGTACAGTGTCATGACAAATTTCTTAAGAACCAATGGGTTATAATCCTCTCTAAAGGGGCAGCAGTCGGAGCAGAGAAAAGCGAGCATGGTGTTTGTGTGACGTTGACGGATCGACCAACTACCATAGAAGCTTAAATAGGGCAAGATTAACTGTATGAGGCAGAGGATTAGACACAAAGACTTCCAAGTAATGTATGCAACAAATACTATATTGAGTTAGGCACAAAGTTCCTATTTAAGAGACAATTATCGATTTATTTAGAAGCATCGTGCCATTTGGACTGTGTGGAACTGTGGGAACTATGTCAAAAACTCCTGATACTATAGAGAACTTGGCTAGGGTAGATCTGAGCTGCGATAATCGTTTGTGGATAAGCTTGCTTATATCTGTAGCTTTAAGAAACGGGGCTCCGCAGTTCCCGCCTTGCCGTTGCAGAAGACTCACTCAGGGGTTACGTTCTAGATTGGTGCATATGAAACCATCAAGCCTAAAGTTATAGAGCTTATATAGAAAATACTATAGGTGCTAAATAATGTAGATAACCCATGCTTCTTATGTTCGAATTTCCATTAGGGGTGGTTGGAAAAACGCGTGTTAAAGTTCATGGGGAGTTGGGTGGGGAATAGTGCGCGACATGGTGATAAACCACGTACGTTAATCCGATTTTATTTTTACCATTGTATAATTTAAAAGGCATGGTGTTTTATAGCCCCTAGGTTATACAATAAATTCAAAGGTTTTGAAAGTCATTGTTCTGGCGCTGCGCCATTGAGCATTTTTCTCTTTGGAATATAACATGGAACTATCAAGTCTAAAGTTACTTGACATTGAATAAGTTTCAAAAAGCGTAATATGGGTTTCTATTTGCTACTCATCCCAAATCGGAGTATTCCACAGGAAATCTAGCGAATTGGTATCAAATCCCAAAGAAATCTGATTGCCATTGACGGAAAATGGTGCAAAAGAGGGATCAAAAGGTTGAGCACTCCAACCATCAAGTCCAACCTCTGCAAATGTCTGGGTATCATACAATCCTGTATTATTATATTGGGCACTCGGCCCTACCCCGTTCATTTGCCCTTGAATCCCTCTAGAGCTTGACGTGAAGTTGAAACTTGAAGTAGCCATGTTGTCTTGTTGTCTGGATGGGAAATATGGTTGCCGGGAACTGGAGAAATTCTGTCGAAAACGTTCAGTATGCCTTTCGATTAGTGTAGCATAACGAGATGCAAGATCCATATCATCCAGTGGGTTGGCACGAAGGGCATTATTACTTTCATCCAGGATTTTTAGCGAAATTTGTAAATCGATGTTACGTCCCCCGAGGCTGATAGACTTCAAGAGGAATAAAGATGCCGAGGTGATCCGGAGAACTGTACGAATCGGGGTGTATTTTAAGGATCCAGATTGGACGAGGGAGGTTCCCCGTTGGAGAATATGGCGACTACTAATCATCACTTCGTTGATGAAGTTGTAATCTTGCGGCTTTATGAACTCGTGCAAAACATCCCCTTGATCTGTCCCAAACTTGTCGACTCCTCGCGCGAGCGCTCTTTCTACCACTGCTTGGATAGCCAAGGAGTTTACGTATGCTTTGACGTGATGATATTCCATAAAAAGTATATCCTCCAAAGGTTTTGGGAGGTCTAAATATGCGTTTATTAGCTAGTGATCTAATATTTTGAAGTGTGAACTATCAATCCAGTTGCAGAAAGTGTTTCAGTATCAACTGTATTTCCGAGGTCTTTATTTCTTTTCATTATTATTTTTAAGAGAGGCAGAAATCTCCCACCTTTAAGAGAAAGAAATTTTTCATGCCACGTCGTAAGTGAAGGCGTAAAGTGTTGAAGTAGGGTGATGTAACGACCGTTCAAAAGTATCTGTTTAGTGACTGTAGCCGATGGAAAAAGTAGATCCAGTGCAGTTTTCATCAACTTGGTGATCTCTATCCAATGATCCATAAATCTACTCCAATTGTGATCAGCAGTAGATAATGGTGCGCTTGAGAAAGACACAGAGACGAGATGCGAAATATTCTGGGGTAGCATAGACGCGCAGCCAATTCGTGTTGCTATTTGATTAACATAAACATAAAGTAATTTCTGAATACGAGAGTGCCGTTCAGTAGTGTTGCTGTTTAACACGGATACGGCTCCGTCTTCGGTAAATATCCCGAGCTCGTAGGCCAAGCTGGTGGCCGCACCAACTAGCATCCAGGACATACAATCTGAACGCTTTGCGGGTAAGAAAACATCTTCACGCCATCTAGCGGGGGCAGACTGATCATGAACAAGTGACCTGTGCCTTGGATCAATTTCGTTGGACAATAAGTGAGCATCCCATCCATCAGAATCAGGTGGGAAAAGAATGGCTCGTGGGTTCCATTCCGAGATCAGGAGGAGACCCTCAATCGTGCCAATTGTTCTGGTCTTTGCGGTTGAGTACTTCTCCTGGCCTAACATAACCCGTTGCAAAAGATGCTCGCAATGATGCCATAGCCTCTGATGAATGTGATACCCCCTCGATATGCCGCCGACGCCCGGAAGTGTATGGTAACGGGATGAGATCATGAGAATGCTAGTGCATAACATTGGTTCCTCGGAAACCAGACGATAATGGTTGGAATGATAGCGGTAGAATTGTGGCAATATGGGTGACAAGTCAGCCATGTTCTGAAAGAACCTGTGGATTTAAGCAGAACATTAGCTATTAATTAATCGGTTGATGAATATTAGAGTTGCTTACAGGTCAACATATGTAACTGCTTCTTGGGCAGTAAACCAGCCTTGAATCACGAAGCGACTCTTGCCCCAAGTATCCAGGACATCTTCTGTAGGGTAGGATAAATTCGAGATGGCTGGAGTTGCGGGCGCGCCTGATTCCGGGGTGGCAAGTGTAGTGAAGTCACTGGGGCCATTCATGTTTGAAGCAGATAATCCAAGCGGGCGTGATTGGGATTTTGAAGCATTGCTCGTGGCGGGTGGGTGCCGCGGTTGGAAGCCATTCTGGCTGAAAGTTTCCGAATTAAGACCATAGCTATCTGACTGAACTTGAGCAGCATCAAAGAGTAAATCCAGAGCATCGGTGGATTTGGCAACCACAGTACGGATAACTTGGTCACTCAAAGTTGTACTTTGACGCTTATGGTGATGGGGCTCCTCCTGTAGACTCAACGGTGGTGGAGGTGGAGGGATTGAAGGCGCGAGTGTTGGGACACTGCCACTACTCGGGTCCGTTGATGTTTGTTTCGGCAGGCTGCCACCAGCCTCTAGTCCGCCGGTTATTTCTAAGTCCCGACTCGGATTCTGATTCCTATCCCGGCTCTGGGCTGGACTTGTAGTTGAAGTCGCAGTCGAAGTCAAATCCGGAATCTGGCTATTCAGCTCCTGGCCTTGGCCCTGGGTAGGGTTTTGATTGGGTATCGTTGAAATTCTCGTCGCTTCATGCGCCCAGATAGGAGGTTCGCGGCTCTTGTTTGGCTGTTTCTCTTTACTAAAGATACATTCGCGGTGCTCACGCACACACTTCGCACAGGGCGGCCGGGACCTAATGATACATCTGACCTTCTTGGATCGACAAGGGATACAAGCCACATATGTCCGCCGGAACGACCTCTCTCTAGGTGCTTGTCTTTTGGCAGAAGCCGAAGCAGAAACCTCCCTGTGGGGAGGCGTATCTGAAGGTTCTGAGTGGTTCTCCTCGTTTTCTCCGTTTTCTTCGTTATCTGACATGGTCCAATGGTCTTGTGATGGTAGACCAGGGAAAACACAAAATCACGGTTAGAGACGAATGACTGGATAACCACGGTCGCAGCTACTGGCTTTCAGCGGATATGGATACGTTGCAGATTGCTCTGTAGCACAAGGTAGTTAAGATAGAATGAGTGGCGGCAATGCGATGTGATGCGATGACATGAGGTCTGAAGTTATTGCTCGGGTAGTAGAGGAGTAGAGAAGGGGCCGAGTCCAAGTTAAGGAAATGTAGAGATGAGATGGGTCGGATACTCGCGGCAACTGGTGCACGTTATGCATACAGCAAGTGCGGGGTGCGGGGTGCGGGGCGAAGCCTGGGTTCAAGGGCAGTCAAAAGTGGGGCAATGGATATCCCATCCCATTTCAGCTATCCCCCATCTCATACGGCCTGAATCTTGACTCCGATGACGGACACCTCGATATACCTATCAAAGGTGCTAGGAAAGACTTGTCAGTATACAAGGAAGTATATAAATAAGTATATTGTATGTTCAGTATATAAGTATCTAAGGCTTCCGCTCCAAAATATCCTCAACAAGCTATCCAAGTTATACTCCCCTTCGTCTCTTTGATAAATTTTAACCACTTCCGCTTTCTATCAACCATAACTCCTCACCATGTCCAGATCAATTGTAAACTCAACTCCATATCCTTTCAATTTTGAAACCACAGAGGTTGCAAACAAGAATAAGGCTGGGAATGCGGTTGATTTAGATCTTCGAATTCCAAATGTCCGAGGCAAAATCCCTTCAATCCAGGCATCTCGTCTACGCACTCTCGCCCTTGAAGCCCACGGTGACCCTTCGAAGATTGTCGCCCATGTGTGCAGTTACGATGCCTTGAGCTCACGATTGGTGGAGGAAGCTGGTTTCCCAGTGGTCTTTCTAGCTGGATATGCTGTGGCCTCGGCTTTTGGTCTTCCTGACACGGGTTACATTGCCTTCCAGGAGGTCGCCGCCAAAATCCAAGAAACCGCTCGCCAGGTCACCATTCCTATCATTGCAGACGGCGATACTGGATACGGGAGTCCGATGAATGTTCGACGAACCGTCGAGGGGTACGCTACCACATTTATTTACACTCACCTAGTGTCTTTGTTAACATTTGTCCTTCAGGTTTGCAGCAGCAGGGGCCGCGGGCATCATGATTGAGGATCAAACTTGGCCTAAGCGTACGTATAGCGACTCCCGAGAAAAACCGGCGGAGTGATTGTTTGCAAATGAGGTGAGAGTTAGCTAACAATGCGGCTTCTGTTAGGTTGCGGACACACAAAAGGCAAGTCAGTTGTCTCGCGGAGCGAAGCGTATGCCCGTATTCAAGCGGCCGTGGATGCCCGCAACGAAGGTCTTGACATCTGGATCATGGCTCGTACCGACAGTCTCATACTGGGATACGATGAGGCTCTTACCCGTGCCAGAATGTTCAAGAAGATTGGAGTCGACTGCGTTTTTGTAGAAGCACTGCCGGATCGTGTGACGATGGACAAGTTCCGAAAGGACA